>CM024190.1:3866619-5066619 GCA_013433145.1 Ascaris suum | reverse complement strand
AGCACCAAGATTACATTTAAACAGTACGAACCTATGACAATCGCTTCTTATTTCTCTCCGTATTTGCTGAGATGGCTACAATCACGCGATTCTCAGCGATTCTCTTCATCTATTTTTCAATGCATCCTTATACGATTATCAGAGGATAGTGTCTACAGTCTATACGATGAGGCTGACTTGATGTTGAGTGCAAGGAATTGTGCTGCTGCATCTTTTGAGAGAACGCTTTTTTTTTTTTTGCAGCCAAAAATATGAAATCTGCTCATCATAATTGCACCCCACATTCGGTCTAATTGAGGATAATGCGCTTTTTCTATGAGCCGTTCGTGAGTGCCCTCATCAAAAATCGGTAGCAACCATCCATGCTGGACGTTACAGTGATGAAGCGAAACATTTATGAGAGGAAAAAAAAAATAATTCCAGATTTCGTTCACTCACCAAAAAATAAACAATGTTTGAAGAGAATCTTTGAAACGCTTACCGAATCCTAATAGAAACCTCAACAATGCAAATCACATACGACTCATTCATCTCGCACTGTATCCGATTTAATCGTGACAGCTGCACATAGCACAAGCATAATACTATATATGCAAATCTACGTGAATCCATAACTGTGTTATGGCGATATTATCGAAGAAGCAGAGCGAAATACTGTCACCGTAAAATAAATTTATAATATCACAAAACCCGATTCAAAAAATGCAGCAAAAATATGTGTGAGGTTGTAACAAGAAGAAACTTAATGCCACAAGTTCGTATTTATTTTCTGATAGATTTGTTGAGGTGATATCGGGATTGAAAAAAAAGAAGAGAGGAAGTAAGTTCGACGGCAAAATTTTTATTAGACAACATATATCGCGCTTCAGAAAATCCACTCCATAATTCGGATGTATCCGCAGCGTCTGTTGTAGAAACATTTGGAATTCTTACCTAAAGTTAAAAAATAGCTAACAATCGCTTCCGCATGTAAGATCGGTGATTATTCCATCCCAGAACATTGATGCTCAGATTAACCGATGAATTGACTCGACACTACTGACCAACGTTCGAGAAGAATTGTGTTCATGGACCAGAAAATTCACATGACGTGCAGTAATAGGTGAATATCTTATTTCCGCAAATAAACCTTCATCGATCCGTATGATGTGCGTTTTGCAAGCCTATGCAAACGGCGCCAATGCTAGCGGATAGAAACACAATTGATGTCAATCGCGATTAATCTTGCATTTATTACTTCTTTAAGTGAAAACTTTTCCGAATATTTCCCTATGATACACATTCAATGAGCTGTTGATGAAAAAAAAAACACGAGGAAAGTCAGTAAATTACTTGAAGCCCCAATTTCAAGGTTACGTGATAAGAAAGATCGCTAAATGCTCATGAGAGATCTGCTCTTGGATGCCCATCATTAAAAGTTGAATATACATGTTCAAACTGGATAACAGTCAAATAGTCTATGAAATGACCAATTTTTAAATACGGTCTTTCTGTTGCTCTCACTATTGAAAAATCCGGTGCTATCTATCATTAACATCACGTAACCATTTGCCTGAGTTCAGCATTATTTTGCTCCCCAGGTGGAGACTTTAGAAAGAACTTTAATACAACAATTGATATCAACCTTTTTTGCCAAAAGTGATTAGGTGAGTGGAGGGTAAAGTTAGCAAATTATCACCTTCGTTCTGTGCCTCACTCTCTTCCTTACCGCCGACTACTTAAAAGTGACATCAAAAACATTTCTTGCGTTCTTCCTTGAAGCCGCTTTCGACAAAGCATTCTGCAATGCTGCTGCGTGGAGCATTCGTTTTTAGTGAGCGCCTCTTGGATTAGAGCAAAAGCAAAACATCGAATTGCAGCAATGAAATTAAAAATGCGACATATGCGACGGACATAGTATCTGCAAGGGTGATTTTATGGGAATCAATAGCTTATACCAGATCGATAATTAAATCAATAAAGAAAACTCCGATGATCAAGAATGTGCAGTATTTCCAAATTTGAGCGCACTGCGCGTCAAATTAAGAGCACAATGTTATTCTTGGCGAACGGAATAGAGTAGAAAAAATGCAGTCCAACCAACGGCCGCATTCTATTGATCCTTGCCTCTATGTGGTTGTCTACAAAACGCATCTCATGTGCCCGTGATGTGGTTGATGATTTCCGCCATAGGGCATTTCGATCACGGCTTTTGCACAAACCAAAACTGCGCTTCGTGGTGCAACCCACTCTATCTTGTATAACCTCGGTAAAATCAAATCAGTCATAAACTATTCCCATCCACAATCGCTTACCAACTCCCTATGATAAAGTTATGAAGCAAAAATATCAATTAGGTTTCCACAGCTGAAGACTAATGCTTCTCGTCCTTCCCACATTAGCATCCCTTGAGAAACCCTTCGGAGAGAGAGGAGTGCCACTCATTCAAACAAAGCAAGTCGGAACCGTGTGAAATCTGCTTATGAGCGGAAGTGAGGCAAAAAAAAAAATAGTGAAAGAAGATGGGTGGCAATAATATTTTACGTTTCAACGCTTCGGTTCCAATTTCCGTTTACAATTCACCAAATATACGGCGGAAAATATTTGCAGCTCAAACGCTGTTTAAATTCATCAGATATATCGCCCTCCCACTGTGCTTCTTGCTCATTCTCTAAACAGATGGCGAGCAGGTTTCTAATGATTTTACCTATGATGATATTCACAAATGACGAATGTTTGCTGTCGATTTTAAGGCACTTGGCTCGCAATGTCACTTGGTAAAGCTTCTTTTCCAGACCACAACTTCCACGAAGGAAATTAGCTGTTAAATGACATGGGCAACGAAAACCGACCTTTACAAGTGGAAACACAGGGATTTGTATGAATTAAGTTTTAATGAAGTGAAGCTTTTTTGTTTGTCTCGAGCAATTAAACAATGCATCAGCATTATATACGGTGCAAATATCATCAATTATTCATCACTGCTATAGCGGGTTAAAATTCAACTAAGGTATGTCACAGAAGAAGAGTCTGGCTAAAGAAGCACGACTCACCTTATGAAGTCACCTGCGTTCCAGTTTAGGAATGCAAAGGGCGTCGCGATATGCTAGGGCGTTGGTGTGCACAGCAAATAAAGACAGTGGAGCCAATCTCACTGTCTCACGTGCACACTCCACTCAGGCCAATCTCTTTAAAGCACGGCCAGAAACTCACGATGAAAAATGCACGTTATGCGAATTCCCGAAAAAAGTGACGTCCGGAAAAATCTTTGGACCCTTCCATCTTTTAACGACCACACTCAGTCTTTCATTTCAGAAAACTTCCTTATAGAGGTCCTACCGGTTGCGAACCTTGACGCATAAAAACACTAAAATCCAAAAAAATCGAATATGGTTTGTTGCTCTTGACGTTCGATAGAAGGTTTTGATTTCACGATCCCACGAATCTGCAAGCCATTGCTTCCAGATGACGATTTTGCCGAAAAAAATGCATATGCCTGTTGATAGTGACTAAGCGTTGCGGATTGGTGCACCATTTGACAAGAAAAAAAAAACGGCTGACATAGCTAGAGTTGTACTAATCAACTGTTTTTCTCGAGCGCTTTGTGCGACTTGTGCATAATTTGCACCCATTTGACACCCGTGACTTGTCACCTATGACTGCGTTATTTGACAAAAAAAAAACAATGACAAACAATCGCTTCCAGCAACAATCAGTTTTATGCAATAACCACGACTTAGCGGTGAAAGTATACAGTAACGAAAGGTTATCAACACTTCAACTCCGAACATAAATGCATCGAGAAGAATGCAAGTGTAAAACAAGTTTTCCGAATACGCTGAGGCTAAAGTTCATTCGTGGTTAGAAGTTTGTTCGGTGATTCAACGCTAATCGTCTAGCGCAGCATAGAAATTGATGTGAACGCCAGCTGAACATGTGCCAAAGATACATTCACGCAAGACATGCAAGTTCATTGGTGCGTTGAGTTCGAAACCACTCAAGCGCTAATTGAATAAACAGCCAAATATCCATTGCGCTCTCGATTTGCCTTTATATATATTTTAGAAGAGAGAACCAATACGAATGACGTGCAACGCCTCATTTGCTTTCATGATAAGTGGTCTTCCGTTCGCGAAACTAAAGCAAAAAACCCCATCTCGACGATGACGGTAATAAATTTTTGCACTCTTTCATCAACGATTCGATCACTCCATTACCATATCCATACCTAAATGCATATCGAACATGCCACTCAACAACAAGATTTATGCATTGCGCAATCGAGCACACATTTGATGCATATCTACACTGTTGTCATCAATTTTAACGCATCTTGTACAACGACGTACGTGCTTTCATCTTCGCGAATTTGGAAATAACATGAGAGCGGCTTGAAACAATCGGATATTTATGTCTAAGATCTGCATATTTAGCTAAGTGACAGAAATAGAATCAAAATTATAAACGATATCAACTGTACTCGAATGGATTTCAACGAATGTATTAGACGTTTCGGAGTGATGCATTTCACTGATCGACGTATTTTAAACAAACCGGAAAAGTGCTTTCAATCGTCAACGTAGTGTATCAAATGAAACTATGAGCTTTTTCTTTTGATAGTGAAAAACGTCAATCATGCACTTTTATTAAAAAAAAAAAAGCGAAAACGCTATAAAAGCACTAAGGGAAATAGGCGATTATTTATTAGAGAAGCAGTAACGTATGTTTTCAGGTATTAATTAATCGGCCGTATTGACAGCGGTCCCCTCTTGGCAGCAAAAAGAGGTTCTTAGGTTAAACGTTTCGAGACGTTTACACCAAGCCAAAAGTTTTCGTATTCTCTCACCGCTTGCATCATAAAGGCCATTAGTATAATAAGAGTGACCAACGGTCAACCACAAATAAAAACCAATGGTTTTATGCTCGTCAGCCTATAACAAGCAATAGTTTTATTCCTGTCAGCATATTCATTTCAGATCTTACGATAGCATCAGTTTCTCTAAGGATCAAAGATTTTTTTAAAATACCCTTATGCTCTTCATATGCCGATTTTTGTATATTTGATTTTGGCCGCTATGTCAACTTTCGCTAAATAGCAAGTGAAATGAACAGCAATAAAGAAACTAGTAATTAAATAACAGTAAAAGAACAACAAAATGCAGATCTCTCAGTGCGAGCTTAATTTCCGATTTGACGAATCAGGAGGAGACATGGCCATTTCCATGTAAGTTTAACGTAATTCTCCCAATGACCAGCACTTCATCATTACAGATTGCCATCGAAACAAGACGCACGCACAACCAGCACATCACATCAACTGTGCCGTCGTGGTGCGGAGGATTTGCGGTCGGTCCATATAATAACTTCCCAGATCATCGACAGCGCTCGAAAAAATCGATGGCCATGAGGATGAGCTAAATTACGACGCGCATGTGGACGGCATCCCAATCGATAGATGTGTGACGTTGGTAGCAGTTGCTATGTTTATAGCGAATCGGTGATAAAACAGCTGTTGCAAATGACGTTTCTTTCTGATCGAACGGCTAAAAACTCTTTTCCTCTTAAAGCTGACTACTTGAATAAGCTTCAAGTCAAGTAAACTTGTCTCATGCTGACAATGGTTTGAACCTGCCGACTGGTTACTCAGGTATCGAGTGCTTGTTAAATCTTGCGATCCGATTACCAAATTGGCATTAAACTGATCAGTTGGCGTTAAACTCATCAGCCAAAAAGTTTGAGAGAGACCGTCTTTGTTTGGTTGGGTAATCCGCTGAGAATGATTAGAGCAAATAAAACAACGTCTCATACTTCGAGACTGAGTTAATGGTCCATTTTTATTTGATATCATATCGGATAATGCTTCTTGGCAAGAATAAAGAAATAATAAAGTACTCCTTATAAATAATAAAGTACTCCTTGTAATCCCGATTCAGCGAACCAATAAGACAATATCCTTCAGATTTGTTAACTCTTTCAAAAGCACAAAAAAAGTTCTTCAGTTATTGTTGGCATATGTCATAGCTTTGAGTGATCGTTTACACCAACTACGTTTATAAAATATAAACTATCGGAGCGTTCAAGTTTTTTGAAAAAATGTGAGAGATATATTGTCAGGAAAACACCGACGGTTTTAATAACTGAAAGCCCACAACACTGCAGAAAATAAGAATAATTTTGGTGTAGATCGAAAATACAAGTGAGAAGATATACGATGAATGAACTGCAACGTTGCGGCTTTTGGTCGCTGACGTGAACACTCGAGCTACGCATGTTAGCTAATATTGGAGCGATAAGCATAAACTCGTTGGCTTGGAAAAGTATACGTATCGTTCAGGAAAATATGTCACTGTTGGAGTGAAAGGTAAGGCGGAGATGGAAAAGACGAAGGAAATGAATGAACAAGAATGAAGAGTACCTATAAAGGTTAAAGAATAAAAAATAAAGAAAGAGGAAAAAATCGGCATTTAGTGGCAGTACTAACAACAACAGCGAAACGCATGAATACTGATCTCTTTCTGATACTTCTGCTTGCTCCTCATTTTTCATCACTTCTTCAGTCTCACTGGGCGTAGCGCGCTCGAACTTGCTCCCTCCGATCCATAACGCGCTGCAATGTCAGGTGAAATGGCGTCTGCTACCGTATAGAAAAAAAGCGGTTCTTACATCCAGCTGAATAACTGCTTATTCGAGCGCTGACATGACGTGCGTTTTAGCAGTCTCGCTTACCCAAACTTCCAGCTTCATAAACAGCCAACAAATAGTAAAGTAATATTAATGAAGTGCATTCACCCTTCGCCGAAAGGACGAACTGCACTAATTTTTTAAGAGACTCGAAACGTCCCTAATTCATTACTTCCTTGTGATTACGGGTTCTCAGTTTGCGTGAACTCCAATTCTTCGACGTCTCACCTCAGGGTTTAATTTCTGACAAAACGGCGTCCCTTCGGAAATCCTTTCTATGACGTATCTCTGTGTCGGTGCCTTCACGACCATAATATTGAACAGTTACGCCCGCGTTGCAGATGTTTTGCATCCACCTTGACATATTTCAAGCTTTGGGAACCTTCTGTGAGCTTCTTGGAATACTAAGATTGCTATGAGCTCATGTATACTGATGAGGCATTCGGCATATAGCAATTGACTGATATTTAGCCTTTAGCCAAGACCTCTGCCGAGGTGCTACAAGCCAACGAAAGCCAGCAAGCTATATGACAGTTGCGAGCCAAAAATTGCTGCAAAATGCGCAGCATGGGACACTTGGGCCACATATGTGGTTGACCACCCTGGCTTATGTCGACATAAAGATTTTGAACACGTGTCTTTCCCTATAAACAAGCTGCGTATTCGTAGCATATTTGTTAGGGTAAAAACATGGCATCTGCATGACTCCTGTAAGAAAGGAAATAAGACCATGCGATCGATTATCGCAAACATGCTTCAGATACCACTGCTGGGGAACTGTGGATGAAAACTGTTAACACCGAAGCATCTAAATCACAGCCTCACAACATAAAATACCGCCACCCCGTAACGAAATATAGTTGTACTATGCCCACACAGGCTGTCGTCCGCACGTCTGAAACTGCAATAGGTTTCTCTTAGGTACCTAAGGAACCACATTCGACGCACATCGGTACTGGTTTCGAAGATAGAATAGTGCTAATGCGGCCAAGTTCGAAGGTGGAGTAGCCATTAGTGCTAATGCCGCCACCCGCCTCACGATCAGAAAAGTGACAACTGGTGCAATTCCTATTTTGGGCGCGCTGCACGTGGCCCAGTTCCGCTCGCGTTTCCAAACTGCGAGCGGAATACGTTGGCCTCACCAGTAACCCCATAGTTATGGAGAGATTTTTTAAAGGCAACACTAAATTTGAGTTCAACGAGGTTCGAATTCTCTTGCACGACTCGAATTTCAAAACTGCTCGGTTAACATTAAAATTCAATTTTGCATATGACAGCACAATTTCAAGTGAGGAATGTTTTGTTGCATCAAAGAATTTGACTGCGATGACTTGTTTGCGCTTGCTGTTTCATTTGCACAATTTGTGTGTTAAAGAAATGCTCCTTTTTTCTTGTTTTTCACTGTTATAAAATATATTTTACCGACAGGTTGTGCAACAATATACTGAAAGAAGCAAACGCTGTGCTGTAGCAGATTTCATGAAGATAAATGAGACGACTGGAAATCGGCCGATGCCTTGATTATCCTAGAAAAGATGAAGAGGTAACAAGTGCTTCTTCAAGAGTACGTATCACTGATCCGCAAAGAAAACGCATGAAAGTTGAGCAATGTGTGAATGCACTGCGCCAGTATCAGTTGTGATAATGAGCATCAAAAGCCAGCGGCTTAAATCAAGAGAAAAAATAAATTTTAATGTGCTGAAAGTTGAAAATTTTGTTTCGGATCGACTGGAAGATTCAAAGAGGGGAACTATAGCTCCTCACATCAGTCCTCCCCCACCCCCCTCCTCCCAACATGACACTCATTACGTCAAAGAGATATAAATGTAGTGGACAGTTTGAAGCATGGGAGGAAATGGAGATGGAAGCGGTTGAGTGGAAAATTAAACAGTACATTAGTTTAAAGGCTACTTACTGGCAGCTACAAAGCAACCGGTCTTTTGGATGAAAACAGACATATCCGAAATGAGACAGAACATGACAACTATATTTCTCTTCAATCTTATCCACGTTTCAAGTCACTTCCGCTGCATGGGGCAACGCGTGGAAGTATGATTCCAAACGAAAAAAATCCTGATTTTGCTAACTGCAATCTGCATTTGCTAAAGTTCATGAAAACTACAGTCTAAACAATCACATTTCAAATGCCAGCTTTTTATAGGATGTGTGCAAAGAACATTTTAAATTCTTACAGAAAATAAATGGCCATCATCCCTTTCACCTTTCGTGTATTAAGCATGCACGAGGAATAGCGAAGCAATATCTCCTGCAATACATAACCTTCGTATCGTACAGGACGGTGGTTTCGGAAATCGTTTAACACACAGAACAAACTGTAAAGCGCCAGCCATCAACAAGCAATTCGCTTTCGCGCATGCTTTGTAACTTCACCGGTACGAAGCGCGATCTGTCCGACCTCAAAATGAAACCCAACCGGTTTACCGTATTGCAAGTTTTTCGGCACCCATAACTGCCTCTCAATGTGGCGCACCACCTTGAAAATATACGCGGTTGATCTGGATTATCCACTAAGCGTTGCACATTCGTCTTCACCAGTTGCTGAATTAAAAGTGAAATATACACGAACAGCACAGGAAAATACGTGCACACCGGCACACGCACACCTGAGCAGACATGACATCATAATGACGCGCTTCGCAGGTCCAAATCTGCGAAGACGCATATAATTATTATGCGTTTTATGTTATTGGAGATGTTTTATACGTTTTATTATTATACGTAAAAATCGTTGGAGATGTTTTATATATTTGTACTTTTGTCGCACGAATCCAATAAAATAAAGCGAAAGAGTGGAACTGTTTAAAAATATATTGTTCAAGGCGACTAAGCTGCTGCAAATAATGTCGTACTAGAACGCAAAGAATTTCCTCCTACGGATCTAAAGCAGTTGGAACAGATACTGCTCGAGAGAATTCGTAGCCCAAGCCATGCTATAATTGTGACCGTGACAGGGCCATGCAGCAGAAAACGTTGTGGCATGATCAGTGCGATAGAGGCCATGAATTGCCAGCCGGTCCAACACTGCGACGTTTTCAATTGTTTCGTATTTACTCTTATACTCAGGGAGCTGCTCTTTCCCATCTTCGCTCCAATGGATTCACTCCCTAACAGGACCATAGTTTTCACAGCCATGAAATTGGTCCAAGTTCCCTTTTTTTTCATTTAATAAACTAAAAAACGTTAGAAGATATATCCTGACGCATGATAACTGCCTCCATACAGAAAATAATTTTTTCTAATGTGAAGAGGATGTAAATAAACGAGAAAGCTGAGTGAGGATTAAAAAATATGAAATCACAACAAAACTTAACAGCTTTGAAATATTTATGGTCGTAAGTAGCCACTAACTTCTAACGATAAATGGCTAGCAAATAGAGAGCAGAAAACATTAAATTCGCTCAATGCATCGATATTCAGACGATGAGAAGACGTTCAAAGAGCAATGGTTCGATGGTCGATCATCTGCGCAAGACAATCTTTTGGTATTCCATTCGAAAACGCTTCTTGTTTCTTTTCAATATTGTGTTTTTTGTATGCTTGATAGTGTTTTAACTTTTAGCAGCGCTTAAAAGTAGTGAGCATAAAGGTGCCAAGACATCATCACTCTATGGTGACAAATTTCGACCCTCAATGATAGAAGCTGCTCGCTTAGATTCTGCATGAAAATTTGCTGAGTTCAGCTATGACACACGAATTCAGTTTACTTTTAGAGGTCTAATTCAGAAGAAAATCTTCATATACCTTTACTTTTGTGAGTACGAGAGTAAGTTTCTGCAGTGTTTTAGCGTCAGCTATAGTTCATAGCGTTTTATTTGCAGCATTTTATCGCAATATCTGCACAATTTGCAATGCATAAATAATAGTATATGTTCATCAATGCGTATGTTAGCTGCGTACTTTGTACATAACAACAATAATAATTACATGCGTATAGCAGCGAAAATGTATACTTGTTCGTTTTCGATTAGCATCGAAAGTGCGATTATTTCAAGAGCAATAGTGAAAGGCTCATAACGACATCGAAATATATCGCCGTTTCGGCAATAAATTCACCGCTATTCCCAACGATCACACAATAGACTGTAAGATGTAATGATGAATTAGGACTAGACTGATAATGTAGTGCGGGAAATCGTATGTGCAATCGATGAAGCATCGAGAAACAATGTTTGGTATCATTAAATGAGAATAATATTTGATGGGTTTTAATTTTTGCAAATGTTTACTCGATTGTACAACTACGACGAAACTCGACTGAAATTTAAGGGAAGGACTTTTCTTGAGTAGCTTGTTCGGTAGAAAAAACATCGAACTGAAGTGTTTGCTCGATTATATGACGCATAAACGATGCAATAAACAATAAATATATTACGAAACAGACTCGAAGAAAAACAAAGTAATATGCTAAAAAAGAAAAAATAAAATAAGGCGAGAAATTTGCTTTCTTCTAAGACATATTTTGATGTGACGAACAATGCTGGAAAAAAATACCATAGAAAGGTTGCAATAAATGCCACAAATGTCGGAAAAATTCTTCATTAAAAGTGATGGAGAAAGGGATTCTTTATTTTGCCAATCTGCTTTTATCGGAAACGAGGAATGTGTGAAATTAAAAATGCAATCACAAAAATATAAGAAGTTAAAATGCATGCCAGAGCAGTTAGCGCGACATGTGCCATTGCAATCTCATTCACAAGACCAATTGCAATTCCGTCCAAGAGCAATTAATTCCTTTCGAGGACTGCCTCAAAAAATAAAAAATAAAAATAAAATGCGCGCAGTAATGCATTCATAGTTTAAATTATCCAATCATAACTTACCAAATCTTCTATACAACGTTCTATTTTGTGCCCTCTTGCAAAATTCCACTGCAAAAGGACACTACGATGAGGTCCCATCTGTTCGTATGCACCTGTGTGTTCAGTCGGTCCATTGTTTGTCTATCGAGCACGTTTAACGGAGGACCGTTCATATCGAAGTTACGACACCTGGCGAGCATAAGCTAAAAACACCTTACCCCCCCCCCCCCAACCCTCTCATTTGCGCTGCGCTGAACAGTAAAATTCGAAAAGTTTTGAAAAGTAAAATGTTAAAAAATTAATGTGCTTCTATATTGGTTAGATTTTTGTTGATTCCTATCTTCGAGTTATCGAAAAACGAGAATATTCGATGTCTTATCAGTTCCTCTGGTGTCTCCCGCACTTGTTTTGCCTCGACACAATATGAGATGACACAATATGACAATCTGACTGGTGTAAGATTCATGCAAAACTTCTTATCCATTTATTCATGTATATATTTATTCATTTTTTAGTGTCACACGCATATACATTCAAAACAAATGTAAAAACATATGTGAATACATATGAGAAGCTCACTTTGGCACCATTAAATGTCTGAGTCTGCGACGGAAATGCGTCAAAATGAAGGTGCAGGAGGTTAGCAGCGTACGGCATATAGTATACCCATCAATTCTGGCAAATTCTGAAAACGCATAGGAAAACAGGATAGAAGCTTGCTGAGGAATATGTAGTATACACTTGTAAACTTGAAGTATTCGGTTTTTTAAAGAGCGTTTTCCTCATTGCTACAATTATTTTGAAAGTACTGCGATGTTATACAGGTAACCGTAATCGGAATCAGAAGATAGAAGAGAGCGATGTGACACCAGCTGTCGGCTAATTAAAAACGCTACTCTTCTACGACTAAATACGTGCCACTTAAGTCAGCAAACAGTAAGTTGCTAAATGCATACCTCACTCCCTTTTTACTCAAAATCAATAAATAAGAATGAATATGAGCAACTTTTCATAGAAAATTGTTACAGAGCAAGTTTGTTTAAGAATACGAGTGCGTGATGCTTTCGCAATAAATAACTTCTGGTTTCTATAAACTGCAACCTCTTTAGAATGGGCTGGGAAAATGCTGTTAGTGTTGATCGTCATTGTGTTGTGCATATGCTTCCTTGTACAGGTCGTCCACAATAGAGGCATACTTGGTGAAATTAAACGAAGAAAGTTGCTTGAAATTCATGATGAGCGGAAGGAGGTTGCCTCTGGAGCTGTAGTGCCTCAAATGTTCTTCAATGTGAAGCAGGACAGCGCAGAAGTGACGTGCCTGTAACGACATTTTCAATCCGTTTATTGTAGTAGTCACATAGTACACAGGTCGCGCTCCAACGACGGCTTCATTGCATTCTGGGAATTCCTTGCATGAACTGACTGCCCAAAGCTCAAAGTGGTATGAGTCGCCTGATGTTTTTGAACAAAACACGGCCGTTAACACATTCCATGCAATATCGCATGGTTTACAAGTGAAATATTTCAGAAATTGACATTTGCAGGCAGTAGGTGTCCGTTTGTGGTGTTGTGAGACTACTGGCACTTACTGCTTCTTTCCGGCCCCTTTTCAACGGTAAACAGCGCAAGTGCTCTGCAGGACGGGGCACAAATGTTTTTCTATGGTGACAAAATATACAGGAAAAGTTAGAAAAAGGCGAATTTATGAACAAAACGGCCGCACAAATAAAATCCCTAGATATGTGCGAAACAAACACCTTATAGCACGTTTCCATACGCAAATGCTCCATTAAATTACGCAAATGCTCCACTATGGCGTAAACATGAGCGATGGAGGAGGGTACGCTGTGCCAGTATCCTGTGATACAAATCTTCCGAATGAATTTTATATGGCATTACCGATTCTATAGCTGCGTTCTCATGGTGCAGTTTTTGGCAGTATGTCTCCATAGCGCAAATATGGAATGAAATGTAGCCGTCTGGAATGAAATTTTCAAAAGTGATGTCGAGACTCAATGTGGGCCGACTGCAAAAGCCAGCCGCTGCTCTTTAACCTAACTAACATGGTGGACCTTGAGATGAAATATCCGCATCAAAAAGTGGATGATAAAATTGCGAATTCTACTGTTGTATCTCCGCAGATTTCCATAACATTCTTAGAACGTAATAAATATTCAGCACAAATCCATCGCACCATACCGGATGAAATTCATAGGCCAAATACCTATACCGATTCCGTACCCAAGTTCACCCTGTGGTTAATGAAGTGAATAAGCCTACAGCAAAAATATTCTTTGAGAACGAATGCACTTCCGCTATGAGGCATATGCGCCGCGGATATGCGGACGATGAAATATTTGAGTTAAGGGTGCTGCCTCCTAGGATGTATACACCACAAAGACGTTAGAGATATATGTAGGCGCCACTTACAGCTACACTATGCTGCATTTTGCTACAGAAAAACGTGCCACGGATGCGTATCCTACATGTGACCTGCATCACGGATAACTGCGTTATGTGGCAATTGCACAGCGGACTTCTCGGCCATAAATAATCCAACACTGGGCACTTGCACAATAATTTTCTTTATCCATTAAGTATGTGTATGTGACTTTTTTCTATTTATTTTGCCATTTTGTAGAAGAACGCCTATACGGTCTACGCAAGAAGCATTTTCTAAGTGGTGTAACGTTTATCCTGCAGGCTGTGTCGGTGTGTGGAAATGCAAAAGGCGTGTAATGCGCTAACTGTCTAGGTAAGCATCCCCTTTATTTCCCTCTTTTTTAAATAAAAATGGGCAATCACCGTACTCAAAATCGTCAATTTAATGGAAAGCGGAAAGAAAGACAAATGAACAGGAAATAGTAAGAGCTACCTGAAATCCAGGGCCTTCAGCGATTGAAAGAACAACATAGCGGCAAACGTTAGGCCAGTCGAGCACATTCAGATAGATCTGATTGGAAAGAAGTAAGAAGAGATGATATAAGGAGATAAATTCACGTTCAAATATTCTCTTGATTCCTTTCATGCGCGATGTGTTGAGCATTTCGACGACAATCGCATATGCATAGCTTTCAACATAGTGAGCAAAGCGCATGTTCGCTGTCGGCCAGAAAAAAGCTGCATTTTCATGATGTATCAGTCGGCTGCACACGAAATTCGTCAGATGCACGTCCATTCTGAGCATAAGGAAGACAACGTTAAAGAACCAATCGCACTCTTTACGATGCTTCACGTATGGAATACGTAGTTGTGGCAGCAATCTGCGACCTTGCTTACGAGTTGTAATAAGCTTCAGATAGATTGCATAATCAAGAAGGGCTGTGCATTCTTGAATAAGCGGATAGTCATTCTGCAAAAAAATGAGAAAACTACAGCTGATATTAACATTTTTAGATATTTAGCTCCCTTTAATCAACAACTTGTGAGATGTCAACGCAAAGCAAATGAATACCTGTCCTTCACTATACAAAACAAAAAAAACCTCAAAAAGCCTCACGCTTAGAGAGCTCTAATGCCGCAATTGTTAAAAGCATTCATGAACACATAAGCATGAAAGCAACGATGATGAAAAAAAAAGCCTTAAGGAAATAGTTGTATTCATTGCGCTGCTTTGCATAGTTTTTTCTCTTTTTTTTTGGTAGGAAAATTTGCACCTTCAGAAGTCCGCGAAAGAATTGTCATGCTATCTTGAGTGCGCTAATTATTTTCCATTTCAATTTCTACATCTTTCTTGGCCCCTCATGACGAGCAACGGTGTTTAGATTCATCATGGGCAAAAGTGCGCGTTCTAAAAGCAAGTTGGAGCCCCCAATGGTGCTTGAAGCACTCTTCCCCTTTTACGGAAAAGTAAACCTTCACGTCTTTCACGGGTTGGAAATAGTTCGCAGTCACGCAGCACCCTCGAGTAGGAAAGGTAATACTTGAATGCGCGTTCGATGATGCAATAACCAAAACAATAGCGGTGACTTCAATACTCCTCAATGCATGCGGGGTCGCCAATTCACCGTTCAATTTCGAGAAGTAAGTTTTAACTGATCAAAACTGCTTTCAAACTTGAACTGGATTTAGTTTTGCTGTGTACGATATGCTAAAGCAGTATCAACGTGACCTATGAACATCAACAGATTAATAGTTCCATAAAAACAAAGCATTAAAGTCTGACTGGAGGAAAAAATGCTGAGAGAGAAATTTCTATGAAAGCTAAACTGTAGTCACGAGAACCAACAGTTTCAGATTGATCCGCAGAGTCAGATGTGCTCAGACGCCTCGTTATCAAAATGCCATTGCCAACGGAAACAGTGCTCGCAAGAAATGTTAGCACTTCAACTGCTGAGTACGAACGATCCTTTTCCATGATCTCAATCACCTCGTTCAACGACCTAATTGGCATTTGCTCCTAAAAACGAAAGAATAACTAACGGATGACGATGAAAGCATATACTAGACTTCTTTGATAATTGCCATTCTTTTCAACGCTGATATGGGGATTTTAATCATAGGTGCCTCTTCCGGATGAATCATAGGAACGGTATCCTCTCCTAAATTTTCAATGTGTCGCTATTCTCAGCCCATTATTGCAACGCATTTAACTTCCTGCGTGATGCGATAATCCTTCCGACTTGAAATCGTTTTTTACGCCCATCCCTCTTCAACGAAAAATTCCTTTTCAAAAATGACCTTTGGATATTATAGCTGCTTCAACTGCCCTTTAGCGGTCACGTTATGCTTTCACATGCGACTTTATTCACAAAACTGAGTAGAAAATGGCATGATGTATAGTTGCTAACAGAACCTACGCTAACACGTCGGATGCTTTTATTCCCTCATAGCACGCACTCGACATCAAGGAAGCCTAAAACTTGCAATACTGCAGAAATTGCTGCAAAAAACCAAACCGTTTCTACTGGCTGTGCATGTGAAACGTGTTAAATCTAATAGCACTGCGTGCTCAATAAAAAAGTGCATTCATTACCTGAGGGACGATGCGTTATACAGTGTGCTTACATCATTGCAAAAATTTTCTTAGGATTGCAAAAAGAGCAAAGTGACCTAAAATATCAAACATTTCTTTACCTCGCTGGATCCACAACTTTCACTTTCGATATACATCAGTTTGATGATCGATCGAGGATTCCTGATGATTGACGACGTCAGTGATTGATTCACGACAACCTCCGACGGCCCGCCGATCATAATACTAGCGAAGAGAGCAAACGTTTTGATGGAGACTGAGTCGAACGTTGCACCGATATCTTTGGAGTTCCAGCGTACGACGGCCTGTGCTATCATTGGAAAAGGATCTCAGCGCAATACACTATCCAAGTTCTACAGCGATCCTGACCAACTTCAAATACATTCGCTCTTGAAAGAGCCTAAGAATAGACTGAATGAGAGGCTCGCACGATGGGCCTTTTTTGTAATTCCGAGCGTTTACAGCACCTGATTGCAGCAATATTCGAAAACTCAGGAACAAAAAAAAACACTTGATTTGTTTTCTCTTCGCTCATGATCGACCAGTTGCCAATCTTCAACCAAAGGTTCGTTTCAGCCAGGCCCCCAGTGGACTTCAGTTTCTTGGCAACTTTCGCTATTAAAATTTCATTAGAAGATGATTCATCTAAACGATATGATGGGTAGATTGCACTCAGCACGCTACAGTCCTCCGCCAAATTCTTCGCTGTCTATTTCTGGTTCGCGAATTGAAAATGCGAAAAAAATTAAAGGGCGCGTGTAGATACGCACGGACGCACACATACTCGCCGCACATACACACACCTTCACACTCACATAAACACGTATAACGCACGCGCACATACCCACATACGTAAACATATACGCACAGACTCGTACGCATACACGCACGCACACACAGCTGCATCCATACACACACACGCGCGCACACACACATGCACACATATAAGCGTGACCTTACCGTAATTTAGATTTTGCAAGAGTGTAATGGGCGCATAAAATCACAACTGGCGTCTCCAATCGGTTGTTATCATGTAACGGTATGCCGCAACAGAAACCAAGATTTGCTTCTAACCGAAACAACTTCACAGCGTTATGTGAAGAATGTCCATCACTCTCCTTTAGCATTTTCATTTGAGTAAAAAATCCTTATAGAGTAGCACGAAAGAAGTGGAACAGCAATATTTAAAAAGAGAGAGAGCAACTACCTGGAAAAGTCTTCTGAGCATTTTTGCTTGGCTTCTCAGCTCGATAGCCACGTCGAGATTCAACGTAAAAACTCGAAGCATCACAAGCGCTGAGGAATCACCGCTTTCGTATGATTTATTAATCACATTGTGGAGGAGAAGACTGCAGTCAAAGCACTTCAGAAGGTCGACGCCAGTTCGCGGTTGCCATACTAATGCGGCAAGTTGCGCTGATAGCTGAAGATGTGCTGATGCGTTGACAAAGCTTTCACCAGCATCGCCTTCACGCATGCATAGGTCCATTATTTTGCTCACAACTAATTTTTGGTCAGCGCTGGTAACCTCAACAAAGTGCGACGGAATTGCAAAGTTGCAAGCCGATTCACATTTTAGGTAATCAGCCAGTGATTCACCCAAATAGATTTCGCGCACAGCGCGAATTTCCCGAACGACTCTGTTTATTTCCTCATCGCCATTGCATTCGATGAAATCACAGTGAATGTAACTCCCGAGGTTGGCCCAGCCTATTCGGCTGGCCAACAAGCACAGACACAACAATGCCTCGTAACGTTTCGCTCTCGAATGATTGCTAATATGGCGACTGATTTCCGCACAGATTAAAGGCACACTTAAATCGCTCGGTGGTGAAACCGTGAGCGCGATTCGTATTATGCGTATTCCACAAACAGATCGTATCCTGGAGAGGATGCGAACTGCTGATATGCTCAAAAGGAATTCGGCAGGTGTTCTACAGTAGGCTACTTCGTAAAGTAGTTTGGCGATCGTTTTATTCGACGACGATTTATTATTACGATCGAATTCACGGTTGACTATTGACTCGAGGATTTGTGTCCACTCATCGTTGCCAAATATGGCATATAAATCATCGTATTTCATCCAAATAAACAATACTGAACATAGACTTGTGTGCATTAAAATGAGCAATTCTTTAGGCGAATAATGCAGAAACACAGACTGATACTTCGACGAGTCCCACTGCAAAACACTGCATTGAAAGTGGCATCAAAATTACGTGCTGACAACCTTAAATCAAATGCTTTCATAACTCATCGCACTATGCATATCAGTTGCAATCACATTCATATAGAAAAAACAGTTGCGCAAATAAACTGCACCGACCCACTATTTTTTCTAGACGAAAAGAGGTCGAAATTGCTCTCAGATGTTTGAGATGGGAAAAAGTCTGTTCAGAAACGGTTCTTAAAGAGTGGTCAGAATGGTCACCCCAAAGAAAATTGTTCATCTGTGATGTTACATTTGCTTTGAGTCCCACTCGACCATACAAATTGGCAGCTATATAAAACAGCTCCGGTTTTGCATTACCAGTCCACAAAAGACAACTTTATTAGAGTGATTAAGAACTACAGGCATGGTTCTAGCATTGATCGACAAGTAAATGGAAATTCGGTTACGGCACACGCCGCATGAAAGTTAGGTAATGGATAGCCAATTTTACCCCCATATGTGTATGCTTCACACACTGATGCATAGGTACAACAGCATGATGCAAGTTCAGGAAGTAAAATATATATCCTACTGAATACTTCCAGGCTATCATACTATAACGCTTGTAGAAGTTATAGTTATTTCTGTACTCATTGTAGGTTATTTTGGAGGAAAATGAATGATGAACAAAGGAAAGCAAAGAGTTCCTTTCCTGAGAACTGATGAAGGAAGGAACATGTATGAGAGATTCATTTCCATATCTCTTATTCCGGCGTCTAGATAGGCAACAGATAAAGTAGTACAACACAGTGAGATATTTCATTAGTATTGCAACATGGCCACTTTCTATGTGTCGAAAAACTGACCTCTGGTCGATTGCGGATGAATTTCTTAGCTTTGCAAGCAAAACTTGGCAATGACGCTTTCATGATCTGGCGACTCGACAGCGCATGCACCCAGCTTCGCATCCAGTTCGCTCGAGGATCTAGAGCTGCCAGTATTGCTACAAGGTTACTGATGCTCATGTCGTTTATATCCACACTTCCGATATACTGTATTAGAGAAGAAATCATTTTAAAGACCGACTGTGGCTGAAATCGTGGCCAAAGAGCTGGACAGACGCACATCATCTGAAAATTATTTCAGAATGAAGTACTTTTATCAGGACAGCATATGAGCAGGTAACAAAACCGGGGGAAAGAGGTGCGGGAATTTCCCTCCTCTCCTCACCCCTATTCCCTCCCAACCACCACAGTTTTCGAAGTCACATTTTAATACACAACTTCGTGTGATCTTCGTAAACGAAAAAAAAATTTCCTTGAAATTTTCAATCCAATGAGGGTGCACTTGCGCAAAGTTGAACTGAGCCCCCTTCCGAGTCAAAATCTCAACTTTATGGCATTGGCCACCTTCATTAGCATAGCGAAAATTTCCTAATGAGATCACATTGGCTCCAACGGTCAGAACAAAGATTTAAAAGCATGGTGCACACACAGAAAATCATGAGCACGACCTCAAAAAAGTAAAGAAAATTTTGCGGAAGGATACTGAACTTCTAGCGGGCAAGTCTAAGAAAAGAGGAAGGGGGTTAATAGTCAAATAGATTTCATGTCGAAGGAATTTAAGGGCCTGGTCTAAGAAGCTCGCTGTCTCCTGTTTACCAAGAAAAACATCAGCATATCCAAGGGAAAATCCTTAACACATTATTAGGACCATCAGAAACAAGTAAGTGGAAAATATACAACAACAGGACGTTGAAATGATTTTCACACTCCTAAAACACAGCTAGGATCCGAAGCAATATCATTACTTTTCTACGACAGAATCCTTTCGAAGAAAATGTCACTTTATCAGAGAGACTAGCAGTTGCTGATAAATTTTACACAACTGCGCTAAACGGAGCCAGAAATCTGGAGGCGATAGATCATAGGCGTTGATAAAATTATGGCACGGCTTTCGAAATTTCAACGAAGACTGATCGCTTAAGGAAACACTGCGTTGTTTTCATCGTTTTGTGTCCCATACGAAAAACCGAAGCGCTGAGTTTGATGCAGTTAAATTTGACAAGGTGATGTAGTGAGTGGTCAAAACAAACATGGCTACATTTTTTGACTTATGTGCTATTAAGACTGAAAACTAGGCCCTTAATTGTGAAATACTTTTCATTTGTCAGCTTAGACTTTTATCGCTGAAGTCTAAGTGAGACTGAAGTGATTCCAATCAACATAATCCAACCATACCTCAAAATTTACTAGAGTTGCACTTGTTGATTGGATTTTAGATTGCTTCCAGGGAAGTCCTCACCAAAGACACTACCTCAGACGCGCTTCTACATAACGAGGAATTAGCGAAAGTTAAATGTGCTGCACGACGACAAAAAATTGCGTCTTCGAATGACTGCATTATTTGGTCTCATTTGATAATTATACATGGTACCTTAAAGAGTAGCATGACCGCTTTCAACTTGCTTCTTTCGCCAAGCGCTGAATGCAGCACAGACGACATATTCGAAATCAACGAGCACAGCACTTCACTCACGATATCAGAATCCTTCGTGTTGAACAGCTTCTTTAGCAGCACCAATGTGCTCGCTAACGTGTTCTCCTCCTCAAAAGCTACACTTATTCCAATCAACAACTCAATAAAGTTCAGCCCGACATAAAATTCCATCGAAGAGATCAACATGGCTGTGAAATTAAAAGTTGAGAAATTTCCGCGCACAGGCGAGAAAGAAGTTCACGATTCATGCAACCTGGAGTCAGATTCACCCTTTCATACTTCTCCTTGCGACTTTGTAATCTGACAGTTAACAATAATAAGACTTGAGAAATTACCATGATTCCAAACCACATCTTACCTACAAATGTGGCTCTCACTCAGCCATTTGCGCTAGCGTTATAAAGTGAGGGAGGGGTAGTGCAGATATGGTACTGTGCCCTGTCACGTCTCGCGAGCTGTCATGCTGCTTCCTTAGCGACAGACCCAGTCCTGCCTTCAGATGATAGTGCAGCAAGGAAAAGTTGTCATAGTACATTAAGACGGAATGTGGGCACTCTTTACCACGGCTTTATCACACCCATTCCCTTTCACCCCATCACTAGCAGGGTCATCCCTCTATGAAGTCATCTCCGCACTCCTACAAATAAGTCAACGCTTCCGTGTAAAAGCGACGGAAGGCTCACTAATGCAAGATCACTCTCGCGTGATTTAAAGTGGTCAGAAAAACATTCTAACAATAGCAGGCACTATCCCGCTAAGCCATTAGCAATTATAGTGAAAAACATTCATATAACATAATATAAACTGCTTATCTTCTGATCACTGAAAACGAATAATAGAGAGCTGAGACTGAGGGAAAAAGAGATACGATTGAATATTTTCAGAGAAATCAAAGAAACTGATGAACAACTCACCATGATGGTCTGCTTGCAGATCCGCAATATCTGTGACAAGTGTTTCTTTTTCCCGATGGCCGACGTTGCAAGCGATAAAAGCGAATTCAATAACGCTACCCTCAAAGTGAATTCGTTAGCGAGAGTAAAAAGCTCACAGAAAACGAATGAAGTAATGTTGGCAGTGTTCAAAAAAAGTTACAATGTTTCAAAAAATACCAGCGTTCTATCAATAAAAATATATTGGAATCAGCTGCACAAACTTGTAAGCAAATAAAGCAATGATAACTATTTCGTTGGAAGAAACTTATCATACATTTACAGAATAATCGATTGCGCCATACTTTAAATCAATGAAATGACCATTTCAGTGAGAAAATTTTATGAATTTCTAAGTTTGAGAGTTATCAACACTAAGAAATGTTAATCGAATTTCAAACAGCTCCTTTATAAAAAGTTCAAAAACCTTTGTTGAGTTGATGTTCCCGGATCTTCCAGCTGCTCTACTAAGCGTGTAGTATCAGAGTCTCCTGGAAATCGTGTACTCTGTGCCAAGTCCAAACCAAAAGTTGAGTTGCCGGCAAATGAATGCTCCAAATAATCCTGCACATAGGTAAAGAAAATATTATTCACAGGACTTGACTCAGCAGAGCAACCACATTAAACGTTTATTGTCCTAACGATGAAGAAAATATGCTAAGCTGGCCAGGTTCAACGGCTCAATTTAAATGAGATTGTTTACGACTCAAAAATGAATGTTGCCGCGAGCGGCAAATTTAAGAAATTTGGTGAGGCCAAATGCAGCCGGCGACAGAGGGGAAGCGGGGGAGGGGAGAGGGAATGAATGAATGAGAGGGGCGGGAGAAAGGGTTGTGCACATAACTGCGTTCAGCATCACACTCATGTTCCTTCAACAGATATACGCGCCCTCTCGTATTGTAAGTTCTGATGATATCGAAAGCTGGGGTGACATCCATTTATATAGCCCGCAGCATGACTGCTAATTGACAGCATTCGCCAATTAAGGTGCGATTTCCACGTGATTTAACTTATTGACAGCTTTCTCCCGAACGAGAAGCTTATAGGAAAGACACAGGTTCCTGCAAACGAACCTTTTCGTAGGCTATTCAGCGACTCGAGTTTGCTATCTTTTAAGTATTTATTGCTTTATACAACCAACAACACGAAAAAGAAAAACGAACGAATAGACCGACGTTTTCAAGCACATCGCAACGCAATCGAGCGAGTTTGCGACTCCTTGCAACAACATCGAGTTTCAACCGCTTGAATGCATCGGTTTTGGCTATGTACATCGCTGCACGCGACATATGTCTCTCGACGAGCCTCATATCCGCATTGGTTGAATCAGTTGATGTCGTTGATGTAGGAATAGTGTGTGCCGTACACAAACTAAACAAAGAATACACATCTTACAATATACTATACCCATCAAATCACAAACTACACATGAGGCATTAAGATGATTGCATTTAGAACAAATGGGGATGGCATTTGAGGTCTTGGTCACCACTGCATTCCACGATCCCCGTCGGCTCGCAAACTGAATTTTACTCCTGCTTGAGGATTACGAGATGAGTAATTTGTGTTTATTTGATGGTGGGCGTTACACAGCAGCAGGCGAAACGATTTTAGACTGCTAGGAGCGTTCCGAATGTGGCTTACCGAGTGATTAGTGCAACGCAAGAATGGTTACAAAACGCACCATAAGAGAGCACTAAGGAGACCCCGTACGTCTAAAACGAAAAGAGACACGGAGCTCTAACATTATAAATGCAATAAAACTACTGCATATATAACAATAACCTCTTTTTTTCAGCTACGAGTAATGCGCAATATGCTTTTCCATACTGTCAACCAGTACCTCAACTGTGCGGCCGTAAGGCACACTTGTAAATGTCTTCATATAACAAAGAAGACGACTTGAACCTTTTTAAGTGGATTTCAATATCAGCAGCGCAATTGGATCTCACGCTGTCAACAAGAAAATCAATCAGGTGACAACCATCGCCGTCCAAAAATTCATTGACAGCTTCGTCCATGCAGTATTCGCTTCTTCACTGAACGATGAGTAAAGCAACGGCTAAAAATACCCGCTTTCTTATTTTCCATCAATGGAATCATTCAACACTCGACGAATGATGGCATTATTTTTTACTTCATTCATCCTTTCTCATGGAAAACCCTCTGATTGGTTATTTTCGTGCACAGCTATATCCTCTGCCTCTTCCCCCTCCCTTCGTTTGTCTAAGCATACCCTCAACTAAGCCTCGCGCAAAGACGTCGAACAGGTCGAGGTTTCATAGAGGAACTAAGTTTTGAGGCTATCAAAGCGCGATAAATTGATGCAAAATTGCAAACGACGTTCTTGCGTCTCGTGATTTTCTGCCAGAATTACCTGCCATACTCAACATATGCCATAAATAATAATACAAAAATTGTTCCTTCCAGTTCGACGTTTCCTGTGCTAAATACAGTAAATGTCTCCAATTTATTAGTATCTAAGCACAGTAGTCTAATAAAAAATATGCTGCACGGACGACCTACAGCTTCATTTTGGCCTTATCAAGGCGCTCGTATCTGCTGCTTATCAGTTTTCTTACACCTTCAGAATTTCTAAACATTTGCACCACTGTCACATCGGTAAAAGCGAATTCATTTAGAAATCGTAATGCCTATTCGATCTTCGCCAAGCATATTAATTATTTATATGGTTTACCAGCTTACATGATACTGTCGTATCACCATCGGAGCAAAAATTTGCCTCGAAGAAATTGCCCATACATGAAAACTCCATCCATAGGCTACTTTCAGCTAAAGCATGTTTTCACACATCGCGCAACTCATCTGCTAATTATAAACTGTGCTTCAATCAAACTTTTGGAAGCTTACTTTTTTAGCGAACTACTATTCGTTCCCTAATTGTTCATCAAACCAACATTTATCGAATGTTTTCCTGATCGCCTTGATGTACGTTGGTCTTTTCGTTAGATGTGTTGCAATGAATAAAATAAATCTTCACCCAAAATAGAAAAGCGAAACCTTTATTTCGAGAGATGTAGGACGACAGGAAACAAATTGTCCTCCGATCTCGTGGAGTTGTCCAGTATAAGAATCTTTGGCATAAAAACTCACAAAACAAGTCCTAATCTTAACAAATGCAGAAAAACGGTCATAAAATTGCGGCGATCGTTTGTACAGAACGGCTCTCAGATCAAAGGATCGCGTAATGAATCGGCGGATCGAAACGCAATGGTGAAGGCATTAGTCTGTCACTGCAAATTCGGTTTCCATAGCGACAGGCCGTCGATTCAAGCATTGACGCGAATGAAGTGAATCATGAAATATGGCTAGAGTATACCACTGAACGACATATTTTAGAGTCGCCCACCACCATATTTTTGAATTCGGGTCAGTGTTCACGTTATAATGGCTGACAACATTTATAAGTCAAGCTCGTCTAATTTAAGTTAGTCGGAAACTGCGACATTATTTCTAGATGATCTCGTCTTTCTTTTTTTTTTCGCTCACACATACTTCCATGCCACAATACCACTAATTATGCAAAAGGACCGTGTAAAGACCTCTTAATAGATTATGCAAAACATTCCATAATCATCGTAGTAATTTCGCAATCAGTATAATATTTTCTTGTCCACGACAACGTCGTCCCGCTCACTACGAAATGGTTCACACATATATTTTTGTAAAAAATGTTTGAAGCAATGGGCTAGCCGTTAACATAAGCAATCGGCTGAATAACCAATGGACATCAGGTAAGTACTGTCGCCAAACGCGCACATACCACAAACGACACCAACACCACAATCAAAGGCAGCACGAAATAGTGCAAGAACAAAAAGTTTGCGAGTTAAATCGGCGACAGTTCCACGACAGTTATGAAGATGAATAGGTTCTGTCCAGAGTTATATATCAAACACATGCATACATATCGCGTAGTAGCTTAAAGCCCATTGAGTTCTCCCGCTCCCCTTCCTTCCTACACCCTCCCATCACTCCTTTAGGAACTTATCGTACTCATTGGCGTAATTAATGGAGAAAGGACAGGAGGCGATTCTCTTCAAAAACTCGACGCTTGGGTTGCCATCCAACCCAAAACTGAACGCGATAAAGTTGCAGTTTTCATTAGCTTCCGCGTCGTAGCACCTTCCCCTCCCTCTTTCACCTCCTTCCAATTTTCTGAAGATGAGTGCATGCTGAGCTCCTCTCTCAAAACTTTGAACCTGGCAATACCGCTGAATCTGTCTGTGAAACTTCATCATCGTGACATTATTGTTGACGATTTGAAACTGCTGTATGGACCGAGATGTGCACGAATACACATCAACGTAACACCACCATAATGCATTTTTCATGAACCATTCGTGACTGAAAACTTTCGCATACGAGGTTGCTAAGGTTTCGCACCTGATTTGCAAATAAAAATCGTCAACAGTGATCAACAATGGCTTTCAACGGGACAGTTCTGTAGAATGCATGGATTCGAAAATGCATTTGTCGGATAGCATTATGTGAGTAATGCACTGCATTTCTGCAAAATCTGCACTTGGCGCGATGCTGAGCATAGCAAAAATTGACTTATCAAACAACTAGAGCATTCAATGAAAACAAACTGCGTTTGTATTGTAATAAGCTAACGCGATAAAATGTAGGCCACTACATCTTTGCATTCCGTAGGAGCTCATGAATAAAACAGATAATAACTTCAACGAAAACAGGCTTAAACCCAAGCTGAAACTACTTCAAGTACTTCAAGTCATTCTTATTCGTTGCAAAGGTAGATGAGACGGGAAGAATGGGTTTACTTTTGCAGGTGAACCAGTCAAATCGTTAATAAGTGGAGAGAGTTTGTTTGGTTTAGAAGGAGCCGTGTCGGCCCGTGCGAGGTCAGGTCGAGCTCACGTTAGTCCGTGCTCTGCCCTTATGTTGCCTCTTAGTAATACGCTTAAAGCTGTTCTCTTCGCTGGCTTCTTATCTATTTGCCTGAAATTCTTTCTTGAATACCCCTTCGCGTACGAGGCTCCTGAAATTTCACAGGTAACTGCTTTTATTTGCAAATATTACTTCCGAATAAATGTTGCCTATTCCTATTCTGCCATTAATCCAAGAAGACATCTCATTTCGAAGGTTGTTGCTACCAATGTCTACCATAGGCGATATGCATTTCTTACCACTTCACCCTCTTCAACAGTCTCATTTTTGAACTCCAATTCAGCAATTAGCCGATCCACGGTATGCAACCCAAAAATCGCTCTCAAATAGTACGATTTTCGCTGAAAGATTAATATAAACGACATTGGATTATTCTGAAGTGGTAAAAACTGTTCTTCTATTACTCTAAGTTGTGACCACAGAAATTTGTATCTTATATTCATAGCTGAAATCGGCGAAAGAGGCTTTAAGTGGTTTTTTCTCAGGATGAGTTCTTTGGTGCTGGTAATGTGACAGCGGATGACAAGGCGATCACTGAATATTCGATCAATATTACTCACTCAGCGATTGAGCACTTCATGGGACTCATCGATCGTGGACGCTCACACCTTATTCCTGATTTTGAAGGACCACATATCCAGCATGAACTTAGTAGCGATTATTTAAAAAATATTAGCGATATTATATTGAAATTCAATTGGAAACAACACGAATATTTCCTCAATACATTTCCTCAGTATAGGTTTGCAGTTAATTTCTAAAATTTTTCTTACATTTATTCAAATTACTCCGTCTTCGATTTATTACACTTATTTTCGTTATTTATTCATTTTGATATTCTATAGGGATTTTTATTAACTAGCATCAGAAATTCTTTTTCTTTCTGCAAGCGTTTCACTGGAAATTTATTCGACCACCTCAATTGTTGTACACCTGCCGCAATTTTAAATGAGATTAACGGCGAAAATGAAGTAAGAGGCGAACGATGACCTCATAAGCGACTCATCATTCAGTTCCACTTCGGAACTTCCGTTGTTTTTATGCCAGTGAAAAAAAAAGAGAACAGAAATTTCTTCGAATTACAAACCATTCATGTGAACTCGGTACTCACAGAATTGAGTTTCGCTTTTATCTCATATATATGAAAATACTCCAATGTTCTAAACATCTCCTTCATTCATAGGAAGAAATAATTCTCAAACATAGAGAATTTAAAACAATAGCTGTTTCTTTGTCCTTTCAGGACTGAAATTGAAGGGCTTCGCATTCATTTCATACGAGCAGCTTATCCACAAATGTATGAGCGGATTTATCCATTGCTGCTAATTCACAGTTGGCCAAGCACATTCTGGGAATTCTACAAAGTTTGTGACAACTTCTGCGTGCTCATTGTTGCGAAGCAAGCTATTAACAACGAAGCCATTTTTTGATGCAGATAATTTTTTGGCGAACAGCAGCATCCAACATCAACTGTGCTGGTCGCGAGTAGCAGTTCGTCAGAGGTAGAGAACTCGACGGATCAGAAGTCGTCCTCCGCTGCTACCACCATACTCTCAAATTGACTAGAAAGAAGACGTCTCGTATTTTGATGAATTTGCTGCTTCCTTCATTTCTTCATTGCATATATGGCACAGTGATCAATAAATTCGCTGCTGTGTTTGACAGCAGTGATTGTAAAGTTCATGTTTTTTGCGTTAAGAACGCAAAATAACTTTTAAACTCGGCGGGCAAATGTTTGGGCATTTTTTATGAAAAGGTTTCCTCTTAAATCCTCTTTGAGTCATTCGTTTAGTTCAAATAACCTAACCTGTAACTTAACACTCGATCTATGAAGCATACGTCCGCAATAGAAGATAAAGAGGATGTGAATTCTGGAACGTCGCTATTACCAATAAAGAAAATAACAGTTTATTGCCATTAAACGTTTCAGGTAATCCCCATTTTAAGTAATCCGCGCCGCTTCGGCTTCGATTTTGGTGTGAAAACACGCTTCGCTTTCGAAGTTATCGTTCCTTCACTTCCTGGCTTCGGCTTTTCTGACAAACCATCGAAACGAGGTTCGTTTCAAGCGATTTTTTTTCTTTTTTACTCCAATCATTGATGCACAAACTACTGCATGAAATTTGTTGATCTTTTCGTATAAAATGGTTTTTACCAAAGATATAACAAAAAGCGGGGACTGAATGTTTAACCCGGAGGACATTTTCTTTTTCCATGACTTGCACTCGTTCAGCAACTGAGCGATTCTGCTGAGGGGCACTCTGATAAACCTCCTTATAATAATTGCTTCTCTTAAAATATTTACATATGTACTAATAATAAATGCGCAATTGATAAATGGTAAATACGCGATTGCTTCTAATTTTGCTTTCTATGTCTTTATTTATTTATTATTTTGATGAATGAATAGATTGCTTAAGGATTGGGAGTTATTGAAATCGCTCGTATATTATCGAAACTAATGCAACGACTTGGATTCTATAAATATTTCGTGCACGGACATGGACAACTCGGATGCAGCACAGGTCTTCCTTTGAACTTTCTTTGCGTCGTTTGCCACTTTCCTATTTCGTTGTTGTTTTTATAAATTACTTCATATGACTACCGATATTTTCGTTTTAGAGCTTTTCGAGCAGGAATTGAAAGAAGCTGAAGGAGCTGTTCCTCTCAACAACATTGCACAATGTATCAACAATTGCTGTGTCCTTCCCTACTGATAGCATTGCTTCAAGTTTTTGACAACGAGTATTGATGTGATGCAAAATCGGTAGACAAAAGGTCCATTATGCATATTTATGCTCTAAGAGGTGCTTTAAAATCACTCGCACAGTAGCGACGATCACGCTTTATGCACATCTGTCGCTATGCTATGAGGAAAGCGCCAAAAATTTCAAGTAGACAAAGGGTCGAATGAACAGGCAATCACAACTATTGTGAAGAATGTTCCATTGAACAAGTATACCTGCATGTCGAACTTGATCAAATATATCTGAACAGTCGCTTTCTATCAGCAAGTAGGTTCTATGAGAAACAGACAGAGACCAAAGAGGACGGGGATGGGGCGGGAGGGAGGGGGTAGGATCACACTTTCCCAACGACGCCTTAAATCACAGGTAACGGCGAAGGTTGCCATATGGTACCTTTGCAAGAATTTTTTGCAATTATCAAATATTCATTACTTTCCACTTAACAAAAAGAGAATAAAATATGATAGAAAATCCGTAATTTAGCTGAAGCAGTTGCGATTTTACGTGCGGATTCCGTAAGAGGATTACACGTCGGCAATCCATCGATGATCAATTTCATCTCACCACAAACCGTTCTTCATCAACGCTTGCACGAACTCCTCACGACCTTTACCACATTTAATCCATCATCGTATCTTTCTCTTTCCTATGAATCCGATAAAAGGCACTTATTAAACGACTTCAACTTAATAATGCAACACGGCGTATACGGTGAGTGAGAAAGACATCAACAATTTTGTGAACGCACTTGTGCCATTTCCATCTGCAAAGCACATAATACTAATGTGTTGCCTGTGCTTATGTGTGTCTGGTAGTTTTAGTCTGAGAGCCATTGAAACTAGAACTGTGAAACTTGTTGAGTGTGATGTGCAACAAAGATTGATATCCTAGGCAACCTTTCATCTCGACTTATAAAATTGAAGAGGGCTTACAGACATTCAAATGTGCCGAAAATTGCATATGCATAGGTGAGTTACAGAGAGATTACTCCACATATTTCATTATTTGTTGGCAATTTACGGAGCTGGTTGGTCAGGTGGGCGGAATGCCAAAGTGCATATTGTGCATTCTATTCTGGTGCGTTCCAGCATTTCTTTAGAAAACGGAAAATCTTTGAAGACTCTCCTCTCCGATTTCCTTTCCCGCTTCTGCAGTGGTCACCCAAGCAGAGTTTAGCATAAACTGATATGAATGCCACTGAACAAAACTCTGCTTCTTTCAAGGAGTTTCATTTGCCGATTCTGCATTTGCGCTTATCGCGTTCGTTTTGGACCGCTGGGCTCTCGCTACCGACCCGGATTACTCACTCAATGGTGCCACTCAACTTCATAGGTTTCTGACCGTCGATGAGCTCCTAACAAATATTTTCGTCTGCTGGCTTACTCAGACGCTTCCTCATGGTGCTCACGTACTTGCCAACACCGCAAATCACTCACATATGCAAATGTTCAGGTGTGTTCTACACTTTATGTCAGGAGCTAGACTATTTCACATAATCGCAGCATACCTTCACAATAGTAACGCTGTGCTACTCACAGGGGTTTTCATTTTTTCTATAAAAAGGCATGAAATTATTTTAGTCGGAGGTTATTCAAATTTGTTTATTCAAATTTGTTCACAGCTTGCATTGCTTTCATCGTCATTTATGCACTACGAATTATTATGCTCTGAATAATGTTGTAATTTTGATTTAAAATATGGTGCTGAATGCACTGAAAATTCTTTCTGAGCGAAGAGCTGTCGAAGGTTCAGAAAACACTTCGCAACATGAAATTTTCAAGTTCAGTCGACCCAAGTGGATTTGGAATTATTCAAAGAGATGAGTTTGACATGCGAATATTTCTTTCATTTGACAACTGATGCGCGCATTTCTTCGATCATTACACTCGTGGAATTCGAAGTAATTAGGTGCTTACGGTTATCCATACCTACATATAGTCCGAGTGCATCACATTTTATCTGCTTTCACCAAAAGTATTCAACATTGCAATTAGATCTTTAACTTGAAATGCCATGATTCGCCTTAATATTTTGAAAAGTGAAGGCGCTGAATGTGAATATCCTAGAAACGCTTTTTTGTATTTATGAAGTTTTGGTTCTTTTAATAGTTTAACGTTAAACATGTAAGCGAGTAGATGCCGATTTCCTGCACAAACATCCTGCCGATCGAGGTCACGGAAGTTGGATAGGACAACGCGGAAGAATTGTTGCCCGATGTAGTGCCAGCGTCAAATCACTTCTGACTGTGGGAATGTAGATTACTGAATAGAATTTATGAAACCAAGCAATTATAGAGCGAGTATAAATGTTGCGACAAGCGTCATGATTGGAAGTAGTTCACCAAGGCAGGCTTCCGCATCTTCGCTTCAACGTCGCTATCATAATATAACACGCTATGTCACATTCGCGAATAACGGCGAGTTCCTCGCTTTGCAGTCGCCCAACAGTTTTGCTGAGGACATCTACACATTTGTGGAGGAAATTGTCGGTTGAATATGAACTCTCAAAGTGCTCTTATTCTGTTCCCTTGTTTAGGTAAATACTGTACGTTAATACGTGGCATCGTCAGCCTGCACCACGTAGTAAAACAGGTCGAAGCTACTATCGTTGCTTTGAAAAATAACAGACAGGAAGCGAACGCAACACAACAAACCATACAAAGTCTTAGAACACTTTCACTATCAGCACGAGCTATGGCTGCTACTATTACTGCTTGAATGCTATTTAGTAACATCTGTGAGATGACATGCATTGTACATCTAGCGCCTTCGGATATCATTAAGTTGACATGGTTTGTTTCTTCCTATGCCTATGTTAACAGAACAGGAAGCGAGGTTTTGATGCAGTGGCAAAGACAGCAATTTTTAGTGCACCCGTTGTGGGATATACGATGCCGCTTGATAGAATCATGCCTTTAATTTTGGTGGAACTAACGGGGACTACAGCTACTGCACAACATTTCTAGGAGTGTTATCGGCCACCGAAATGAAAACTTCGCAAAATTCGCAGGTGCATACCCACCTATTTTAAAAATTTCTGAGCCGAGCCCATTTAGACGGCCTTCTTCGTAGCGATTAAACTGATAGCCACCATAACAAAAAGAAGTATATCCTCCTAAGAACACAATGTGCAGCATCCCTGCTAAATTTAATGCTATTTGATCTGCGTTTAGTTCAACCGATTAGATAAGTTAATGGAAATGTAATGATAAAATGCGCTTCTAAAAAACGCAGAAGCAGTATTGGTGGTCCGACTTTGCATCCAAGCTTCTTGAAAACTGCCATATCGCTTCTTACGTGAAAAAAAAGACGCTCATTGCATCGTTATGAGCAATATAGATGTCTGCGATGCAGAGCGTTTACTCCCTCCGCCTGGGCTACATAAATATTCATTGTTTTTGCAACAATTCGTTTATTCCCTCCTACCAATCTCCCTTTTCTTCGTATTGAAAACTTCCATCGATCGCTTCCTGTAATCTAGCTCCATTATCGAGAACTCTTCGTGAGCTTATAATAGAATCGCTGATGATATCGTTTTAACCGTTAAACATATGACCGTATATATTTTACGCGTTCCAGTGTGTATAAACTGTCGCCTTATTATCAGAAAGCACTCACGATGGTGGAGCGTGTTTCTTGAGGATCAGCGTTTACTTTAGAAGCAAAATGACCACGTTGCTATTGGTATTAAGGTCAGTAAAAAAGGAAGTGAAATAAATATATACACCAAACAATCAGATTTTCCTAAATTTTTATCGATCACAAATAAACAACACTCACCTAAGCTTAATATATTATTTCTCGTAAACTAACATAGTACTTTTTCTGTAAACAAAGTTGTCAATCGCCAAAAAGCGTAGGCAGCCGTGCTGAGTGAAAACAAAACAATGAAAACGAATATGCGCACGTTAAATTTTGGGAAAAAAAAACAACAAATAATGTGAAATGAACGCGATACATTGCACTGTAAGGTATTCAATTCGTACCACACACGAAGGTACCGTCTTTGGAAATTTGCCGCCTCGATTTTCGTGTGATTTACAATTACTGCGCGGATCACCTGTGGAACCGATTATATATACTCGATTTAGCGGTCTTGAATACCACTGCCAACGCAATTTAGAAACTTATTTCTTCCATTTAGAGAACTTGTTGCATTTGAAAAGCTGACTTGAAAGAATTTAGATCACACATTAGCATATCGCCCCTCAATTTTCGGAAAATTGTCCCACCGTTCTGCTTGGTCCAAATTTGCGAATTTGAGCATTTGTTGTTACATTTAACTTCGTCTACCAATGCTCTGATTTTATTTCTTTCTACGCTTTCAACTTATTTCGATTCTTTTGACGCTCTCATTTCTCATTTCATTTTAAAAAAAAGGTTTCTATATAAAATGCGCCGTTTGGTGTTGAAAAATTCACAAAATATCCGCACATATTAAACGAATTATTACAGTTGGTTGTAAATAGAAAAACATAACGCTTTGTATGAAATACATCAATTTCTTTAATAGCACTCTTTGGGCACACATTTATATTGTTGAGGAAACAATCACGAGGGAGATGTGGAAAAGTCTTTTAAATTGATTCACGAAACGAAGTGAGTGATTAACTTACAAAATTTCATTTATATAACTTCCATTTTCCTGAATACTTCTGCCGATTCACTTTCTATCACTTGGCATGTGTGATTCTAAATTAGAGCATAATACAACTACCAGTTTTCAAAGTTTTGATATTTTAGCTTTCGCGTGCGATTTAGGGCTAACCACTCCTCCATCACGTCGAATTCAACACCAGTAAATGGTCTCGATTTTATGCCACTTCAAAAAATTCAAATATGACATCTGTATAGCCTCACAAAGTGCATTTTTCCAATGTGGAAAAATAAATTTTCTTTGAGCTTTCCACATCAATGTCATATTTCTTAGGCGCATGCAAAGGAGTGTGCTCTGAGTAAAATCTCCCAATGCAAATAGGAAAACAACACCATTATCTGACATTTCTCAATGAGAAAAGTGCCTCATGCAAATTTGCACCCAAAAAGTGTGATTGAGTTAAAAAAATTTGACGGTTGCAAGATTCAGCTGTTAAAGACAAAGAATTCGGAGTACAAAGTTCCGCAAAAATCGCCGAAAGGCAATAGGTATCGCCGGAGGAATATACTCAACAAATACGCCGTATGAGGATTTTTTGGTGCGAATCGAGTGCAACATATAAATCTGCAATTGTATCGCTCATATCGAGATCATGCTCCGCCTCCGATAACGATAAGCGGTAATCGTTCGGTGAGCCCTCTCGTCGAATCACTGCCAATAAGAGCGCTATCGTTTCATAACAGGTCGTTCGTGTTGACAACATCAGCGATTTGTAATTGCTCTTCAAATATCAACACATGTTATTCCATTTTCAATTATTCCATTCTCTCGCTCATGAACATCACTTTAGATGCTGTTTCAGTCCAATCCCCTTCAACAAACGAGACAAACTGACAGCAGTAAATATCAAGGTATTTACAGTTTAATAAGATGTCGTTTCTGTGTCATCCTCCAGGGAATCATTTATCAGCATCATTGAATAGGGATAAACTCACCTCGAGAACCCCAGGTTAAGATTTAAAAAAGAACAACAGGTTACTTTTTAAAGTTCTTTGAAGCACTTCACAAACTCAACATTAAAAAGAACTCAAGTGGACCAGACAAAGAAGAAAACTCAAACGAGAAAACATAAACAAGAATTTTACGAAGATAATCGAAGTAAAGCCCTACCTGTGGATTGATCAAATAATCGTAAATGCGCACTAAGATACCATTCTGCGAAATCGCCAAGAAGAAGCGTGACATATTTGCGGGATGACATCGCTGCAGTTCAAGCGGCCGTGAATCTGGGCTCAGTAAGAGTAGATTTTTCACCTGAAGATGAATCTCTATTTCACCAAAGTTATAACCGTAATGCGATCGGCACTAAAATTTCTTCATTGTTATTCCTGGGCGATGTGCGGTCAAACATTCACTTTCCTCAGCAATGTGCATAAAAACTGTTTATAAGAGGATTTAAGAGTCATCGCGTTCACTTTTCATCGATAAGCACCTTAGAAAATTGCACAGAGTAGCCGAAACTTGCGAATATTTTAATCTGCTCACAGGTTGTCACTCTTCTTTCGCATTCTCGTCTCGCGATAACATTTCAAGCGTGCAAAAATGCTCTCACATTACGGTCAAGTTGATTTCACCTGAATGGAATTCAAGTTTTCATTGAGCACATCTCTACTGGGCCTTCTTAAGAGAATTACCCACTTTTCACTGTTTGCAACTCCATTTCGACACTTCAAAAATTTCCGATAAATGCGTTCATCGTAGATATTGCACAGCAACTCACAAATACATTTTGAAAATGCCACTCTTTTTATTTCACTCAAATTTTTCGTCGAATAGCGAACGAAATCATCAGTAATTTCCATCTTACCTCGTCGCAAGACTACGACACATGCAAAATAAATGCAGCGATACTTTTTCTTTTGGTTTTCTTAATCCCGAACCGAATGTATTTTCTTTAATTCATCAGTTGAACATCGGTACAGAAAAGCGAACTATATTTACGAAAAAGAGCTTTTCTTCACTATGGAAGTCGATGTTTTTTACACATTGCTGGTTATGCATACGAAGAGAACTTGATGAAGTCGATGTCTGAACTTCGGTGGAGGCGAAATCAGTGAGCGAACTCTGGAACTGTTACCGATGATAAACTTTAGCAGGTGCACAAGTGCATGTCACAAAATGATGTGCCCTAAACACTTCGTTGCTGCTAAAATTTGTGCATGAAGATCTCCAAAACCGACGTGATTAATTATGGAAGGAAATTTGCGTGTTGTATTGATAATGTCACCTACCTCGCATTCACGTATTCTCGTTCGAACTTCCATGACAATTTCAAAGAGATTCGGATCACGATAGGAAATGCGGAATTTGCCGATAATTGTGTCGATCACATTTTTAGCAGTGTGACTCGTCGAGATGCGTAGTGTTTTGTATTCGGTGTCCTCATTAACGCAGCCTGTATACACTTTCAGCACTCCCTGCAAATATCCTCTTCGATGCACAAAAACGCATTAGAAACGATAAATAAATTGATGATTTAGCAAACTATAATTTAAAAACACAGTATTATGGTTGCGTTTAAAATTCCATATTATCATTCGGCAATATTTTAGAATGTGAATGACTGGAACTGAGCTAGTTATTTGAACGATGACTCGCGACAACAATTTCCACCAGATTTATCCTCAGAGAAAATGTGCAGTGGAGTTCTTTCAGAAAACCTCTAAATGTTTGTTGTACTCCAAATAAACTTTAAGACATTGCTTAGTCTTCAATAAGCTGCCCAAAGAATGAACAAGAGCTAACGAACGCCTTCGAAACAGACAAATTATCACCGGCTGTTGCCCTATTGATCTACTCCTACACATTCTTGGGCACAAAGTGCTTGCCAACGTATCAATGGAACGCTGATGATTTAGAGAATAATCGGATATATATACGACAGGTGCATATACTAAAGCAGACTCGAGCTCAGGATGTTCACGGTCCCTGAGGAGTAGAATAGTGGTCGCTGCCCCTATCCGCCCCCACCCTCCCCTTTCCTGCTGCCTCTATAAGAGTGCCCTACAGTCCAACCCTCCCTAGGTTACTTTCAGGGGCCTAGGAGACAGAAGCGTAGGAAAATGAATCCCAACGGCCTTTTGACCGTAAAAATTTGAGAAGAGAATATAAATCACTAAGCAAGCGTAATCAGGACAGCATATAAGGCTCTGAATACATAACTGAATGCTTAAAAACTAAGTGCACTTCAGTTGAGTTGAACTTCTCGTAGCTTTGGCGGTTAGCTAGTGGAACCGAATTAATCAAGTACATTCGTTGAACAAGGAAATCACCAATATATGAAGAAAAATCTCAGCTAAGATATAGTTTGCATGCACACTTGAGTCTAGCAGAGGAGAGATAAGGATGGTTTCGCATCTGAAGTAAAACGGTTACAAACCCATTCGGTGGAGTCACTACTGTCAATCGAACTCAATGAAGACAGCGAGTTCGATCGATTACGAACTGGCAACGTTTCTTGAGATGAGCATACTGATGATGAAGGCCTATCAATTGAGTTCGTGGAGGTTTTGAGTGCTGTAGCCCCACCATGCAGTGAACCCGAAGAACGCACCTGGTATTTTAGCATCTGTAAGAAGGACATTTAAAGGGTGCTTCTGAAATATGTATTTGCAGAACAGAAAATGACGTGATATCTATGCGTGTATGTGTGTGTCAATCTGATAGTTTCAATTCAGCAACACAGTACTTAATTGTCGAATACCTGAAGAAGTTCCAGTCACTCAAATGTGCCTGAAAATTCTTATGTTTGTAAAAGATTTTGCTCCGTTCAGAACACATTTCACAACTGGTTTGACCTGAAAAACTAATTTCTAGCAGAACATTCATGCCAACGATGAAAGTATTTAAATATGAAATGCAATAAAGTGCGCATTTTATAATTTGTTGCCTGTTATGAAAGCGATTGGTACGATGAGTGGAATTTCAAAAACATGTCTTATCAGCTTTTCTGATAAGCCTGTCACGTGATACATTTCATACACGCCTGCGGCCTCTTCGAGTGCACCTCGCCGACTCATCTTCATCCGCTGTGATCGCTTAGAGTTCAAAAGATTTTGCCGCTATCGTAAATCGACGGAAAAAAACAACACCCAACGAATTGTAAAAAGTACTTTACCAACTATTATTGCAATGATTATTGGAGTGAAAACGTTCACCAAAAAGTACGTATTGTCCCTAGCAGAGTACGTTGGTCTACCAGAGAGTTGGGCAATGCTATAGTTTAGTAGGGACTCTTACTTTGCTCATGGCACTGGATTGGCAGCCATCAAAATATTTTTTTAAACTTCTAAATGGACGTGCCATCACTTTTGTTACTGTAGAAAGCGCCAGTAAACAATCAGTTCCATCATTTTCTAAATGATGCGTTCTTTTGTACTCGTCAAAGGGGAAAAAGCATCGATATAATCGTGGAAAAAATTGAACAATTATAACCGGTAACACTACGCGTTGTGTTTTCTCTTAAAAAGGCACTGGGTATTGATGTTTTCGCTAAGCAATTGAACAGTTTCGAGGACACTCGAAAGTGAAGCAATTGCTTATCAATTGAAATTATATGAAAGTATTATCATGGCGTTACATAAAATAGCTCTTCTTTGAGAAATACTGAAATAAGAGTATGAATGAAGATGAGTTTGTTCATTGACTCATATTTTGCTGCTCTCCAAAAGTCTACATTTATTATATTCTCGATAAAACAAGCTTTGTCTAGCATGATACGATACATCAAGTGCAGCTTGTTTTATAGGGTCACATCATTTGTTTGTTTAATTAAGCGCAAGTTGCCCTGGAAAGCTTTTGTAAGAGGGTAGACAACAAATGCGGGCAGCTGTGATGCCGAAAGGAAGAGTGTAACTTTGCATATGTGGATACACCAGCCGTGCTCACTGCATGAAGTGTGAAAGGTAATCGTATTCATATGGATAGATGTGGGTGGCAGATGTGTGAAGCGCCCTTTGCGCACAGCAATTTCCGGCCTCAGCAAATAACAGCCAAATATTATCCAGATGATACGCTCACTCAACAACGACACCCACACAACCACGAAGCTAGACATTCACTGCCATCAAGCCGAACGACATCCACCTTTTACCTAACCGATTCTTCGATGACGATTAAATGCGCACATTCCAACGCCGCTACGCTCATAGACAGCTGTTTTAACAATTCAAGGAGATATGCCTTGGCAACTTTTTCGCTCTTCTTGGTGGAAGATTTTGGAGAATGTTAATGTCTACCTTTACTTCGGTTACCGAAACCCATAGATCCATACTGACACGAATATATGTACACCCACAAATGTGCTTCGGCTCAAACGTTCGTTCTATAATGCAAGCTACAAGCAGCGGTAACAACACCAGCGTTGTTTAGTAGTTGTAGAGTAATGAATTGCTGTCCCATGAAATCCCATTCACAACAATTAAAAAAATAGCACAGAAAAGAAACGGGAGCGCTATGCATTAATACTGTAAAAGAGATGAAATGTGAGAGTTCTGCATAAGCAAAACAAAGCAGTTGTTGGCTGTCTGTTTAAACTATTGAAAAAGCATTTTAAAGCGTAAACATAAGCAAAGTGCAACTAAACAAAGACGGGAAGTAGGCCTCATTTAGGCAGTATTTGTGGACAGTGCCCTATATCATCGAGTGCAGAATCTTTCATTTTTATCTCTTTAGTTTAACGTGTTCGGTGCAGCAAATGTTTAAAAAGGCAAGAAGTGCCCATATGAGGTCCTGAAGGAGAAACAAATTTTAAAAGGATATTCCTAGCTCTAGTTTAAATTTTCCGACAGCCAGTATTCTTCCAAATATTTATCCCTGTTTAAAACGCTTTAATACCACCTCGAGAGTATTGTTCCGCTCCCAAATTAATGCGTGATCACAGTCATAGTTAGGTCCCAGTCAATTGTTATGCGGTTGCAAAGAACCAAGATACCGGAGGAATTCCCATCACAACGCTACAGCAGCTCCGAGAGAATTCACAAATCGGAGATGTCTTGCAATACAACGATCATACGGGATTCTCGACAAGTTAGAATTTTCAAAAAACAGGTAAGGGATCGCCTGGAATTCACCAGTCCTCGCCCAATATTAGCCAGAGGGTATAATGAACGTCGTGCTGCTGATTATAACCTAAACAGTGACCATTCATTTGCTCTTTCACTTACTGAAGGATGGGGATAGGCAGCAGAAAGAGGCGTAGCGCTGAATGCGAGGAAGTGAGTGCTAGGATGATTGATGTTGGAGCTAGGTGCTGAAAAGAAAAGCTGCGGATGCACTCCGATCAGAAAATATAAAACGTGTACATCCACAGCTGCGGTCGTGACCATTAATTGAGCCAATCAACCGAAAAAACAAACAAACAAAAAAGTACCAACAGCTGCAAAAAGCTTAAAGAAATTCCAACGATGAATGCGCAATTTTTATCTCACAACAAAATCTATCGTGATTTTAAAGAACACTAAGAGGCGAGCTGCAAACTAAAGCGGGATGGCTTCCGGTGTGAGCAGATCAGCCGGAACGGAAAGCGAAGGTCACGCCAAGGCACGAGTAATTGCGACTATTTCCGCAAACAAACACCGCCAGTCGCCATAAGCGGATGCCGTTACCGAAAGCAATGGCGCCAATGTGTTGTGCACAACAAAGTCGTTTGCTGCAACGCCCTCCCCTCATCGCATACGCATAACTCATCCACAACAATATTCCCCTCAACCCCCCATAACCTATCTATTCCATGCGTTCAAAACGATTCACGCTCACGATTGACGGCGCCTCCGACATGTGGCAAATCAATCACCCGACGCATTATTATCAGCTCGGACGCCAAAAGGTTTCGTATTATGAGGCTCACGATTTAAGGGCCTCGAACCATAAGGCAGAAAACTGCGACCAATTTGCTAATGAACAATCAGGTTCGAGAAAACAAATGAAAATGTAATCTACACAACGACGAACAAGACTTTCAGTTGTACTGAATTTATAAAGACAACTGTTCAAAGGAAATATAGAAATATAAAACTAAAAATCAAATCAATAGGAAGGCGTTTCAAATTGTACTGCATAGCGGATTACGTTTAAGATGGGCTGATTAATGCTAATCGATAGCGCAACGAGACAACAAATATAGAAAAATTGGTTGCCCTAAATAGATATCATGCGTATAAGCATGCAAAGAAGGAAACTGTTATTTCAAACATTTTACAAACTTGAAACATTTACATGAAGCATACATTCAGCCGTGAAAGAATACTTATACAGAGACCACCCACGTTCATTCGGCCAAAAGTAACTCCGCATATCGCGAAAAGGAAAAGCAGCAAGAAGCGAAATATCGAGAGGAGGAGCGCTTCTTCGATAATAAACGAGGAAGTTAGCAGTTCGGATATGTGCTCTTACTCCAGGAAATCCAGCAGAAATATTTGGATGATCTTTTGCGAAATGTGAATGAAATTAATCGTTTCAGTTGCACATAATAGTAAAATATTTCATACCTTCTCCTCTTGCCCGTCCTTCATCTGTGCAGAAATGTATTGGAAAACGTATGAATTTGAGCTTGTCGAGAATACACATTGTCTAGACATTCTATGTCACACAGCGATACTGCACGTCGAAAAAGTCACATGTGTAAACCCCTTTGTTTTGCGAAGACGATTTTTGTATAGGAGATGCAATGAGGATTACACGCTGTTTCTCCACACGGCACCATCAAGGCAAAACAGTGTATTGCACTAAGATCATCTGCAACATAAAAGACTGGCCTACTCGAAAGGAGGAGAAACGCTAGTGGCCACTGGCTACACAAAACAAATCCCCCACAGAGATACCCAATCTGAATTAAATTTCAAAAGACTGTCAAACCTCACATGTGTTTCTGCTTACCTCTCTTGCAGATAGTCCATCTGACGGGGTGATGAGCCTCTGTAAGCACAAATTCCTGCCGGCACCACATCTCCCAGTTATTCCATTACCAAATAAAGCAACATCACTAGCCGCACCCACAGTACCCTCGAACAACTAATTTATAAGCTACCATGATTCCCTCGGAAAATGGAACATCTGCGTTTCCCTTTCCCAGCAACTTAGCTTATCCAAGAGTTCACTTGAATATATTTCATAGCGCAGCACTGGATCACTATGCAAAGAGCTTCAAGCTTTTCCCTCGCCTACGCATTGGTATATTTTACAAACATATCAAGATAAATAAACACGGTAATTTCTCTGTCTGTCGCGATGCCCAAGATGTAAGTAAAAGATAAATTCATTAGCAGCTGTATCAAAAGGTTTTATGGCGACATCAAAACTGCATCAGAATAAAGCAGATCTCAGGTGACTTTGAATACCGGCTTCAGAAGTAATTGTCCCTCGTTCGATTCCAATAAAATCCTTACATCAATAGCTATGTGTGGTGGATCCAAGTTACATAGCATCAATAGGTAATCACACAAGTTTTCTATTCCGAGCACTGTGATAATTTTTTCACTTTCCTGAACAACTGCGATTGCGAAGTTATTCATAAAACGCCCTTATTCTCAAGAAAGAAACAATAATCTCTTTTATTTATACTTCTCTTTTTGAAATATGGAAGAGATAGAAGACACTGCATTCCACTCAAAGAATAAATTTCAGCAAATTTCATTTACTTCGAAAAAGCACTATTATGGGAAGAAACAAAATCAGCCACAACGAACCAATGAACGACGCACTGAAGAGAAAATGAACTCAAGGGATAAACTTATAACGGTAGTGCTTTCCACTTAACAGAGTGCAAATATAAGCCTTAAGATCATATAAATGAGACATAACTCGACAACAACTACACAAAAACTCACATATGAAAAAAAGATGTGAGACAAAATGTGGAGCGATGACCCAGAGGATAAGCCAGCCACACCGGAAGGTGGAATGCCGAAGGCGGACTCAGTAACATCGTTTATTCTAAATTGCACTCGTCGACATCACTTCAACAAAAAATTTTGACTCTCCCAATTAGACAAGGTCATTAGAAAATCATAAAGTTAGTCAACGAAAATTACTGATTATCGAAAGGAGATGAAAATGAATGATACATAGGTGATATATGCAACAAATAAATTGCATCAAACGCTCATTAGGAAAAAGTATCTTCAAGTCACTTCTTGCTTCGTTTCGAAATATACTAGATCGGCAATTAATAGAACTCACTGAGATAAAATTCATTGAATTTCAACTCCCTCGTGTGTCTAGAGCTCAATACAAATAGTCAAGATCTTTGAAGTGAAACTGTTATGAAAGCATAGATGAACCGGCAAAAACCACATGCGTAAAACACAAGTCTAAGTAAAATATAAGGATAGCAACTTATGAATGCCACTAGATTGTTGTAATCACACTAGCGCCATTAGGATGGAATACAATTTCACTTGCACCATAAGGCTACAATATCTTTGCAGACGTGGAGTGAAGCCTATGAAGTTCGCTTCACTAAGCGATATTGACAGCTAACCGATCGAGATCTGCTTGATATTACGCTTAAATTTATTCTCAAAAGAAGCTCACAAATAAAGTTCTCAAATTTGAAACGAAAGAAACAACAACTTCTCAAAACGGTAGGCGATTGCTTCCTCTGATCCCTGTTCTCCCCCCCCCCCCCCATCCCATCGCCCTTCCCCGCTGTTTAAAATTTGTGCTGTCAAGTTTATGAGGGGATAAATTGCGCTTAAAAATATGCAACAGCAAATGAAAATGATGTGCACATCGGCGAAGAAAAATTTCTTCTGATAGCAACTGGAATCCGGTTTTGATTAGCAATGAAATGGAGGTGCACTCTTTCTCAAATCAAATACCTTTTTTGCCTATCAAATATGTGCCGATTTTTGTTTGCTTCGGAAAATTACGAATGCCATGCAAACAATGAAATTTCCTCATGAAAATTAAAAACTGTGGAACGAACATGACCGACAGCACTCCCGAAGATGGCACAACAGCAACTCGCATTCAAGGGCCACCGTTTCAGCAGTTTTAGAGACGATGCCCACTGAGGCGCCACTTAAAAACACACACTTGAGGTTCACATGCGACAATTATCGCGTTTCTAGCGCAAAGTTACAAAAACGATAAGATGAAAGTTCCGGCCGTCCTCGAACAAAACGATTGGCCTTCAAGTAAAATGAAATCCGCAAACATTTATTCTCGTCAAAAAAAGTGCAACTTGCTTCATAAAATTCCAAACAAATAAATCTTTTCGAAAAAAGTGCACAACATAATATTTGGCTAGGAAGCGATCTGTGCTGAATCGAAATTAGTAAAGCTGTGCAAATTGTAGAAAACAAAGGAAATAACAATTTATGCACTTAGAAGTGACTCATAAATAATCCACAAGAAACACAAATGCACCAAAAAACTGTCAAAAATGAATAACCTACACACCGCCTACATAGCTGGCGAAATTGTACACCTGCAACAGAAAAAATATACAAAACCATTTGCCTAAAATAGTAATTATAAAGGAAGCTATCCCCACATGGAAATTATTGATAGCCTGTTATGCGCTTAACTGTAAAAAGATATGAAAGAAAAAAATCCGCAGGCTGTGATGGCGAAAAAATAGGGTCTGTGCTAAGCACAGCGTTGCTCTCAGCGACAATCTGAAAAAGGATCGGATCCAACCTAAATCCCAAAAAATGTGTTCTTTCAAAATTGAGCCAATTCAGCAAAAAAACACAATTACTGACATAATCTGACTTTTGCTTATTTGTCGGAACTTGAGTGCAATACAGTTTTCACTAGAAAGATTCGATTTTAGCGGCATTTTGATTCGGCAAAATGCCACTAAATTACGTATATAAACCACACTTCCAACGCAATATAAAAAACCCGGTCACATCCTCAACTTCTTCCCCTCTCCCCTTGCCTCTTTAAACAAACACATCAGCGATCCTATACACCATATCGTTTGTGGATGCGAAACGAGTGCCTCAACAAAACAGATGAGGTGATACCGCATTCCCGTTTGCAGCCCTCTTCACCAGGCCAGCCAGTTTCGCAAATTGTTAAGTAATAATAAAACATGCGCAATAGTAATAGATTCGCGCTTTTACCAAACCTACCACTCACATAAATCAAGCAAAGATCCTCGCCTTTTCGATCTGGAAGATTGCGGAATGCTACTGAACAAGTTATGCAAACTTAGATGTTCTATGCAATCGTAACTACTGTCGAAATTGATGAGTCAAGTTGAAAGTTAGTAAATAAGGTCGTTGGATTATGGCAGACATAGGACGATCTCACATATTAGTAACGCTTTAGTAAATACCAAATTCGGCAACTTCGGTTTCAATGGTATCCTCACCGGACAGGTAGGCACACACAAACGAATGCATACGCCAATACGTATAAACCCGATGTAGCCACAATTTCCACAGTAGATGCGAGCTTCGAAAGTCATATAAAAATACATTCACTGAGTAGGCAATGGTAAGCTTTTAAGAGGAACAGATGTTCAATGATGTCTTTGAAATGCGTCAATAAACTGAGAAACGCAATGATTTTACAAGTTTACGACATAATGGCATATCGTAAACTTCGGTTCTCTCTTGGAGAGCGAAACATAGGACCCCTTCAAGTTTTGAACTTGTCGCCTGAAAAACCTCTGAGAATTTCATCAAAATCGTGGAATGTAAATGCTGCTTCGGCGCTACATGCAAAAGTTCATATTGCAAAGTTCGACCTGTAAAAGGACTCAAAAAGAGCTCTTAAGAGGTAGTCTCATGACAGCAAAAATAACATATTCATAAACTACTGAACCGTGTAGTCTGAAATTACTTCATATCTTATTGACCATTGAAGAAAGTAGAAGGCAAATATTCACAAAAACATCACGTAATCCTACAAGGAAGTTATACTCAAAACATTCAGTTTTCTGTGGAGATGCTGAACGTGAAAAATCTCAGCCTTCTCGGATGAAAAGATTACGAATGTTACCAAAGTTTGAGATTTTGTCGCCTGAGAAACTCGATATTAACACTTACTTGATGTCGCCGCCTTGGGATACGTCGTTAAGCTTAGCAAAAATTTCAGAGTTTGATCGTGACATCTTTGTATTTCGAATCGAAAATCACTTTTAATACGCAACTTGAGTTTTATTCGAAAAAACAACTGCAATATCGGCAGTAAAGTGCAACGAAAGATTTTGTTGTTTATAACTGCGCTATCGGAAGAAGGATCGGGCAGCGGATGTGAGCTGCTAAGAGTGAACGATTCACAACTCAAGCATGCAAAAAAGCAACTTGCAGATATATCTAAGCGTCATTTGGAGGAAAGAGCAAGTGGACAAACTATCAAAGCAGAAGTGAAGTTAGACAAGCATGGTCGTGGTCGCCACTTATTTTCCTGGTCCGTGGTTAGATCGTGGTTAGACAAGTAGGTCCCCTTCGGTCAGTTGACACGCTTCTTCGAACTTATGCTCTTATGTGTTGAAAGGTGGTCCACGAACTTGACCTTGATCACTATCGCCACCTCACATCACTAATTGCTTGTCTTGACCTTCTACAACATGAGGAAAGTTCACGTTCTTGCAGTGTATCTCGGCGCCACTACCGTAGCTGGTAGGATTCAAACTTCGCACTTCAAATAAGCCATTTGCTTATTAACAGGTCGACCTCCCAGTGCATCGCGACGGCCCTACCAATTATAAGCAATCAGTAAATAAAACAACGCATTGCAAACTTGCAAAAGTAATTCTCGAACATCGAATGAAATACGGTCTTTCAACATGAAATCCAGTGCTTTGCAAAGGCAAAAAACCTTATAAAACACTAAGAGTAACATCTGTACGAATCACCAACGCGAACATCTGCAAACCCTCTTACTAGAAGCAGTAAATCGCAGTGAACGTCATTATTCGCTTCGAATGCCAACTTTCTCCGATGTTTCGAAAAAAAGCGTAAATTTCCTTCTACTCAACGGCGGAATAAGTGCAACGTTATTGGAATACAACTGTTGTGTATAACCCACTCTTGCAAAAATTTAATCCTTTTTTTCAATCAGTCCTATAACTCAGTGCAAATTTATTGCAATGAGCGGTCACTGGTATGCGCAAAGTTAAAAGCGTATTGCACAAAGCATTTTATGAAACGGTAATTCCCCTCAACCAGAAGAACGCTTCATTTATTCGAGAAAATTGTATAGGTTGCTTGCGATAGAAAAGAAATGTGAATATAAAATGCTGAGAAGCACGCTGCAAGTTTCAAGAAATTCATCGCTGATCGACAGATGGATGACGAAGAACTATTGCAGCTCAAAGGGGGGCGTTGTTGAGCAAACATCTGTCACAACGATGGATAGACACGTCAAAACAACGGTCAGGACGCCCATTTCCTGTGCATTCGCTTTGACTTTGCGGCAACGCGTATGTAATTCCCATCTTCATTACTCTTTTGCCTAGCCATATCCACTCATAAACAATAGCTCTTCGGTTTCTGCTTACCCCTCCTTCCCTCCATCCCCAAACCCTCTTCCAGAGATGCTTCAACAAATGCGAACTGCGAAGATCCCGCCTAAAATGACCAAGAAAGGGAAGTGATCAACTTCACCATTTCGCTGCAGAGTTTTGCACCCGCAAATAATCCAACCAAACACTCGTTGCCACAATTTGCTGTAGAAGGCAAAGAAAGTATTGAAAATCTGGGCAGATCTACTTGGGAAAAAGAAAAATTCTTTGTTCTGCTGCTGCAATTTTTCGAAAAGCACTATGGAATTCTCTTTCTCATCCGTTATTCAACGTTGTCGTGGTGAAAAGCTGCTAGCGTGGAAGAGTGGAGATCACTTATTTCAGGATGGTGAAGACTATTTCATGTCGCAAAAACTTTCACCAGAAATTTTTAGGAAATCCGTTCATTTATCTCAATTCCCCATTGGCTAATATAGGACATACACTAAAAGAAAGCTTCGTGAGCGTGAACGAACGATTAGCAAAACCTCAAATGTTACAAGTTTGTAGAAGGCACAGCTCCATGGGATATTGAAAAGTTTGAAATCAGATATGGAGAAGAACCGCTCCTTCCTCCTCCAATATAAGAAACCTAATTGAAATCTAAGATGTCCGCCTAGTGGCAATATCATTCCTAAATGAAACCTTTCAACTCGCTGAAAACCACGGCTTATGCAAGATCAAATATGAAAAAAAACTTTTTAATGAGTTAGCGAGGACTTCTTCCGGCTTATACGTGGCAAGCTGAACGACCTATGTGGAACTTGAGAGCAGATGAAAATGAGTCATTAATAAATACAATTTCTCTAGACAAACCGCACACCATTTTCGCTCACTTTAAATTCCCACTGTGTCCTGCTCACAGACCATACCTATGGATTAACAGTATAATGTAATTAGCATTTAAGTAGGCATACTAAAAAACATCTGAATCATGGCACATTCGGAGTCAGCCGGTGTGCCGGGTATCACATCAGCCATGAATGTGCAAAATTAACATAAAGCACAGAAGAGATCGACGGATTGCACATACCCGACGAGGCACCAAAAAAAGACTGAACTCATGTGCCGGTGCATTCATGCAACACGACCTCTAATTGTGCACATGAGCCGGTCACCTACGCAAACCGACATAATTGGCCGCTGCAACCAATTATTACATGCGCATCGCTCACTCGATGTGCAACAACACCTCAGCGAGTTTTATTGATAGTTGTCATTTGCAGTTTCATCGAATAATTCAACATAAAACGCATGTACCAAAAATTTGTTCGAAAAATTCAGTGAGTATTACTCCACAGGAAACTAATTCAAGCAGCGCCTGCAGGTGCACAGCTTACTGAAGTGGAAATGTACAAATGTTTCATTAGGAATAGGACTCTGGAACAGTTCTGTGAGCACATACTCATGTCGTTGTTGACAGCACACAGGCAAGCATTTATCCACTCAGAAACACCGTCGGTCGCTTATAGTTTAAACAATATTCTCGAGTAGTGAAGATGACTCCTTTAGAACCAACAGAGTCAGCACCTTCGAAAAGTTTGGACTATTGTAGGGAAAGCAACACGTCCCTTAATGCATCTGATGCACGGGTGGAACTGTTTATAGGAACAGATAAGCTGATAACATTCCATGAAAACATGTCAGAGACGTTGGCAACTCGCCAGTATACCTTGACACAAGCTGAATTGTTAGTTGTCAAAAAGACAGCATGAACTGGCAACCTCGGAATACGTTTTGAAGATTGGAGCACTTCGGAGACTTCTTTGATTACATACCGGAAAGAACTTATTCACAGGAAAGTTGCGTACTGTCGTCCAATTTGGAGCACAGTGACTAGTTCTGCTTCCCCTATTCAAAATTTGATAAGGAGTCGATCGAACCAGTTCAAAATCACTTCACTCGTGTTGCTTACAGCCGACTGGTCACAAATGAATTATAGTACGCATTTGCATGATTTCGATTTTGCGAATACCAACATTCCGATTGCAATCTCTCTGCAATAAAATCATTATTGATTTTCGCTTCATAATTTTTAGAGCACTTTTCATTCGGATCTTTCATCTTTTCTCTGCTATGTGTTTCTAATGCATTCATGATAGTTAATTAACGTAGAACGTATTAATTCTTTTTCATACTTGTAATTAGTCATGTCGTTGTATATTTCAGATCAGTCGGTTTTCACTCATGGACACAAAGTTTCTCAAAACGATCTGGTCTCTAATGTTAGCAAGTTGTCAAATGTTCACAAAATGAACATACGCCCATGCTCTGACGAGACTTTCTTCGAGAAATGCCACAAAAAATCCAAAGTCACCACGCAACATTAGAATTTGCAACACGACACGATATTAAATAAGACAACACTGGCCACCCAACAGCCGTATCAATAACAAATATCGAGGCAACAGTCTGTCACTGAAAGCAAAGACTTTGCAGCGCATATCCTCACTTTTATGTAACCCCCCCCCCTTTCCATTATAAAAAGGGGTGACTGGGACTTTCACCATTTTCATGATTCGCCACATTACCGTAAGCAATCGACAGGAAGAACTGACTATTTGGCTAAATGCATAGTAAAAGTTGAAAAGTTTAGTCTTTTAAAGTAAGAGAACTGTGGAGAAACTTTGATGAGAAACCAAGAAAATTTATGGAAAGGCTCAGTTTTATTATTTTATTTGAAGGACAACCCTAGCAGCTTATCATCAATTTTAATCCAGCAATTTAAAGAACGACTTCTGATAATATGAGCAATTCTGATATTGCATTCCCAACATTAATTTTTGAATAAAAACTAGTGGACTGCAAAATTCTCAGAAAGTTGACGGATCGTGGCCCGCAAAACTATAAAAGTTGGACTGGGATATATCTTTCTTCCCCAATCATGAAAGGAGACCATTTCCCTCACATGGTATCAAACTTCCTTCGCAACTAAAGCAACCATCTCTCCTTGCTTCTTCTCCGAACTACTCCCTACCCTCTACAGCATTTCATTCGGCAACTTGAAACATGAGCAAAAGACAAAAACTTCCCACGAAAACACTTAAGTGAACAGTTTTTTGACCGTTCCAAAGACTCAGAATACATCCCGTACAGTTCAGCTATCAACATATGCAAAAATGTGTGTGAAATGCAGCTTGAAAAACTGGTACTCGTTTCGTCCTGAGCATAGGAAAGGACCCATCGCCTCCCAAATAATAAGCAGGATGCGGAAAAGAAAGGCAAAGGAATTAAAGAGTCCCTCCTCTATTCACGAATCATCTCTCCTTCATGCCCCTCCTCACTTTTGTATGCCGGCCATATTCAGACTTCTTTGAAAGGCGGAAACGTTGGATTCCTAAAGACAAGCCTTGATTAAACACAAAACATCATTTTGTAATGTGAAGAGACCGAATTCTCACATCAAATACAATCGAATGAAATCATTTTTACTCCTTTCGTCTTCACACATATTCAACCTTTTCTTCTCTCACTTATTTATACAAAAATTTTCCAAATATTTTCATCCTACCCCTTTTTCTCAGTGCACCTTCAATTTTGCTCTATCATTTTTCAATTTTTAAAACGATCATTTCCAAGCGAAACTGCGTCACCCTGTCATTTTTCACATTCAGTGGACCGTTTTTCTCGTGCCGGTTCAGCGTCTCAACACTTCGTTCTGATATTCTGCACTACATCCGAGCTAGACTTTCCTTACTTCGGTGTGAGCTAAACGATCAGCGCCCAACTTTCCATACATTTTTTCGAGGTCAATGGTCTAGGTTCGTGTTTTCTACGAATCCTATCTTTCACTGTAGCTCCTATGCTCATAGTGGCATCAGTTCTAGCTACAACCATTACAGTATAACGGCGCTAAACAAAAACGACACCTCTTCTGCCGTTTAACAAAGTATCATTACGAGGAACAGGTTTTCCTCAACATTACATCTAAAAGGCAAGTAAACGATGACGATATATGTCCCACAAAAAAAAACAACACGGTGCAAAACCAGAACCGCTATAGAGAAACGTTGCGGCGCATAAATAAAACCACTGCCCAAAGCCCATAACGTCCCGCAGAGATAAACAACGGCAACATTTTAAAATAAACAACGGCAACAGTTAATTCTGAATTCTGTCAAGTAGTTCGAAATGGGATCCTCAAAATTATGCCAACTTTCACGTCAGTCATTCCAGAGAAGCAAAAAACGTGGACATCGAAACCAACGAAACTCCAATCATTCACAGACAACGAAACGCAGAATAACTTCGAAGAAACAATATTTGCCTTTCAGTTTGCAGCCGGACTGCTCTCGGCGTACGTCTCGTTATTTGTGCTTCCGACGCAAACATTGGGTCGTGCGGCCAACGAGCAAAGACGTCTAAACGTGGGTCGTCCGTGTGGACAGTTCTGAAAGGTGCAAATGATCGATAACCTTGCTCGAAGAACGAAGCTCTTCACTCGCACTGTGCCACATTCATAAGCACGCTCGCAGCACACATACACACTATGTGTCATCCCAGCTAGCATCTTCCGTTCGCTTGATAGGATAAAAAGAACAAAAGAAGCCGCACAAAACCATCTCACTCCAGCAATAATTTTTAAAAAAGGCAAACACGCATAACCCTTGGTATCAGACAGTTTGTCATCCGCATGCTCAGCATGCGAACGAGAAACTACGAATTGTGTAACTCAGCACGGCACCGTTTTCGAATATCGACATTCACTGTTTCAATTCCTCCACTCATTTCTGGTGAACTGATGAGTGCGCGAAAACGTCAACAAAAGAGCGAGAGAGCGCATCGCTAACTATGGAGACGATGCCTTCAGCAATCCAATAAGACGCTGCTTGAAATATTTCCACATACTGCTTTATAACCTAAACCTCGTCGCCCTCCTAGAAAATATGATCGCTTCTCTCCCCCAACAAAAACAGCTCGTAAAATAGAAATGAACATCGTCAGGTGTGTGTAAAAGCGTTATGCCATCACTGCCACACATCACCATAATTGACTAGACTGCGCTATCGCTATGACTGCATCGCTGTGTTGTAGAAAAGAATTATTACATTATAGGTCACAAATACATCCAAGGAATCTTGAAAAGATTCCCTTCCCTTCCATTAAAAATTAAACTGCAAAAGTTTAAGTCAAAAATTGTAAAAACGAAGCCAAAAGCTAAAAGGAGGCCATTTGAGAAAAATAATATAGTGAGAAGACCTGAAATTTGAACAACAATGAGAAACTAAAGAATAGAACGACGTTGAAATTATGTAGCAAAATAAATGATAGGTGTAAAATGAAGTGAAACTGCAAAGTAGACACTGTAACAGGTCCTCGCAGGCACCGAAAACAGTCAACACGAGGGAGGCAGAGACTAAAATTGACTTTTATTATATTAGAAGTGATCACTTTCGGGCCTTTATTCAGGACGTAAACAATCGTGCTATGTGCAGACCATCGTCATAACTAAACGCACAACTCCATTGGCATAAATACAAGTTCAAATGAAACAAGAGAAAGAGTTCAGAGTAGCAAGAAGACAATTCTTTAAATCTCTTCTTCGAATAAATCTCTCAAAAACACTGTGGATATTTCGGGAAGTGTTACCTCAATTTATTTTTAGTGTAAGATAAGAAATATGCACAGAATAATAAGCCAACATAGTCGAAATAATATTACTATGCTTCCGGGAACCAACGAGGGTGACGTCTAATCGGCAGCAAAAGTAACAACTCACCCACGGATGATGCAGCGCGCCTAAATGCCGAACAATCTGCAAAACAACAATTTTGACGATTTTTTAGTGGGACGAATTTCGACACCAATTCGCTTTTTAAGCAGGCAATTTATCAAATTCGAGGAATGGTGAAATTTCAGGAAATTTCAGCTTCGCGATACGTTTCTGACAATTTGCTTCTATCGCCGGACTTCTTGTTGCAGAATATTTATATCTGAGTAGTATAACGCACCCACCCCCCTCCCCCGCGCCCACTCTCTACTTAGGACGCATAATACCATTAGTTTAAAAACTGCTCTACTTTCTCATCTTCCTCATCGTGGCCAGAAAAATTGCCTAATATCTTTGTCATATTTCGCAATCAACCCATACATTTCATCATAAATACTCTTTTTTATCAACACTGAGTTTTTTAGTTTTTCGATAGGCTATGAACACTGAGATTTATTCACTAAAAAATTCCCACCCTTGTTTTCCGGTGAATTTCGGTAATGAGTGAAATCTAATCTGCATATCTGAAATGTTGGAAAAGTTTTCGTGCTATGTTTTGGCGCCTTATCTACAGCTCCCTATGCAAATGGTTAACTATAGAAAAAAGTGGCTTGTTCTCTGTAAAAATTTAATGATGGAATGAGAGCGACGCTTGTCTTAGGAGATAATTTTAACCGTTCCATGACGCATTTAATGAAAAACACATCAATACAAATTTGAATCAAACATAAAACGAGCATCATTCGACCGTATCGCTTCCTACTCCCACCTTGACGCCCTTTAAGACATTCCTCGCTTCTCTTTTTCACATGGCGACATCAATGCTTTATACAGGCAGCTTCGGGGTGTCATAATCCAACACTGATGTATAGAACAAAAACAAACAGATTTCGACTGTGAAGAATAACATAAATATGATTAAGCGAAAATGAAGCAATCACAAGGGACAATTGCAAGACCGATACCTTCTCCATCTGTGGTGTACTCAGCGCCATCCCGATCATCACCGATTTGCGGCATGCACGCGACGCAAACAATTTGCGCAACTTTGTCGGCCGATACATTGTGCCCGGGAAGTCCGCTAGCACGGATAGCATCTCATCGATATCTGAACACTGCGGCTTTATAACGTTTATTGCAACCGAACACTCATCTTTGTCACCAACATCATTATCCAACAAACTTCAAGCTTTTGCACTTAATTTCACAAAGATTGGCAAATCAACGTTTTAGGTAGCAAGTGCAAACAACCGCGTCCCAATTGACGCCACGGGTGTACAAAGAATGGCATAAATGTAGAATTTTCTCCGCACACTTTGAGTTTTTGTAAATGCGCATAAAAATTCTACACTTCGATTCTATCGCTGAAGTTTCCTATTTTGCTTAAATTTCTCAATTTTTTATAATCAAAGCCCTTCGCGTTCTCTTTTCTTCAGAGGTCATGGAATAAGAATTTTATTCATAAACCGTAGGAGTTGCTTAGAACAGGTTAATTAAAATGGGCAAAGAAGACTCCTTAATGATTTATTGCTTTTAAAAAACCAGAACCTGACGTTCCCAGCTGGCAACTGTTGAGAACAGGTACTGACGTTAGCAAAGCTCGCCCTTCCGATTCCCCTGCAGAATTAGAATCTCTGTTGCAGCATCCGACATTCAGATCCGACAGGGCAAAGGTTATTTGAGAACAACATAAACAAATTCCCTTATGTAGCCAAAGTTGTTGGCATCGCACTAAGACGTGAACTTTTTTCATTCTTTCTCTTCCTAGTAAGAAATGACGGAACTTCATCATGAGAGATTAAACTATGAAAGTAACCACTGGTTAGAAATGCAGTTCTTTACTAAATTATGTAGCCCGTACGGATTTTTAGACACAAAATAAAAGAGACATGAGAAGGAAAAAACTTCCAACAAATAAAGAAAAAAAAACTGCCCATCAAAGCCGATTTAAGAATCTGTCAAAGACAACCGCATGATAAAATGACAGAGGAAAATTCTACATAATATTGCATAAGTTTTAATGAATCAATGATACGAAGCAAAGAAATCCGACGTGGATCATATACCGTTGTCATCGAATCGAAATTCGAATCCATTCTGGTTGAAGATCTCGATATTATCCCGCAGAGCCGCCTCCTCCATCGCACCGATCTTCAGTGGCCGAGGACTGAAGAGATTCTTTAAATTAGCAAGCTAAAGCATCAGCCATCCCAGAATTGCGTTAACTATGTCAACCAGTACCCAATTTAAATACAAGGTGGGATTTGCTGATATGAGGACGATGAATGAGAAAGAAGCAGGTTGTATATTTGAAGATGACAGCTGAAGTAATTGTGTAAACAATTCAGACGCTTACGATCGCAACCATCCGACTATGCAGATTCTTCCAACATGATTAATAGATAACCTGAACAGCATGTCGCTAGGACGGAAGTGACTTGCCGAACATAAAAAATTGTCTCAGCACCCAATTTCGAGTTGCAATTACGCTTCGCACTAAAAAAAATCTCTGATACGCAAACACAGAATAGGATACACACTACAAAATCATAAGGCAGCGAAAACGACAAGCAAAAAGACATGCACGGTGCACAGTAAAGCAAGTAAAACTTAAAATGAAGCGTAAATGACAGTGAGTTAGCATACTTGATAAGAAGTTGACTCTGAATTCGCGCCTCCTTCTGCAGCCTCTCAAAGTTGTACTTCTCATCACTGGCATGTTGGTCAACGATGAATAAATCTCCTCGAAGACGTGTAATGATGAATCCTTTGTTAAACTGACCCACCACGTCCATTACAGCAAAATCTTCTTTCCTTAAACAATGCGTTGCCAAATTTTAAAGCAATATGAACAAAATAAGAAAGATCACAAAGAAGCAAATATAGGTGACGAGGTAACCGCACTTTTTCACCTGTTCGATTAATGACGGCTTGTGCGTAAGTCGAGTATGATAAAGAAATATCTTCTCGCCTTCTTAAACCTTCGACGTTCATAGCCGTGCGGTTTCGTTGAAAACATTATGGCGTGGCCTTCTGAACATGAGTCCAACCAATATCATACTGCATCGAATAAAAGCGACCGTGGTCGACCGGATAGACAGCCGATGATAATTCAACTGATGATGATCGCATCGCACACAAACGAAACGATGATAAGCGAAACGATACTAAACCATAGAATCGGAACCCCCTTCGCGAGGCAACCATAGCAGGGTCCTTCACAATTGCCTTCATGAGGATGAAGACATTCAGGCTTTGCGGAAAAAGGGATTCTGCGATATGGGAAACTTTTACGGAAGCAGAGTGTTCGCAATGGTGGAAGCTCTGCAAGATTTACTGTCTAAATTTAAAGAACCTGCGTCATGGACCAATTTTTAAGATGCCGCGATGCTGGTAAGTCATTGGAAAAGTAGGGTATAAAAGCACCATATCCGTGTCCTATGTAATTTCCATCATGTGTCCGATTGTGTCGACTCATGTTGTATGGGGGTGCAAGGTTCTTCTAATTATTATTGAATTACTCGAATTATTACCTGACGTTTGCGCCAAGGTCATCTTCAGCAGCTTGTTGAGAAACGATAGTGAACGTCGGCTGCACCACTGCATTCTCCATTGCTCGTTCAGAAAGTAGCGCTGCACTTCGACGCGAGCGTATCTTCAACAACCCCAAACATTCTCAACGTGAGGAACGAAGCGCCAAAAACTCTTTGCTCCCACTAAAAATGATTGGTCCTGCACAGGACAAGACAATAGTTCTAGCAGCTTGTTCACTGCCCTCATATGGGCATTTCTTGCTAATTGGCACAGGCATGTCCAATCGATTTCGGAGATGCATTCATAACAACCAGCATCATAGTAAATGAAGGAAGAAATTTCTGGCATATTCTGTGATAGCTAAAAGTTTTCGCAATCGAAGCTATCATGAAACAACTATCCGACGTCACAACACTCAGTTGGTAACTTTTTACTGCAACACAACTACCAGGGTTTCGCAGCATCCGCTCGATAGGCTTTGATTACTAAGTCACGGTTAGTTGATATTTCCACCTCGAACAATTTCAAGAGGGCAACGAAACAAGACTTCGTGCTTTAACTTTTATAAAAAAAGTACCGCAACAGTACACTATACTGTAACATAAGGATGTAAACGCTCTCCTTCCACTTTCTTCCTCTCTCGCTGCCTTATGCCATATCACGGAGGAGACTGAGGTGCAAACACAAAAATATTGTCCAATATCAATCCTGATTAGTACAACTTTGAAAAATAAGAAATCAAAAATATTTAACACAACGAAGGAATGCCCTGGGAGTTCCACTTATCGCATGCACAGCAATGCATGAAAAAATGTGCACTACGAGGGGAACAGTGACTCACCTCATGTATTCTTCGCACCAGATTAGCCGGCTTAAATGCGACAGTCTGTTGTGTGCGAATCACCGTCGACGAACGCGATGCCTCCGAGTCGTGCGCACAGCTGGCGGAATCAGGTGACTCCTTTAAGTCAACCTTTAGAAATATTCATGCAGTAACTGTACACAGTGTGGAGACTGCAAACTTCTCTGCCTACAAGCAGTCGAACACCTAAAGCAGCAAGGTTCTTATGCGCCCTACTGAATGAGCACAAAATTTAACGCACCGCAGCCCCAATTGCGTACTTCAAGTGTGCAATTATGAAGGACATACACATATATAAATGATATTCAGCTGGCTCAACAGCAAACGGTGTTATTCAACAACTTCCTAAATCTCTGCCACGTAGAAATTTCTCCGAATCACTTAATGTGGACTAAGTGGTTAGCAGGCGTCATTCAGCATAAAGCATACTTGACCATGACAACATTAACAAAAGACAGTTGTCAGCATTGCAGACGACGCTGAAAACCATTATATGTTTATGACTGGCATTTAGAGTTTGCTGCAAGTGCGAAATCCACTTAACATTCTCGAGCAATGCCATGCAACGTCTTCTGCAGCTCAATCCAGGAACAATCTCATTCACTGCCAACACTGCCCAATTACGATATTCATCAACAAATAGTTTCATGCAGGCCCTGAGGCAAATAAGGTTCGTAGCCAAGGAAGTGAGCTGGAAAATATATGAGACTTACATGACCGCTAACCAAAGCACTAATAAAAACAGACATGTTTCTGCATGCGCCCAAATTCTAGTACATGTGTGAATGTTGCGACCGTAATCATTTTGTTCCCTTAAACTTATGTGCCTCATCATTTTTCGTGGTAATCACTTAAATGCACACTGTTCTTTAAAACTGCTTCCTCTCAAACCTTGCTGCTCATTTCTGCTTCTTTCTAATGATAGCAAGCATTTTATGAGTACTCCTTTTTCCAGACTATTAAACGCGAAGCGCATATGGGATCTTTGAATGCTGGCCAAATCTAGCAGCGAAAGCAAATGAACAGTTCCAAAGCAAGCAATTCCACCTTTGAGCGAACATGAAGAACCTCATCTCATTCAAATGGTCAAACATCTACTGCATATTACAGAAAATGCATAAGCGATAACAGCTCAGGGTAAGAGAAGCAATCAATTCTACCCCTTTCTCGAATTTAGTGCACTGCTTAGCCACTCTGAATCCGTTAAGTATGCATCTACAACCTTCACGCAAGTTCAGAAATGCACTCGATTCCTTTGATAGGTAAATGATTTTTGAGCACAGATTAATCGAAAATTATTGCCTCTCCTCTCCACAACAGAAATGCAGATGACAGGTTTAAGGGGATCAAGGCTTCATCCAAAGAATGATAACCCTACTTCAACAGGTGCGCTTGATCTCACCTGATTCCTGTTGGAAGTTGCAGCAACTGTCGGTGTTGCGCGATTTCTACCTTCCTCAATGAACATCGTTTCGGCGTCTGCATCAACTGCTGCTGGCACAGCAAACATTTCCGATCTGGTAGCGCTTTCGACGAGTTGGCTTAACGGTGGCCGATTGCTAGCGAGCACTCCGGTCCCTTCTGCACACGCGATTCTACGTTGATCCTTGGTCGAGCCGTCTGACTCACCACCATGTCGTGGCATCGAAGCACCGCTGTTTGCTGCTGAAGAGGTATCGACAAAGCCTGATCCGTTCTGTTCTCGGTTTAAATTAGTCGTATCGCCACTTGGTGTATGCGGAACGACTGTGAACGAAAACTGCTCCAGTCGCTTTGCAGCAGTGCGTTTCCTCAAAACATCCTCCTCACCAAGATCACGCCCTTTACTACCCCCCGTAGCCGGCCTTTTGCGGTGAGAAGAAATGTCATCTGAAACTGAAGCAGTTCTTAATTGTTGGCTCAAGAAAACTCATTCGGCTAGCGGTTTCATCAACCTCCAATCTTTAATCTCTGAGCTTTATTAGTTAATACAACCATTAATCACGAAGTTAAATTAATTACCTTCAAAACTTACCAAAATTGAAAAAAAGAGAAATAAAGCATGATAGCGACGAGTTTGTTTCAAAGCGCCCGCACAGGTAAATGGAAAGTTTATTCATCTTATTACTTCGGTTTTAACTCAACGAGCACAAAACGTGACCCGACTGGCAGCAAAGTACACGCAATTTTTTAAAATTATATTTCAGTATTTAAATCATTTCAAAACTTAGTGGTTCAATTCTAAACCTGATACCAGTAATTATCCTAAAATGTACATCGCAGCCATGAAACTACTTTTTCCAACTTAGCGGCCCTCTAATTGAAAACGCCCCACAACAGATATGTATACATAACATATGCGTGGGTCTATGTCTATCCGTCCGCAGAGATTAGATCACATTACAGCACGTCTGCCAAGCGCAGATTCGTGAAACGAGCATTAAAAAACTAAGGCTAATGAACTGCAGCCTTCATTCGAAATAAAGTTCTATGATTGCGGTGCCCATCAGGAATAACAATGACAAAGAGGTATCTACTCGAACGCGAGGCATGTTTTCTTAGAACTTTCAATGTTGTGACACCTTAAGCTGATATTCCTCGTACCAAACTGTTCAGAATTCCTAGCGATGCACAATTTCTTCCGCACGGTCTAACGACAAATTCCGCCGTCACGAAGTTGCCCTGCGCTCTTCTTTAAAAGTGCGTTAGCGTATAAAACTTTGAAGCTTCCATCCACAAGGAAGTCTTGGTACGGTTATCAAGACTGCAGCGGCCTCGCAGGAAAAACGAAGTGAAACACAGTGAGCAAGAGAAACTGACATGGAACAGATGATCACCTTTATGGGCAGGCGTATTGGCTGCAAACGTAACAACGGTGGGTGGTCCGATGCGCAATCCGTCTTCAATAATTACTTTAAAAGGTTGTGTCGGTTCATAAGGAAAATTTTCGTCTTCTGCAATAGGCGCATAATTGACAACCGAATCTTCCGCATAAGACTGTGAGGCTTCCACGACAGCTGCAAAAAACGCTCATTTGAAAAATTCGACACGTGAACCACAAAAGTGCACCACAACTTGTTACTGAATACAGCTGTAGTGTCGGGGTATCTTTTTACTAAGCCGACGAAATACTCCGCTTTTTAGAGTAAAGAGGTACCACTGGCGCGTTCCGCCATCGTTTGCCGCCTGTTTGAAGTTCACAGTAAAGCCAAATGAGGACATATGCAGTAGCATAGCTTAGTCCGATACAACACAATGGTCAATGTGGTGGCATCAGTAGTGCTCAACTAGTTTGAGCAATTGCACGGAAAGTGGAAAGCAAAAAATAAGATCCTGTCTCAGAAATTTTTACTCTCCACCAAATAACAAACAGGCACAACAGGCAATTCATATATATATATATATATATATATATATATATATATATATATATATATATATATATATATATATATATATATATATATATATATAACGATATTGAAATATAAAAGATACTGAAATCGAAGCGTAAACGTATAGGTAATTGAACGTCGCCTATTTGTATATGTACATGTAACTGAACGTAAACGTAGTTACAATGAAATATTTGTATACTTAGAAGATATTGAAATAAACGCCACAAAAGCGACTGACAATTCGACAGAACTAAATTTGACAATACTCTCAACATATTTTGACGTTGCAACAGTATAAGCTCGCAGAGCAACCGGAGAAAAAACAACTTTGTATTCTCAAAGGTTATCCCAATATTTGGAAAAGAAGCGAATCTGGTTTTGGCGACTTTACTTTTGCCCAGATTACCACTGATTTCGAATCTTCTCGCGTAATAGCAAATTTTCAGCAAAGTAGCGGAACAAGAAGGCCAACACACCAGAGCTTGTAGATGCTATGCTCCGCTCGGCGTTGTCTTGGTGAAATCTCATGATAGGTGCCTCAACGGACTGTGTCTGCCCAAGACAAGGTTCGAATGTGGCCAGTAGAGAAGCCCGTACCACAGCAAATAGCTCCCTTTCCTTCTCATAGAATACGGACCGTTTGTCAGGAGCCACGTTCACGTCTATGCTCTCTTAAACACAAAGGAATAGTCAGCTTATAAAAGCTAGCAATTATCACAAAAGCTAAACCAAAAATTGAAAACATGCTCGTAAATGCTCGAATAAAATGACGAATTAAGGCATCTATTATGATAAGAGGAAATAAATAACTAAGAACTAATGTGTAATGAGCGAGGCATCTTCATCAGAGAAACAGATCTCACTAAGCGACGATGTGGCTGATGCAGGAGGCGTGCTAACTAAAAACTGAGGTGCAATTTGGCCAGAGAAGGGAACGACGAGAAAATCGGAGAGAGAAAAAAACGGCGAATTTGTACCCGTCGAAGTGCCCGAATCAATTCATTTACATTCAAACCGTTAACAGCCGTAATTTATTTTAAACGAAAAATAAGCAAAAAGACGTCAAACGAGCTAAGGATATCATCTTTGCACCCGCTGCTTCCTTCTTTCCCTAACATAAAGTACTACAAAGCATGCAGGAAAAGAGAAAACATCATCAGCAAATCCCTAACGGTATCGAATCTATTTGATCTGGCTCTTGCAAGTAGCTGCTGGTTAAAACCTGGGAGATGAAAATACATAAGAGCTGGCTAGCATATTCATTCCCGGAATGAAAGATCTGGCTAGCACATGCAAGCAACTACTGGAGCGTCACTTCAAAGCAACGAAATTCAGCTAATCGAAAATCGGTGACCAAGTAACAATCTCTTCGGTGGCCATCCTGCTCAACTATCACCCTTCTTAAGACTACTTTTTTCTATGAAGCGAACATATGGAAAAGCATATTAGCCGTGAACGCGTCACGCCTGATTTGAATAAGTCCAAATGAAGGCACACACATATCAACAACTGGAGCCACATTTAGACATACCCGGAGGAACATCAACAAGTAGTACCAGCATGCAGTACTGGCCCTGATTGTATTGCTGATAAACTTCGTTTGCGATGCGACACAACTGCAAATCAAATAGGTAGCGCTAGGAAACCACTTTCGAACAACCATTATATTTTCATATCCTATCTAACATTCGAGCCAATTCAATGACCACTTTAGTTCAGCACTTGTTCCACCACCTGCGGCCTGTTATGTAGGTCTTAGGGATTCCTTCTTGATCTTTTTTCTAAAACAGCGAAGTCATCGGTTCTTTTCTATAATTTTAACACAAAACATATTAACGCCTCAAAATCGCTCCCGCATGAATTTAGCACGACGCATCACTCCATACAAACCTACATTTCCAGAACCTGCATGGCCTCAAATTTTTTTGAATGGGAGGCACGCGGAACTCTGAAAAACAGTGAGAGCGAAAGCGATGAAACAGGCAAGAGTGAGACGTGCTAGAAGAGTTTTCAGTACCTGGAATGAGCTGCAACAAGCTGCATGGCAATTCTGGCTCGCTCACGAAACCTTGCTAGGTCATTCTGGTGGCCTAATCAGCACGTTCCACTCGTTTATATCAGTGCAAATTTACCGCAGTCTGGACTGAGTGCGAATAATTCGCGAGCGCGCAAGTCATGTTCTATTTGAAAAGACAAGTGAAACCTTCGGATACTGCACTGGTCGCTTATTGAAATAGATGAACTGTCGATCGGCAGTGCTTCTACCATGTCCATGCACACATGAGCTTACGTATCCACTCAACCTGCAAATGAGACCAGTTTCAGCCATAAAACAGTCGATGAAATGGGATGAGCAGTGATGCGCTGCAAGAAACACATTCGACAACCTTTAAACAAGTGCAAAGACATATTGGAAGGCTGTCATAGTTTACGCTTTGCTCCCCATTTAAGCAAACCATCAAAACAGCAAAACAGCAAAGAAGCTCTGGAGAAAAATCGCAAGAAAATGCAAAAGTTCCAATACCTTTGCTGCATTTTTCGCCATTTAAGACCGACCTATCCTCGCAGCGTCTCAATTTTAGCTGCAAACGTGATCTTCGGTGGCTTCCGGATTTTGAATTTGCCACGGATTTATGATGGGAGATTTAGTGGACGGCTAAGAAGCAACGAAGGGATTGCAGACACCATGCAACGAGGGGTTTTGCAATATTCATAGCGAAGAGCATCTTGACTGTGAATTGATGCCCCTTAACAAAGAAGTTTGGGATCACTAAGAGTTTTATATGGGCGGTAGGAATTTAAAAAAAAAGATTTTGTGCATGCGCCGAAATAATCCACTGATTTAACTTGGTATCGTTTCCTCGAGAATGCATTACAGCATCGCTAAAGATTTACTTTTACGTACGCTCACTGCATGAGAATGCATCGCGTTGTTAAACTCATCTCCAGGGCTTATGGGTCTTTAAAAAATACGACCAATGCAACCCCTTTAAAGTATCACCGCATATGCGACTTCCTCCCTTGACGAACAAGATGCTCTCTGAATGCAAGAAAGAAGGAAAAAGAAACCTCACTTGATCTCTGCAAAAGTAGATGCGCTGTTTTCGGCGGACACGCCATAGATTGAGCACACTTCATTGTCTGGTGCGCGCTGGACAATATCAAGGACGGCATTCTTGTCTGAACGAGCACCGAATAGGCTTACCAACACCTCCTTTATTGAAGCACTGCCACCAGGCGTCGACAGAATCTGATGCTGTCTTCTGAAAAATATCCTCTCCTCCATGGGCACTCAGTTCAACATTCATATTTTGATCAATGTGTATAATTATTAAATACTCTAGCGGAGTGAGCATCTTGGTAGTTTCAGAATTTATTCCATTCGATGACAGCAAGAAGGATCGACCCCTCCAAACACTCCGATATCCAATGATCCGTCTATCCCAGATGATAAAGTGTGCATTCAACGCGAAAAAATACGGCAAAGCATGCCTATTTTCGAGCAGCAATCAAACGCATACCCGTCCAATATGCTGCTAACACAGAAGCGAACGTCAGTACGTGATAGAGCGAGAGTGTGCACTACAGTGAGCAGTTTGCAGAATTGCTTCTTCGCAGTTCGCTGCAATTCTTTGCGGCGCACAGGCAAAGTCTCGAACAGCTTGCTCACAATCACTGTTGTGCCCGGCTGGAAATACACAAAGCAAGCTATTTTGTCGCAAAAACTTCAAATATGAAAAACAACCACAAGGTAAATACATGGATGATAACAATGCCGACAGCTACGTCAAGGAAAACCTCGAAAAGAAAAGTCAACGAGGTAGTATCGCTTACATTACCGACTGCATATAATTGCCACTTCAACTGTTTGATGCCGGAAGCTCAGTGCACTTGAAGTGCACAAACACTTCACATATGAAAATCCCAGGTTCAGCATCAACCAAAACAATGCCCATAACTTGAAAAATGAACAGCGAAAGTTTTACCGGTCTGGCGCACGATTCACGAGACTGTATACATCCATTGTGATCGTAAATGAGGCGTGTTGCCATTGCTTCGTCCACATGACGAGTAATTACAGTCACAGAACTAAAACACGAACAGACGGATGAAATGATAAAAACTCCAGGAAACTTCTTCCATTAGAATATCTTCGCCGAGACACGTAACGAGCAATTTGAAAGGCAAGCTTTCACTTTGGGTGACATGCAATAAGGTTAAGAAAAAGTTTACTACTTTAGAATGGTATTTGGGAAATAATAAAAAGAACCGACTAAGAGGAACCTTCTGTGTCTTAATAGAAGCCACTGTGTCAAGAGTATCGACGGCACACAAGATTCGACAGAAAATATCTGAAGCCTCAATAAACTTGGTGCACAAATTTTGAGAACGACACTCATAAAGCTGTCAGAAACAAAGAACTTTAGATTTGCACCATAACAGAAGTGTCACGCATGTTCCACTGACATTTAGAGCAAGTATCCCAAAATCCGATATCACCTTGAAGAAATTCAGTGATAATCAACAACCTTACTTATAAGCACTTAACTGCATAAAGATAAGACGACTTTCATGATTGTATAAGCAGATCACGAAAAAAGCATCGCATGCTGCCACAACAGTGTTTAAATAATAAAAAACCTCGATCACTTTTTGGAGAAGATAAATGAAATCGAAAAATGAGTCCGGAACATTTATGCTTGGACAGATTAAACCCATCGCATTTGTTTAGCATCCACAAAACGATAACTTCAAAGATAGTTATCAGTATCGAGAGTCCGTAACATATAAATTGCAAACAGATCTCAGCAAGAGTTGAATGATGCACTAACCTTATAGCACATAACGCGTTTAGCGCTTCCCCGCGAAAACCGATCGTCGAGAGATGATTGAAGTCACTGAGATCGGTGAGCTTCGATGTTGCATGCGCCTTGCCTTAAAGCTATTCATAACTCGGCTTTCGTCGCATCACACTCAACAAGAGATAATCTCAACACAAATAAAGCTCCAAAATATCTATACAAACCTAATGAAAACACCATCAATTGAAAAGTGCATAGAACAGTGGCAAACATCACACACTCCTCTGACAAACCAAAAAGAAACGACAATAATGGGAGGGGACGAAGGCACTTCGTCCTACAACCTGAGCGACCTGATGATCACACCATGCGTTTTCAAGGTGAATCGATGAGCTGCACCAGGAAAAAATAGAAGCGAAGGCGAAGCAGTAATCAATTTATAAGAGCAAAACTGCACTCACACAACGCTTCGAAGTCAGAAGAATGTATTCCGCAACCGTTGTCAATCACCTCCATCGATTCGGAGCCAAACGAACGCAGACGTACCTCTGAAGCACGTCTCCATTAATACAAGCTTCACTGTCACAAAGCATAACGCTCACATTGCATGAATGTAATAACGATAGGAGTTGGCGACAGGCGATGATTAGTTGAGTGTTTAAAGTTACAAAATATACACAAATATATTCGGTACAAAGGCTAAGAAATGGACTGATGATTGGGATTGAATACCGCAAACTTCACAAACAAGATAAATACTCCAGTTATTTCTATCAGCAGTGCGCGTCTGGTGTTGAGATCTTTTCCATTCAGATTGTTTGTCACCCATATCGTATCAAACGTATGACTGAAGGTCTTGTGGACTGTAACGGTGGCTGTGTCTCATTGAGCGAAGGAGGGAGCCTTATATGTTATAAAAAAGACTATTAAGAGGTAAGTACTACGCATTTCCAGTGTTAAAAAAACCCTCCGGAAAAACCACTAAGACATGAAAGTTCAGTACCTTAGGCGAACCCAAAAACAGGAAGGTGAGATGGATGAGAAATCTGACATCATGTACACGTTATAACAACGAGGGTCCTTAAAAACCCTTCCCAAGTTATCAATTTCCGACCGCTTAATCCTTCTGCCGAATTTTTAAAACTCATAAATATTTGTCTCTCTAGTCGCACAACTAAATAAATGATGGTAAAACTCACCGATGGTCGTAGCGCCTGCATCAAGAGCGTTATCAATGACCTCTTTGCAAGCATCTCCCAGTGTGGTCACCACCTGGCCAGTGCATATGCGGCGGCAAACGTCGGCCGGGATAGGTGCAATCGCAGCCTTCCTCTCCGTCATTTGCTTCGAAATCCCCTTCCTCTCCTACAACAGCACGTAACCATACATGAATGTTATACGCAGACATCCTGGAGAGGCCGACCTTGCGGTGAGAGCGACCTACCCGCTCCCACCCCTCCCCCTCCCCCAAATACTTTTTTCCACTGTACGACTCAAAGCCGCGGCGGCGTTCGGGTAACCAGTTTCTCTCCTTTTTTTTCTTTTACCTTTTAAAAATATGAGTGAAATTACATGTAAGTAGGAAAATCGTGACTTAACGGATAGTTCTCTTAAAATTATTAACGGATAGTTCTCTGACTGCTTCACAGCATTAAAACATCCCTCGAAACTCAATTATTAATATGATTAAACAGAGACACCATAATTTAATACTTCGCTTCGTCTTCGAAGCGGAAAACTGCAGAGGTACGGGGCCGAGGAGGTGGAATTTGGGACCGCTGGAAAAGGTGGTATATATATATATATATATATATATATATATATATATATATATATATATATATATATATATATATATATATATATATATATATATATATATATATATATATATAAAGAGCACAGCAATGTCATTCAAAAACCATTGGCTATTTTGTATTTTTATGCTGAATACAACAATTCAACGACGGACGCAAAGAAAGTAAGAAAGAAAATTACGCAAGAGATACTCTTTTTTGAATCAAATGAAATATAAAATCAACAATATATTCGACGACTTCAATGGTTATATGCAAATCGAAAACAGTTGTGACAGGGTGTGCACTACATCACCTCTTAGTGACGATGTCGACCGCAATGGGCAGCAAAATTAACCGACATAATATGGAAGTGTTCCAAACCCAAACTTGCCGTCACATGGATCGGATTTAAGCCAAACCGATTGTGTCATCAAAACACCAAAAAACGACTGTGTAAAAAAAATGCGCCTGTCAGTTCAGCTCCTATAAGCAGGTCAATGCGTGCACACGAACAGGTAATGGAACATGAATAGAAATAAAGATAAAGCAGCAATCGGCCATCATATACCAATGTTAGTGGTGTATAGACGATGCTATAAATGGCATATCTATGTCCATGTTACTCTATGAGGGGAATTCAGCACTGATAATTGAGCAGATGCTATTTTTAAAGCAAAATACAGCGAACTGCAAATTCGAAAATGGGCATTGCACGTGAATATAAACCTTCGAGCGTATCAAACTCAACTAAAATGACCGGCAATTTGTTTATGCTCGAGGAAAAAGCCTTACACTCTTCAACGCAGCTATTAACATCTTTATTGAAAGATAGCGCAAAAACTGTCCTACTAGAACCCGGATAAAACCACTACCCAAAGATAATACCACAAACCAGTCTTTAAAATGAGTATAAAAATATGACCGTTGCTCTGGTAAAACCGTTTTCTTGTTTCCTCCAATTTCTGAATTCATCTTATCTGCTCGATAACGATATCTTCAGCAGCAGTGAACGGACCGCTGTAGATTAAAATATTTGCAAGAAAACCACCAAACATTTTTCATCGTCCTACTGCGTCAAAATGGCGTACACCTCAAATGCGCAGTATACGAGCACAAACGTCAAGGCTAAACATACATTATACCCCGACTTCAAAACTGAAGCCATTGTCTCCCCTCCATCCAACTCTCCCACAACAACTCTCATCGTTGCACTGCGTTCAATGAAAGAATTGTGTGCCATAAGCAATAAAGAAACGACTTCGTAACTTCTCAGCTTCCCTTAATCCGAACTTCAAACTCTTACTCTCAGACTCTTTCAACTTCTTTTCCACCACCTGACCACTTCCTGTCACCACCTGGCAAATCCGAACAAAGAAACCAGCTCAGCGCGAAATTCAAAAGTTGATACGTTTCCAATCGTGATCGAACACGCCAAACAAGCGGCAGATTTAAAACTCGACAAATTCATGTTTGTGAGCCACGACAGAGGGTGGTTTTCATTTGTTCTGTGAGACCACGCATTTTCTGGTTCCGTGGGGGAAGCGAAAGAGGTCTGGAAATTCTCCGTGAGAAGGTTCTAGGAAATAGGAGGGGTGCAGTGCGCTGCCGTTTCTAATGCTGTTTCCTCACCAGCATTAATTCAAAAAAAAATTCGGCTGTGAAAGCGCATGCGGAACCCTCTGAATGCTGACCTGATTTCGCGGTGAAAACAAATGAGCAACTGCACTTGCTTGCTAACAGTTGCAACTTTCAGTGAGCACGATGAGGCTAGTTCTGTTCAGACGGCCAAAGATTTGAGGCGCAACCGGTTCAAATCGCCTCTTCGGTTGGAGGCCTTTGAAATGCCGGAAAGAGTCGAAGTGGGCGGGGGAACTAAATCTTCTAGCTCGATCCTCTTATAATGGAAGTTCTTTGCTCAGCTCACTCCACTTATCTTACGCAGCGGACGCGAAGGTAACGAAGGTTTCTTTTAAAAATATTTGAAAGCTTCAAAAGGCGGCATCAGTTCACTTGCTGAAACATGGGCAGAAAGTCGAGAATTCGATGCGCGATCCCTCCCAGTACCTGACACCGATTTTTAATTAGTAAGGTGGGGCCGAAGACCACTCGCTGCAACGATCTCGCCATTCTTCGCTCCCCCTCTCCCCGTAAAAAAAGACAACGGTCGAAAGATATTGCATTGTAAATTCATTCAGCGAACTAATCCGTACTGCCTTGATAAGCCTTCTTCAACAATTGAAAAACATCTTTGTCTTGCAATAGAGAAAGCATACAACCATGCACCCGACAAAACAAACACACGAGGTGGCAATAGTTATCAGCCAAAACTCAGGAATGAGGTTCTCAGGGATGCTTCGGATGTATCAGTGATCAATGGAATGTCTAGTAATCTCTTAACAATTTAACAGTTTTCAAATTTGATACTTTAGCAGCTGCTCACTTTCCTACTTGGCGCTCATAAGAGACCACCAACCCTTAATAATACCACTTTTTGAAGCACCTCCGCGTATGGCCATTGTTTATATGATGCTTCGCGACTGGGACAATGTTCAGAGCAGAGGTCTACATGCCTTGAAATTAATGAGCCCTCCAGTCATGATGTGTCCTCGGGGGTCAGCTGGGTCAGCTCCGAACTCTGGGCTGCTTTCAAGAATTAGACCGTTTTAAACTCCTGCAATATCCGATTGAATGTAATGTCTTGTACGATGCGTCTCTCTTTGCAGACCCTCAACGGCCAGTAGAAGAATATCGATGAGCCGCCGACTCAGCTTTTCCCCACTCTTCAGATTTAATCCCCTACTGTGATGAATCCATCAAATGCTCAAATTTCTTTTGGGATTAGTGAATGAAATGAAAGCCACGGATTTTATGGAAGTTGCAGTGTTGCAGTCAAGAGGCACTAAGAATTCTCTGAAGAATTCGACGACGATGTGACAAATCGAAGAGCAGTTTCCTTTTAGTACACAATCGGATTTTCATTTCTTTGCTGGAAAATTTGCAGGTCTAACCACATTTATTTTTGACAGATCAAGAGACAAAAAAGGCAACGATGCATCATGCACTGCACTCATTTTTCAAAAAATACTGCTGGCAGAGAAGAGCATAACGGAACCCGCCATTGTGGGGTCTCTTCACAAGACGAACCCGAGGGATGTCCACACGTTTGTTCAAATGTAGCAGGAAGTATGCACCATGACAGCACATGTTCGCTGTCGTTCGCCGGTGTACTGCAGATATCCAACTACTTTTGATGGACTTTTTTCGCATTCGGTATTCACGTCAGCAATAAAGTCACATAAGTCTCAACGCGTTTATACTAAAATTCCGCGATTCTATCCCAAGCGAAACTTTCGTTTCTGAAATAATGTGCGGGTGGACGTATGTCTGAATTTGTTTGCGGTCATTCCGTTCGGAAGCTATTTCCTTTCCCCGGGAAGGACGTGCTCTGTGACCGCTGCTTAAGTGTGAAAAACCATCCGATGATTTGGCACTTACTGAAAGTACCTCCGTCGCATTGACGAAGACTGGACTACAACAAGGACCCTAATATAGGGAGCAAAGAATGTGGTAAGGACTTCAGAAATTATAAACACAAAACATACAGACAAACATTAATGTTCTAGAACTTTTCATAAGAGAGCACATAGCCACAAACGGAACACGTTGAAAGGTATTTGCCGCTTGCTTCGTCGTAACACTCCTCCCCGTAGGTGTGCTCGTGAGGTTGGCTCTTCGTAAGCTTGGGCACCTTCGTCCCCCGCAACTACAAATATACATTGCTGCACATCAGCACCAATTGTTTTTCTCTCGTTGCAACAGATATGCCTAATTTTTCAACTCACCTGCACATTTGTACCTCATAATAATCTTACTGAGATGATCCTGATAACTTTTTTAGAAGATCAGGAAAACTTTCAGTCGGGAAAAAGAAGACATATTTGATGGAGTCAAAACTCACGATCGAAAAAAATATACGGATAAAGCTCTATAATCATTATAGAGTTAATCGCATGCTCACTAGTTGCAATGGAAAACTTATATCCATCTAGAGGAAACAAAATGGTTCTGGTGGTTGAGGACAACCGAAGAAAAAGTTGATAGCTGTATGCTTAAGTGAAAGCAAACCTGCTGCCGCATCCGACGGATCTTCTTTTCGTAACTCTTTTCAGCACGCGCTTCCTTTTCGGTCGCACGACTCTCCTTCACTGCCTCGAACTTCTCCCAGGATTCATATATTTCGAGACAGCGCTTCTCAAGCTGCAAAAGGCACAGTTCAACAGACTCTCATAACACCAAAAAGGTCGCCAGCCATACACAAATGAGTTTACTTCCTCCCCCACCCACTCATCACCCTTGGTTACCTATAACGCTATATTTAAAAAAATAATAACAGTAATAATAGTCTAGGATCAGCGTATAATCATCTGCAATAAAAAGACCTAAGAAAACACTTGTGCAAATGAATCCCTAATGCAATTTGCATACGCGCCTTCTTCCACCATACACACCTCTCTACAGTCAGCGGAAACTGCTCCAATTAATATCTTTAAACGAATAAAAAACTTGGAACAAGACAAGCTGAGCCTTACTTCAGCCTTCAGGTAGAGCTTCATATCGCCGTAACGAGGATTATGTGGATTCTTCTTGGAAATATACCTCAAGACGGGCTTGCGTAAATCCAAATCGCAATCTTTCAACATATACTTCGCTTTCGCTTCGGTACGCGCAATCAGCTTATGTGCGCCTTTATCATCTCTAAAAACAAGTCTGATAGAGCTCGAAAAAAACGTATCCACAACACTCATTGGGACGCTAATATTTTGCATTCAATGAAATGAGCGAAACCGGGGTGGAAAGTTGGACAGTCGGACAAAACACGAAACATCATAAGGCTCGAGTGAGACAGACAGGACAAACAGTCATCGCAGTAGAGACTCAGGGTTGACAAGGTCCTAAAGATCTTTTAGCATACCATCGAGTTCGCTACTTAATAATTACCTGCACAAGTCGCAGACAGGATAATTGAACTTGTCCCAGAGAAACGAGTCGAGAAGCGGTTTCTTACACAGAGAGCACTCATCGGGTGCCACCAGACCCGCAGTACTCGCTGCCGCCTCTAGCCCTTCAACATATGCCGTTATTTGTGTACTGGGAGAATGTGAATGTCTAAGACAAACAAAGAGAGAGGGAAGAAAGTTGTTTGAGGAGGAGTCTGGTGCTTGCTTGGAATGAATGTTCCACCCTTAGTAATATCAAAATTGTGGCTAAAGTTCATGCAAACGATTTCAAAACTCAGTTTTCCTGTTGAGAGTGCATAATGTGGTACATGTATCAAGCCCGAAGGTACTTGGAACTTCGAGAGAGCACGGTTATAAAAGTGCCATAGTGACATAATCCGACGATAAAATCCGATACCCTCCATTCTCCAATATTTTTCCTACATGAAATCATAGCCTAGAAATCATCCCTCTCAAAATGCACATTACTTTCTTCCCCACTCTGCTCACTTTCTTCCCATCCTTCAATTTTGGAGTTGTAACTGAATACGTCTCCTGATTACCGGACCGGGGTCGCAAAAGCAGTGTGTTCCGGAATTCCGAGATCGACGTGCCAACAGAGCTTTAGCCTGCGTGCTTTCTGTCCCTACTTAAAAAAGCTGAACTCCAGTGAGGTTCAATGGCGGACACATTACCCATCTCCTTCAGAAAAGACGCGAACTTTAATTAAATGATTTTCATCACAATGCTGCTCCTAGACGCGTTTCAGCTTCTCTGCATGAAGAAACGAGCGCATTTGGATCTCGTGTATATGAGTGCATAGGCACCCGACTGCCTTAACTCTCGCTCCCAGTGAATAACCAAGGAAACGCTGAAGCAATAAATTATGACAACTTTAAAACGGAAATTTTCAAATAGTAACGTACCTCCCTTCAATTTCATTAAGATCGATCCTGTTTTAGGGCAGTCATGAATCGATGAAAACTGAGCATGAAGTTATTCCTGATGTAAGCATTTCAATTTAACAGACTGCAAAAGACGTGGGCAGTTTGCAGTTACGCATCTAGTATGAACCACTCATTAAACAGCAACGCAAGTAATAGGTTTGCTAAACAAGGTTGCTGAGAAATTAGAGGAAAAAAGCTTTGAAATGAGGTACAACGAAACTGTGTTTGACGAGAAGACTAGGGGTCGTTTATGTTAAGTGCTCTTCATATTTAATATGCAACTGAGAGACGCACATCTGGAGGGTATTCTTCAAATCTTTTGTCGATGACATTACCTGCCAGAACCGCAATCCTACACAAAAAAGACACCAACTTTTTAACTGCTCCTCACACTCACATAGTTTTTGCATATTCAAATTGAACGAAACAAGTTTTGAAAAGAAAACGAAACAAGTAACGGGCACAAGAAGGCCATCAACGCAACCATACTCTTAAATAAGATGATCGAATCAAGAAGAAACTTGCGTTTTTGCCTCGCTTCAGCAATCCTTTCTCTACGCTCCTCCTCTTCATCATCGTCCTCCAAAAACCCTCCCGCATGGGCATAGCATTCCTGGTTTTTCCTGAAGAGAAACACAGTAAATATCTATTTTTTTTCCTTTGAGACAATGAAAAAAACTCTAAAATCTCTATTCTGTGGTGCGATCGATGCAACAAATGAATCATGCAGCATTTTATAATGTGGTAAAGATGAGTGCAGTATTTTTGTCAATCAGAGATTGAAGTTCGCGACCTCTTTGCAACCTTAAAGGACACATACTAACTACAACTATAGCGCGAGTAGAAATTCATAGTACAAATAAACTTAATGAACGTCACGCTTAAAAAGAGATGCGGAATAAAACAAACCTGTAAAGTCTCTCGACGATTGGCATACGATCCTCTTCATCCGCTTTTGAGTAGTAACGCTTCATTTTCTGCATTAAAAGCACACAATAATCAATTATTAAGCAATAACTTCAAATATCTTCAACGTATCACTGACTCTGAAATCGTAACATGATATGCAACAAGAACGGAGAAACGCTGAATTAAACTAAGCAGTACTCGAAAAATCGGTAACATCATGAGACAGACAGCAATAGTGGCTTGGATTCAGTACGGATTATAAGAAACAACGCTCGAGACAATTCAGAAGACCGCATTCGGAAAGTGTTGGTGTTGCTTGACCTCGTAAGCAAAAACGCCACCTCGGGATGTTTCCTGAGTACTGTTTCACTTCACCATCATTCTATTTCGCTAACGCTTAGCTCTACTTCCCGCAAAACACCCAAGCCAGACCAAAAGTACGCAGAAATGAGCAATAGCGGTAGCAAATCCTTGCAGCATTGTGGCTTCTCGAACCCGGAACAATCCCTCCGATAGAAACTTTCAGCGGCTCAAACAAATCTGGTAAGATTCTTTTTCGAAATGCCAACTTTTGAACGACCAAAGATCGCTCTGAGATGATAGTGTCATCTGTTGCAGCCTTCTCATCAGATGCGTCAGCTTCATTTCCAGATTCTGCTTTTTGCTTGTAAAGAGAAAATCAACAGCACAGGCGGTGTGACTGAATACAATTGTGCGCCATTCAAAAAAGCGCAAGTCGATTGTGCCACGACTTAGTTGTAGTGCCGTAGAAGTTTTCGAGTTTCTCCTTTTCCATGAAGGAAGCGCAGAAATTAACTCGCTCACCCAATACGCATGAACGTTTCTCCATCAAGTTGTAAAGTTTTGTTCGGGAAAGGAAGAAGCGGAAGAGAAACCAAAGAACTAGACAGTGCAGCCGGAAATAGCGGATCTGTGATGGAAAAACAGATCTTGCGATATGAAAGATGGTGTGACTGATTTGGCAAGGAGTCTTCTTCGGATCAAAGGAACTAAAACACTTGCTGAGTTCTGGATATAAATGGGTGAGTGTTGATTTCTCCTATGCGATAAGTTATCAATTTTGTTTCATAGCAACATATTGTCGGGTTAATTTTAGCGTATACGAGACTCGGAAGTTTTTTTAGCTGTTTGAGTGGGTGCTGTAGTGTATTCACTTCAAAGATTCTTGATGGTTTTAACAGCAAGCACTCCCGGTCATGATGTATGTTGAATGACTTTTCATGGATTATGGTCTTGCTAGCTTCACTGATAATCCTGCTCGCGGAAACGGCTTACTAGCGTTGCTCTTTCAGACGAATTTTACCAAGTACCCAATCATTGCCCAAATTTTGGAGTCAAGCAATTTCATAGGTAGAGTTTTTTTTTAATCGCTGAGCATTTTGTGCCACTCGTTACGATCCCATCCATGATTGCGGTTTCTACGAAAGAGTACAGATCAATTGCTATTTGTTGCAATAAGACTGAGAAGCCGAGTTTAACTGGTACCGCAGTTTAGAACATAGGTACGTGATATTTTTGGATTTGGTTTAGCCTAGCTTATTTCCATCATTTACTACCATGCTCATAGCACTTACCATCACCCATAACAGTACCGCTACTGATAAAAGTAGTGTGCAGTCTGTAGTATTACTTCATTTTAAACTATCCTACGTAATATTTACTTATACAAGTGCTACTTACTATTGCTATTGCTGACAATGCCACATCAACAATAGCGGCTAGCAGTAGTTGCAACAACAATTAGCCTCACTGCTACTAAGAGCTGTTGTTACTATTACCGCTGCTCTTATTTGCGTTTCTCCTATTACTGTAATTAACACGGCACAATTGCTGAGAACGATGGCACGTTCACTGGGAACAGCGAACCGAGCTGTGCTCATACTGCCTGGGAGTACGCAGTGCTACCGTTGTCCAGGTTTGGCGCGAGGCATTCCCAATCATAGAGTAGCGGGTCATAAAAACGCCCAAACCTTTCATAGGAGCATGCAGTTTTTTTTCTCGTTTAGGCGCATTAGAATGCAAAAGCATGCCATCATGTAAAAGTTAAGCTCAATTGGAGCACCAGAACGTGCCTGTTTCCTCTGCAATCCCACTCTTCATACTGCCGTCCTTCATCAGGCTTCATAACCTGCTCACCAGTTTTTTCCTTCATCTCCATCCGTTTCAGCTGCTATGGATGATAGTCCACGGGGCCGCTTACCAACGTTGAGCTACTCATTCACAGGAATAATAAAACTTCAAACACTTCGCGCCGATGTTGCGCATCTCGAAGGCCATTTAATTCTGTGATGCCTCAGTACCAAGAGGTTACGATTCCGCAGCAGTTCTGATAATCTTATGCCTGCAATAAACTCATATTCGTCGCTGGAGTCGATAGAGTTCAATGTGGCAACCAAATACCATCTAGATCTAGCAGCACCCTAAACAGCACCTCAACACCTCGTGTCGGGATAGTGGATTCGTGGTTGTATGGGGCGAACATTTGATTCCTGAACCAATACGCAGTATATGGAGAAACCGCGTGTGGAAAAGTCACCACCTGACCACCGGCGATACGGAGTGGTTTGCTTTTTTCAGGGGAAGAGACAAACTACTTCGTTCGGCTTACATTTCGAAAGAAATTGTAAACCATTCAAAAATCCTTCACACTATCAGCAATGACCAATTCAGCTTTCTAAGAAGGAAATCGATTATTTTTCAAGTGCACCGACCACTGAACCTCCTAAACCAATTTGTTTGATACAGCACGCAAGTTGCATTGTTACATTTCTAGAGGGCACTTCGTACTGCACATACTTAAGTATATCCTACAGAAGGAACTTAAAATGTATCACGTTGCGGACATGCATGAACAGTTCCAGGTCCTTCCATCAGCACTCTGTAGTCTGCATTACACTTTTTTGATTTGTTGTCCAAATGAATGCTTCGAATAGCCTTCATAACGACTTCATTCAAAGCAGGGGATCAAACGTCCGGACTTTAGATAGGATCCATCCACTAAGGTGGCCGTCTTGTCGACCTTGCTAACAGTTAGTGATCTTTCTTGTTGTTCCCTTTGCGTTGATTTTGATAGCCCTAACAAGCCCTTCTCTCAAGCGGTCATTCCAGTGCACCGTCACTGAGAGCGCGCAACATGACAAACAACGACATTCTCTCGATCACACCTCAGCGCGGTTTTTGCACCTGATCGATCTCAACAGCCAACCCTCTCTTATCTCCGCACATCACAAATGATCTGAGCGACAAGGCGCTCCCTTCCCGTTAGTGCAAGCTGGAGAGTCTGATCAATAACCTACTACTTGACTGATCTATTGTTAGATGATTTAGTATCGTCTGACATATTACTAATATTAGCACGTTGCGTTTGTGCCTAGTCAGTCACCAAATGCTCCGTCCTTTATTTAGAACCGCCGAAATGATCTAGGCGGCAAACGTTGCAATCGCAGAAAAAGTGCTATATAATGACAAGCGTACAAGCACATCATTCATTGTTCGACTCTACCAGCGAAGTGGTGGTGGTGGCGGAGTGGCGGTGGTGGCGTTGTGGTGTGTGCGGACCGTGAGTGGGTCGAGCGTCGTCGGTGGTGCACCACCCGACAAATGCGGGAATCGAGGACGAGTGTGCGCCCTGTGTCTCTTAAGGGTCGACTCTGCTCGTGCCGTCGTCACCGCGTCAGTCGGCTCCTGAGCCCCTTCAGTTAGCATGTGCAGTCGACCTTTGCAGTTGCATCCCAGCTAAGTTCTTCGACATTTTTTACTTTTGATGGCCGTGTTCTCAAAAGCCTTTCACAACATTGGGGAGAATGCGAAGATTAGCTAACGGTTTAAGATGCACCGTGCAGTGCTAAAATCTGCATTATGTGCTTGTGGACGGATGGGTGACAGGTCCTCCCCCAGAATGCATGTAATATGATGCCTCAGCTGCTGAGCATGTTTGGACTGAGTATGTTTGGAGCGTTTTATTTGAAACGGCCTCGATGAAAGTCCAATTCCTACAACACTCGATGAGTCGTAGATCTGCATTCTTGTTGTACATAAAAAGTAGTCCTCATTCGTGCTAGCTTTCTCCATCCTCTTCCAAAGTTGCTGCTCAGCGGCGGGAGCAGCCGCTAGCATGGACGAGACTGCTTTTTATTCCGGAAATTGTTTGCTGACTCGCGTCCAATGAATAGATGCATTTTCAGATGAACCCTCAAAACAACCTGAGCACGTAAAGACTATAGGGCGTTGTTATAGCTCGTGTAGCTCATCCATTGTCGACGAAGTGGCAGAGGCTTATCGATGGGAGTTTGTGGTGCAAGATAACTGTTCCGTCTGTCCAACCAAGCATTTCACAGCATTCCCATGGGTCCGTTGACAGGGGCAAACGACTGGAAATTGCACCAGTTAGCGATGAGTGTTTTCCACCCCGTTGAGAACACGGCCACTTAATTTTTATTTCATGAGAACTAATTAAGCAAGATGTTTATTCCTTGCTCAGCAAACTTCCGTCAGCTGATAGGGTCGTGTAGACGAGCTGCACTGCAAAACAAGAAATAGATCATATCATTAGGGACGGTGGGATGCACAGTAAAGAATTTAGCTTGAGCTGAAACAGAACGCAAAGCGAGTGTACATCTCTCGATTATTTTCAAAGTAGGCTGTTGCAACATTGCGTTTTTCATTTATTATGAGTATGCTGCGAACTGAAATGGCCATGGATTTCAATCGAGCTACACATGATGAATACAGCGGACGAGGATGTGGGGGACAAGGGGAAGTGATTAGTGTCACTGACGTTTCTTTTATCGAAGGCACGTCAGGCCGAGTGCTGCAATCCGCCCTATTCGCCTGCTATTAGTCCAGAGATTTACAGCGGGGCGGAGGAACATGTATCAGCAGTACGAATTTGGCCTCCACTTTGAGGTGTTCTTGAAGCTGCTCCCCATTCGTGACCAGTTATTCTTGTGTTAATTCAGTTGTGCTGTTCAGCGGCGGGAACAGCATCTGGTATGAGTGGGGACAGCTTCGCCCATCCCTCTCTTGTTCTGTTAGCATTTTCAATGAGGAAAGATGAGAGTCCGGTAGAGCTCACGGTTTCTTCCAATGATGTTGGAGACCTTTGATAGATAGGCTGACGGAATGGTGATGTGGCAGTATAATGAAGGGACGGGGAATTTTGCAGTGCGCGATATGTCAGTCCTTATTAATGTGCACAATTGTAAGGAGCAAAATGGCGATTGCGGACTAATTTATGCGCGCTTAATGACTGCAGCGAAGATTGTGTCGGTAGGCTGTGGAAGAAGCAGTGTGGGCCGACATTCAGAGTTGACTTGTTTGCAGGACTGTGGGAGTCGGTGTGACGCCGACGTTCGGTTTCGACGTTTAGCGGAAGAAGACTGTCGGGTCGGCATCAGGAGTCGACTTGTCTATGAGACTACTGAAGACGAGATATGACGCCGACAGCCACCATCGATTTCCGAATAAAAGCAGTAAGTGTTCGTGCTCTTATATATTCGTTTTAAAATGGCGACGGTCGTTCATGGAATTGGAACATGGCACTTAGAGTCTTCCCTTCAAACATTCTATCACATGGCAAAAAATTATTCAGCAGACTTCGTGTCGTTCACCATTTTGGCAAAAATTTAATTGCTGATTCTCATATGAGGTTTGCTTCTGGGTTGAAGATTCTGAAAATTTCACCTAGTGGCACTTGTGTTTCTCGCGAAGCGCTGAGAGGACTGCTGCGCGGAATTCCCACATAAAAAAGAAGCGGGACGTGCTTCGCCTTTGCAGTCTTTCTTAGCCTTCTCAATATGTTTTTGAAACGTGGCGAAATTTTTTGTCATTACTATCACCAGCGCAGTGAGGGGCACGAATGGCTAAATGGTCGGGGAAATTTTCTGCTCTTCCAGAGAACTCACTATGCTCGGATTCATACTCAAGCCCTTAGTGGAACCTTCCAAATAGGAAGAATGACTGTGGGGAAGCAGGTCATCCTTGACGCTCTCCACATTAATGTTAGTTTTATGCGTGCACCGACTAGACGTTTCTTGCATTATTGAACGAAGTGTTCAAAGAATATTTGCGGCTTTCCGAAACGGTCTATTCCGTGCCTTCTAGCGGGATGGGCATTGGAGGCGCCAGTAACGACTCGCGCAAGGGGCCGGATTGTTCCACACGATGGCCTGGCGAAGGATTTCGGCATACTGATGGCGGACTTCAACAACCTCGTTGTGTTGTTTCTTCTTTGGGATCTGCTAAGAATAATGTTTTGAGTGGCGTTGTTCTATTCAGGATTGGTATGAGGTGGCAAGGCAGTCCCACTTTAGTGGATTTTAGGACCGCTTCAGGCTGGCTGCAGAGGCCTCTTCAATAATTGACGTTTCCCCACTTCACTGAAAAATATGTGGCGCATTCTATTTTATTCGTTTTTGCTATGAGTAACAATCTTCTTTAGCCTTTATTCCCCACCACTTTCCAGCATTCGGGGCGTAATTATCGAAAACTGCCTCGCACCACTGTCTTATATTGATCAGTGTTATCTTTTGCAGCAGTCGTATAATTGTATTGCAAGTTATAAATTTTGCATTGCAAACGTTTGTGCTTTAAACACTCCGCCGCTGTTTAAAGCACAGACGCTGTTGATTGCATTATCGTTCGCAGGTTGCAGTGTATAGGTGAATTCTCTCCTTCCACCCCTTCAGCTCCTACTTCCACTTTCATTTGTTTTAGCCGAACTGAACTTCTGGCTGTACTTAATTTTCACTTCTGCAGGATTTCTGATTTAATGTCATTTCTGTTGTTCTTTCATTGTTCTGTTTGATTCTTATTCGTCGTTCGCAATCATTTCTCTCGCAGCAGTGCATAAGGCGGGTTTTGATGCTCAATCATTACAGCACCGACCATGGCAGTATTACGTTCGCAGCTTATAGTTATCAATGATACCTTGGAGATGGTAGAATGACAAATTGGGCTGTCCATCGTTTGGATGCTCAGGTGGTTCACATTTGCTTGTGTTTTAAATGAGCGGCCGCCATTTAAAACGCAACTTCTGTGCACTGCTTTGGGGATTGATAGGAACTTCAGGGTGGATTTCGTTGTTTATATAGTGGTCTGAGTTTTTTCGGCAAATTCCCCGACCGCCATTTTCCACCTCATATCCCAGTCGCCTTATTCCTCCTATATGGCTTCCAGGCGTTAATAATTGTGAGAGAAATGTATAATGCTGATTCCTTCCTAGATTTTCAAATTTGTTTTATTTGACACAATTGCGTCCTTTATCCCCCTACGCTGCAGTTATTCTCTTATGTGATCGTTACACTGACAGATCAGCATCGCTGTAGTTATGGATTTTATTCGTATTCGTTTAGTGCGCACAGTCACTTGCACTTAAACGACCGCCGCCGTTTAAATTGCACGTGCTGTGTTTTGCAGCTTTGTAGTGTTTTGTTTCGACCGTTGAAACGGGTTTATATGCACTTTTCTTTGTATTTTTTGGACACTCGACCGATAGTTTCGAGGTTGCAATATTTTGCAGCTTTGTACTTCTTTGTATTTGGATACCGGCATATTTTATCGTTGCTTGTTTTACTCTTTGCTTTTCCACTGAACATATGCTGTTGTTTTTCTACCAGTGAAATAGGTGCGTAGGGTTTCATTTTTTTGCATTTCATTTTTGATCAGAGCGGTATCCGCAAAGGCGCCGAGTTCCTCAAAAGTAAATAGTTTTTGTGGGTTTGGCAGAAGCAGACTGATTTTCGTGCTCACTGGCATCTCTAAAGCGAATAGCACCATGTTTCCTCTTCAGTTTTTTCCTTTGTGAACTTTCGTGGAGAGGGCGTTGAAGACGAAAAGTCCGCAGTATTCATTTGTCGGCAAAAATGCACACTGTTGCTTCTTTTAAGGGCTGCTAAACCGATGATTCTTCTGATGATTCCAAAGGTCTTTTCACTGAAAGGACACAAAATTTCAGAGTCTTCAGATATGAAATCTTGTATTTAATTCTAACAGGGAACCCGAACACTGTATTTTGAACACATCAAGAAGAGTTCTTGGAGGGAAATTGATAACGTCAGCACCAGGAAGCTGAACACAGAGCATGTTCGACACTTGTGTGGGGAGGTTGGCGATGTCACTGCAAGGTGTGCACCGCTGTAGCGCGACCCGAAAAAGGACGAGTCGGCTTGCATATACCTGTGTGCGTGTGCTTGCGTGATTATCTCTGTATGTCTCACAGTCTGAATTTGCCTCTAAAAGAGCGTAAGCATGTCTGAAAAATATTTGAAGCAATGTGGCCTAGAACTTATCAAAGTCTTCAGAGTGACTGCAGATCTTTGAAACAATCTCGAGAGAGAAATTTGAGCTTTTGATGGGGAATGAAAATCAACTTCTATCTGCCGCGTTAGTGCGGCAGCGAAGTATCATGGACCTCCAATATATATAACAATCTCGATTTACTAAAAGAGTAATGCGGAAATGTGTCGTTTGCATTTTTGCGTATTTAGAAGCGTGAGATATGTAACGATGAGAGGTAACAACTGTGTACAATAGCATAATTAGCTAATATTTCAGTTTGCAAGACCATGCAGAAAAATAGTTCCAGTGCTCCAACTGAAATAAAATTTCGCCAATTTCATAATTCGGCATTCTCATGGCGGCTAGACAACAAAAAAAACATCAAATTCTACTTCGTGTCGTTTCTGACCCACTACATGAATGCCTAGCGCGGAGTGGAGGTCACGGCAGCACTGTATACTCTTCTTGTGCGAGTATAAGCGCCGCTCGCTTGGCTGTACGCAGCGAGTGTGCCCGCCTTCTTCGCACTTATGCAACCACTACTATCACTGATATTCTGAACGTTTAGCAGATGCCAATCACACCAACTGTAAATAATGCTAATTAACCGAATTGTATCACCGATCTATTATTGGCACCGCTAGTACTACCAATCAGATGGTTTCTCTTATCATTGATACTACAAGTTATCAAAACTGATCAGCAGCTCATTACTGCAAGTGTCAAGTAAATGTGCCACAAAATTTTAGCCTTATTAATTGCAAAGAATATTACTTTCACTGCTATTCGATGATATTATCAACAGCACTAGCACTACCACTAATACAAATTTCAGTACTAATTACTGTTGGTTATGACTACAATCGACTACATGCTTGAATAATCAGGCTTCCCAAATTGGATGTTACGCAAGGAAATCATCAATGGCGTCCGGCAACGTCATGTCCTCGACTAGGAATTTGGGTCAGGAAGTCATTAAAAGCCCGTTTCGGAGGGCCTGCGTTGAAAGCTGCCAAAATTTCTGAGCCGAATGGGCCCGAACTAATGCTAACAGATGTAGTTGCACGCAGCATTGTCTCTTCATGTTGTTTATAAAGGGAAAATTGATGGAAACACTGAAGGATAGTTCACCCTTCAGCAGTTCATGTTCTGCTTTTCCCTAACTGTTTATTTTTTCCTTTTTTTGTATGAACGTAAACGTAGGTAAGGTGTTATCAGATATGTCCCTTTCCTGTTTATGCTTGTATACATATTTTCATCGCGGCATGCAGTTTCGTCCATTCTTCTGCTTTTCATACCAGTAAAAAGGAGTCAAGGAGTGCAAACAGTGGGAGTTCGCGACCTCTACTACGACTCCAGAAAAAAAAAGAAGTTGACCCCTACTAATCATACTCCACAAAGAAAGAGAAGCCGACCCTCTGGCTTCTATTTCTTCTACAGCAAGCAGCTGATTTTCGCCTTCAACACCGAAGTCGTTTCTCGGTGTCAACCCTCAAAATCGCCCACGCCAATGCTTGCTTTCGCAAAAACTTGCACAGTTACGAGATATAAGACAACGAGAAACAAGTAAAGGCTGTGTAAAAACGGCAATTAAATAGCAGTAATGCTTCAGAAGGAAAAAAAGCGGAAATGCCGAAAGGTCGATATGAAAATAAACACATCTTCCTTTTAGACACTTTTATTGAGCGCTCTATAGAAGTGAACTAAATGAATGGAATGAAGAACAAAAATGATTAAATAAATGAACGCACACAGTATATGGCAGTTACCCAACGAACAGCAGTACAGTGACTCAATCACCGAATCAGTATTCACTATTGCAACAAGCACAAATACGCACCGAGAAATCACAACTCATCGAACGAATACATATCAAACAACCACTCACTAAGTGCACACTCATATTCGCGCATCAGTCCATTCGTCGTCGCACATGTCAATATGGCGCAAATGTCTGAAGACATACATTTTTAAAAATGCACGATAAAAAACGTTCTGGGTGAAATTTGGCCCCTGATGCCATCTGGGCCAGGTCCAACGCTGAACCAGTGAAAAGTTGTTAGTAACTTGAATGAGAAGTTCTAAAGGGTCTTAGGTGTTAGGTGGAGGTCGATGAGCAAAACTACTAGCTAAGTATAGGAAAACCTTGCAGAAATTAGAATCACTTTCACTGTCGCAATCGCATCCACCCATCCTCCTTGCTTGGCCACAACAGCAACGATTCCCCATTAAAAAATTCATAAAGCAACTAAGCTAGTAGCACCCATCTACCCAACCACCTGCTTCAAGAGACTGTTGAAAAGTGTTGGGCATGGCTGGTTTTGCATCCACTCACCGGAGAAAAAAAAGTAAGCATAAATGGGATAAAGCAAGACATTGTTGACGATGTGAGAGTCAGTAAGTTGCAAAGCGAAACACAACGAGCGACTAGGTTGAGAAGCACCTTTCAACGCGATTCGCCCCTTGTTTGCAGTGATTTTACTGCGTTGCACTGGCAACCTCACTTTAAAATACATGCACTGAAGGAAAATTTAACCTTAGAATGCTACGTGCTGAACATAACACTAGTGATTCAGTAACAACTGGAGCGCGATGAGGTGGGAACGGCATGTGAGCGCTATCGTATGGGAGATGGGATCTCCACGTACATTCACTTAAACGAGCAGATACATGCTTACTGCGATGCTGTATATCCATCCCCTCAATACAGTACTGAAAAAAGTGATTGGGCGCTATTATTTATGTGCTACACCCCAAAGTGGATGCGTTCCGTTTCAGGGAGAACAACAGCTATTTGGCAGCCTAGAAGATCCCCCCCCCCCTCCCCCAAACTTTTCTTCTCGACGTTTTCTTAAATGAAGCAGTGAATGGCAAAAATATCTTTACGTTGTAAAGTCAGAAATGCTCTGGAAATTCCTGCAAAGAGGTGCTTGTTATTAATCATTACGCAATTAGCGAATCAAGTGCTGCATTGCAAAAATAAGTCCACAGTCCAACACTCCAGCAAATATGGATCGAACGGGCCTACTCTTATCGAGGAAATCCCATAATTTCCGATATAATCATTCGAGCTATTTTCCCTAAACGCACATTGTTCAGGAGCGAAATATCTGCTCTGAATAAAGGAGAAGAAATATTTTTACATTAGTTTTTTTCTTTGAAGAAGAGGAAATAACTTTTCTGGGAGGAAGAAACAATTTAGAATATTTTTTTGATGAGATAGAAATCATTTTTCAAATCGAACAATAGCTGACCTCAAAAAATCCAACAAACGTCAACGCGAAATAAAAATCGACTCACATTTCGGCACGAATGGATGTTCAACGTTAGGGAAAGATGTGCATATGGAATAAAGTGATTCTAAATCAACTACCCGAAACATTTATATCACAAAACAAAACAAAAAAAAATATCATATAAAAACGACATTTCGATAAAATTTACGAGCAAACAAAAATAAGGAAGATAGAAACGGTGCCGAAATCGTAGAATATTATCGAAAAAGCTCGCCAATATATGCAGCTTATTGGTCATTGGTCACTATTGGGTTGCGTTCACAGAGTGCGACTAAAGCAGTTTTAGAATGGACGCTGCAGCACTACATTGGCCAGTTAATTTCATAGAGACCCTATGTTCTTGAAAGCGGCAAATAAAATCCACTATTTATATGCGTTAAACTTGTTGATAAGAAAAATTCAAAAACCACTGCGCAAAACAACTGCCCACCAAACACTGATATAATCAGATCGAATGGTGGGGATATCTGACATAACTTCAAAGGTGTTCTTCAAATAGGGTCGACAAACTCAACTGTTGGGGAGAAGAACGCTTATAAACTAGTGTTAACTGATACACCTAATACTGCATAAATACAAGAAATGAAATGCAACAGACGCATATATCGTTTCGCCAACTCGTTCACAACCTCTGTCCGTATAAAACATAGGATGCATTTTAGAAAAGGCACAATATTTCAGCACATATGTTGATGGCAAGGAAACAAATTTCACTTGATGTCTACACCAAGTTGTTGTTTATCCTGACAGCTCAGGTGGGGAAAGCGAGGAGAAGTTTGAGAAAGAAACGTTGACGTCTCAGAAAAGACAGCGAAGAGGGAGCACCTTGCTTAGATATGGGCCCTTGCTGCAGTGTAAACCAACATGAAATTCACTGCAGAAATTACATAACCACTTTCCCACTCATCTGCTTATTATTGCCAAAATTATTACCATTAAAACGCAAATGCAAATAAAGACGATAAAAATATTCCGCTCAGGGTAGACTAAGATATTCCGGATTATAGATCAACAAATAAAAAACTAAAGCCGAATCGTACATAAAAAAGCACCCTAACTCCAAACCACCGCACCAAGCAGAATAAGCCTCCGGGGCTATAAATTTCTCCGGATTTGCGAAAGGAAGTCATCCATCGAAGGAAGCCTGCCACCCTCAAAAACCTGACAAGCTTCAATACCAGTATATATATATATATATATATATATATATATATATATATATATATATATATATATATATATATATATATATATATATATATATATATATATATATATGCTAATACGCAGGTATATGCATTAGGCGGACATATGCTAATGTATGTTTATTAACAAATAAATGCATGATTCCCCCTTCCAAGTAAAAGTTTTCGCTTAGCTGTCTCCCACTTCTACCTATTAACGTTGCACCGTATATGGTATCGATGAGACGTCTCCATAAAAGGACTCACTTTATGTATGGCTTACAATCGAGACCGTGATGGCTTCTCCGTTGCTATATATCTAGGTGGCAGACGATAATCACCGTCAAGCGGAGAGATAAAACCTGTTCCACCTTCTTATCACCATAATATCACCTTTGTGAATACAGGGATGAAGTTGAACACACTCACCGCCAGAAAATAAACCGAAATACTCAATTACCTTAGTAGGTGAGCAACAATAAACTGTTTTAAAGAGAAGCAAAAGAACTGAGCGCTGAGTGACGTAAATACGTATCGCCTCCGATGGCAAACGGTAGCCAGACTGCTCGACGCCAGCATCGAATCGCAGCGTCGAGTTGCTCACTCACCATTTACTTATTTTCAAGGAGTTTCATCGATTCGTTCAACCAAATCATTATTGCATTTATGGCGGCCATCACAGCTGGCGAACCGAAACCATGTGTCACCTGCAACTAGCACCTTCAGATACATCACTAACCACCTGCTAATATGGAATATGATCTCAACTTATTTTAGCGAGTACTCGAAAGCAGAGTACGCACACACAACAGCATCCATCAAAAGCGATAAAGTTCAATCATTAGATTACAAAGGTAAGCAAGCACAATCGTGTCAGGACAAAGATGCAATTGATCAAAACCTATTAAAAAACATTTGAACCAGTTAAAGGACATAACGCGGATCTAGACTCCCACACTCAAGCTGTAACATCAATCCATACAAAGCCCTCTCTTCGTTGGCCTCAAATTTCGGGGGCAGACTCAGTGCGTTCAAAAGCTTTGTGACCCTTAGAAAGCAGGAAAATGTCAAGCTCGGGGGTTCGAAAATTCAGTACTCGTAAAAAAATCCGAAGCACAGCGCAGGGTAGTTTCAACAGAATTGTTTATTTGTTTTAAGGACGTTACTCGAGGCTATCTAATGTGATACAAGTGAGCATGAAATGCAAAGTTGAAACCAATTTTTGCAATATGCAATGTGGACATTAAAAATTTGATGAAGAGGACTGAAAATATTGCTGATCATAACCATAATAACAACTATTTTGTTAAAATATGAATAATAAGTGCGTTCAATGGTGTGGTCGAATAAATATAAAAGTTTTTATTGATGATGTGACTCGTAAAGGAAAGTCTATGCGTCCCGCATCGAACAGATTTCTGAACAAACAACAAGAAATCTGCATTTTTACCGAATAGCTTAAAAACATACGACTATTTCAATCACTGATGAGCTTACCGCTTGCGATTTTCAAATCTCTATACCTTTCTGTACATCGCTAACCCCATCGACTGTGAATTAGAGGGAGGGGGAGGGATTCGGGGAGATGGATCATGATGTGCAGAAGTTTCATGTTAAGAGTTGTTAAAATTCATAACAACGTTTAGAGAATATCGAAAAGAATGAACCATCGAGAAATGTGTTAATCGGCTCTGAATTGATGGTTCGAGCACGGGTGGTGGCCTCGACGAGCAGAGTGGACTGCGATCGTTGCTGAGTAGCTCCTTCAGCTCGGTGAGCATTGTCTTCGTTGCAAGAATCATATTCCTTCGTCGTTGCACATCCACTGGCTCCATCGAGCAATTTGTTCGAGTTAAATACTCGGCCACAGCGCGTGCCGGAAATTCACTCTCACAAACCGCATTGAAATCCTTTGCCAAGTGCATCGCTTCAACTAAAAGTGAGCATTATCGAGTGTTTATAGCCGCAACACTGCCAATTCATTCATTCTTCTTCCTTTCAATGAACTAATCTCTGCCTTGTTAGCAAAGGAGGAGGGTAATGAGTATATGTTTTAAAAGAATATCTTTGGGCTCATCATTCTACCGTGATGATAACCAATTATTCTCGTTGAAGAAGTGAAAATTGCAAAATCGATGGACCCGTATCTATACGTCGGCAAAGAGAGGCGGAGAACGAGAGCGGGGAGGTAGCGGTACATATAACTGCTGCCCCCCTCCCCGTGGTCCGCATGAGCGATCATTCGTTTCGGCAAACTGCATAATTAATGCAGGCGAAACCCCGCATGCGAGAATTCTCGAAAAATCATTGCACACTCGCGTGAAGGGGTTCAGCACACGTTGAGCAACCCGCATACGAGGACTCTCTCTCAGCTACACATAGATGCGCAATCCGTCGTTTCCAGTGCATTATTTACTAAGGATTTTTATTAAGGACTAAATGGATATAAATTGGTCGCAAAAAACGATGTCAACTTTGAAAAACGAATAATAATAACGATTAACACGAATGTTTATTTGCAATAGAGAGGCGTATCTATTTTACTCGTCAATTTTATTCAAATAACATAATTTTATAGGTTTATGAATTCGTAACGATCACAACTATTGCCTGTGTAAGGTTATGATTACGTGAGATTCGACGCACTGCTAGAGCAGTTCCTTGAAACGATGTCATAATCAATACAAAGCAAGCACTATAATCAGCGAGTAGTGCATTCATTAGTAGTTCTATAGAAATAAGCCACTGAGAATGACCGTATAAAAGAAAAAAAATGTCAGCTAACATTCAACAAGCGCCGTTAGTGAGTTCACATTAGTCGCCTTTCGTCTGCCGGCCGGTAATTGCAATCCGACCCTTTTCAGCTGATCTCTTAACGATTTACCTCCATCCTTCGATTTCGCCCTTAAAAATAAACTTCGCCATTTCTGAGCACATCGCACTCGGCTTTTATTTTCACTGCTAAACGCCTTCACTTTCTGCAGTAGTGAAGTGCTCAAGTTGTAAGCGTTTTAGAGTATTTCATCTCAGGCCCCTCTCCATTCAACATTTCGATTGGAAACAAGGGCAAGAAATTTTATGCAAAGTATAGTCGATCAAGGCGTGGATTTCAATAAGAGATGGAGCATTAAGCACGATTGTAGCTGAATTGGCATAGTGCCATCACAGAGCGTACAACGGAAAAGAGAAAATTATTTCCAAGCAGCGTCTATAGATTAATAGTGAGCATAAAAAATTTTTAAGAGAAGGGCGCTTATCAGAGCGCTCTCTGCTAAGTGGAATGTTGCAAGAGACTGTTGCAATGAGTTCCCAATAGGATTTCTCTCACTTCAGGAGGGAATCCTCTCAATGCTGAGAGGAATTGCTCCTCTCAAAATGAGATTTTAATGAATTATAGTGAAGAGGAAAATTCACTCTTTTTTCTCCACAGCATCGAAGTTATCTGAAATTTTCACGAGAGATCTTCTGGTGAACTTTTGAATTTTTACAAAATTGGACATTTTTGCGACTCAGCCGAGAAACTTGATCTCTAAAGTGAAGCTTTTATGAGAGATCCGTTTAGAACGGCTATCAGAGAAGTTTTTTCTAAGTGACGACAATTTTTTTCCAAAATGCGGAAAATTTGCGCGTTATTTTGTGAATTGTTGGGAATTACACTTAAATCATTTCGTTATGGCAGAAATTTTTTCGACCTTCGAGTTTGATATAATCTGAAACGTTTACTTTTTCAAAAATATCGTGAAAATCTTTGAAATTTTGATAAACTCTCTTTTGCAAAAAATAATAAGCAGAAATATTCTAAAAACAACGTCGTTTATCTGCTTGTATTATGTGACTGGGTTTGCACTATTAATTTTGCGATGATTCGAGCAGACTTTGTCGGTGTCTAAAAAAGAATTTCCAACATTCCAATTGAAATGAGGAAAAAAATTTCCAAAAGAGCAAATGATTTCATAAGATTGCTCGTCGAAAAGGCCGAGTCACGCAATACTCAACAAACTCCAACAATGTGCTGAGCCAATAAATTTTTTATGGCATTCATTAATGACTTGATATCTCAAAATTTTGTGATAATTATTCTAAAGTAAGCAGAAGTGGCAGACGTATCTGAATTCGTTTCGAACCCCATGTTTTGCGTCGAAGGATAAACTAGGAAGTTTTTGAACCAGAAGTGGAGGTGAGAGGGGGGGGGGGAGGGGAAGGGGTTATCGTAGCTTGTATTCAAATTAAAAAGTGAGTTTTCATCATTCCAGAAGGTTTTCCAGATAATCGAAATTTCTCGGGTAGTCGATTGCTCCATCAGAATCTTTGTAGAACCATTCTCTGGACACTTTTCATACAAAATCCAGCAGTTTTCTCCGTTAAAAAACTTTTCCCGGAAGTCATTTCATGAAAATAGTTGGAAAACATGGCAGGATCGCACAATTATCACCATCTAATAACAAATCATTGCTGCCATATTCTGAATTTCCAACAGCCAAAAACTGAGATTTGACTTCGGACTTTCTTAATTCCTCATAGAGGCTCCAGTATAGATTTGTTCCAATTTCAGTAATTGGGGCTCCCCACCTCCCCCTCCTCCCCTCCCCTCCTACCGCAGTAGCTTCGTCACAAAAACTTGAATTCCCTCGGGAGCATCTTGCGGTGTTATTTAGGCTAAGGCTGCAATCCATATGTAAACGTTAAGCAGTTCTACATATTTTGCTGCCTAACAGAAGAACTTGATCGCAGCATGCTAGTATTGAAAAACTCCGATGAAATAATTGATATTCGGTGGTTATCGCAACTCGTGTCTACTCAATAAATCCAAAAAAAGATTGAAATTCGGAAAAGAATCAAGGTTTGTCGATAAGTGAGACTGAGTAGCCGCTTTTCGCTCTTGATTTAGCCCAGCTGTTCCACTCAACTGTGCTCACACTTGAAAGACATAAGTAAACATTAGAATGTTGGAATGGCCGAATGATATAGAATGTTTTAAAGACTTCGGATCTAGCGGTACAGAAATTCGCTTCTAGTTGAATGCACCTCGTAGCATACCGATGTGCACATGTTGTTCTTATAATAGGAGGTAAAGGTAAATCAAAAAGCAGCCAACCTGCGGAGAATGCCACCAAGAACGGATGCATTGAGGCATTCGGGTGGCGATAGACGCCTGTTGATCTCTCCAACAGTAACTTTGTATTTTGCTGCGCTGCTCAGCAGACTTAGACGCCCTTCAATTAAACCAATTATCCTATCTCTTCATTTCTCATCTTTTTTTTGATGTAATCAATTTTTTCACTCTGTTATCCTATCAGATTATAACACTCTGTAATTTCTTCCTGACTGCTTTTTTATTACTTTCTATAGTCGGCAAGGTAACAGTACAGTTAACCTTAACTGCAGTTGTATTGCAAACTAATATTGTCTCTATACTCTATGAGTAATAATATTAATATAGCACCCGTCGTGCTCAGTCAAACTTCCTTCCGAGACCCATCTTACTAATAAAGTAACACTGGTGCTTCTGATATAGTAACTGTGCAAAAGAAAAGCGTCAGTTGTGTCATATATACCGCAGACATTTGCGCCATGGGTAACCCACTATTAATAGTCATGCCATGACACGTATATTATGAAAACGCTTGCAGTATGGGACATCCGCGCATAAACACTTGAAATTAGGTAGCGCGTATATCACGAATATTTTCACAATATGCTGCTAACTGATAGTCACCTGAAATGAATACAGAATAATCCACAGCGAAAATATTTACAATGTCGAACACTGGACGCATGAACAATAGGTGAATGCTTGCATGGAAAGGCTCGTGAATGGGCAATTATGATTGTGCGGGCGCTTTTTATTGATAACCCTTAAGAATGATGCCTTTGTGCTATTTTGATTGTGAGGATAATTTAGCAAGGTATCATAACAGTACAGGTAAGCAGGGAGGAACATTAGTTAATAGAACATGTACTTGAGTAGTACAGGTACAGAAGAGTATAGAGACATCGAAACGAACGTTACTTTAGCAGTAGAAGTAAGCAAAAAATGTCGCTTCCCACTGTTAGCGAGAGTTATAAACTACTACTCTTGAACATAAAAAAAAGGAAAATACAAAAATTACAAATAAATAGAGCAAAAAGAAATAGCGAAGCAAAAATTAGACACAAATGGGGTTTGGCTATTTTATTGTTGCTCATATCAACACATAGATGAACTTCGTTAAAGATCAGCACTCAATTTCAAAGAATGAGCTCTGTAAGCATTCCATTAACGATGTTTGTTTGCGTGAAATCCGTCCACTTTATTAATCCCCCTATATGCCAGTTTTATACCGCCAGTTGGCTGCACATTTTGCAGTTGACTGAAGTCATGTGATTTTCACAGCACAATAGTTATTCTTTTTTATTCATTGAGTAGCGCAAATGTAATTCATAGGTGACTTTTTGTGCAGTTTGCAGACATTTACGTCAAACTGTCTTTATGGAACCACATATCAGCATAACCTTAGGAGATATTCGAAATCACCATACCTGGCACCGAGCAGAACACCTCCAGGAAATTTGCTGTGTGAGGAGTTTGACTGTGATGGGCAAGTTGATTAGTGAGTGAGCAACACGAACTACTCGCCGAACCCCTCTGCCGACAACTCACTGCTGCAATAGGTGCGTTAGTTACGGTAAAGCAAACAGCATCCAATTCAGTGCTACATTATTCAGTGCACCACTTTAATCTTTTAATAGGGAGCTCTAATTGCTGCAGGACAAAGCCATCTCTGCTGCCGTCCTCGTTTTGTGCAGAGCATTAAAAAGACTTCTGAACCGTGGAACAATTCTTGGTGAGATCTCAACGTTTTACATATGGAGAATCTCGACTTCTCAGCGACGCAGTCATTAGAAACGAACAACATTCGGAAACTTGAAATGCAATACGACTTGCAATATGGAAAGGAGAACGTCGAAAATATAGAGAACCGCAAAACTAAGGTGGAAATTCGAAGTGGACTCTGTGAAATCGGAAATTTACAGTGCGTCCCCTCCATTTAATTTTTCTCGTTAAGAGTTTAATGCACTTTTTTTAACCGATTAATATCGCTTTTGCCTCTACCAGTTACGATTGAATAGACGAGTTGGCTTCATTTTGAAATTCTGCGATGGACGCTAGTGGATGGAAGAAGATGGCAACATCAACTGACCTTTTCTGATCACCCCGCATTGCTCGCCGACGTTTGATTGCTCCGACGAAGGGTTACTCATTTCCTGCAACAAAAAAAAAAGAAAATTATTTGCTTGCCAAGTTATAGAAGAGCCTACTCAACAGACGTCGGCTGATAAAACGTCAACTCAGTAAGCCCCTATGGTCTCCATTTAATGGAATCTTTACCTGCTCAGAAATGTAGGAAAGAAGCGGTAGACAATCGAAGGTAAAAGTTAATTAAAAATAGAATTCAAAGACTCGAGCAAACATGAGCTTTAGGGATTTTCGAGGGGTTTAGGAATCACAGCATTTCCAAAGTCAAACGTGTGAAGAGACTGCTGTCACTTGGCTCACTGGGTCTGCCTCGTTAATCACCTTGCTTGATCAAGACTGTAACTCAGCATCATTCTTTTAGTGCTACAGTACTCCCGTGCAGAGTACACTTGCTGTACAAGATGGAGCTGCAATAAATCAACAAAGTGCCTTTCGATTTTGAAGGTGTTCCACGTAACGTTGATGACACCATAGGTGTACATTCATGAAACTGTCGTATGCATATCAACAATCAGTGCCCGCACTGGCACCATGTTGCTTTTTGATACGAGGAGTGAAATCAAAATCATTCCCGCCTTCATGAAAGCGATGCCCATGGAGCTAATTCATTTCACCGACGTAGGATTAATAGAGCTGCGAGGAACTCTGCTCATATCTTCAGCCAATCTTTATACCGAAAATTTCGCAGACCACAGAAGAGCAAAATCTAACAGCCAAATCAAGGTTCAGGAAGCAGAATTTTTTGGAGGTGAGGTCCGAAACGAGTCTGGGCACCAAACCTGCAGATTTAATTCTATCTTGTGCAATAAATTATGCGTCGAAGGTGCGAATAACATGACGACTATGATCATCGCAACACGGTTTTGCAATGCAAGTAAAAACTAAAAGCTTTCGTTAGCATGCAGAAACGTAGTGAACCGCCTCACAACGCAAAACACTGTTCGAGTGCAAAATTTACGTTGTCGGGTTATGACAGCTGGCTATCATGAGCTCAGCTGAAAACTATAATTACATTCACAACAAACAATGGCACAATCTGTGTGCAAAATGTCATTTATGCATGCATGATTCACTCGCTGAGAATAACCTACACCATCACTCGGCGATTCAGCAATGAGGTGCGATTGCTGAGCAGGTATACTGCTCGAGGGATGATGTTGGAGGGGTTGTTGAGTGAGAGGCTGCAAAAATACTTCCTGCTGACGACCTGCGATCATCACGTATTCCCGTCCGCTTGTGACCTCAACATATCAGTTCCGAGTGCACTTCAAGTGGTAACGTTTGACGACATAGTTTACGGTTAAAGTCATTTCAAATAAGTGGGTCACGTCGTTCTCTATTCGCTATCATCAAAAGCATCATTCATTAAAAAATAATGATAAGATCAATGCTTGGAACTGACTTCGAAATAGAGGAGTAGCTGTCAGCATATAATTGCACATTTACATTTTCAGCTTTATAGCACTTAAGAACTTGGCTGAACAACACCTCAGATTCACTCCAAAAGAAGAGTGCAAAGAAAAAAGATATTGTAATGATGAAACCATGCATGCAAGGACTAGCAGCAAACGTGGTTTGGCACAATTTCATGCAAGCCACAACTGTTAAGGATTCGAGTAAACTTGAGATGAACGAGGGAACAGGAATGGGGGAGGGGGGGGGGGAGATTAACAAAGAAGGGTAGATAACATTTTTTGTCATTTATCATAACGGTCCATTTTGCTATCGCTGAGACAGATTTTCTTAAGCTCGTCATTTCTAAGCAAAACGCTCATTCTTTGACCCAATTTTGTGCCGTTCCGTTAGAATATTCTCATCAGAGACGTCATGTTGACGCCAACAAGCTCACACTGAATTTTATGAAGTTATGGATGCCTCCTTCAATGAACAAATTTTAAAGTCTTACAACTATAACTAAAAAGTTAACGATGTAAGAATATGAAAAGAAATTACTGGTTGCTGTTGATAATGAGATATTCGAGCGATATCACCGGATTGATGGTCACGAAACTGCACGCTCGACGCAGTTGACATGCCATATTGCTGCAATCGAAGCATTTCTATTTTCACTTCCTTTCGTTAGCACTAATACGCGAGAACATTTCAACTTAGATGGAAATGTTCCATTATTTAAAAGTATTCAACACTTTTGGATTGTTCGCAAACTTATTACGAAAAGCTTCGTATACATCAATCAGCACAGATTACTTAACCGGTATATATTACCGATACGAGAGAAAAATGCACCGAAAACAATCGGAAATTGCAGAAACAACTGGTCAAGTTTATACTCAAACAACCACCAACTGCATTACTGCTTTACTACATTCAAGTTACTGCACTTTCGTCACAGTGATTTCTTTCATACGATGAACCGTAGGAAAATGCACAGCGAAAACGAATATTCGGAATGAACAAAACTCCGAACATAAAAGAATGAACGTAGTAGCACTCTCTTTTTCACAGTATTCCTTCCAAATATTCCCTTCTGTGAAAGTTTTCACTCATGGAAACATTTAGTGCCCGATACTCGACTTGTCCAACGAACGGATGCATTCTATAGTGTGCACCTCAAATGGCGATCGTTTTATGAAAAACGACTGAAATAAAGTGAAGCGATAGTAGAATAATGAACCTGTTGAGCATTGACATATGGATCAGTGCTGTATGTGAAGGTGTACGCTGATGAAGGGAAGCCAATATGCGGATGGGGCTGCGACTGCAGTTGAGCTGGAAGTTGCGCAGCGTTTACCTGCTGTGGCCCTATGCCGCTCAGTTGAACGTTCTGAAACTGACACATTCGATGCGACAGTGGAACCTGACTGCTTTCCTCTTAAAAAACATGAACTCGTTGACTGTATTTAGAACCACGAAGTATTAACAAATATCAATTCTGCTTCATCCAACATCCCGTTTTATATGGGATATTCGATAGTCCGACTGCCCTGAGGTAATTTTTGGTGTGAATAGATTGTTGCCGCCATAATCTTCGTGGGAAAAACTTGAACAGCATTAAAAAAGGCAATGTTGCATTTTGAGAGGCAGACGATGTGTGAGGAACCTTTCGGCGTGCAGCTTCTACCAACACAATGGTGCTGCTTGAGAAGCATCAGATCTACAAGCCTCGAAGCCCCCATTGCAAATCTCAAGTCCTTCGAGTTTATAAAATATCGTTCCAAGCTCGAGGGAATACGAGCTCATACAACCAAATCCACCACCCTGAAAACCCTAATTCGTACTGTCTCATCCTCACCTCGAAAAATCTATGGCTCCCGAACCCTGCGCTCATAAAGTCTTATTTTATTTCGACACTGGAAGCACATGAGTTTATACGGCCTGACTTCCGAAATAAAAGCCTTTCCAGGCCTGAAGGTCCAAAGCTCCGATCCGCCCTCCCAGGCAACACTACATCCTACGTGTCATATAAGGGTATCGGATTTGCGATCATAATGAATTTTTTATAAGTAATAATTTGATAATGTAAGCCTTTCTTTCAAGTGCTAAGTTTTGCAAAGACCGACGCCAAAGTGCTTGATAGCACACGTGACCTAGAACCGCGCTTCTCGAGCTCAAGGATAAATTGTTGAAAAGCACTAGGTGTCAATTAACGGAGTCACATGCAAGGCAGAGCATCCATAAACGAAACGTGTCGACTGTCACCATATTGCAAAACATAAACAATATTTCAGAAGTGACAAATAACAACGGAAAGCATTAGATTCATTTTTGCGAAAGGTTCCAGGTAGCAAAGCTGGGAGATCATTGACGGCCACATGGACCTTTAATGGCCTTTTATGCTTTTTGCGAGATATGTCTACTTGCGTCAGTTCGGCTGCCCAACAGATAACGCAGTCCACAAAGGCCAGTGGAATGGAATTTTGACAAATAAGACCCATTCATCAGGGTGACCTCATCAACCCACTTCGTTTATGAATGGCATCTTCTGTATGACAGCAAGGGATGGCTTAACTTGCTCTAACAGCTTCTGAATCAACCGATCTTTCATATCTTTGATTTCACAGGTGCTAATGTTTGCTACGGCCTAATAAAACGAATATGTGATAAACGTATGCCAAAAGCAACACGCGATGCAGTATACCACTGTTTGTGTTTAAATATTGATGCAGCCCTTTACTTAAATTTTAGCGCCTTGGTGAAATGAATTTTTTTAAAGCGCATTTCGGTGAAATGCGCCATCATTCATCCTGAAGCGCAGTTTTTAGTTATATTTCTCCTGAAAAGCCTCGTGGATTTTTTTTACTTCATCGGTTATGATATCAGGGTGGTACCGGTATTATGGAGCAATTCCTTGGGAAGTATTTATCAATGCTATTCTGATATTGAACAGTGGTTGAATTACTTGTATTCAGCAATGCGTTTAGAACATTTCCTCGTATCCTGGCAAAAAGGTTTTCGTCATTAAGACAGCTTGATATGGTCAAGATTCAGATTCCAGAAGTCGAAATCAGGGATTCGATCGCATTGAGTGCTGTCGCCTCCTCCGCTTCATTAAAATTCGAAGTTCACTTATCACCCCCCGTTGGAGCTGGAACTGAAGCCATTCCACTTTACTGCAGTAGCTGTTGCCGCGTCTATAGACTGTCAAACTGGTGCATTTCCAAAGGACAGCAAAACCTTTTGCGATATCGCTGAGTAAATCAGATAGCAATCACAAGCAAATGATGGCATAATCTGCAGGTACTACAGTCCCCAACATAGGTGTTTTGAGATGACTGTCTTCCAATTAGTGCTCAAAAGAGGGGAAATGTCAGCGAACGGCGTGCCCACTGGCGCGTGTGCGTAGGGTCGCGGTGTGCACACGTTTTTCATTCAATATTCCAGACCTTCAATTCCGTTCACACACTTCAATGGCCCTTTTATGCGACTCCGCGTAGTGCCCGCTGTCCCTTTGTCTCTCTCACCTTATCTGCTCGAATGGAATCCAATTGCCACATTCAACACCAAACACACAACCGACGCTAATTGTTCAGCACCTTAGGCAATAAATCATACGATCAAAATGTCTGAATCTGAATCACATTTGCAATCCTCTTAACCCGCAACAATATAACTGCCATCATTTTGCCTCATCCCAAAGACGTGTAGAATGCTGCTTCTATCAACGAATGCACAGTGTTTTGCGCATCGTTTACAAGCGCTTATAAAACTGCTTATTTATTATAACGTTCTCGAAATTAGCATTGCGATGTGTCGATAAAAGATTTCAAGAATTATTTCAGAATCACTCACATTTCTGATATGAATTGTTCGAAATTTTAAAAAAGTGCAATTCAAGTGGCCAAAAAGGCCAAAAAATAAAAAAAAAGAAGAATGGCGACAGAAAATAAGCGAATCGGATCGGATTTGCCGGATTTCACAATCGTGCTCGCATTAAACAATGATAACGTATCGATAATTTAAGAGTTGATCCGAGCATAGAGTGAGCAAAAGTCAAATAGTGTTGATCTCAAGTGAGGGACACTTCTTTGTCGAAACATTTTTCAAAGACAAAAAGCAATTAAAGCTTTTATGCCTGCGAGCTTTGTGAAGATATTTCCGAAATATTTAATGACGCTCGTTAAATAGAAATATCTTTTGATTGCTCACAAAATGCATTTCAATTTTCTATGGGGTTTTTTTCCCTCTAAAAAACTTTTCGAAGCTATTGAAATTATTTGTTTATGTTTCGTATATGCGGACATTGTAAGCTCGCTCTAAAAAGTTACAAATCTCATCACTGAGGTTTAGAAGCTGGAAAATACAGTATATCAGTTTCATATTAACGGACTCTTGAATGCAAATGGAAATTCAGAAAAAAAAAACTGAGAAATATTAGTAGAACTCCCAAGGCAATCAAAACGACGGATCGTTCAGCTTATGGTCATCCTTAGGCTATGAATTGTACGTGGTACTAGTGATAACGACAAAGCTCAATTACTAAAATTGGTTGGCTTCGCAGTAAAGTTAGCCACCAACCGATTTAATCAGAGATATCCTCGACAAATAAAGAAACACAAATTTATATCTACTGCTTGATTATTTTCTTTACCAATTATGGTTAATGATCTTCACTGATACTACTACTACAATTACTAAGTATTATCAACACTGTTGTTATGGTAATAGTATTACTACTAAAAGAATTATTAGGAAATAGATATGCAACGATTTATAGCATAGCTCTTAAGAAAAGCGAAATGTGATTCAATTTCGTGTCAGAATTATGTGACGATGAAATGCTGGCCCTTCACTATTCTCAACCTCTCCTTTCCAAAAAAGAAAGAAAAAACAAATGAAAAGGTGCAAACGAATGGACGATAAAGCATGCAAATTTTGCCTATGTTTCAACTGCAGAACTGAAAGCGACAAATGGGAGATTTCGAGTTGCATAAGTCAAAAATTTTAATCGGTATAAACCAACCACTCCTAAACTGTGGGATCGAATCGTAATTATTTGCTTCCACTCAGTGAGGTAATGCGCTTTTGTAGATGGAAATTTGCATAAAGCGAGCGGATAAAGGAAACTTGTGAAAATGTCCAATAGCAACGGAGCTACGTCGGCCCTGAACAAAACAGGAATACGTCAAGAGTACACGTTTCGCTTCGTAAGTTCCATTTAAAGAGCAGTTTTCGGAGAATGCGGCCAGCTGGAAACGTGCGAAACAATTTTCGCAACACGCGGAGAAACTTGCTTTGGCATATTTTTGCATAAAATTTCTATTGCTTTCTACGTTTCAATTCGCTCAATTTGCATAGTTTGGCCTGAAATTCCTCTCATACTGAAGAGGAAGGTTTCACACTGGAAGCGTTAATTGCCTAGAAAGTTAATCAAAGCTTATCTGTTTTATTCTAGTCTCAACTGCTTAGAGAGTCGGATCATGTTTAACGTTTTATTAGGTCGTTTTGATGTATGAATGACATTCTTCTGCAATTTTCAGGGAACATCCTCAATCAAATAGTGGAACAGGACGAGGGGCATAAGGCGGAAAGGGAGTAGAGTGGAACAGCGTTCTACAAGGTCTGATTCAGCGCACTTTGTACAGAGCCGAAACAATACGAAGCTCAGTGACTAGCTAAACATTCAATTCCAATAAATTCTGCACAAGAGTAAAAGTCAGATTGGGAATTTCGCTGCTGCAAGAGTGATCGCCGATTGTATCTCATATTGTTTGAAGTTAAAACACCCTATCGCCGGGCACATTCCCGCTTAAAATGTCCTCACGTTCACGTACATGACTAAACAAGGTCGTGTATAACTAAATAGAGTGTAGTACACAAAAAAAATGCCACAGCTAATTAGATCGTTAGAATAACGCAAATGCAAATATCTTCACAAATGAATATCGTAAATAGCATAAACTGGTTCACAGAACAACGCTTTATTTTATGAAGGGCATTGCCACGAACTGATGTCTATACGTATACGTTGCGCGTCTGTATGCCTGTCTGCGCGGCTTTTTCAAGCTAAGAGAATGCTGAAGCTAAAGCCAGGTGGGTATAGTGCATATCACAACATGACAATTCTGCCAAAGTTCAAGTTAACCGATCAATCTTGAGAGGACTTACGCAGACTCAAAAGTGCGAAAACTCGCATGCAGTTTATAACTGGTAGGACACCGGCTGAGTCGCCAAAAAGGATGTCCTTGTTAAAGACATGTGTTAACAGTAAGCTCGGATAAGAAGTGAACTCATTGTTTCGTACGTTTTATTATTCCTTGGCAATTTAATGCAACAGTGCCTAACATGCGAACTTATTTCGCAGGCCTTTTCATCCCTTTTTAATGAAAGCAGGATCAATTATTACAGCAACTGGAGTCGCTTATTCACCTAAAATTTATGGAAGCGTTAACAACTGCTACAAAATTTATATGGGGCAAAATGACTATAATATACGTTTGTTACGAATTCAGAAACGACTCTGTCAGCATTAGAAAAAAACGTTTAAAAAATTTGTGATGATTTGGAAAATTGCACATCAACGTCACTAATTCAGTAAAAAGAAGCAAACTGGAAAATTAAAATACGCGCGTAGTTAGACAAAGATAAAATGAAATTGGCTCCATCATGGAAGTAACGCTCAGACGATTATACTGAAGTGAATTTCATGAAAAACAATATTTCCACTGAAATAGTGCAAAGAAATTTCTCCTGTTTATTAGTGAACTTTATCGGAATAACGAATTGGGCCGACAAGATAACACGGTTTTCGCTTCGCTCCATTCGTAAATGTTTGGCGTAGTGTTCATAGTGAAATAAAACATAGCGTCCGTGAGCAAATTTGTCGAATAAATTCAGAAATGATCGACAATTTTCATAGACCCATGTAGGCATAGGAGCATCAATGACTGCTTCATAGGAAACAGAGAATGAACTGAAGTTAGCGCAGATGTACCCCCGAAACGAACATCAAAGATACAACGCCAGTGCTACGCCAACTTATGCCAAAAACCGTCAATCAGCCGTTAAAATAGTGCACAATGAAACGAAACGTTATGCAACGAGCGATATACTTGTTGGAAGTACAAGTATCGCACAGTGCGCATATCCATTGTTGGAGGCTTTTCCTAATCGCTTTGAGTGTAAATAAGCCGACGGGGATGCAGCCGCTAGTGGAACAAATTATGCAGAAATCTTGAACATTATGGGGATGGTATTTGGAGAATTCACTTCTCTATTACTTTTAAAACACCCTACAGCCTTGAAGGTTATAAATCTTAGTTATCTACCATTTGGACTTCTTTCAGATACCGAAAGGAATTTACCATTTTTCTCCGCTTACAAGCCTTCCTCTCCATAAGCGTCCCCACCCTCCTTGTTCCGCAACATAGTCTCCTTAAGGAAAACTAAGAACGTTATGAGTTTCCTCTCTCAACTATAAACCCCCTCAGTAATTAGCACACAATGGGTTCTATATGTGGCGCAATAGCAAGCTGATTTCTCGCCGCGAATTTGAGATACAAGAACTAATAATAACGAGGAAATGAACGTGTTCCTTAAAAAATGTTCCCTCATTAACTTATGTCGAGCACATGCATTTTTCTCTTGCATACACGTCAGTTCTAGAAGTCTCAGATGGCGGAAATCTCCCCCCAAAATATACGCCATTCTGGAAGACTGTAGACTCTATAAGCCTCAAGATGTATAAACAAGAAAATACTATGCAATAAGCATATAGATGTAAAATTCATACCGAAGGTTTGTATATATTTTTCAATCAAATGAAAAGAATTAGAAACGAAATTAGAAAGAAGGAGCATGAACTCCCGCTCGTGCTGTAATCTGTTAAGGTTTGCCTTGGAAACGACAGCTGCGATGATGCAGTTGTGGGATGAAAGGAGTTCACAACTCTCTGACTGTTTCCAAATAAAAGTTACCGCTTATCTCCTTACGACTTATCTAACAGCGCACCAGGATATCATAATACAAGGTCACGGGCTTACAGGGAAGGAGGTTGGGAGAAGGAGGATAGGAATATTTCTATGATTAGAGACCCCGGCTAGTGGATGAAGGCTCCAGAAGCACTCAAAAAAAAAAAAAAAAAAATTTCGTGCTTCACGTTTTAGGGCATGAAAATGCCACAACTGAGTTTAATAACAAATTCTTAACCGCCTCAGCGAATTTGTTGTATTCAGCAGCTCAGAATGTTGTTACTCCTCCTCAATAAAATGGCTTTAGACTCTGGAGATGTCAAAAATGGATGCTTCTGGAAGAAGAAAAATCTTGCAAAAAATTTCCACCACCAAAAAATCCGCCAATACGGCCCGCCAACTCTACTCTCCTCACCTCTTTTTCGTTTTTCAGGTTCGACAAAGGAAAAGTTTTTGAAAGTTGAATAAACTTCGCTTTCAGCATCCCTCGGCAATAAACTTCGGCGACAACCTGAACAGTTTTGGAATGCTTTCTACCGTTTAACGCATCGAAGTGCAATGATTGAGAAGCGGGGCGTAAGGTGAGAGGGGTGAAGAAGTAAGTGTCTGATATCGGAAAGCTAAGAGAAAATAAAGAGGACTTCACTCAAATTGAAATAAGAGCATTCCTCGTTTAAGCATATGGCACATTCAGCGACATTATAAACTTCAATTAACGAAACACATAGATTCGATATCCTGCTATTACACCGCTGATAATTGCTACCCTAAACAGTGCATTAGCACATTACAGGGATCGGAGTTTCCGGTGAGCCTTACTCTTTTCTTTCTTTTTTTTAGCAGGTTGGACCGTTTTATGCAATATCATCAAGTTTGCTATTCTCCAAGGACCTCTGCCTTAGTTTTTTCAGCAGGACCCACACTGCCAACTCGTTTTTCTGGAAGGCTAACTCACTTCCCTCGGTTCTCTCCCCCTCCCTCACTCCCCCTATCCCTCCTTCGATTTTTGGCTCTCCGAAAACATCATCCCCTTCTGCTGAGAAAACATCCTAAGGATGCATTGGGCAAAATCGCAATGCGCGATTTATTAGGAGCTACACATCGCGACATGTTGATCTCGGGTGATGTTCTTTGGTCGGCCACCGTTTCAAGGCCGAGATGGTTTTGCATAAAACGATGCCGATGCCAGGGCGTCAATGTCGCCTTGTATGCATCCACCTCTCAGGTACTGTCCGCAGAATCAAGCTAACTCACTTTTTCCGAAGAATCATCATAATGCGATTAGGAAAACAACGATGAGCAAAAGTATAGACTCGTAAAGGAATTCGCATAAACAGAGCAATAATAATCGCACACAGCGAGCGCTCCGTCGAACTCACATTCATGGCACAGTTGAGAGACACTGTTGACGTCGAGTAAGCGTTCGGGTTGCCAGAGTGGCTCCGCCTGAGGCCACTTCTCCGCTGGTGTTGCTGCACACGCGGCGTTCTTCACAACGCGTCGCCCTTTGCTGTTTCGGCACAGCAAAATTAACGCTTATGACGTCACTTACTAGTGGTTCCACCACCTGTGCCGCGGTATAATGCCACAGGCGTTTGATGAGAACTGGCCTTGCCTGAGGTGACGCACAGCCGATACGGCACAAATATCGCCTTCGGGAAGGCCGGTATGGCTAAGTGGGGCGGAGCGTCAAACTCTCAACTCTCGCAAAGCGATGGGCGGACCGCGACGCACTGGCTGGTCGACAAGTGCTCGTTTGTATGCTTTCCTCTTGTAGAGGGCGCCTCTTTTACCGAGCACTTTAGGAAGTCGTTTGGTGACCCGCGTTGTTCCAACCAACCCTATCTGCGATTCGCCGAGAACAGTTAACGACGGTCACTGTGCGCTAATTCCATCATGAAACGGCGACTGGACTGCTTTGTTGAATGGCCGGTCACCGGTCACTCCCTAGCGGTGTTTTCGATGCCCATGTCATGCCGTCCACGCAGTCTTTTGCAAAAAAGTGTGATTTTTGCAAGCGGATCGGAGCAGTCGAAACTCGCGATTATAATTTAAAAGATACCCCAAAGCAGTGTACGTTTGGGTGTGCGTATATCTGCTGGATTAAAAGCCGCTAAATGAAGCAAATACTACCTTCAGACAAGCAGACTGAATTCACTGAGTAGTGCCATTATATCAAAAGTACATCCGATTATATAATGCATGCACATGCTTCTTTTTGAGCTGAGCTAATGTGTAGCACGCAAAAGCAGAGCCCATCCATAGACGACATCACCACCTTACAGGCTCATTTGTTATAGCTTAGCGGCAGTCATTCTTCTCCCGTCGCACGTTCGGTCTCTCAAAGAAATCTGGCCACACTGCTCTATCAGAATACTGAGAAAAGAGATTCCGCAAACGAAAATCTGAAGGACCTCGTAAGGACATTCCAGTCTTTATGAGTGATACGTAGAAAGAGTGGTAATCAGAAGGGTTTCTTGCATGTAACGGTTGTATAACCACAAGCGAAAGTTATCTTAGTCACATATAAGCAGTTGCAGTATGAAATTCATGAGGTACAATATTCGAAAAAAAGCAATTTTATTTTGGTTGCCTCAGGTGATGGAATGTTGAGATGCTGAGATTGCAGCAAGAGGCGACATCAAATGGCACGTCGTCAGTTCAGGTTTGTTGTTAAGGCGCTGTTTGGTTTTCATTGTTTTACGCGGTGACCGTCGTTCAGTTGGGAGTGTTTCGTGTTGATGTTGACGCGGTGTATCGCATCTGGTGGCCACGATGCAGCGAGCACCTTCATGGCACCGTTTCTTCAATTATCTTCAATCGCAATCACACATTCACACCCACGTGCTCCCTCGTTTTTACTTCTCTTCTCCTTCATTCTATAGGGACGATTTTCTTCTTCGAAACGTTCATTCAACAAATGAACAAACATAAAAACGTTTTAGTTGGAACGTTTGATGTACGCGAGGGGAAAATGAAAATGAAAATGAACAAGGGAAAGGAATGTACAACACGTACAAGAGGAAGTTGAAAAAATGCTCGCTCTCCCACAGTCGTTGAATTTGGTGCATATGGTTTAAAGCGTATTGCAGTGACCTCCTACGTCGTATTTGAACCGTCAATTTTGAAAGAGATTCTAAACGTTTAATGATGTCAAAAATCGGACGTTTTTCCTTTGAACTTTTCATTTTACATCGGTCGAATAATAGAAAAGGTAGTCCTTTTGTGGAATTTCTTTATGGGTGGTCCGGTGAATAAAAATATAGAGGCATTATTTCATGTTTTATTTTCTTCTCTTTAAACTTTGAAAGCAGTTGGTTAGATGAGCGAAATGCAAAAGCGCATATTGTGCCAGATTCTTTGGCATGCTTCTCCGTCCTCTTTGTCCATACACCTGAGATAGTTCATTTCATTGTTCACTAAGTTTAATTTGTTCCGAGTAATATGTTGTATATGGCGATAAATACTCACCGAATGTTAAATGTCAACATTCTACGCTGAAATCAATCTCAGTTTTTTCCGTCTCCATTAAAAATAGCGTAAGGAAAACCAAGAGAAATGAATAATGGCGCAAAACCAATAGGCAACAACGGAAGTGAAATCTTTTTAATAAAGAAAGGGATGGAACGATTGAATGAGCGACGTCTTACGAAGCAAAATAAAGACGTCAAGCCAACTAGGACGTGAACTATTCGAGGGTTTGTGCTCCAGTGACGTCCTGTGATAGTGTATTCGACAGATTGATAACACGACGTGCAAATAAGTGCAACAATTTATTAGTGTCCGCCAATACGGGCGCTTCATAAAAGATATATAACACTTGTAGTGTTACTATTTAAAATTTGCAAATACACTTCAATATTCACATCTATCAGCGAAGAAATAACTCTGTAAACAAATATCAAATCGGATTGCAAACGACGCAAAACAAGACTAAAATTTGCAAATCGCTTTCCATATACAAGTGGCATCCGTCCGTGCAATATCTGGAGAGAACTCATCTAGAAAAAGATTTATCCTCACCTTTGGGCAAATTTGCACCTGAAAGTCGGAAAATTGCGACGAATTATTCAACAATTGGGCGGACATAGCTCGTGAAATCCTTGATCAGTGTGTTGGGATATTTGTGCAACAAATGTGACAATTGGATTAGCATTAACCAGTTTGCAATTATGACAAATGTTTTTCGAGAATGGTGCATCTATGAAGAAGCACGCTACTGGATCTCACATACTGTGCTGAATTGCTTACTCAGCTACCGCATTCCCATTATTCCATATATAACTGCATTTGCTAGTTGGACCCTGATGATTCGACGCTTTCACGCTTTTCGATAGTGGCAAAGTCGCACTCGATTTCGCGAATACAAAATATTGTTCAAGATTGACTCCCGTATGCGAATGAAATCTCCTCCAGGCAAGGCACCGTTTTTATCGTTCTCAAGGTTAACGAATAGCAAACGTTATTCCGAAGGAATGAGGCAAAAAAAAGCACGAGATTATTCAATGCAGCGGCCCATTTCTTCAAGTTTTTCATATTTATGCGTTTTTGCATTTTTTTTTCCAGCATTTTCTCGGCGCATCACACTCACATCCTTAGCTAAATCCACGAAAACTTCAAAAATTTTCTTTTCAGACAGTTGTAAATAGAGATGGACGTATCCCCAACTCCCATTCTCCCTCCTCTCTCCCAAATCGCCGCCTTGAATGCGGCAATTATCACATGTTACGTGTCAACTTCGGCGTAACCAGATTCTGAATTGGGTGCTTACCAACGTTTTCACGCATTTTGCCACTTCATTCCGCATGCGCACAAATATTATCGTTGCTGAAGTGCGCATATGTTTAGACAGTGTCCATCTCGTTTCATCAAGTGGACAAACGCGAATGGTCAGTGGAAGGGCGATATGCGTCCACCGCAATTTCCATCGCCCACACGAAGTGCACTGCTGAAAAATGAGACAACTCCAAGTCTATGATGATGTGCAGCAATGAACGGTGTAAAAGAGCCCAAAATTCACTTACAAGTATGTAGGCATTTATTTTTCTTGTTAAACGTCCTCATATTAGTAGGAACCAATTCTCCACAATGCTTCAAAACCAGTTTAGGCATTTACGATTTAAGTGATTTTTTTTTTAAATATAGCCATAAAAAGATCTGAGGACTAAATGGAACAGCAATCGAAAACACATGCACTCAAAGATGGGACGATATGCACCTTTTGTAATGTGCTCACCTGAGCAACCAGTTCCGCAGGTGACCAACAATAAATAAACGATGGTGTGAAATGAAAATCTGTTGATATTAGCGTTCTGAAATATATATTATTCCTTTTGTAGTCGATCGTTCAACGCAAAATATGGCATAAGAAGTCTGGGATGTATACTACTATGCGCATCACATTTCTTAGTTCGAGCTGCGGTTCCCGACTTGAAATTACCGAACATGGAAATGTGCAAAGATGCGACATTGCATTAATGTTTTTTTAAACAAAAATTGCGTTGTCGTATAAAAGCATAAAATATTTGTTGTGTCGTATTATGCAGTATTCAATCGTTGGTACCAGCATATTCGTCTTGCTGCTGAGTTCCAGAACAGTGGATGGTTGCACTTTCTGAATGGTATCGGACGCCTTGCTGCAAAAATTTCCTCCCAAACTTCCGATCAATGCATGCGTCTCTTATATGATACGCAACATGATAGGCAAAATAAGGTCTGACTACATTCCACTGATATCTAGGAAGAAGGCAAAAGAGGCGCCATTGATTGAGTAGATAAGATCGCTAAAGAACGTATACAAAACCTTTCATCGCCATGTCAGTTCTAACACCTCACCTGGATCCTATGAGAAGGGATCAGTCAGCTTCGTTTTTCCTTTTGTTGGCGATGTGCTTAGAATTGCAATTTCCTGAGTATAAAAGCAACAGGTGGTCATCGATTAATGCACCTGTTACTCCCCGACATCACTAAAAACGTTATTCGTTTTCTCCAGAATAAATGAGAAAACACGCTTCAACGGTGATTGTCTGATCTACTTGCATAATACATCAGTGGCGAGCAGAAAAACAGGATATGAGAACAGAATAACCTGTGAAAACGGTGACGAATATATTGTAAAACCAGAATGTCTCCTTCACACCACAACAAAAGGAGCAGAATTAGAACGCTGAGAAACATTTGCAAACCTTCGTACTTGCACCTTTGGTTGGTGCGACACATAGCCGAGAAATATTTGGCGCTTTTCTAAATTTAGTAGCGTAAATTTTGGATATTTTCAACAAATTCGGTTCAGAGATACATAAAGAAGCAACCGAAATTAGAATAATCTTTGTTCTTAGAAGGATGAATAAGACTGCAGTGAAGCGGTGAAGTATAAGAATAACATAAATGCGCATATATCATGGATACAGAATGAACTATGTGTTAGGAATGCATCATAAAACAGCACTTCAAAATATATTACGACATACTTGTATCAGTTTACTGAAATTTCGCAATTCTTTAATGATTTATCGTTGAACTATTCTTACAATGATTCATTGTTTAGTTTTGCTCAGTGCGCGGTCGGTTTTAAGAGGGCTCCAAGCAAACTCTTCGGCTTTATCCTACCGAGTCATTCCGACCAGTGATCTCATCGGAAAGCGGGCGGTGGAGCAAGTCGCATGGAACAACAAGTCGTATGGAACAACGATGGATCGACTCGTCAGTATCCGATGGGCAGGAGACGAACCTAAGCCCTCACCTTCACGCTACCTCACAACTTCAATTAAACGGAAGTGGTAGTGATATGAAGACATTTATTCGTAATGAATGCTTTGTCGATTCAAGTAAATATTCTTACAATGGAGTACATATTGAAATGTTTTAGACGATACATAAATGCATTCAGATTCCTAGCCTCTGCAATATTTTCCAGAAGGCAACTTCCAAACCCGCACAATGTGATTTGTAGCCTTGAACGCAAGATATTTCACAGCAATGAAAATTCTAGTGTGGATTGGGGCTTATCAATACACCGACGTCACGGATAGCATCTTCCGCTGGTGGCAGATATATTCCATCTATCCGAGGCATACATTCGTGTTGAAAACTTGTGTAAGACATGACATTTCGCAAGAGAAACTTCTAACTGTCAGGCACTTGACCATGCGGAAAGCATATTAAGATCATCAGTCAATTGGTAGAACCGATGGCCGGATCAACAAAATGCCGAAAGATTTTGAGATCGTCTGCAAACAATTCACACACTTGAAAACTTATCCGACACTTCATCACATATATGATGGCTTCAGAAGACTCGCTAGAGGAACGCCGCTTGAAATAGAACGACTCCGTGATAACGATTTGCCAATCCTAACTTGGGCAAAGCACTATCGATCCCATGGCCGTACAGCTTATGACAAAGCACGTCAAAATCCTTCCGATATCAATGTAAACAAATTCGTTGCAATCTTTTTGTTCAACGCACTGATCCACTCGCTAAAGCATGACAGTAATTGTGCCATCGTTGAACGGCAGAGGAGAAATCCATACTGAGTGGGAATTCGATAAGTTTCAATAAGAAGCGGCTCGGAACGGACTCCTTCACTTTAATTTCCATTACTCTGCAAACGGAGGAAAATAAACTTATTGGTGTCTAATTACTAATGGATGATGGAGGGTTCCTTTGAATAAAGGGGTGACGACGGCGGTTTTCATAAGGGCGGTAGAATACAACACGAGATATTGCCAAAAAAAAAATCACGCTTAGGGGTAACAGGATTGCGGGAGCGGTACGCTTGATGAAATAAGACGTTACACCACCTGGCGTTACCGATAACATTCCATTTAATTTTTGATGGCATCGGAGAAAGAACTGACATTCACGTCAACTTTCGTAAGACCATTTCTGCACCTGGACAGAAAGTCTGGTAAAATGCCATTTTTTTTAACACCAGCGAAGAATTCAGCAGAGTTCTTCTTTTACGGAATCACTAGTAATCACGTTTTTGTCTTTGTCAACTACAACATTAATATTCTGGCTGGATATTAACTTTTTGTTTAAACAGCGATAAAATTTTTAAACATCGCCCGGGCAAATCAGACGCTTTTCGCGGTTTTTAAAGAATTTCTGATATATTGGGTGGAAATCCCTTGCGCACCCCACAAAGGCTTCCTCTCCCCTTAATTTTCTCTGGTCGAGCCGTAGGAAGTGTTTCTTGGCTAATGGTTTTTTGCATATAATTAGGGAAAGCTGGATGCTTCTCACTGCGGAGTATAGGTCGCAGTCAAGAAGATAAAGTAATCACAAAAACGGCCGTAAATTTCGTTAATACTTGAACAGTTAGTCGGCTAAAGTTCCCAATCAAATCTTGCAGGTGAGAAGTTCGCCTTAGAATGATCGCACTTAGAGAGGTTACGAAGGACTGGCGGCGGTGAAACTGGAAACTCAATTGCAGTACCCAAATGTATGTTCGCATAGTCACTAGTGGAGAAGCTGTCTGAGATCTCGACTTCTCGAATCCAGCAACGTTGTTTGTGAAAACGACGTCAAGCATATTTTCACCTCGTGTGGCAAAAAGAACTAACTTGATCATACTTCCGAGGGTGAAGAACGGTTTGCCGGAACTAAACTACGAGCGTTGAAATACACTGATTTTTTATCTTAAAGCTGATTTTTTAATAACAGAGTTCCGTAAAGAGGTGGGACCAGCCTTCATAAACCTGTCCCAAATACCCGCTCACACTACCTGGAATTGACCGTTAGAGCACTGAACCATGACCCGCGACTACGACCATTGGACAGTATGTTCGAGGTACAGTAACTTTACGTATCAGTGTCTTAGCGTTCGTCCTCAATTCGCACTGCGGATACGCAACGTCTGGGCAAGTGTTCATAGTGGCGGTCTCTTGGCGCTCTAGCTCAAAGGCAGTTCTCCTGCAGATGGAGTAGATATTGTGCATTATCTCATATATTATTGCTCTTGTGAAAGAAGTTTGCCTTTTCTTTCAAGAATGCCTTTTTTGCAAGGAAAGTAAAAAACCCTTCACGTGAACCCAACTTTGCTTTTCGAAGGAATTGTTCTGTCCGAAAAAAGTGTTTTATGTGGTGCGCTGAATAATCACTCGTAACGAAACACTCGAAAACGCCTAGGGGAAGTGCATTTCTCGAGAATGGATTGGTGCACGAGAGTCGCTTAGGAAGTTTAGGTGTCACATAATTGACCTGCAACCCACCCACTTACCCACTTGCTAAGTCCGATGATGTAGCATCCCTTCCCCTCGCACCGAACACATCATTTTTTGTCTGTTAACCTGAGTGGCGGGTCTTTTTTTGGAATCTCCTTACAACCAGAAACATATCTTCAGTCCCTAGACAAAAAGCAGCTGCTGCTGCCAGTCGTCGCCTCTCGTTCTCTTCTTTCTATTTGCCCGTTTGTTCCAAATGAGTGTTCTTGAACCCTTCGTGGTTCTTTCTCGTTTCTGTAGTTCATTGTAGTGTTCGCGTGCACCAAAATGGGTAACTATTTCTAATCAGTGAATGCTTCGTACTGATTTTGACATGTCGACGCGGATTTTGCTTGGTCCTGTTCCTGCAACTGCGACGAAACGATATCATGATTGCAGACCCTGTATATTTCTTATTTTGATGTGCGTGTCAGCGCCAGCGGCACACAGTGAAGTCTGTTACACAGGTAAAGTTTTTTTTCTCCAGGCGGATTAAACGATGTGTGGCGAACTACGCGCAATTGGTTGTTTAAGCAGCGAACAGTTATCGTCGATCCAAAGTTTTTTGCTGTCTGAAGCCACTTCTTCGCAATCGAATGCTGATGGTCGGTCTTTTTCCTCAATGTACATTCTTAATTTCACACCAACTTCCTGTTGTTCATTGCAAATCGAAATCTGCCGTTGTGACATGTCATTATTTGTTGTTGAGTGCACCTAAAAAATAGTTTCCACATCGAATTTCAAACGTCGACTTAACGGATCGCCGAATGTTACAGTGATGAACCCAAGGGTGCAGCGAAAGATCCGAGAGGATGAAGGAGGGCGATTACAGACGGCGTTTAGCACTTCTGCAAGGAGAGTGTTAATGCCGGAAGCGCTGCAGACTCTCCCTTTTTAAAACTACGATGGGTCAGAGAACTGTCTGGAATGGCGTTTACACAAACAGTCCTTCACTAGCATCAACCCCTAATGATCGCGAGATTTGTAATGTCAACAGACTTTTCATCAAAGTTCTGCATGGGAAGGGGGGATGAGTGAGGATTGGCAGGATGACGGTCGAGACCGTTTTTTCCCCTTTCATTACGCTTTTACATCGATCATTAACTGTCGATGCGCTACGCAAAACGGTTAATTAGTCCAATTTGATTGAGTTTTACCTGTCTGTGAGAGTTACCTGCAAAAATGTCCCATGGCAATTTACCACTTTGGACTAGACTTTATGGTAGGTTGGTGCATCAGAAAGCCATAGCAGCGATAATTAGCCAGAGTGGTAAGCGTGTGACACGCACTTCAGCTAGATCATGTTCATCGCAACAATGAATGCAAAGTCGATGACTTCATCAAACTTTTCCATATTTAACAGTGAGTTCGAGCGTCACGCTCCTGCTCAGATCAGCGGAGGGTGACATGTGTAGTTGGTGTCGCAGATGTTGCTTTCTTCGGTTTCTTTGCAGAAGCTTCAGAAGGCGAAGAAGACGGTGACAGCTTGATGGCAGACGCAGAACGACAGGCGGGTGTCTTCGAGTGGTCCGATTTTGGTGCCGAGGTGCTTGTCATTGCAGATTCTAATTTCTTTGATTCGTCTTATTCGTTGCGAAATCACATGGTCACGTTTCCCTATTCCGGCCATCCTTCCATTAATTCCTTTCACGATTAACCATTTTGAACTTTCTAAAATGTCACCATTTGCAACGAAGCAGTTGAGTCATAAATGGCTAGCACATTAAAACCATCAATGAGTTCCACAGGGAAGTTTGTTGATTTATTAAATTGGGTCGAGTGTTGATCGAGAGTTAGCTTTTGTATGCTCCTTAGAGGTCCTTCAAAATGTTCGTTCATTTATTCTTTCGAAATGTTCGTCATGAAATACCACTAATGAAATATATAATGAGCTTACCTACGTCTCTTCACTGCGCAGTTTCCCCATGTCTACTTCATTTTAGTGTAATATTTCGTGTATCGAAGTGTGTGGTAAATGGCGTAATAAGGCATAGGCAGATTGCGTCTTTAACTATTTTTTTGGAGAAATGTTTCCTCTTTCACCTTCCCCCTCCTTCTGTTCTCCACCCCTTTACTGCGTTGGCCGTTGCCGATTTGTTTTTCCTTAGAGAATGTTCAAACCTAAGCACTTATTATTTAGACACAGGGATGATATGACATTATGACGACTGACTGCAACGAGGCTCAAGCAAGCGTGAGAGATTACAGGTAAGGCAGGATTAAGTGATGGGGAGGCCAAAACAAAATGCGAACTTACACTACTTAAAATCCCTTGCACGCTCGCACGCTCATAGCGGTCAGTGACCATATGCATCATAAAGTTTTTGCTATCAGCGAGCTGCTTACATTTTTTGAGTTTTATGTGTCCGAATATTTGTTCCAAGCAATTTTTCCAGCATTACTACAATTGTGACTCATAGCTTTCCCCACCGGCCGCCTTTCACCTTCCTCACTCTCAGATCATTTGGGATTATTCATTCTATAATGAAAACCTCTTTCTAATTCGCCCATGTGATGTTCATGCATGAAACTGCAGTGGACGGCTTATTTTTCTGCATCCATTTCTTTCTTTTCTGCATCTTTCTTTTCCAGTAAAGGGGCTTCTTTTTGGCTCTGTAAGAAATTCGTTTCGTCGAAGAACCTTTAATGCTGCTTTTCTGTTTGGCGTGATCACGATGGCTTTTGTGCAAGCAATACTTTTTTCAAGATATTTGTGTATATGAAGTCATCGGACCACTTCTAGTTAACTGAACAAAGAGCGACTAACAAATGAGGGCAATAAATTCAAGTTTTATTTCCATCATAGATGCGAATTTCAACTGAAGTTAATTGCATCTTTGTAGGTTGATGGCTGTGAGTGAGCAGTCATAAAGAAGTTGTTGTGGTGAGCATCCAAAAGGCACAAATATTTTCTTCAGTCACATCTGTTGAGCTTTGTAGTATACGTTACGCGCATTGTGGGTGGTGTTCGTTTTGGAGTCGATCTGTTTTAGCCGGTGATCTAAGGTGGAAGAATGAAATGCGCTTTGTAAACCTTGAATGAACTGGAACCTTTTTTTGTGTTTCACGTGTTTGTTTCTTTCGCTTCTTTTTCTTCAGTACTGTTTGCTTTTAAGGATACAGTGAAAAACGATTTGCGTACTCCACTAGAAAGGAAAAACAGTGCCGAGTATAGGAAGACGGCGAAATGGCTTCAAAATGCACTCATCGGTATTGCGGGTAAGTGCTTGCTTGCACTCCTTTTATTCTTTAATTTTATATCATTTCTCGTTTCATCATAAACCGTTTTTAAACTATTCGATAGCGGCATCTCATGGCGTCATATTTTATTAGGTCTTCACAGTGGTTTGCGGAAGATTGCACGTACTTCCGCAGTTGGTGGTTTAGGGCTATCCGTGTAACGTTCGCACCATTTTTTGTTCCGATTTCTCATTCGCGCAATTTTCCTGATTTCATTCGTCAACCAGCTTGTTCGTTGTTATTCTCAGATATACGTTGTGCAAAGGTGCCATACAGAGAGGCAATATTTCTGCAGGTAATGCGGACATCATTGTATTGGCGTTGGTGCAGAGGGTGGCTGTCTTGGAGAGAGTTGCTGCTGACGATGGACGCTATAAACTAATAGCCGAGTTTTCTGCGAGCGACGGTTTCAGCAATAATTCTGCAAGTTTTACATCGTTATTGATGGCTGTCGATTCCATAAGACTGTTTCTAACCGTCACTTTCTGGCCATCACCTCACTTGTTCTGTGGATGTGCAGTGATGCATTGAAGGCATGAAACTGTGAACGAATTGGTAGCGAGAGTAATGAAGGATGTTCAGGTGTATATACGATGTATGTGTGTTCTTCCAATGGGATGCGGCAGTCGAAAAACCGAGACGTCCGCTTATGACTGGGTAGCAATCGCGGTTGGCCTCAGCAGTGGGCATGTTCGTTTCTTTACGGAGCACGGAGTGCTACTGCGATCAGAACACGTCTCCTACAAGTCAGCTGGTTTATTCTAGCTTCTTTACTTGTTTTAAATTTTGAGACAACAATGATTCATCCACGTTTGCTTTTTTGCATTTCACCACACCACTTTCGACTTCCGAAATTTCTGTCATCAGAGTAAGTTACTCATTGACATTCTTTACAACGATTTGGTTGTGTTTATAAATTGTAACGTTTGCTCTCTAATGTCATCTGATTGTGTTTGTATTCAAGATATAGCTAAGTCTATAGGCCGATCGATGCCATTCGACTTGGTCGATCGATAAAGCCCGGAAATCAAGAACTGGCAATCTTATCTGCAGGAAAGATCACTGTGGTCGAAGGCTTATCACTGTTCGTTGCTTTGAAGGCGGCCAAAAGTCAGGTGTGTTTTTAAATTGTCTCAGTGGGCGTTCGAGAATGCATGTTCACTCAGGCTGTCTGTCTTACAAGCATTCATTTCGATGCAAATCTTTCTGAACAGTTTGAGAAGATAGAGCCATACAGCAGGAAGTGGAGGTTCTTACCTGGCAAACTCCTTTCACATCCCTCGCACAACCGCTTCGTGAAACTCTGGTAATACATATGACACATACATTCGTTCTTCAAAATCTTGTGTCAGCGAAAACAGGTTGCATTTATATAGTGCGCATAGGGCGGACCCACATGTCTGCAAAAATCAGCTGTAATCGAGTTGCGCATTTTGCACGAGTGAAATCGCTTGCAGGATTTCACAAGTTATCCCGGCCGAGTTTTTCCGATGAAGCTGAGCAAATTTTCAGCTGTGATGTGAACCACCTGCCGAATTATGAAGGCTTCGAAGGTCAAGTTTTCAAGATTCGACAAACCGAATCGCTTAGTAATAGCAGTCTACAGAGATATTTTTGCTCGCCTCAACGTTTCCATTCATATTTCTCAGTTTTACGGAGGCTAGCATGCCGCTGTGTGATTTCTGTTGCAAGTTATAGGTGGCTCGCGGTGAACCTGACCTTGATAGGATAGCAGCTAGTGTGCCGATCAATTTCGAGAACCTCAAGCTGGATGTCGGTCAAGAGGCCTCAGATTTTGCAGTGGTGGGACCGCTCAAACCGGCATGGTTCGATCTTTATGCGAATGCGTCATTATCGCATGCCGGTTTTAAGGTTTGTTTCTTGGACGGAAAATTACAGTTGGCGGACCATTATTGAATCTGGGCTGCTCTAAAGTTGCTTCAAGTGACTTTGAGTGAAATGAGCTTGCAAAGACAAGCGAATGGAGAATCAAGCTGACAGTGGACGGTCTTTTCCGCTCCTCTTTCCAGTGATTATATGCTTGCATTTTCCTCAGATTAGACACATGTCGACGCCTAGAAAATGTTCTGTGTTGATTTATTTCTGTAAAGTTATTCATGTTGCATATGCTATTGATCAATTTTGGTTTGCAAGTACTTTAGTGTTTCGATGATCTTTACAGTTCCTTCGGTTTGTTAGCGCGAATTTTCGACAAAAAACTCTAAGTGTTGGCATATGAAGAATTAAGGTAGCGGTGAGCGTGAGGCGCAGATATCTGTGCTTTTACGTTAAATTGTGAAGCAAAATCCTGCCCTTATAACGACTGGCAATAAGCACTGTGCTGTAGTGGGACGTTCAGTTAATTTGCTCAGTGTCCTGTATAGTCGGGAGAGAGGGGGAAGACTGTGATTTGTTTTTGCATTCCATGTTGAATAAGCAGTTGATCCATCGCGTTCTTGCTGGATTTTCGCTTTGCTTTGCCGCACAACATTGCACGCTCGTGAACTTCCTCAACCACGACCATATCCAACCACCATAAATAATATTATTTGCGTCATTTCGTGACCCGCTTCAGCACAAAATGGGTTTCTGTTTTGCTGCGGTGAAGAATTAAGGATTGCTATTTTGAATTGACTTTCCTGTTATTTGATTCACTAGAGCGCAAAAAAAAAACGTTTATTCACCAATACTTGGACCTCAGATTTCATTTTAAAGAAATTGTGAAGGCAGCTAGATGCAACTTTTAAAAATATTTGTCCATACCTAATAAAACACGACTTACAACGCTTACATCTTTTGAACTTTGGGACTGCGCCAGTGGTATATAGTATAACAGATGTTTGATTGATGAATAATTATGTAACTGATCCGGCCACGTGGCACATTCACCCAGCGAATAAAACTTGCAGCGTAGAACATGTATATCGCAGTATTTTCCTCTGGGAACGTTGGTGTTACCGTCATGATAAATTGTGACGTTCGTGTCCTTGCGCTAGGACATTTTAAGAATGGGTATAAGCTTGATGATAACTGTGTGCTCGGAAGCGTAGAATTTTTTTCTGAACTGTAATATTGCTATGAAAGGAACACTTGGTTTGCCGTACTGCTACTTCCTAATCTGTTTTTATCTTTGTACCATCTCTTTCCCTCTAGGTTCATTTGGCCGAAACATTTCAGGCAACTTGTGAGCGCACCGCATTGCCTGTTTATTCGACTTATTTGTTTGCGGGTCGAGCGCCATTCGTATCGTTCGGCTGGAATCAGGAGGGTGGCTCTTCACCGAGTCTCATCACCGATACTATCTATAGTTTTGGATCGCAGGTTAGTTGCATCAAAGGCAATCTGGCTTTCTGCTGTCAGTGCTATTTCTTTCTTTTATGGCTGCTAATAACTTCAATTTACGTGATACTTGAGCATCTGAAGACATCACGCTTGGTGTTGGCTGATTTAGGGATTCTGGCCAAGTTTCACTCTTGAATTGCGCCGGTTATTTGCAGTCAGATTGTGCTCGTTACTTCCTTTACGATTTTATAGACATTGTCGTTGTTCGCAAGTCGTGTATAAGTGAGATTTACGCAATGGTCAATTTTCTTTCTAAATTTCTGCTTTTGATCAGGAGAGTGAACCAAGAGGGGGTCCAGTTTGATGTGGTAGTGAGAACAATGGAGTGCTGATCAGTCCTGCTTATGAGATAATATGTCTGCTAAGTGCGGATCCTCATCTCAGTGCTGTGCTAGTTTTATGCCTGGGATTTTTCAGTGGTAACCACAAAAAACCTTCACTGCTGGGGAGTGAGGTTAGGTAACTGAGCTGTGCAAAACGTAAGTTAGTAGCTAGTGCATAGAGTGAACTTTTTTCTGTTTTTCTCTTTTGTGCATTTTTCTTTCTTTTGTGCTTTTATTTTTACTTTCTAGGTTAGTTAGTTATTTTTATTTCTAGTTCATTTTTATGCTTTTATTTGTGTCTTTTTTTATTTATTATAATTTTTTCGCGGCGATTGTCCGTAAGTTGTAACCTTGTGACGAAGTTGTTTCAAGAATGGGACGGGCTTTACCCTCTTGCCTTTGTTTCGTTTCCTAGACTTGAAGTGCTAAGCTGCAGATAGGCTCTTCTGTGGTCTCCTCTCTACCGTCGTGGGGAATACGGTCATATTTGGGAATCGGTGTTTCACGCAAAGATCGTACCCCAACGGCGCCAATCCCAGCCAACAAAAGCAGCATCAATTTGGCGACTCGTTCGGTGCTGCTGGATGGAGGACGCGAAGGTGAACGCATCTTCCCATCCTCTCGTGAATTTAATCTATTCGCGGTAACGGATTCTATCGCGAGAGTTGTGCTGATAGAAGTGAGCTTTCATTAACTTATCTTAAGTGTTCATTTAGCGTTTGCATTCACTTCTGAAACAATGATGTTAGTGAGTTATTACGGACAGCAATGTAGATATGACAGGTACGCGTTTGTTGCTCATGTTATTAACGCTATCATTCCTATTAAATCCATCGACCTTAAGGCTCTATCCTGACGAATTTTTTTCACTTAATTTTGTCGATGAGCGAGTAATGTTTGCTTGCTTCCCTATCTGAATGCAACGAATGTTTTAATTATATTTGAGGGTTATTGCCTGTGGCTTTCACTTGTAATTCTTCATGCAGGCGTGTCATTCCGTCGCAGAGTGCTGCAATGCTCAGCTGTCCCACCTTACTTACCCCAACATTAATGGAGGGAATTATGTGCATTCACATGTAGGATACATGTGTACATATCTGCAGATGTGTGTAGGTCTATCATAATGATCACAACAGGGCTTTATATATTAAGAGGCCGGAACTGAGGCATTTAGAAGATATAATTTGAAAGGAAAGGATCTTCAAGCGTTTAACTCAATTTAGTTCATCAATGTTGGAAATGTTGTTGGTCTTTTAGTTGTAGAAAACTATCAAAAATTGGGCACCACCGCTTTATATTAATAGTTGAGGCTTCCAGGTGTAGCACAAACATTGCTGGAATGGGCTGCTTACTAGCAATACGCCGAATTAGTGTGCTTCAGTGAGACATAGTTTTCGGTTACATCGGAATTCCAGCATACTCAGGCTTTCTCTTCAATCTTCCAAGTGACTAGGGAGGCAGTTGTGTATGATTTCTATGCAGTAGCCGTATATATTAGTAATGGTTGATTTTAGGTAGTCGTCTGAGATATGTTAATAAACAACTGGTTTATTGGCTTATAAACAAGAAAGTGCCTTCAGCACCTGTTTTGTTTTCGTTCAGTGATGTCTGAATAGATAACGGTGTTCAAAGGTGTTTCACACCAGCATAGTGGTTGTATTGAAGAATTGTTGCAGATATCGACTAAATTTTTGTAAATCTGGGTTGAGCGCAATAACGGCCATAGCAACCAGTTTGTCTTGTAATTTTCAATGAAGTGAGGGTTGTATGTTGCAGGCCGCTTCGCGGCAGATAACGCGGATGTGGAAGGGCTATCGTGATGCACGTTGTGCGTGGATTGAAGCGTCATCTAGCATCGAGTCTGAAGTGAAGCTTTCTAAAGGCAAGACGCAGGCGACAGCACTCTTTCTTGTAATTTTTGCACCGAGAAGAGGGCTTCTGGAAGTTTGGTCGATGCAGGTATCACCTTCTGCTTGATTTTGCCTTCGTTCAGCTTGCGGAATAGGTCTTCTTATTGAACCTGAATTAGTACCGAAGAATGAACAGAAAGTCTGAATTAACGAAGCGCATTAAAATGGAAAATTGAAAAGTTGCGGTTTCGAGCAGTGCACAGTCAGATTAATCCACGTTTTAGGGACTTCTACAAGTGAAATAGACCCAAATGCACGCCATGCAAATGAAATAGACCAAAATCCAGGCATTGCTGTGTCTTTTGATGCACCGTCTTCCTAACACTAGACTGCTGTATTAGTTGCTGCTAATTGTGGATCGTTGAAGTTGCTATAGAAATTGGATGATGGGTGGTCATGTAGTGATATTCAACCGATGAAATGGAAATATTAATCCGCAAAGGAGATATCAACAGTCTTGTGGAGGATCAGCGTGTGAGATACCTCACTACTGCATATGGATGATTTGCTTGTTTCGCTCACCTGAGCAACGTTGCATAAATAAAATCATCGCGTGCAGCCAGGTGAGATGTCAACGTCATGCTCAGTTATGACAAGCGAGTGTGGCCCGTATGATTCGTTGTTAAATGTGATTGCATGGTACTGCAATGCTATTATAGCACTATATCGTCTTCAGAATGGACGTCGAGTCAGCGCAGTGAATGTAGATCGTCGTGGACGCCTAGTGGGAGTACCGCGTTTGGATGAGCAACTGCTCGGTTGTTCAGCTACTGCTTTCTCAGCTCCATCAAGCGCGTTCTTTTTAACGCCAAGCGGTTTAATATTTGTGAGTGAATTGTGCAGTTTTGCTATTCAAGTGGAACATTAAGTTGGGAGGCTTGGTCTAACTGAAGTCGAAAAACTTTTCGCTTTGATGTATTTAACATAAGAGATGCGCGCAACTGGTCTGTTCGCTTATTTCAACATGGGTTCACTGCACCGCTTCGAACTGGAGACGGCTGTCCCGGAGAAAAAGACTTTCCCACTCGATACACATACAGCTTCACTAATCGATTAAAATGCAAAGTCTCGTAGGTAAGCTATGGGCCTATCAAGCTCACATATTCGAAAATCGGCGTGTTGGTCTAGAAGAGGGAGTCGTGTTGGAGGGAACGTATGAATTTCAACTCTTTCAATTAGGGGCTTGTCATCGCAAATTTTGTCTCGATCTTCTCTTGCTTGCAGTCCTGAAGAATTGCTAAGCTTGTGAGAGGAAGCGGGTTGCACTTATGAATTTCAGCGTTTTCCAAGAAAGGTTTATACCCGGAAAGGTGATATTAAATAAAGAATTTGTAGTTATGGTGCTCTTGTAAGTTTAATTCCTCTGTGCTCCCTTGAAGATTCCTTTATAGTATAGTGTGTTCCTCATCTGAACGAAGATCGATAGAAAAGACTAACTACTGACAAGCCAGAGTGGCAAAGCTAGTGATGAAAACAATCTCTCCTTTGTATGGAAAATCACTGCTGTATTATTGTAGTTCTGCAGAAACCGCAGCTCTCTTGTTGAAGAGGAATACGTTTCCTTCCAACAGTTCAAACGAACCAAGTGAAAGCGCTCGCAGACTCTTGTGGTTTACAGTATATAATTTCCACCTGTATTACAGTAAATTATGTGGTATGTATTATCACCTTTAGTGTATAAAAAGAACGAGAAATGAAGGAACCGGATTAAATCAACAGGAACGAATGATGAAAACACTAGTAAAATAGAAGCGGATCAAAATTTCCTGACGAAGCATCTATTATCAATCCGGTCTGCTCGGCGCCGATTCTGTGTAAACATTACAAATTTCTGCTGGTCTGGTTTCTGAGAAATATTTCCGGCCGCAATTCTGGTGATTGCTGGAGCCCATTCGATTACCTGTTTCGAAAGGGACTGCTGCCTGGCCTCTTTTTATAGCCGTTCGGAAATTGTCCATTAACTGAAGCTGTTTCGCTCGTGCTACGGCAGGGGAGGGATTCTTTTCGAATGTCACTTCTTTGTTCCAAATGTAACAATCCACTATGACGATATCTTGAAGGGTCCAAATCTTGAAGTGTTTGGAGCAGTTGTTTGATTTCGTCTTCTTCGATTCTTACACACAGACGCTGGATTTTTATTGTTCGTGAGTTGCAGGAAGTTAGTGCACGCTTCCGTATGGCTCTGTGGGATGAGAGTATGGCGACACTTCACGACCATAATATCCTACGAGAGGTACGATGTTAGCATTGCTTCAGAGATCTTGTTGCTGTTGATCAGTTATTCGAATCGGTATATAAAAGGACCTGCAGAAGGCCGAAGTGGGAAAGCATAGCAAACATTCTTGAGAGTTTCAATATCACATATCGTGCTCTTGCAACTTCGCTTATTCTACTGCACGTTTTATGCCTGTGAATGAGATGTCGTTTGCTTGAAGATGCGCCAACTTGGCGTGAAGCCTAGCGAGGAAGAGTTGGCCGCTTGGATCAAGCTGATGTACTCATTGAAGACGACGACAGCTTTCAACGAAGCAGTTGATATCCTTCTCAAGGAGCGGCAAGTTCAAATTGGTCAGCTGGCACATATGACAAACGTGATTCGCGAGTTCTTCGACTCGCATTCAAAAATGGTAAGTGTGCTGATTCCTATGAAGTTGTATTTTGAAAGTGCCAGATTTCATGCAATCTTACGTAAATAGTCAGTTTTTGTGGAGTTTTATCTCATTTTAATTAACGAAAAATAAAAGTGTGTGAAAGCATGCTTGGGTCATTGATTGGAATCGTTAGATTTGAGCACTACGGTTTCGGTGATTTGTATCGTGATGTCGTATCGGGAAGGGACAAAAGGAGCACCGCAACCACAGTTATTTCTGGCGGCAAGAGTGAGATGGAAATGATGGAGCGCAGTAAAGTGATGTTGGAGGCCAATTTTATGACATCCAAAGTAATCTTAATCTGAAGAAGTTTACAGAGGGTTTGGGCAAGTGCAGCTTGCCCAGGACGGGAAATTTGAGTGCTGCACGTTTTAATCGATCAAGATAGGTTGTAAAATTTACCGCACTTGCCTCCGCTGGTTTCTAATGTGTTGTTTCGCATCCTGCCGCCATCATGGGGGACTTCATAAAATGATGTTGTCATAGATGGGGGACGACACATTCTGAAGATATTGCAGCCCTTCATCGGCGGATGTTCACAATTGATGTGATTTTTCATGTGAGACAATTTCGAAGCTGTTTCAGTGTGTTCCGGTGCTGAATTTTGCAGACCCATTTAAATCAGTGAACTCTCTTATACTTTAACTCCAAGTAAATCGTGAACGTTTGGCACCGAACACATCCTGTTCGGCAAATAATTTCTTTGAATGCCTCATTGATGGAAATGTGCGGCACATGTTTGCAGTTTGGGGAGCTTTCTGGATTGTTGTGCAATGAAGAATCGAAACATTGACAATTTTTATAGAAAGGTTCTACACCTGGACGTGCGTTAATGGCAAGACTTGCAACGCTCTCACAGCTGTTTGATGCATATGCACACCTGCAAGCCTTGAATACAGAACCACGTAATAGGACGAGGGACGAGGGTGCCGACGACCAGGAACAGCAGTTGTCGAGTAGGTTCAAGCTCAGCGAAGCCGCACTGAAGCTTTGTGTCAAGCGGATCGCTGAGTATGTTGCCCATTATGCACAACTGATTTATAAGATTACTGCAACGTATATGTCGTTCTCCTTTTCGTCAGCTCAACGCATCGTCTAACAAAATTAGTGCAAAATGCATGCGTCGTTCCAGTTATCATACGGTAGGCGAGCCTAAAGGCGATTTGACTACGCACATTGTCCCTCTCCTCTCTCTCCTCCCCTTGCAACTCCTCTGATCATGGAGAAAATGAATGGCCTTGTACCTATAACGCATTCAAGCTTTTCTTTTCCAAAAGCAGAGCAGCCCAATGCAGAAAACTGTCAACAGTCGTTTCGCAGAGACAAGTCAGGTCTCGAATTCCTTTCTTAAGTCGCACTGCTTTCTCACTTCAGGTAGGGAAGCTGGACCTGCAGGCTTTTCTCAAGACGAACAGTAGTTGCTGTTGTATATTACTTTAGAGATCTCGATGTTTTTAGGCGACAGTTTGCAGTTCTTTGTTTTCGTTTTGTTTTTGTTTGGTTGTTTGTTTGTTTGTTTGTTTGTTTGTTTGTTTGTTTGTTTCAGCTGTGAGCCCACTTTTGAAGAGGTTAGTCAAAGGGAGGGCTTGTATTCATGAGGTTTGTATTTTCCGTTACCTTCAAGAGAACATCACCTGTGTTGCAGAAGGAACGCCTTTTCAAACGAAGGTTATAGTATGTGCACGCAGATATAGCATATTAACTTCAGTCTTAAATGCAGTACTTAAAAGTTTTTCAAAAACGCCAAATTTTGCATCAATTCAAGAACTGTGTCTAGTTCTCGATCATTCTTGGTATTGAACATAGGGGCCAGATTTGAAAGTGATTCAATTTTCGTGGCATGACATGTCTATGTTGCCGAATGCAATAATGCGCGAGAACTAAGATCCACTAGCTAAACGACAAGGAGGCATATTTATTGTGCTTAACTTTATATCTGTGAATACAATAATAACATCTCATTTTGCAGTTGTAGTGTGCAGTGTGGTGGCGATGTAGAGGAACCGTTGAGTGTTTTCGATTTCCTTGGACACTTCATGATCTCTTCTGGATTATCGACGAGTGCAGACTCCTCGGAAGAGTGGTTCGTTTAGTTTGCTTTCATGCGGCAAAACTAATTCTTTGCATTAGTATTTGAAGTACACCTTAGTGATCCATATCTCTTTCTATCAGAATGAAGAGGGGATTGGCCACAGACTTCGAAACTTCAGTATGTACTACACGATCAGGTGATAAATAGACGCTGAGGGGAATAGGAATTGCTGTAATTGTACGCAAGTATCTGAAGATGTGGAGAAGATTTGATCGATGATCACCTAAGGAAACAAAGTTTTATTACCGTAATTGCAATTTGAACTCCATTATTTCTTAGTTGATAATATTGCTATGCGTCGCTAGAAATCGGTGCCTGCAGTGTTGCGTTTGAAGTTCTAATCTTACAGTATGAGAAATGATTTATGCGAACTTATCACTTTTGAGTTGCTGACTTATCTTCTTGGCGAAAGTTTGGTGGTTTAGAAATAAATGAAGTTTTGACATTGATCTAAAAATAATGGAAAATCACTGACCCATAGGTGATTTGTAAATAAGCGTCAGGAAAATTTATAGTTGGCAAATTTTACCTTAAGGTTGTGAAGCAGAAATTTTTTTGAAGTTGAGAGAGAGTTCCTCGATGAGTGATTAGGACCGAGAATTTCGGCAGATCATTTTCAAGCATATGAGAGGTACTTTAAATGCGCTGGTCATTAATTCTCCACCTTGACGCTATGGAGGAATATTTTATCTTTTCGTGTCGATGTGCATCCAGCAGCCTTGGTTGCATTCCCTTCGCGCACCGCTTCTCTTATTGATTTTTTTTCTTTTCTCCACTACTTCCCCCCTTCCTTCCCAGATATTTTATTCACTACTCAGTTGTGATTTTGCAACCGTGCTTACGATTGTGGCATCTGTCACATGCATGTATTGATCTGAGCATGTAACCGTTAGTGGAAAGCTGATGACGGCATTTGTCCGTATGCGGAATGCGAACCATCAATTCCAACCTGTCGATGTGACGCGCTAGGATTGTAGAGTACTGTTTTTCAAAGCACTGCTTATAGGAGAGAAATAAGGATTCGCGACTATTCGCCACGGTTGGGTGGTTTTATATTTTGTGCGGTGCTGACGGGTCAGTGTTCGATCGAGCACTTTTCGGGGCACACACTCTCTCTTCTACCAATATCTGAGGTGACGCTTGCTTTGTTGTGGTGTGCCTATGCAAGCTCTCTCCACACTAAGTGTGGGGGAGGGGGAGGTAGGGAAAATGTTTGTGCAAGCTTGCGGTCGCTTCGCGTAACTAGTGGAGTTCAGAGCTTGGTTAGGTGTGTTCAACCACCTGCTGCTTACACCTTGTGTTTATTGACGTTCATACGAGCGTAAGGCAGTAGGAGGAAATGAAATACTTTCATTAAGTGATCGATGATTGTTATGTGACTTGTTTTTATGGATTGTATAAAACCGTTGTTCAGTATTCAGTAGCGCATAATATTTTCATGCTTTGATGAGTTGCCTCGTTTGATTCGGTGTTTGGCAGGATGCTATCGAAGAAGCAAATAGCTTTTTTGCTGTTGGTCGAGGGTGCCGAGACATTCTCAGTGTTAAGCTGGGAGATGGCAGCTCATTTAAGGCTTTTCGAACTCATATTTCAGCACTGCCTGGGATTCTGTTGTTTAAAAATTTTGTTCATCCCAGTTTCGTCGTGCATTTGTGTGCACACTAACTTGTTTTTTTGCACAGCGGATGTAGCCATTAGCCATTTCCATTGTGCTTAATTCAACACTTGCAGACCGATTTATTGGAACTGTTTTGCGCATATTGGTTGAATCCACCGGAGGGGACGCCAGTATTTTATTTGCCTCGAGTACTAAGCGTTTGCGAGAAAATGGCCTCATCTGCTACGGATTTGAGTCAGTGGCTCGAACTGGCTAGACAGAGAATCACTGACAGGTTCTTTTCTTTTCGTATTTTTACTGCTTCTTCTGATCAGTCAATATAAATCGGCTGGTATTGTGAATTCGGAATCTTCTGCATTTTTCATTTATCGTTTTAGGATATGAGCAATTATTTCTTTCACCTCGTGCGGTAAAAAGCACTGTGTGAACAAAATAATTTAGATTGTTCTAATTAATGCTAGGATATTATGCTGCATAGCATATTGTTCAAACGTTTTGGATTTGGTTATTTAGATTTGTGGTTTCTTATCCATCAGACTGAGACGTCGTCAAAGCATCGATCTACAGTGTTGAATGGGATTGAATAAAAAATTACTGATATGTTGTTACGCGAGAAGTCAGCGTGCGCACAAGTAAGAACACTAAGGTGTTGCATTTGACCATGTGAAGTAGAGCTGTGTAGAAATTGAGGGCCCTTGATAAGAAATTGTGACGCTTAGTGAATCTTCACTAACATTTTTGATCCTCGTCGGCAACTGTTATACGTATTATTTCCGGCAAAGATCTCTTCGCTTTTTTTGAACAGAGCAATGCCATCTTGGTCTAACCGAATTCCATCCCTATCCGAAAATATTGGTTTGTCTCTCGGTGTTAAAATGGAGCCTCGTATGCACTACATCGAAATATCAGTGAATAATGCGCCGCTAAGCAATGATCAGATTACATTCCAAATCGTTGGCATTTTGAGTATATAGAGGCATTTGCAGCAGTCGTATCGCCGAAGCGCTCTCACTGTGTTTAATAATGCGTGCAGTGGCAGTGAATTTAACCGGCAGTCTCGTCTCAGAGGTATCTTTTGCTTTGATAAACTTTATTTTTGTGTCCTTTCAATGCAGGGAATAGGTTTTACTGTGGGAGGTGGGAGTGAGATGTCGAGATGGATATCAGAGCTTTATTAAGAAATGAAGCATGAAGAACGTCCTTATCTTTGAGTCCTCTTGATTTTGTCGATTTCTCTGCTGTACTCGGCGAACGTTCTCTCCAGAAGTTTCCACTGATCTAGTGACAGCTGCTGTTTCCGAAGTAGTCGATCTGATGAGCTTAGTCACTAATTTGCGTCTCTTAAGAGCTGCCAAAGTTTATAAGTCATCCCTTCTGGAGAATTAGTCAACCCTCTTTGTAAAGAAGGTTTGCTGTCATTATGCAAATGTTCATCTCTTATTTCATAATAATGTCCGTAATCATATATATATATATATATATATATATATATATATATATATATATATATATATATATATATATATATATATATATATATATATATATATATATAAAGCCTTTCGCAGTATGTTCCTCATACATATGATTATATTTATATACTGTATAGGGCCCAAATATGCATATATGCAAGCTTATACGAAGCACCCAGGGGCGAAGGGGGAAAAAGGTATGAGGGATTGTGTCTTTTTTGAATATGCATAAAGCATGTGCTGAATGTCGCATTGAAGGATCAAGGAGAGGACGATAAGAGTAGAGAAGACAAGGACGGATGGGACAAGGTGGAGCTGGGTTCCGAACTGTGGGATCTTCATTTAAGGCACCTTCAATGTATGGCGCTCATGAGCACGCTTCCAAACTGTCCGTCCATGAGGACGAGCGACTTGTTGAGTGCGGGATGCGCATATTACAGGGAACAGGTAACTGCGTGAAATGCCACGTTTAACCATCGTTCACACTTCTGTAATGCCTCTATTTTTGCTCATTTTGTCACAGCTTCGCTTAAATTACAGGGAAGTGCTTATTGAGTAAATCAGTGTGCAATTGTTGATGTGAATGAGGAAACCATTCAATTATCTCATAAATACTGCAGCTAAAGGTCGTACAGTGGGCGGCCTTGCACATTTAATCTCTCATAGCAGTTGGTGTCCCGAAGCTCGAAAGGTGATTCCAAAATTTTTTCAACTTCATTTGATTGCTTATATATCCGATAGTTTCCTTTTCTCGGTAAAATTTCTCGTTCCTCAAAACCTTCAATTTCATTCATTGTTGTATCCTTCGTTATTAGGTCACGGCGGTGCCACAAGGCTAGCCATAATCTCGTCCCTTCATCCTTGAGAAAGTAGTTTCGATTCAATAGAGATAACAGATAAGGCGGAAAAATGCTGCCCTATGGGATAGGCTTTTGAACGAGTTTCAAGAGGGTCGTCTTTTTCTCCTGAGGCACATCCTGCATAAAGCAGAGAGGTAGGATCGTTATGTTGGTCAGGGAGCGAAGATCCCGAAACCTCTCGAAGTGTAGCGTGTCTCTTTTCGTTGAGGTAGTTGTAAATTATCTCTAGTAGCTTACGTTAGTAATATTTACACACGATTGTTCCTTGACGACTTTCTTTGTTCTCCTAAAAATGCCAACTTTTTGGCACTATGGCGTTCTCATCTGAGTCATCAAGGCTTATTACGCCACCCTCGCCACCCTCGCCCGCTCTTCTTCCTTCATTGCACTAGCTGCTCCAGTAATAATGTGCTTTAGAGGTTTGCAGGTCGGCAAATGGGCTGCCATGCAAGGTGAAGCGCCTGGTGAAGTTTATGCTGCTTTACTTGGCAAACAATGCGCATCGGTAGAGCAATCAGGCTGGTACGGGACAATCGGTGAATTGAGTTCGCTGTTGCCATTAAGTCTGAAAGCAGAGCTGGTGATGTGCGACTGTGCATGGGAATGCATGAGTGCGTGGTTCAAGGAGAGGGAGAAGAATTTCACGCTCTACGAGGTGAGTACATATTGGTTCTTTTCATTCGCGATACTTTCGTGAGAGTCTTTGCACACAATTGGCAGTCGAGCATTGCGTCAACGTAGTGCGGTAGCACAGTCTTTGTGATTCCCATGTGTCTTTGCTTAGAGTGGTGTGGGATTTGCTGTCCTGGAAGAGGAAACCGGCGATAATTTCTCAAAAATGCAGCTAGCCAATGCGCTCGATTTCCGTTTTTCTTTTGCTATATCGTGTCCCTCCTCGCTCAGAACCAGCGTTTCGAAATTCTTCTTACTATTTTCGATCACGATTAGTTGCCCAAGAAGCGCTGGATTATCGTCGAGAGGGCAGCGAACACTGAATCGCCGTCCATTTTAAAAATGAATTTTTCCCACTTGCATATCCTCGTAGGATGGTTTTTGTTGTCCGAAAGTCTCCTCCAAGAGAGGAGAGGACGTGCGGCCCGTTTCGAGAGTCTCTGCTCTCTGCAAGTTCTTACAAGGCTACTCTAAACCTATTAGCAACAGTGACTTAGGTCTTCCTCACTGAATTCAGTTCACCTTCGTTCACTTCCATTGAGATTTCTTTTAAGAAATCGGAAGCAATTTCATTAAAAAAATATTCTCTTCTGCTGGTATTAATCCATTGTGTTCCAAGTTGCCTCATGAAACGATACCTTGAAAGGATGACTTCTTGAGTGCTCGGAGTAAAGCTTAAAGAATTTTCGATCTGTGGTATTATAATTGCAAAATTCAAAAACTCGTCAAAGTTGCGGTAGCGAATAAGTGAACTTTTTGTACTGAGGCATTGTGTTCCTGAAGACTAAAAATCGCTGTGTACGATTCCATAGGCGCATGTCGTCCCACTCCCTTTTCTCAACTATACAGAAACGTGATGTAGCTAATCGTTGAAGAAATATACTGCTAGATTGTCTCACCTTTTTGAGTATTCACCATCCAGTTGCTGTTCACTTGACGCCTAGAAAACGCATATGTTATTTTTCATTCATTACTTTTTTCTCGCGGCGCTGAAAAAGTGCAGTCTTTCATTGTTAATGTGACCCGCAGGATCATGACTCGCGGTTTGAAATTTCTGCGAAAGCGCAGACTTTTTTCAGAAGATGGTGGGAGGAAAGGATACCAAAATTGAAGATTGCCTTTCCCGCAGAGCTACCAGTGCGAGTGCCTTCATGGAGATTGGTGATTGAGCTCAGTTTTGAATTATAATGCCATGCATCAAGTCGATGAGAGGCAATTGTCGAGTATATTGTCGCTTGTTGGTGATTTGCCAAGGTTACTGGCGAGCAGTTGGATCGAATCCTCAAGTGTTGGCACAAGAGGATGGTAGTTGAATTGAGTTGCTGATTATGAGTGACCTAACGCGGCCCACAGCGGCCAAGTTCACTTGAAAGTGTGGATGGTTTGCTTTAAATGAGAGATCTGCTTGCAGCACGCAATCGAGTATGTGAGCATCTTGGAGGAACTGCCTCGTCTCCAGCATGGAATGTGCTTATTACTGTGGGAGAGTTTCCTTCATGAGCCACTAATGGATGCGTACAATTTACTCAATAAGACGGGTCATTTTCCGAGAGAGCGTCATCTCAGAAGAGAAATCGGCCTATCCGACAGTCAGCTGGTTCAGTGTTTCTTTATATTTGGCGCAAGTATGTTGCTGTATTAGCTTGCCGAGCTGTTGGATGTTTGAGGGTGATCATGTGACGTTTTCAAGCGTTAATGAGCACTCATCTCAAGCGTTATAGTGTTATAAGTCTTCTTTCTTTTCCTCCTTGATGAATCACAGTTAAGCGGTTTGATTCACTACTTTCAGCTGCGGTCATCACTAATTAAGCTTGCTCAATCGATTGTTTGACATCGTAATATAGGATAGCGGTATTGTCATATAACAGGCTAGGTAATGCTCAAGTTGCGCTTGTTCAGATCACCTTCGTTAGCGGCTGCAGACGAATCCTAACGACCCTTTGTAACGCTGTACGCCACCTCGATCATTATGTTGACAGGCGTTCCGCATACGAGGACTTCATTTGTGTCCTCTCACAGATGTCATCGCAAAGACAATCTGCAGCAAGGTATTTTTCCTTCTGTTTTTTTCGATTATCGCCGTCTTGTTTGTCATCCTATTTGGTGCGTCATCACTGTGCAAAAATAAAGTCGTAGTGCAAGCTAGAATGCACTCTAGAATGAATCCAGTCGACAGCACGATAATAAATCCAAAGTTTAATAAAGAAGCTTCTCGAAATGTATCCGGCTCAAGATCAGTGAATCTTATTAGCAGAGATCTTGATGGTAATTCGCGTAGGTGTTGTATTGGTTCACACGGTTCGATGATCAATGGCTTGAGATATTTATGTCGTTGTTGTTTGGTTGAACGACGTCTGTTATGAGCTCACTCTTTAAGAGAGCCGTTGAGCGAATTGGCGTCACGACAGAAGGCCGTTAACTACCATCTAGTGCTGCACCATGTTCATCTAACAAGCGTAATAGAGCTCCAGGTTCGTTGTTTGAACATATCGAGTTTACTTACGCGTTCATTTCAGACGTATAGCTGAGAAGCACAGTATCCAGGGGCAGTGATTCATAGTTGTACTAATATTCGTTTCGAGGAACAGTAGTACAATGGCCAACGCAGTAATCTTTTGCTGCAAGAAGGCGTTAGGCAAACCGGCTACTGCGAATCAGATTTTCCCTGTGAAGCATTGATATCTTTTACTTGTTGAATTCCCTCCGGCGGTTTTTCTTAACGGAATGAAAAGAAGTCGTGCACCGAACTAATGTCTTGCTTATCCTGTTAATGCAATATGTGCATGTGGAAGTGTGTGGATGGGGAATTCTTCGCTGTTCACCAGGGGGAGGGAGGTGGTTTCGTTTCAGGCAGTTCTTGCTCGTTTCGTTGATCAACTCGATTACACCTCTGGAACTTCAAGTGTAAATCGAGTTGATCAACCTGTGTGTAAAATCTAATGTCTGTATGAACCGTATGCGGAGCGACGACTTCGCTCTGCGGATAAAAAAGTTCTCTTCTGTGGTGGCACAGTTGTTCGTTGACAGAAATCATCCTCGCTGTTGGCAGCATTTTTTAGAACTCACGCAATTTGTTGTACGGTAGTGACGCTTTCAGCGAACAAGGTGTCTTGCACATCACTTAAGTACAGGCGTGGCAGAACTTTGGTAAAAAATGTTCTCGTTGGCCACAGTATCTTCCTCACTTCTAGCCCCTCAGTCATTCTCGATTACTGCTCACATCGCTTAATTTTGTTCCCCTTCCCTCCTCCTCTTGCACTGCAGTGAAGGTGGGATTTGGCATCCTCTTTAAATCGAAGTGAAGTGTAATCTTCGCCGTACGCCATTTACTGGAGAAAGCGCTAAGGAGTGCTTCAGAAAGAGTGTTCGGGAAAGTTACCCAACTCTTTATTCATTTCCTCTTTGCAAGAAATGCCTTATTATTTCTGCAATATGTATGTTTTTGCATAGAAATACTGTAAGGAGTGCTCTGGAGAAGTTCCCGAACTGCTGCAGAACAAGTGATATTGATATGTTAACATGAATTGCTTGATTTCTGAGTCACGTCCATAAACCACAGTTTCCGATTCTCATTTCTTTTCGGCAACGAGAAGGTCGTTTTGCACGAGATACTACTTTCAGTTATCTGTTTGTGATGAGGACGAGAATCTGAAGCCGTGCACGCTGTTCGACGAGGTGGGAGTACGAGCGTTATTTGCGCCATTCCACACACATCCACTCATACCGATCGCAGACGTTCCAGACACTGTAAAGCGCCGCAGGCAGCTTTTCCTCGAGAAATGTGTTACGATGCTGGAGGATGCTCGAAGTTGTTACAGGGAGCGGTGGACGACGATTGTCGAATTGGCAAGCGATTGGCATCTCGACGTGGATGCACTGAGGATCAAGGTGGTTTGTAGTGCCCTCCAGCTAGTCCAAGTTCATCAAAACAACACATTATCGTATCAGTTCTTAGCGAGCCATCGCCGAAGTGGCTAAGTTAGCGCAGCGCTTTATTCCTCAAAGGGTCTCATTGTCTCGTAAATCGATGCTTTTATTTGAAGGTTATCGGAAACGTCGCTGAGTGTATTGTAATAAAGGAGTGGAGGTACAGTTTAGTACAGTTATATTTCGGAGGCACTGTGTACAGCAAAAGCATCTAAAAAGCCGTCTGTTCTCGTCCTCGTTCACTTGGACCCCCTCCTTTCTTTTCCGTCTCATTCGCTTATTGCGTAACAGCCGCTTGTAAAGCTTCTGACAAGATCCATTTCTTCTTCACCCTTCCTTCCTTTGATAGCCCTTCTATTTCACCTCCCTCTCTCATGAGTGAAGGGGAAAGTTGCGCAGTATTGGTTCATCTCATCACTTTTGATCCGAGCGCAGTAGCACAGTCGTATGCCAGTAACTTTTTTAAGGATGGATGTTGCATGCGTTAGTTCACCGTAGGTGGCAGTGAAAGCCGCATGAGCACTAAATATTTCTAAAATCTGTTTCTTTCATGCTGCTGTACCCTGCTTCTCCCGTACTGAACGCTGAATGCGCTAATATGCTTCGCTCTCTCCCTCTAATTATCACGCATACCACTTCGAAGGCCACTAAACCTATCGGTTTCCGATATTCGAAAATCAAAAGGGACAATGCCATAGAAAGTTTAGCGTAATAGATGTGTTTTCTCGGAACGATACTATGTCGCCTCTCCACTTGCTGTCCCAACCTTCATTTCGTTATTTCGGATAATCTTCTCCGCTGCTATTTCTGATAAAAGTTTGCACCTCATATTGTCTCAAAATTTGTGCGGCCATTGGTAAACCTCTAGAGGTCGAGTTTTACACAGCTGCATTAAAGTTTAAGCGGTGATCGTTCTGGGATTGGTCTTGTTTTTAGTGGCTTACCGATGTCTGGTTTCGAAGGTCAGCCTGTTCGGCTAAAAAACACGCCGAAATATTTTTTAAAGTTTTCCGCTTTCGTGCATGTCCGCCGATCGATTGCATCTCGCTTTCTCGAGATGCAAAAGTTACAACCAAAAGAGAAGTGCATATATGTGGTTGATGAAATGTTAGTGGAGCGTTAGAAGCGAACATCTGCAAAAAAAGTAAGGGAAGACAAATACCAACGAATAAACGAAGAGAGACAGTAATGTTGAGTGTTTTCCATGCAGACATTTCATGTTTGAAGTGTTTTTCAGGAGATCGTTAAGCTTTATTTGGAGCAGCGCATTGGCGACGCAGAAAGGTTGATTCCGGTGGTGGAGGGACGCGGTGAGTTGGCCGACTCCTTATTTAAGTTGTGTGTTGCGAACTTCAGAAGCTACATTGCGGCCACGCCTCAAGTGCTTACGAACGCCGAGAGGCTTTCTCTCGTCACGAATAGGTCGGCTTATTCATCTCTTTTCTCGAATCGTTTCATTCTGTCAGCAGTATTCATCTTTAAAAGTTTGTGAACGTTATTTCGTTGATCAAGATGGCAAATGTGAGTTTATGGGGAAGCGTGTACTTGATTCGTTAGTGTTTCTTTTAAATTATCGGTTTTAACGACTGTTGTGGATGCAAAATTTATTTAGCTTGCGCTTATTTAACTAATGGACAGGTGGTGACTTAGAAAAAAGGGCATAATGACTAACGAGGAAGCACGTTTCCAAACGAACCTGAAACGGCACCGCGGGGAAGAAAATCGGATTAACTCTTGCAGAAGAAGGCGATATGAGCAGAGACGACTTCTGAAGTGTGTGAATCTTAAAATTTTTTTCCGGACTAGCAGCTGCTTCGAGTCGGCAGTTTTTTTGAGCCGTGTGTATGAGAATTTGAGGTGATAAACGGTTATTTGTTATTGTACTAAGCCGAAGGATTTACTTGTAGGCTGTCGACGTGTCTGAGCAGCGTGGCCACCGACGTAGTGGTTAGCTGTACGCCATCTCGTGAGGTTGTCACAAGTCTTCTAAAGCACGTAGGTACGCTACTGGCTACCTCTTCTGCTTCGAATGTGCGTTCTCAGCAGATCGCGCTCGTTGGTGATATGGAGCAACTTCTGTGCAAAGCCACCTGAATGTCTGTTGATATTCGGCGCAGACTTCATAAGCGCATATGGGAGCATCATAGGTGCTTCGGCGAGGGGATCGTTTGCGCTCAGCGCGAAGGCATCGAAACCTAGTGGTGGGAAGGGGTACTGCCAGATTTATTATTTTGAATTGGCAAAACTGGGCTGGGTGTGGACGGCTTTATTGACGACGTTTTATATGAAGTTAGGCCGATCTAAGGCCACCTTGTAAGTTGTTTGGTAGTCTATCTTCAGTTACTCCTGCATCAACGCCTCCTTCCTCATCCTTGACACCCTACCGACGGCTGTATCTAGAACAGTATACAGTATGCATGCACCGCGTTTGATTCTTGGTTGTGATTACAAGCGTGTAACTGTTTCGCGATGCTGTCACGTGATCGCTATGCTGCCACGGCTGCCATCATTTTTGATGAAACTGTTGTTGTAATGGCCGAACGGTGATAATGTCAAGCCACATGTGGACATGACGTCGATCAACAGAAACCTAATCGGAGAGGGGTGGGGGGGAACGGGATCTGCTGCCTTCTTTAAAATTTTTACGTAGCACTTAAAGTATCAGGTTATGATCGTTTAAAGCCTTTTTTTTACTCGATGTATCCCTTCTCATGCGGTCGCTAGTTGAAGCCGCAGCGAATCCTAAAGTTGGCATCGATGCGTACTGGTGGATGGCAGACAAGGCGCATAGTGTCGAGAAGGGCGGTGTGATTCTCCCGCCTATTGCTTTAGTGCACATTACTGCTAAATATATGGGCTTACAGTCCTAATGCACGCATTGTGTTATAGTGCCGATGTTATTAGCTCATATCTCGAGATCGGCATTGGATTGCAGCAGATAAGCTTATTCTTAGTTAACGTCGATCTCGAATGGAATGACTTTTGGCCTTCTTCCTGCTGTACTGCTCTTTTGGTGTATATGCGATTAAGTTTTTTCATCTGGATACGGGATGGGACGTGTTTTGGTGAAGCAAGGCTTCAATACTGAGCGCTTGGCCAGATGGAAGGGAAGTCAGAGGGGAGGGAAAGGAAAGAGGTTATAAGCAAGGGGACGGGGAAAGTGTCAGAATGCGATGCTCTGCATTTTACAGTGCATGATGAGCGAATCGACGTTTTCGAGTATTTTGCAGATCGAATCTTTCTATGCCATGTTAGGAGGGTTCGCCTGCGTCTAAACATTCGAAGAAGTGCTCACTTAAGGCATAAAAGAGCTGAAGAAGCTGACTGCTGCTAAACTTGCAACTTTTGATCGATTCTACTGGGTGCTCTGCTGTTAGTTTCCGAGAGGAGGGAGTGGGAGAGGGAGGGGGGGGGGCTTTGTTCTGGAAGAATGTAACACTGAAAGCGCTCGCCGTAAACCTGTTCCTTTTCTTGCAACACTTTCTTTTCTTTCATTTCTCTCGTTTGTTGACAGGTTTTTTTTTGGGTAATTTTGCGGAATACATGTGTGGCTGACCGTTGCATAAAACAGATATAACAATTTGTGTCGCATATGGATGAATCCCACATTATCGCAAAAGGACGTTTTTGAGTAATGGTCTAAGTGGCGGAGGTATTTTGTCCAGATTCTCTAAAGCTTCTTATATTTGAGGCGACCGTAATGGGCAAAGTAATGTGAGAGAAAGGATCGGTCGTAGGCACTAGATGGTCAAACTGCGGAAAAGCTGACGTTATGTATGCAAAGCAAGGAACGTGTCGCCAACATTTTTAAACGTGAACTCGAACAATGGGGAAAAATCTCAAAAAAAAAAGATTTGGCAATGCTTCGTAGCAAGGTAAGAGCGGAGCGAACCGAGGAAGTGAGGGCAGGAGGGTACCTGAGGAGTGAGGGTAAGCTGGCACAATGTGTGTCTCTGCCACATCTTCACCACACCAGTCACTCTCGTAAACTGTCAGCAAATAAGAAAATACGCAGTGATGCGTTTACATCTTTATCGAGCTAGCGACTCATGCAGATCATCAGTGGCAACTCAATTAACTGTAAAATATGCAGGGATCAGTTGAGAATGGAGCTGCCATACACAAGTTTTCAGGCAGTTTTAATTGTGTCTAATTTTTTCCAAATTCTTGCATTAAGTTTAAAATTATTGAATGCGTCACCTGTGTTGTAGAGAAATTTCGTCGGAGTGGTTCTCAAGTTGTTGCTATCACACAGGCTGAGGTAGGAACTTATGTAATGTGTTTACGAACATATCGCGATAGTGTTTTGCAGATGTACGTTTGCAAAAGTTTTCAAAAAGCGGGGAAATACACCTATAAAAAACATCGTTATGCTCGGAACCAAGTACAGGTATTATTTTTACCAAAAGGGGTGGTGAGGTTCTGTAGAAAGACGTCTTACAACAACCGTTAACATGCTCTTTGCGAGATTCAAAAGGACGTTTTTTTTTTTGCAGAACACCTGATAAGAATGCAACACGTGCATCTCGTTGCTTTTATCTTTGAATAATATATCACCCTAGAGGTTAGTGAGATTTCAGGTATGGGCAATTTTCCTAGCAGTTATGGTTGTTGTAGTAAAAGGATCGTTCTTCGGTTGCACACAACTCAAGTGAAGGCAAAGCCTCGTTACGAATTCAACAGAGATAACATAAAGCTTTCTTTGTACTCCTCCCGAATTTCGTGAGAGTGAAGCTTTTCCTTCCCAACCCCGTGCCCGCACAAGGCAGAAATAACGTCAGAGCACGGAATAACCTGCATTAATTGTTTGTACAGCGATGGTGGCTGCGTGCGAGAGTTGGTAACGGTTCTCGAGTGCACTCCCAACATCGGTGTTCTCAGCTGTTCTTTCGAAACCGCTGTTTTTATTCGTATGAGATGTTTCGTCGACGACAGGCGCGTCAGCATCAAAGCTGAGAGCTGGTGGGTCTGAGGCGAGGTAGGCAGCGTTTTCGGTTGTATTCGAGGCGGCGGCTGCTCAACTTTAGGCGTCTTGCGAATAGTGGCTGCTCAGCGGCTGTCGAGGAAAAGCCTCATCGTCAGCTTTTTTTAAAGTTTTTTTAGGACAGAAGAGCTTTATGCTTCAAATGACATGTGGATTGACATTTTTGAAGCATTTTAATTCTCATTCTGTTCCCTTTACTTAGCAAATTTATATCCCACTTGTACCCTCTCGACTATAGGCAGGATCTAGCCCTTTTCCGGTTCGCGATTGCGCCTGGCGCCTGGGCTTACTATCGGTTTGTGCGTTAGCTCTTGTCGAGATCGAGTACATTCGTTATCGGATTTTGTCTTGCCATAATTTCATACTATCCCTCTCTTCCTTTGCTTCTATCCACCGTTCGTGCTTTCGCCGGTTTGGGAGCTTATGAATGCTACTCCACTTGACTGCTGACCTCATATATGGTCAACTACCTCTCCATAGATTTAATTATACGTTGTCGCTGCTTACTATAGCTTTGCCTGAGGTGTTTTTTCTGTGTTATATTTGGCTCGGGTATATCAAGTTTGTTTTGTTGACAATTTTGAAAGGCACTGCTGAGAATCTTCAGACGGTTTGGTAGGAGCTGAATGCATCATTTTGGAAGAAGAGCGGAAGGAAACGGTCGTATTTGAAGCAGAGCGTAAATCGGGAAGGGGACGATTCTGTTGAGAGGGAGTTCCGACAATGACATAATGGATTCATCCTCAGCCTATCCAACAGTCGCCTGAAACTTGCCATCTGAGCTGAACTGCCACCCGCGTAAAGGATGCATCAAATGCGAGGACAGACAGCACTCATTGTGTACCGGAGCACTTTATGTGCGAATGATGTGATTCAGTCGCTTGTTCTCGCCTCAAATGGGAGCTGCAACAACATAACTGGCGAGGTGGTGTTGTCGATTTGGGTAGAGCATTCTTGTGGGCATGGATGATGTTCAAGCGTTTCATTTCGCTAATAGCATCACCAATGCGACGAGAAATATAACTTCCCCAAATAGTTGTTCTGTAATAATAACCATTTCTTTAGTGCTCTCTCAAATGCCATCACGGATCGCTGTATTCCATCACATCCGAGCTACGCACTTCGTTTTTGGTGCAGCAGTAAGCTGCATCGTTGACCCAATTGCAAATGGAATTTCGCATCTGTGATTTTTGCAACGTTAGAAATTCGACCACCTCACTCTGCTTCATTTCATGACGAGGGTCACTCGAACAATTAATATGGAAAGCTTGTATGTCTTCTTTGAGTGACCTTTGCACAGTTCAATGTGAAGACGTGATGCATTAATGCCAATCTCAACGAACGAGTTCTATTATGAGAGTCTTCGAAGCTGTTGGCAACCTCGATGTTATTTGCACATAGTCTAGTGTGTAATGACCAATCGTATATGACTTCAATCTCAGTGGTACATGACTCAGAAATCAGTCCTATGATTTCACGCTACGTGTGTGAATTAACTTTCATTCGAATATCGGTTATATTTAAACACCAGTTATATTTATCTCATGCATTGATCTTCTTATATGCAATATTCGTTACCTGACTCTGATTATCACAGGCAGCTGAAGTGCTTTCTTCCGTGTTGCGACGCGAGCCGTTTGTGGCTTCGGTGTGAGCCATGCATTGCTTGTTTTGTGAGAGGGGATGAACGGCTATATGAACTGTCATCTGCTTGATTGACTCCGCAGTCTACTTCTTACTTTGAAAAGAGATGGATTCAAAAAGTTCACTTCTTTTTCAATGTCCGGTTCCTAATAGTCAAATTTTTTGCCTAGGTCGGAGGCATAAATTTTTGCTACTTTGGGCTCATTTCTTTTTCCAAGATCAGGAACTTAGGACAAGGAGAATACGTACTAATATTGGTTCGGGTAGCCGACTCACTAACTCGGTATAGGAGACTGCAGTTAGTATCTTGCTCTGGGTCAAGGCTAACGTGACGATAGCGATGATAATGACAGAAATTCCGCGTCAGAACGCGTTGTGCCACAAATGTTTAGCTGAGAACTTGCCCGGCGGCAATTCACTATCAGCGCTATTCCTTTTCGATGTTCTCAGCAACAGTTGGTGTGTAAGATGGTTCTACTAACACGAGCGTCACATTGCTGTAGTAATGCAACTAAAACTTCTTCCACGCTGTTACCTGCTCTTTGGGATCGGTCTGCTAAATTTCATTACCATTGCTGTCCGAAACTTGCTGACAGATCGAATCTCCACTCCTTTGATCAATTTCTTGTTTAGGTGACTAGGTTAGTCATGAAGTATTTGCTATCGTTTGGGATGAGGAGTTACCACCGAAATTGAAGAGGTATGTAAAATGGATTAGATGGATTGTTGAAATGGATTAAAAGGTTTCTATGCCGTTGAAAATTGTAAGCATGAACTAAGAATAACTTCCCTCATCGCAACCAATTTCTATCAGTGTACCACAAGAGAATGCGAATGCTCTGAACCCGATCTTATTTGTTTGGAACAATATACACAGCAGTTCTAATATCTCTGCGGCCGACCTTAAAATTTATAGAGCATCGAAGAATGCTCTTTATGAATTGATGGCAGCTTAACGTCTCCCATGATAAATGCAATATCGGGAACATTAAGCGTCGAGGTAAGTGCCTCATCGAGACTGTTGACATTCTCATTTCTGCAAAAAGTCGACTCGAATTTTTATTTGTTTTGTTTCGAGTGGAAGACAATATTCTTGAGACAGCAAGGAAACTTTTTTCTCAATTTCGAGTTGCCACTGTTCTCCATTATTTCTCCTTAATTCCGGCAGATGCTGCACCCGAAATGATGTCAGTGGACCATGACTTTCATTCTTGAATTCCCGGCATCAGTTAGGGCTTCTTTATTAATGCTTTAGCCAAATTTATAGTTGTTTCCTGAAGTCTCCCGCACACAGTCCTTTCAAGATGGGATCACTCACTGCGACGCCGAATTTTTAGGACGTCATATGTTTTTATTGTAAGTGCATAATTCCTATTCTCCTGCCTCAAGTCCTCCACCCCCTTCTCAATCGCCAGCCTCAAAACATCTCGCATTATCGCTGTACACTTTTGCTTTTGTCTCGAGAAAAATTAAAATAAAGAGTTGTTGGAAAATATCATCAATGCCTGCGTAAAAAGTCAGGAAATTCATAGACTTATACAACCCTCTAGTAAGACAGAGTCCCTATCGTTGAGTAAACGGTACATCTTGCATCAGTGAAGCAAAGTTCTGTATGATTTAATTCGGTTTTTCTAATGTGCAAGCACATTTGCTGCACATATGAGAGATGCTGTACACCGTTTCTTTTATTTCGTAATAAGAAGCACCTAAAGTACTCCCCATAAGCTGGAGTCGGCCATTTGCGTCGATATCGTGATGACGTTAGCTGACCTATAATTACACCGCAGAGTCCGCATAGACTTAAAGCTAATATGGATGGAGACTCATAGTAAAAAATGGACCAAAAAATAGTGTCCTTACCAGTCGTAGGCAAAAGACCGCAATGAGGCGCCCTTAGTGACCCCTCGGATACTGTTTACCTTTAGGAGTGACTAATGAAGTCAAGCCGCGATTCATTAAGCAGCTGCTGCTGCCGCGAATGGCTAAATAGCAGTCTAGCTCTAATATGTGGGAAGTGGCAGCTGTTTACGAGTGGCTCGGCAGCGGTCGGGCCGTAATGTGTAAAACGTGACTGCTGCAGCATACGGGTAGATAGAGGACTTTCAGGTGAAATGTGCGAAATCCGGCCCAAATTTAGGAACCGTCGGACAGAAGTGAGTAAAGTGCGGTCTGTCCTTTCCTGCCCCCACGATTATGCACGAAATCAGTCCATGTTGTGATCTGTTCCATCCCCATCTTCTACCTCACAACCGTAAACCAGAAAGTTGTCGGGGAAAAAGCGGATTGTATGAAGGAAGTGTTTTGAAAAGTTTGAATGCGTTTTCGCGTGAGAGCCAAAACCCTCCATCAGCTTTCTCTTCTCGACTTAAAGATGCTTTCTTTTTTAAGTCATCTAATAGGAGTAGAAGAAGCAGGCCCATTTCCTTTTGTTTCTGCGGGCGATGTTTTTTATTTATTGTTTTGCTCCTCTAGGAAGCTTTTTTCTCGAGGTTATTAGGCATTTTCGTAGGTTTGATGAGCATTTGTTGATTGCAATGCAGTGTTTTCAACGTTAATGAGACGCGTTATGTATCCGTCTAATTTCATATACGGTTTTCGAATTGGCAGTAGAAGTCTTCAGGGAGCGTCAGCACAATGCCTGTGCCCCCAGCTGTTCAGAAGCTGCTTGATGACGCCGATAAGAAGCTGCACGAAGAAAATGCAGTGACGAAGGTACTAGAGCAAGTTGAAATGAAGACTGGAGTAAAGCGTCTTCACATCGTATCAGGTTCGTCTTTGTGCTGTTCCACAAAACTGCACATTTTTTTAACCGGCCATTAAGCGGTGTTGTTGTCTCTTTGCGTATTATTCTGCATATTTCATTCAGTGAAAGTCCCTCAAAGTTTTCAGCTTTCGTCGCCGCCCAAGCGTTGTATCTCATCTTTGGAAGTGGCGCAGAATTGATGTGCAATGTGATCGGATTTCTCTACCCGGCTTATGTGTCGTAAGTTTTGGCGGAATTTCGTTTCACTATTCTCTTTAGTGGTTTATTTATGATGACGCTGAAGGAATTCTATCTCAGCAGTCAATAGAATCTTGCAGTTGCAATCCTCTTGACGTTCCGACAGACTGATTCCGAAGTTATCGTAGATTTGGATCAGTTCCTTCATTCCGATTTTTTTTTTTTTTGCAGTTCACTCTGCACATTTTAGCTGAGAAACCTTGATGATATCTGCGAGAAACCTTCGTTGCAGAGCGTTATACATTTTTGTGTTTCCTGCGGGAAAAAAAATGATATGATGGGCCTTTTTAAAGGAATAAATTTGATTTCTTCAGGAAAGAAATTCAAATTTTCTAAAAGTTTTGGGAGACAGTCAATTTTTCGAATAATCTTTGCACAATTTTAGTGAATTTCGTGAAAAAAAAGTATAAATTTATCAAAAATATGGCGAAGGATAAAACGTTTTTTTTTAGCGATCGCACATTGGGGATTAATATTCTGCTTGACTGTACCGAATTCGATCTTGCGGATAATATGAAAATAAGTAAATACCCGAAATTTGTTCCTCTTACATGCATGCAACGAAAATTAAATTGATGATCTACTGCTTAACTTTATTCTTTTTCCATCTAAGCTACGTTTAAAAGATTGCTGCAAAAATGAGCTGAGAATGCGTTTATTAACCTACGAGTGATGTTATAGTATCAACCTCTGAGAGTGTCCATGATCGGTGCATCCAATTTCATAGGCGAAGTGGTTTTTTTTCGCAACCTGGAGTTCCTTTATGTAATGCTGCAAATCGTGGAGAGTTCCTCTGTTACTCGATGGTTCAGTTGATAACTAATTTTAGAATGCAACTCGCTTCTGGCAGCAACGACGCATTTATAAGGTCAGCTAATGTGCGTGTTTGTGGATTGTGCGAAACCTTACTGACACGCTGTTTTGCTTAGAATAGGGCATAGATTCATAGAGGAAGCGAAGAGGTTCTTTTCGACCTTCGTGTTCCGTTTGTTTGGAGTCCTGATTGAGCGGATGTATTTCATTTCATTCTTAACTAGGTGGTCACCTGAAATGATGATATCGGCGAAATCTTGTGGAGTTTACTCAAGAGACATGAGAGCACTACTCATGCTATGGGTATCTTCATCATGCCGGTGAATTGAATTGTTCACAGTGCCACCTCGAGGGGATATTTCCGTCAGCTATGCATCTTTGCCAATTCTTTCCACACTTTCTGTCACGTTAGTTTAGAAAATAATACTTGTCTTATTATGAAAACTCCAAACGTCCGTTGGGAAGAACAGTTTTAAAAATTTGTTCGGTTTTACGCAGCAGGTTGAATTCAGATCCAAGGGTCGAACATGTTTTGCCAGTCGAAGAATGAAGTTTTCCCCATTAGGCCGTTGGGGGCATTGGTTAAGCCTGTGTGTAGGGATGGTTGCACTATTACCATGTGGAAGTGGTGGGGCGCCATGGTTGTTATAGGACAATGTTATAAAGATGAGCGAGCAGTACCACGTTGAATGCTCCACTTAGCCGGTTTCTGTCGAGTGAACATCGATTGGCAGTGCTAATATTTCGTTGATTAAGTGTCTGTTTCTTTTTGTCTATTGTCTACTGTCATTTGTCACAATGTGTCATTTGTCTTTGTCTATTACGTATCTAATCTAAAGTGCTGTGTCTGTTTCTCATACGTACCTTTTCTAGTTTTCATTTCTGTATGCCTCTAGATGAAGTATTATGCAAATAAAGCGACCACACAGGTGATATACCTGTAGTCCTAAAATTGCGTATCGTTTTGCGCAGCTACTCTTTACAGTTGCCGTTCTGCCTACTGAAGTACACACACTATGCAGGTGCTTCTGAACTAACGTCTTTCTTTGCGCATCTACTCTTGAAATGTCTTCTCTGCGGTCTACATCCTGCCACACCATCGATCTAATGTAACTGTTACAGGTATAGTACTGCATAGTGGAAAATAGTTGGTGCAGCACGGTATTTGTAATGATTTGAAGGAAGTCGAAGCAGCAGAGCATGTATTGGAGAGGGTCCTGAGAAAAACTAATCGAACGCAGCAATCGCATGATACATGGAAAAAGAGAAAATGCGAGCCTATTCAGAGCTTAAAAGTATAGTTTGGACGATTAAAGTCAAGCTGACGGAAAATAAGTTTTCGAGGGCAACAGCGAAAATGATCAGCAGCCAGTTCATTCAGTGTCTAGGCACGATTCTGATTCCTACTTTGTTCGCACTGGAAGGCTTGCATACTTTTCTCAGAGATACAGAAAAACTTGAGCGCCGTGATATCCTTGAATCGATTGCGTGTATCACGAGCTTGGAACGTTTTTGCTGTAAATTCGTCTAAAAGGAATAGCAGCCTGTGACTGCTGGAAAATAAACAAACAAAACAAATGACGATTAATTACGCAATTCAGGATGTCTCAATCTCAGCCGTGGAGAAGGTTGTAGCTGTGCATGTAGCAATTTATACATTCAAATTTTACCTAGAATGTGAGCGCAGTTACCGTTGTTAAAATGATTTTGGCTTATAGAGCTTTGTTTCATCACTATAGATGTCTAGAGAATGGCATTGCTTTAGTCATGTATAAATGCAAAGGAAACTGTTATTATTTCATGAGGCTTATTTTTTCAGAGGATTGTAGGTTTTTGCCATAAAAGCGCATAGGGAAAGCCTTGCCGTTTGTGTCATAGCAGTGTAGGCATTTCGGCAGTAAGATATGACGAAAACGGTATTGTTTTATTAGCCAAGCGGAAACGTTCAGCAAATGACTCCAAAGAGTATTGCAGGAATGCTTTAGGTTTTGCTAGTTAAGTCATCAACCCTTGAAGTCGTTGGTTCGGTCGTATGTTGTTGGATGTGAGGCGATTCAGCAGATGAGGATTTCAGTGGTACGGTGATGTTACGTTGCAAACTTTCTTTGTTTCATCAAGCATGAGAACGCTCTTTACTGCAATCACAAAAGAGCAATATAAACAAATATGTTCAAATAAACTGCGGTGCAACTGATTGTACTGAATCCCTTGTTAGCATGTAATTGCATTTTGCATTTAATCGACTGGCTGATTCAGTGTGCCTTTTTTTATTTAACAAAATGCGGATGTATTTGAAGTGAATGCGGATGCGAATTTTGGCGCATTGCCAACTTTTCAGGTGGTTTCCACACAAATAAGGCGATGTTTTTTAAAGGGTTAAAGCGATCGAAACGGCCAACAAAGATGACGATACACAGTGGCTCACCTATTGGGTGGTTTTCGCGCTTCTCAACGTGGTGGAGTTCTTCTCAGACACGTTTACGCAGTACTTCCCCGTTTATTGGCTTTTCAAGGTATGCATCAGTGTTGTTTTTGCCGCGTTAACTACAAGTTTCATCACGAAGTGATGTCGTTGGCTTAAGGTGGCTACGTGACATCCGTGCCGTAGACGGTCAGCAGATAGGCTTTTTAAAATACACAGTTGTTCCGAGGTTGCCAACACTAGGTAGCTCGTAAATTTTGCATTTTTTTCTCGGATGGCACTGTTTTTGAAATACGTGCAGTCTTGAACCCATCGACACAAACCAAGAATGCATATTACTTTTTCGACTTTGCCAAGCTATCCTGCCGGGAAAAGCCCTTAAGGCAATGGGGCAAGTCCTAGTTTCACTTTATTTTGACTATCCTCTGCACATTCATTGCATACACTTTTGTTCGACGCCTTTCATTGGTTCACAGAAAATATTTCATTCTTAAGGAGTTGAGGTTTTGTGAGATAGAATCCACAATTTCGAAACTATGAGTCGTCCATTCTTTTCCAACTACTTCCTGAAAACACATGGTGCGAGCTTGTCGAAGTTATTCAGCTAATGCCTATCGTTTTATAGTTTCGTGCATGTAGAGGTCAGCGGAACCGGAAGGCAAATTTGATGGACTTTATTCCGTTCATTGAATTTGGGCATTTCAGAATGGGTTTTGCAAGTTAGCTCGTCGTTTTTATGAGGGGTTTCACTCCTTGTTACCGTCAAAATAGATGTACTGCCAAACCAAGGTCATTTTCTGTGCTCCTGTACTATCGAAATAATATTGCTTCCGTCGAATCTATATATGTTGTTAATGTAATTTGTTGCTAAAGCGCCTTCTGCTTACAAGGTTTATAGTGGCAGGTTATCTATATAGCATGAATTCTTGGGCAGTATGGCTACACTTCTGTGAGTGATTCATGTGTAGCAGTGCTGTACTGTTTACGACTTCAGCAATACAGCTCAACAATTTGCGCATATTTCCATATGAGTGTTTTAGCACTGTTCACATATAGATATAATTCCCAGATTCTCAGCGGGTAGGCAACATTGAGTTGCATGCCCCAGAAAATGAAAACGAGCTAGGCAATGCCGTGTACGATATTGCATAATCTTTTGCAAAGCAGTGAAAGCGTGCAAAAACGACACTTCGGATGACGAAGGATGCTGATTCAACAGTGGGTATTGTTTGATGCCATTGAGAAAGGCTGCCCTCGCCTTAACTGTTGAAACGAAATGAATTTTAAAAAAATGGGGTACATCCGCAAATTTTTTGCATACAGGCTGATGTATTGCGACGTATTGACGCACTGCAAACAAATCTAAAACTTTTTGTTTGGAATGTGCGACACATTGCGGCGGCGTTAGAACGGATCCAAAGACCGAAAAGTAGGAGACTAAAAGCGACGTTTCAGTGTGCCTTTCTGCTTTATCTCTATCTACCAATGACGCTTGGTGCACAGAAGATCTACTACCGTTTTATCCAGCCCTTTGTACTGAAGCACCAGACGGCGATCGACAAACGCATAGGACGAGTTGCCGAGAACGTTGCTGATGCCATCGATTGTACGTTAAATGCACTTTTCGTTGTTTCGCTTTCATTTTTGTAGATCCGCACGACTGGAAGGTTTCAGCAATCTGGGCGTCAGCGATTCAACCAGCCTTTGTCTAGAAGGTTCTTTTAGATAAGGAGATGGAGGCGGAATTTTCGAAGGTTATGATTCACTGAGTAAGCTTCCTATAAAGACAGGGAGTGCATATTTGATCATCTGACAGTTAGCCAAGTGGAAGTTTACGAGTTGTGCCAGGTTCTGACGGCAAGTTTTTATTGTGCATTCTGGAATTGCTCCTGTTTCTTAGTTGAGGGTACGTCAGACGGGATGGTCAGGTTACAGTTCGAATCAAAGCATGGTGTTGGTAATGGTTATTGTTATACATATATGCGATAGTGATGAGCGTGCCCAAGTATCATTGAAGGAATGTGGAGGAATATCAGCGGAACGGCTATGCTGAAAAGGTAATCACAGTAATGCAGGAGCACTAAGCTGCTGTGATGACAGTTATGAAATGTGTTCTTGCAGCTGCTCGTCGTGAGTTCGAGCACCACGTGAAACCGAACTAAAAGGATATCCGTTCGGCAGCGCAAAGCAACATTTGAAGGGATCTATGAAGACAAGCTTTATCTCGATTTGTCATCACTCACGTGTTTTAATGCATAAATTTGCACCTAATTGCACACCGCTTATTTACTGCGAACGATGAACAGTGAAATATTGAACAATTGTTTTTCGCTGCTTTTGAATCCCCTCATCGTTGCTCGTAAGAACGGTCGACTGGACGCAACGAATAGAGGCGGATGCAAAATCCGCTGTGTGGCCAAGTTATGCACGGTCGTCGCACCCATGGGCAACCCACCCATTGCTGATTTGGGTTGGATTATTGGCAAGAACGGTTATGAGTATAGGTAAACCGGTCCGGCAATTTGGCCTCCCATTAAGCAGGCAAGGGTTGAACTAACTGCAAGCTTTACGGCCCCAATGCAATGATTAGGATCGAAGTTAGAGCATGTCGAATGTCTGTCGTTTGCGGTTTCGGGGGTTGGGAAGAAGTGCAGAAATGGATTTCGATTGCACTTCTCCTTTAATTTACGTCTTCATTACATCTGTTTGCTCCACTGTATCACTCCGACTGAAGTTGTTTTATGAAGTTAGCATTTGCCGTGTGTCATTTCACGTGGTTTATGTTTTGAGGTTGAGGGTTTCTGTTTTACGGACTATCGGCTAGCCCTCATCGGTTTATTTTGCTTTACACTCCTCTCCTAGTTCTTTCTACGTTTTTACCACAGGTTCCTTTTAAACGCTTTGCCATCGTCAATTTTTAATGCGATGCAGTGGCAATCGAATAACTGCTACGTTATATACGGGATGAAGAAATATCAATGAGTGTAGAGATTTGTTTGGAAGAAGGAAAGAATGCCGCTTGTTTTCAATTCAAGCTCCAAATATCTTTTTGGATTCTGTGTGTTAAAGTGTTAGCAGGACTTCGAGTGGATTCATTCGAAAATGACAGAATTGCGGCTCATTCCTTCCTCTTCATTGCTTTTCGTTTGAGTTTCGCTTACTTTCTTGTGGGTACTAGTAAAGTTCGCTTTGCCGTTATTTTTTTTTTCAATGACGGAAGTCCCGCTTCGACGTGGAGATGTTTCATTCCTTGAGGGTGTCTGCTTCTTGGTGGAAATCTTTATTCCCACATGGGAATTTTCTATGCCAAGTTTGTGGCTTTAAATTAAGTTTCGGGTGCATTTGAAAGCCAGATGTCTTCTAATGACACTACCTGCGCACAAGTGAATTTCATTAGGGAGCACGGTGGCCATATTTGCGGTGCAGGGAATATCTTTTTTTGGCATTGGTATGCCGGACTTTGTTTATGCAATATGAGAGTTTTCCGCAGGGCATCGCTGTGCAATGTATCTTTTCTGACACTTCAATTGCATTTATTAAAAGGCACCTGACTTGCGAAATCTTTGCATCGCCTTTTTTTTGCTTTGGCAAGTTTCTCAGATTTTGCGAGGTGCTTTCTGTGCAGTTTACACAAGCTATCAGAAAGAGTTTAGGAGAATATGCAGGGGATGATTTCGATAGTTGCAATGCAGCATTCATCAATGAGCAAACAGACCGAGCTGTCAAGAGTGACTTGTTTTGTTGGATGCAGTGCTAAGCTGGAAAAAGACTCAGCTATGATCGCCACCTAACGTTACAATTTATCATAGTGGCCCGACTGCTTGTGAAAACGAGTCTAAAATTGAACTGTTCAGTGGTTCAATTTGTTTACCTAAATAGGGGATAAAAACCCACTCACTGACCTCATGAATACTGCATGTGAGAGATGGCAAGCTACGACCAATGTATGCATGTTGCTTCGGTCGCGCGTGGCAATAGGTAGTCTGGTAACATTTACCCATATACGTGGCTGAGCTGAAGCCGCTCGACTGCAACTACACTTTCCATAATTCGACTGCTTGCTTCCTTGCACTTTCCGTGGGGTGTGCAGGCGGTCGAGCGCCCATCCTTCAAACTGAAGCAATAAAGGTGTACATGGTTTTCGTAAACAGTAACGTCAGCGTGTTGATCAGTGAAGCATAATACCTTCAGGCATGCGTGCTTGCTGAACAAGTGAAATATGCGAAGCTGTTGTTTAATGGGGTTGGTGAGAGAAGTGCGCCGACTGTTGTTTGCCGTGTTGCTCCGTTAAAGTGTTGCACCAACAATTCGGATCATTAAACGACGCGTATTACCTGAACTTGAGTTCTGCTTCCTGCTCATACATATAGATGACCCGGAAAAATGTCACTTTGTGCCCGGTAAATTGGTCGATGCACTTTGCGATTAGTTTGGCCATGATGTTCCAATGCGAAGTCCGTCGGCAAAACCATGGGGTTCCTCTTCTATCCGTGATAAAAACTCCCAAGAAAAAAAAATGACGGCCGCAATAAGCGTCTCTTTTTTTACTTCTCTCTCACATAGCTATACGTGTGTGGTCTTGACCGGAAGTTTTCGTCATCTATTTATCTCGAATTTTTCAGCTTTCGAGCATTTCTATGGCTTGTGGGGAAGTAGGGCCTATTACAAGGGCTAAAAATTTCGCCAACACCTCCAACGATGGCGTGCACTCTTCAGAAGCACTGTCCTCAGCTATCCTGAAAGCAATCAAGGCGCAACCCCCCAAATGCAGCTGTAACTTGACGGTCAGCACGTTGCAAACCTCTGATTCCTCAAGCGGCTCCGAGATAGAAAATGACGTCTTGAGCGTGCGTTTCGGAAACATTAGAGAGCCCTGAAACCCTGTCTGACGACGTCTTCAATATCTGCGGAATCGTGGTTCAGAATACTACGCACTAAATCACGGAACATGCAGTGATTGGAAAAAGTTTTGGGCAGAATTGCAGAGAGGCTGGGCACACTCGCTGCGTACAGCCAACCGAGCGGCGCTCATACTCGCACAAGAAGAGTATACAGTGCTGCCGTGACCTCCACTCCGCGCTAGGCATTCATGTAGTGGGTCAGAAACGACACGACAGTAGAATTTGATGTTTTTTTTGTTGTCTAGACGCCATAAGAATGCCGAATTATGAAATCTGCGAAATTTTATTTCAGTTGGAGCACTGGAACTATTTTTCTGCATGGTCTTGCAAACTGAAATATTAGCTACTTATGCTATTGTACACAGTTGTTACCTCTCATCGTTACATATCTCACGCTTCAAAATACGCAAAAATGCAAACGACACATTTCCGCATTACTCTTTTAGTAAATCGAGATTGTTATATATATTGGAGGTCCATGATACTTCGCTGCCGCATTAACGCGGCAGATAAAAGTTGATTTTCATTCCCTATCAAAAGCTCAAATTTCTCTCTCGAGATTGTTTCAAAGATCTGCAGTCACTCTGAAGACTTTGATAAGTTCTAGGCCACATTGCTTCAAATATTTTTCAGACATGCTTACGCTCTTTGAGAGGCAAATTCAGACTGTGAGACATACAGAGATAATCACGCGAGCACACGCACACAGGTTATGCAAGCCGACTCGTCCTTTCTCACATCGCTGCTACAGCGGTGCACACCTTGCAGTGACATCGCCAACCTCCCACACAAGTGTCGAACATACTCTGTGTTCAGCTTCCTGGCGCTGACGTTCAATTTCTTTCCAAGAACTCTTCTTGACGTGTTCAAAATACAGTGTTCGGGTTCCTGTTAGAATTAAATACAACATTTCGTCTGAAATTTTGTGTCCTTTCAGTGAAAAGATCTTTGGAATCATCAGAAGAATCATCGGTTTAGCAGCCCTTAAAAGAAGCAACAGTGTGCATGGTTGGCGACAAATGAATACTGCGGATTTTTCGTCTTCAAAGTCTCTCCACGAAAGTTCAGAAAGGAAAAAACTTAAGAGGAAACAGGGTGCTATTCGCTTTAGAGGTGCCAATGAGCACGAAAATCAGCCTGCTTCTGCAAAACTACAAAAATTATTTGCTTCTGAGGAACTCGGCGCCTTTGTGGATACCGCTCTGATCAAAAATGAAATGCAAAAAAATGAAACCCTACGCACCTATTTCACTGGTAGAAAAACAACAGCATATGTTCAGTGGAAAAGCAAAGAGTAAAACAAGCAACGATAAAATATGCCGGTATCCAAATACAAAGAAGTACAAAGCTGCAAAATATTGCAACCTCGAAACTATCGGTCGAGTGTCCAAAAAATACAAAGAAAAGTGCATGTAACCCGTTTCAACGGTCGAAACAAAACACTACAAAGCTGCAAAACACAGCACGTGCAATTTAAACGGCGGCGGTCGTTTAAGTGCAAGTGACTGTGCGCACTAAACGAATACGAATAAAATCCATAACTACAGCGATGCTGATCTGTCAGTGTAACAATCACATAAGAGAATAACTGCAGCGTAGGGGGATAAAGGACGCAATTGTGTCAAATAAAACAAATTTGAAAATCTAGGAAGGAATCAGCATTATACATTTCTCTCACAGTTATTAACGCCTGGAAACCATATAGGAGGAATAAGGCGACTGGGATATGAGGTGGAAAATGGCGGTCGGGGAATTTACCGAAAAAACTCAGACCACTATATAAACAACGAAATCCACCCTGAAGTTCCTATCAATCCCCAAAGCAGTGCACAGAAGTTGCGTTTTAAATGGCGGCCGCTCATTTAAAACACAAGCAAATGTGAACCACCTGAGCATCCAAACGATGGACAGCCCAATTTGTCATTCTACCATCTCCAAGGTATCATTGATAACTATAAGCTGCGAACGTAATACTGCCATGGTCGGTGCTGTAATGATTGAGCATCAAAACCCGCCTTATGCACTGCTGCGAGAGAAATGATTGTGAACGACGAATAAGGATCAAACAGAACAATGAAAAAACAACAGAAATGGCATTAAATCAGAAACCCTGCAGAAGTGAAAATTAAGTAGAGTCAGAAGTTCACTTCGGCTAAAACAAATGAAAGTGGAAATAGGAGCTGGAAATAGGGGTGGAATTCACCTATACACTGCAACCTGCGAACGATAATGCAATCAACAGCGTCTGTGCTTTAAACAGCGGCGGAGTGTTTAAAGCACAAACGTTTGCAATGCAAAATTTATAACTTGCAATACAATTATACGACTGCTGCGAAAGATAACACTGATCATATAAGACAGTGGTGCAAGGCAGTTTTCGGTAATTACGCCCCGAACGCTGGAAAGTGGTGGGGAATAAAGGCTAAAGAAGATTGTTACTCATAGCAAAAACGAATAAAATAGAATGCGCCACATATTTTTCAGTGAAGTGGGGAAACGACAATTATTGAAGAGGCCTCTGCAGCCAGCCTGAAGCGGTCCTAAAATCCACTAAAGTGTGACTGCCTTGCCACCTCATACCAATCCTGAATAGAACAACGCCACTCAAAACATTATTCTTAGCAGATCCCAAAGAAGAAACAACACAACGAGGTTGTTGAAGTCCGCCGTCAGTATGCCGAAATCCTTCGCCAGGCCATCGTGTGGAACAATCCGGCCCCTTGCGCGAGTCGTTACGTGGCGCCTCCAATGCTCATCCCGCTAGAAGGCACGGAATAGACCGTTTCGGAAAGCCGCAAATATTCTTTGAACACTTCGTTCAATAATGCAAGAAACGTCTAGTCGGTGCACGCATAAAACTAACATTAATGTGGAGAGCGTCAAGGATGACCTGCTTCCCCACAGTCATTCTTCCTATTTGGAAGATTCCACTAAGGGCTTGAGTATGAACCCGAGCATAGTGAGTTCTCTGGAAGAGCAGAATATTTCCCGACATTTAGCCATTCGTGCCCCTCACTGCGCTGGTGATAGTAATGACAAAAAATTTCGCCACGTTTCAAAAACATATTGAGAAGGCTAAGAAAGACTGCAAAGGCGAAGCATGTCCCGCTTCTTTTTTATGTGGGAATTCCGCGCAGCAGTCCTCAGCGCTTCGCGAGAAACACAAGTGCCACTAGGTGAAATTTTCAGAATCTTCAACCCAGAAGCAAACCTCATATGAGAATCAGCAATTAAATTTTTGCCAAAATGGTGAACGACACGAAGTCTGCTGAATAATTTTTTGCCATGTGATGAAATGTTTGAAGGGAAGACTCTAAGTGCCACATTCCATGAACGACCGTCGCCATTTTAAAACGAATATATAAGAGCACGAACACTTACTGCTTTTATTCGGAAGTCGATGGTGGCTGTCGGCGTCATATCTCGTCTTCAGTAGTCTCACAGACAAGTCGACTCCTGATGCCGACCCGACAGTCTTCTTCCGCTAAACGTCGAATCCGAACGTCGGCGTCACACCGACTCCCACAGTCCTGCAAACAAGTCAACTCTGAATGTCGGCCCACACTGCTTCTTCCACAGCCTACCGACACAGTCTTCGCTGCAGTCATTAAGCGCGCATAAATTAGTCCGCAATCGCCATTTTGCTCCTTACAATTGTGCACATTAATAAGGACTGACATATCGCGCACTGCAAAATTCCCCGTCCCTTCATTATACTGCCACATCGCCATTCCGTCAGCCTATCTATCAAAGGTCTCCAACACCATTGGAAGAAACCGTGAACTCTACCGGACTCTCATCTTTCCTCATTGAAAATGCTAACAGAACAAGAAGGGGATGGGCGAAGCTGTCCCCACTCATACCAGATGCTGTTCCCGCCGCTGAACAGCACAGCTGAATTAACACAAGAATAACTGGTCACGAATGGGGAGCAGCTTCAAGAACACCTCAAAGTGGAGGCCAAATCCGTACTGCTGTTACATGTTCTCTCCGCCCCGCTGTAAATCTCTGGACTAATAGCAGGCGAATAGGGCGGATTGCAGCACTCGGCCTGACGTGCCTTCGATAAAAGAAACGTCAGTGACACTAATCACTTCCGTTGTCCCCCCCATCCTCGTCCGCTGTATTCATCATGTGTAGCTCGATTGAAATCCATGGCCATTTCAGTTCGCAGCATACTCATAATAAATGAAAAACGCAATGTTGCAACAGCCTACTTTGAAAATAGTCGAGAGATGTACACTCGCTTTGTGTTCTGTTTCAGCTCAAGCTAAATTCATTTACTATGCATCCCACCGTCCCTAATGATATGATCTATTTCTTGTTTTGCAATGCAGCTCGTTTGCATGACCCTATCAGCTGACAGAAGTTTGCTGAGCAAGGAATAAACATCTTGGTTAATTAGTTCTCATGAATAAAAATTAAGTGGCCGTGTTCTCAACGGGGTGGAAAACACTCATCGCTAACTGGTGCAATTTCCAGTCGTTTGCCCCTGTCAACGGACCCATGGGAATGCTGTGAAATGCTTGGTTGGATAGACGGAACAGTTATCTTGCACCACAAACTCCCATCGATAAGCCTCTGCCACTTCGTCGACAATGGATGAGCTACACGAGCTATAACAACGCCCTATAGTCTTTACGTGCTCAGGTTGTTTTGAGGGTTCATCTGAAAATGCATCTATTCTTTGGACGCGAGTCAGCAAACAATTTCCGGAATAAAAAGTAGTCTCATCCATGCTAGCGGCTGCTCCCGCCGCTGAGCAGCAACTTTGGAAGAGGATGGAGAAAGCTAGCACGAATGAGGACTACTTTTTATGTACAACAAGAATGCAGATCTACGACTCATCGAGTGGTGCAGGAATTGGACTTTCATCCAGGCCGTTTCAAATAAAACGCTCCAAACATACTCAGTCCAAACATACTCAGCAGCTGAGGCATCATATTACATGCATTCTGGGGGAGGACCTGCCACCCATCCGTCCACAAGGCACATAATGCAGATTTTAGCACTGGAAGGTGCATCTTAAACCGTTGGCTAATTTTCGCATTCTCCCCAATGTTGTGAAAGGCTTTTGAGAACACAGCCATCAAAAATAAAAAATATCGAAGAACTTAGCTGGGATGCAACTGCAAAGGTCGACTGCACATGCTAACTGAAGGGGCTCAGGAGCCGACTGACGCGGTGACGACGGCACGAGCAGAGTCGACCCTTAAGAGACACAGGGCGTACACTCGTCCTCGATTCCCGCATTTGTCGGGTGGTGCACCACCGACGACGCTCGACCCATTCACGGTCCGCACACACCACAACACCGCCACCACCACAACGCCACCACCGCCACTCCGTCGCAACCACCAAACCGCTTGTAGAGTCGAACAATGAATGATGTGCTTGTACGCGTGTCTTTATATAGCACTTTTACTGCGATTGCAACGTTTGCCGCCTAGATCATTTCGGCGGTTCTAAATAAAGGACGGAGCATTTGGTGACTGACTAGGCACAAACGCAACGTGCTAATATTAGTAATATGTCAGACGATACTAAATCATCCCACAATAGATCAGTCCCGTAGTAGGTTATTGATCAGACTCTCCAGCTTGCACTAACGGGAAGGGAGCGCCTTGTCGCTCAGATCATTTTTGATGTGTGGAGATAAGAGAGGGTTGGCTATTGAGACCGATCAGGTGCAAAAACCGCGCTGAGGTGTGATCGAGAGAATGTCGTTGTTTGTCATGTTGCGCGCTCTCAGTGACGGTGCACTGGAATGACCGCTTGAGAGAAGGGCTTGTTAGGGCTATCAAAATCAGCGCAAAGGGAACAACAAGAAAGATCACTAACTGTTAGCAAGGTCGACAAGACGGCCACCTTAGTGGATGGATCCTATCTAAAGTCCGGACGTTTGATCCCCTGTTTTGAATGAAGTCGTTATGAAGGCTATTCGAAGCATTCAACAGGCAACAAATCAAAAAAGTGTGATGCAGACTACAGAGTGCTGACGGAAGGACCTGGAACTGTTCATGCATGTCCGCAACGTGATACATTTTAAGTTCCTTCTGTTGTTTTGAGAAACCCAGCGTCATCAGTCATCTGCCGCGCACTGGCGACGCAGCTCTGGTGGCGAAGAGATCAGAATCCTGATCTTGTCTACTGAGTTTTCCTAGCGAATATAAATTCATTTCAACCAAAGAGACATTTTTAGAGATGAGATTTTGTGTGGTCAGCCTGCAACAAATCTGAAATGACGAGGCTGTCGAAAGGGAAAAATGCGAATCGCATTGACAACCTCACTTAAAAAACAAATAGGTGATATTGAAATATGGCCAGGATGAAGTGCCCGCTGGAAATGTGAAGATGAAACCTTGCGTTGTCAATGAAGTTGGTCTAGGAGGCTCAGCGTCGCAGCACTTGAAAAACAATCGATTCCTTCTTACTTACTGAGGGTAGTGTGAACAACTTTCGAATAATTCACAGTTTCCTTTGAATTCTAAAGTAAATAAAATAATCGTTCTCTGAATCGCATAGGAAGTCCCAGCGGTCGCTCTATAAGACTCTAAGTTTCGTTATTTGCACGATATGTCTGGAGTATCGTAATTCAAAGAAGTCCGGAACTTTGTTGGTTGCCTCTTAATGTGATCGGACGGTGAAACGCTTTTCAACATTAATGAATCTCGCAGCGAAAACAAACGAACAGTTGCGAGGTGAAAACTTCCAATCGAGGGCAAACGCGAAGTACGTGAGCCTTAAAATTGGCTTGGTGCAGCAGATGCTAGCTTCGGAGTTCAGGTGGTGTAGAGCTTGAGTTCCCTGCACATTTTGCGAACGGAGTGTTGCGTGCATGACGTCGAAATCAGTTTCTCTGGGCGTTGCATGAGCTTTCGATTTGCAGTGATGTTCGTTTTCAAACTACAAAAACCTACTTATAATTTTTCAGCGCCTCGCACTGCTCTTTAATGAGAAGCCTTAGCCAAGGGCCTGGTACTGCACTTTTTACTTTACGCTGAACTGTTTCGGTCGGTGCTCTTTTGTCGACTTCGCTTTGTTTTGGCTATACCGAGTGAGTTCAGCAGTTGAACACTGCTCTCACAATGTTTTACGACTTGTTCACTTAATGGTTTTGTGGTTGCATTGCTGTGAGGTGAGAGGGGAATTTCGTGAGTTTATGTTTCAAAGGCTTACAGGTCACCTTTGGAAGTTAATGCCTCCTTTTTTTAACTCTTTGAGGGTCTTGCGTCCAGACAACTCAGGATTTTCTTTCAGCTTGGAAGTGAAGGGTTAGAAACGTAGTGGTCGTAGTGCTGTTGTGCTTAGCAACGACTTGATGTGAAGGGGATGATTAGAAGAATTCCAAACGTACTGCGATCGGCATCAAATTCCACCACGGAACCACCACAGTGGGGAGATGTGCAGGTGATTTAAAGCACTTAAAAGGTTTAACACTTTGGCAACTCCTTCATTCTCGGGTTTTAGAGATGTCTGATTTAGAGAGCGCGGAGTATCTTTTACTACTGTTTCTACAAATATCCTGGTAATTACCTCTCAGGAGACAACGTCACCAGCGAAACTGGACCGCTTCTGTATGAACCACATCTGTAATGTGGGTGGGATGAAAAATTTGAAGTTTTAATGATTATCATTAACTTATACGGTTGGAAATCTTTCCCCTACGTACTCACCTTCTTCGGCGCTGATGGCGTTTAACGCTCATCGAGCACCATTGAAGTTCTTCAGTCACTCCAACATTTTGTCCATCTGTGCGCAATTATGCAATAATTTCGTGAATTGGGTTAGTGCATCGTTAGAGGCATCGTTGATGTCTAAATAGTACAGGTAAGATGAGCGGTAATTGCTAAACAAAAAATGATTATGCATGTCCATGTTGTGCTTACTGCTGAAATGTCATGTTTCACTGTAGGCTAAACTCGGTTACTTCTAAGGGGTCATTTCTTACTTGCTTCTAAATGCTGCAGTTTGCAGGTGCGATAGTTTTCACACAACTAGGCAAATACATAAAGCACTTCCACAAGTGCTTTGGAAGGACTCGCGCATCATTTTGCTCAGGTTTGGGCGGCTTTCCTCGATAGCTTTTCTGCATGAGTGAGCGCCAACATTTCGGAGTTGTCAGGTTGCAGCAGAACTTTAATGAGGTATGCTTTGAAGCTCGTGAGTGCCAAGAAGTATGGTTTTCGTAAAATTGGAAATTCAGCTGCTTCCCCGCTCGTCAGAGTTGCTTAACTCAAAAGGAAATTCGGACGATATATCTATAAAAAAACACTGTAGTAACTGAAGTCGGAAGGAAATTTTTATGGTTTTTGAAGCGGAAAAGCAGTTTCAGCACAGCCTTTCATACATTTAAAATTTCTTAAGCGCGCTGCGTTTCCCACAGTCTCCATCGGGACAGTAGTCAAGGGAAAATATTTCCCTTTCCAATGGCATCATTTTCGGGATCGCCAAAGTTCAGAAGACATCCTTACGAAGTTTGACGGCGATTTGACAACTCCGAAGGGTGCGCACTTTCTGGTGAAGAAAGACGTTTCGGCTCTCATTTCAAGCATAACACATTCGAATATGCTGTTAATTTGGTTCGCTTTTTGGCTGAGGTAAGCAATCGGTCTGAAGGTAGGATGCGGCTTCAGATTGCGACGTGCCAGCTGTAAGCAAAGACGACTGAGCATCGTGAAGGTGTGGGGCGATCAAATGGGCTCAAATCAGTTTCATGCTGCGCTTACTGTTGGCGCGAATGCAACACGTATTTGCGAGAGGTGCTGTTGTTGCCCACCCATCATGCGTTATATGTGTGGATATTAGTCATTTCGGAGAAATGCGTTAGTGCTAGAGCGAGGTGCTGGTGAATAGTATGCAATTTCATAGGGGTTACCGCAAAAGGAAGTGTTCGTCATGATGCCTCCTAGCATCTGGTTCAGGATGTGCTGAACACATCATAGTCAGCATTGCGGCAACGACCCACTAGAATAAAGGGTATTGGATCGCCGAGGCTTCGGCTTATTTTATTCGATACGTGCAACTGTATGTAATTCGTTTTCGTTCGCCGAACATAAAAGCGCTGCTCTCATTATCTTGTCATAAAGAGGACTAGATTTAGAAGGCTAGGCCTTAAACAGTAGTGACTGCTTTGCCCCTCTTTGTCCCTCCAGTCATCGCCCATGCGTTTTATTTTTGTCTATCTGTCCGGCGACGCGACATTACATCTGTCACTGCCCAAGCTGCGCCTCTGTTGCAAAACTCGCGACCTACAGTTTTGCTGTTACAGGCGCGATGAACAAACAATATAGGCAGGAGATGCCACCGACGGGTGGCTACCGAAAGTTCAACTGGAACCGAACGTTTCCGAAAATGGTCTGGAGGCGTAAGTGTTTTTATTTGCTTTTGCATATGAAATGACACCACGCAGTGGGCCTCTAAAGGATGTCTGCGACCCCAGTCAATTCATGCCACTCCTTTACTTGGCAGCGACCGCAGCTCACTCGAGCACGAGTAATATGTGGTCAAGGTTTCTCTCATAATTTCTTGCAAAGATACAGGCTTTTTTAATGGGAAGGATAGGATGGTAGTCTGCGAGAACAAGTCAGCAAATTCTTTGTGTGAAGTTAATTCCATATCCTGCTTAAACTCCTTGTTACAAGATGTTCTAATGGACGTTCCGGCACGGTTTGGCGCGTCGATTCATCGTTATTCACACAAACCGCCAATAGGAATAGAATTAAGGGCGGGTTTTCTTCATAAGCACTTAACATAGTTTGCGACGGTGAGAAGTGAACATATTTGTAGCTGGGATAGTGGTCGGTGTGGTGTTTGGCACGTCAGTCTACGGCATCTTCCAGGCACTCGCAAACAAGAAACACATAATGTATGTTGTTTGCTGTTTATAGCATCCCATCTTTATACAGAGTTTCTTTCTGGATGTTGATAAGGACGTTTCTGCAAATGCAAGGTGCTCCCGAAAGAACATTTATGCGAAGATATTTCGTCTTTTAATATCCATCTTTTGTTAGTTATTTGCGATGTCTGTTGTCCACCGATCCAAAGAATCGATAAAGGATATTCACCGTTAACTGAATGTTACTGCCCTTTGTTATATAGGAGATGAGTTTAATGTTGCTCCAAGAGCGAATTCGTTAGCTGGAGTGAGTTGAGGCCATGCTTTGATGTTTCTAGTTGCCTTGAGTTCCTTACAGGTTGCCAAGGGGCGGCGTTGTTTTGTTTATAGTCCGAGGAGGACACCCTCAATAAAGAATTCGATTTGATTCAGATGCAGTGAAGATTGCTAACATGTGATTACTTAGTCAAATCCAAACTTGACTGGTGTATTCCTTTTTGGCTGTGCATTTCCACGACTTGAGACAAAGTGTACAAAATGGATGATATTTGAGTGGTTGCAAACGTGTTCTGTTGAAATCCTTTGATTTTTAAACTCCATCGAGGTAATCCTTGAAACTTGTTGGAGAAAAGAGGAGTAAGGGAACGATGAGACAGGTCAGAGTTTCGTTTTGGAAAGAACACAAAATTTTCTCTATACTTGAACAGGTTCGTTTGCTGCGTTAGATTTCTTTCTTATTCTAGTCATACTGAAGCATGGGGGTGTGGGAGAGGGGAGAGCAGATTCTGAACTTCAAGTACTGGAAGTGTTGTGATGTTAATGCAGCGTTTCTGAGGCGTGCCTCACGGATGATTGTTGTATTTGAAACACTGCCCGTCGCTGATTGAGTGCTTCATTCTCGAGGTAGTGTCATTATTTTATTTGTTTTCAGGAGCGAAAAATTCGAAGACGTCGATATTCAATCGGCGATGGAGCCTTTCCTCACTGCCGAAAGGGACCGATAGTAAGCTTGAGCGTTCGGATTGCACTAGTTTCACATCCATAATGAGGAGGGAAAATTTGATACGGTGCTATTTGTGCCTCTTTTTTCGACTTTCAGTTCACCACTCGGCAGCACCCCACCCATTGTTGGAGCTTGGTTCTAGTCGATCGAAAATACATGCACAACATTTATTTGACAGCCACTCGCTTCTGCGAGTTTCGAAATCGATTCACTTCTGAGAGTATAAAAAAAAACTGAGAACATTGCGAGAAGGTTCTCCTGATGTAGTCCTATGGTTGAAATTTTTATCATAATAGCCGAGGCTCAGACCACCGTGGTGTTTTGACCATCAGCCATGTCGAGACCAAGCAGCTTTGAACGAATATGCTGCGAGCGTATGCGTCAGCTGAAGATCTCTTTCTCTGAACTGCAATGAAGACTTGAAGACGATGTTCTTTCATCTTTGTTATGTTGTTTTTGCATCGCCGCATGTTGAGGATGACTGATATGAGTATATTTTTAAGCTGGCTTCGCCTTCTGAAGAAGAATCGGGACTTAGAAAACGAGGTAATGAAAGATGTTCCGGGCTGGAAGACAGGCACCTGGTATGGAGAGCCTGTTTACTTCACGTTGGGCGACAAATGGTGGGATCCGAGTATGGATGTAAGTTTTTCACTTCTGCTGTGTCCTTATCTTTTTGCAGCCTGAACATATCCCGGCAGCAGCCGTAGTGTTTCGCTACCACCTTCGCATAGCCCAGGAAAAAGTGATCGATTGCTTTTGGCAGGACCGGTCATTAGATCGGTAGAAACTGCTTGCGAGAATTCTTCGTGCAGTTACCGAGCTGGGCACATGCTCTGCGATCAGCTGTTTTTGCCTCTGTAAGTGGTACTAATCGTAGCACGCGTAACGGCTATAAATAGTATAAGAGTTGAGGCGAATCAGACTCGCTTGAAGCAAAACGGTGGCAGAACCGATTTCTTCCGACCAGCTTCGAACCGGCGGTTGTAAAAATCAGTGTTTTTCTGTGAAGAAGCGTACCGTTCTAGAGTAATAACCTTTTAGACTTCATCAAAAACATGAGTGTCAGCAGACTCTTCGCATGACCTGGTTGGATGTACAATCGCTTTTAATCACCTAAAATACCAGACGGGTTCTATTATGCAGTCTTTGAAGGTCTGAACAGCAGGCCATATTCAGTCTTTTTTTATTAATTTGGCGCAGCTCGCATTCTTTCTCCCACAGTCTTTAAACCTCGAGTATGGCTGTCGTGTTTTACAGATAGGAATAAAAATTATGAGTTTTACGCCTTCTTGACCAACTCAAACTCAAAAGTAGAAGCTGGGGATGTTTGACTGATCGCGTAGTAAAGCTTGTCCTATATGGTGTTTTCAGTGGTATGCTGACGATGAGCAGTCGCGTTTTTTAAACCAAGAAACAACTGTGCTATGCTGTGACACAACTGCGCAATTGAGCAACTTGCCTGGTCTTCCGTAACCGTTTGCTGCCTTTCTGTACCGAAAACTGCGTTCATGTGTCACACTTGTGCTGCTCGGATATCATCCCCTCCTCCCGCATAAGCAAATTTGCCACCTTGGAAACGAAATTTGCTGCTTCAGTTAGACGCGCTGCATTCTGATGTTGCAACCTATACCTACTGTTACAATCGTAAAGGGTTTTCCGAAACTTCAGCGTTTAGTTCGAGCTTTTTTCCTTACTGTGAAATTGCTTCGTTCCTCTTGACATGACCACCATCGCTTGTGTTTAGATGCTAGAGATGGAGAATCTCACTGAAGAGACCTCGATCAGTGAAAAAAGACGTTTACTGTACACACACAGCAAGAAAGAAACGTGGGGATTCATGAGCGAACGTGAAGACCGTCGAATTATACCATATGTCTGCTCCGTTTATCTTGAGTTGTTCTCCTGGAAGTGGAAGCATACTGTTGACTGATTACTAAAGAAGACTTTGCCCTTCGTTATGGAATTTTCGAAATTGCATACACAATGTAATTCAATTTCAGGAGGTTTTCGCGCATTCAGAGCATCACACACTGATGAAGGAGCACCTCTGGCGTCACCACCCGGAGTACGCAGCACCCAAATTCTACGACCGCTGGATACCGAAGTTCATCGACAAATACAACTGGTAACCGCAGTGACCATGCTGCGATGTAGAAACTAGTCTATGTAATTCAAATAAAGCGTTCAATTATTCACTGTCCTATGACTACACCAAAGAAGGGACGGATTCGGAACCGACCGTTTTATGGAGACGACTGAGTTAACCCAAAGGCAAGTATGCAACTATCAAAGACATACGCAAGCACTGCAGGAAGTGAAACCTCAAGAGGGCCCTGGAAATAATACGACAGTCCTAGTAAAAGAAACTGCACGGGAAAGACCGGCGCAATGCAGAGCATAGAAAAGACATGGGGGGACATGCGTTCGCATGTACTGCAGGGACGTTGCAGGCGCAGTGATTTTGACGTAATTAGTGGTGTGATACAATGCAGCCCGCCAAGGACTTGTAGATTTCGACGACGTAATTAATGTTGTTATTAGATGTAATGTGCTTTGATGACGCTCCCAGCAAATTCATTGCCGGCAGTAGGAAAAGACATTAAAAAGGCGACCGCCGTTGTAAATCCGAAGGCAATTTGAGGTCGGCAGGTTTTCACCCGTCCTATGTCGGTGCCTTCTTTGAAACGTTTTGTTAGTTTCGCCGATCCAAAAATGTTTGATAACAAAAGGTGTCTGATTAGCATCGAGGGAACGAGACGTGGGGTCACGGTAGTCTGCGAATTGAATTAGTCGCTATTGTTGCTTAGATCTTTGCAGAATGCAAGATTGATAAGTGTGGAGTGTGAAATATGAAAGGTAATAGGCTTAGGTGAGGCAATGATGCGATTTCTCCAACATACGAAGTCTTTTGCTTTTGTTGGGGACAGATGTGCAACTAGTGCTGATTTACTTGAGGTGAAACTAGGGCACTGTGGATGCGGTATTTGGAAACTCTTTCGAAAATCATCAGAATGCGGAATATCTCTACGTGTCGTTTTTGTATGTTGTCCAAAGTGCCTCGTAACGGTATTTAACTATGGCGCATTTGCGGTGTTAAATGGCGTTCACTTTCTTATTTTTGTCGCAGCCGTGTTCTGTTTGTTTTGTTTCGCCTGCTTACCGCTTACCGGCATTTTATGTTTTAAGTGGAAAACTTACTCCCATGAACATTCAAAACTGTTAATTGTTCTCAGCTCAACCTACCGCTACCAGTCAATGAAAACAAGAGGTGAGAAGAGAGTGCCCTCAGATCAGTGTCGAAGCAATCCTTACCCTCTGCGCCGATGTGTCTCGCGACTATGAATCCCACTTTTAGTGACCGTGTTGAATGGATAGATTGAGATTTCGATGATGGGCGATGTTTTCAATTTTACTCAATCGTTGAAACTATCAAAAATAAGCGTTTATTTTTGACGCATTCATATTTGATGCGATTGCTGAGAGAAGTCGTCATGAAACGATTTCCGTATCGAGGTGCCCGTCGAGCAAAATAAGAATTGCCACTCGCATATATTTTAACTTACTGACTGTCGCAATCCATCGAAACAACGGGTTTCTCTTGTGGTTAGGTCTCTCTTGTTGATATTTTCTTATAGGCCACTTTTCATCCAATAAATGGGTCTATTCGTGAAATTTTCTACTTCTTTCTATCAAGACAGGCAATAACGCTTCGATCTAAGTAGCCACTCCCTCCCCACGTATCCTCTTTCCGACGTTGTTTTAGAAAACACCACATTTAATTCGAGCACATATCAGAACGGTTGCTCTCGAACCCTTACGTATTTTTTGTCCATTTCTTTAAAGATGCCCCGACAGTGTAGTTGACGATGGCTTCAATGTAGCCTCGCCTTCCGAAACTCCCATCGCTCAGATCGCAGTGCTTTCTGAATTCGAAGAGATGGGAGTAACAGTCTTGAATTCCAGTCGCACTTTTATCCTGAAAAACACCTAGTTGCGTACCGAATTTCTTATGAGCTCAAAAATTTCCGAATTAGATTTTGAGTTTTAGTAGTAGTGTTGTTATTTGAATTTTTTGCACACCTCATACCGAAAACATTCGTGATGTACTTTGTCCGAAGAATTGAATGCTGGTGTATAGCGAACCATTCGCGATTTGTTGTATTTATGCGCACGTTTTTGTGCTGTTGACAGCTGCTTAAGGAATGGGGTAGAGGTGCACGGAGTGAAGTGTGGTGGTGGATGCAGCGGTGTATCCATCGGGTCAGTGATAGGACGGATTTGGAGAGAGCATTAAATGTGGCGTTTAGCACCGGTCGATGTGACGGTTGCGCGGTGGCGGGCCTACAGATTACCCTTTTCAGTAAGGTGGCATGGTTCCTGCCATATTTGTTACCAATTGGCCATAGGTTTCCCACTTTGGTGACCGAGCCATGTATCCTGCTATTTTGTTGCTAGGGGCAGTGAATTTCTCTGCTTAGTGGCCTAACCACTACACTGGGGGCAGCTGGACTATGGATTCCTTATCCCAATAAAATCCTTTGCAGCATTAGATCTTCGAGCACTAATAAAAGTAGTGGTGATTGGGGAGCTAGAAATTCGAAGGAAACTTAATATCCTTCGACGTCTTCATATTTTAGCGGGCAAATGCCGTTAAAATGCTTCACTACGTCCTTAAAAAAGTTTTTTGTAGAATGTTCCTTTCAAGATTTAGCAGTTTGTTATATATCACCGATGTTATATCCTGCTTCCATAATAAATTGTTTTCTTTTCTTTTTTGAGGATTTCCTCGTCTATCTTCACATCTCTTCAAATGGCATTTTTGCCATTTTTATAAACGAATTCCGGCGCCAGATGAAATCGAGTCGGTTTCGAACACCTCGCGTTGTCGCCCTCATTTCGTTGTGAAATTGTACCCTTGCTTCGTATATTCGTTATGCACTGCAGCACACCCATTTTGTCAACGTTGCTGGTATGTCCGTGAAGCACTCCATGAAGGCGTGCAAATTGAGCCAACGTCCACACGGTTTAAAACTAGATGTGTTTGTTTCACAGCGGCAACCCACGCCATCTTTTGAAGGAGGAACTGATAAAATAATTGAGTAACAAATCGGCGGCATTGCTATAGGCGCTTATCGAGACCTTTCCTCAACTACAAGTATCTGCGTCAGTAATTGCTTTGCTGCGTATACTAGAACGTTATGGAAAGACCGGAAAATTTTTTCGGGGAATCTAGTTCTAACTCCGCGATGTTCCTTTCAAAATTATTTGTCTGTGTGACTTAATTCTCAACCCTTTATTCAAAATCGGCGACATCGCAACTCTAAAAGATACCCCCCCCCCTTGTCCTCCTCGCTCCACAAAAATTAGTGACCCATGGGGCTTTTCCGTTTAAAGAAAACGTTATTTTCCGTTTTGTTGACACATCGCATTCGAACCCTTAATGCGTTGCACTGAGGATGGCTGTAATTGGTAAAAAGTGCTGATGAGTGGTTACGTCGTTGAGCATTCCTGCTGATGACCGTAAATTCATGTCCCGCAACGTTTTCGGTGGTTAAAAAGACCTGGAATGTGTGGAGGTTACGTCCTTTCACAGTCTTCTCATAGGATCGATGGGTTTATTCATCCTTAAATCTTGTCACGGTCCGGCAGAATATGCGTTAAAAATATAGGTCTCGCTACATTCCTTCAAGTATATTCCTATGTTGTTAGATGCGCTCCCGAGCAATGTGTGCCGTGCTTACTAGCAGCCGATGCGCTTCCTCTTGGAAGGGTCGTTTCGATGGTCGCATTCCCCTCGACAGTTTCACCAAATCGGTGACGCTTGAAGGTGATGCCGCGATTCCGCATGTTCAGCTGAAATTCGACGTCCGTACGGCGAGCTGGCTTGATAACGACACAAAGCGCACACTGCTTGATCGATATTCACATCGAGTGAACGCGTTAGTTCCAAACACTCTTCACTTTGCTTCCTCAACGTTAAAATTTCGAGCTTTTTTTGATGAGTTGGAATAGAGCAGTAGAAAGGAAAGTGGGTCTCAGTTCTGGGAGTCCTAGCAGCCTACCAATTAAATCGTGCGAGCAGAAGGAATTCACATCCGTAAGTCCTTGTGCTTCGCGTTTGTTTTGACCAGGAGACCTAGCTGCCACATACGCGAGCGCGCGTATTGACAGGCCTCGCATTCTCTACGGCGTTGACATCCGATAGCATGTCTAAAGTTGTTTTCGACGTATGATTTGAACCACTTTTCAAAATAAAGTCATTTAAAATCCGTTTATAGATGATAAATTCTTTTGTTAATCTCTCGGCTAAATGTAGAAGAAGTAAGCAATGTTGAATAAAGCATAAATTAGAATATATTCATATATTGTCAGTGAAGTGCTTCATTAAACGCAGATAAATAAAAGGACAGACCTTTTTTCTTCGAAGGAAGTGAGAATTATTTTGCAAAGTTATTTCGAGCTCTTACCGAATATTTAAGTGTATTATTTTCCTGTGCTTTTAATATGCAGTGTTTATGGGACGATTACACTGCATTTGTCTACATCTTTGCAACCTCCCGTTTACCAATGTGGCTGTACTAGATTGTCCCCCGCGTCGAAATGAAAGTACCAAAATATAATGTTTTATGTTTAAGTAGGCTTCAGATGCTCTAAACGCTGCATTCTGCATTTTTTTAAGGGCTCATTGAATGTCCCAGTGCAGATCGAGTCACGAACGTTATCGTCATCGACGATTCGTTGCAGGAATGGCGAATTTGTCGTGAATTCGCGTCGAACGCGATCCGAACATCTGAATGTGGCAGACTGTATTGACAAACTAAGGAGTGCAGTCTTCACTTGTTGTGAAGAGGGGTCAGCAACGGAAACTGTGAATGATGATGCGAGAGGAACTGCAATAAATAATGCCAAACGACGACTACTGGAGTACAAGCAAACGGGTGCAACCGTTTCCTAGTTTTGCTTTTTGAATTGGTTGGAAGTTCATAGGGCCGATTTGCGCGCATTTTTTGGCACACTGTCCTCATCTTTTATTGCAAGTAAATCGAACCTTCTAATTGGTGGGAATTAGACCTCAACGTTATTTGTTTGTCATGCAGCGAAACATCAAAGGAGCCTATCACCGTGCTATAAAATCCGCCGAAAGCACCGTGGTGTGTTCAATATGAAACTTGTGGCAGCCAGCTGCATTTGAGACGTTACCGAATTGTTTTGTGCGACGCGCGTATCACTTGAATCGTAGTGTTTATTAAGTCAGTTCGTTTCAGTGATGTTGTTTGGAGTGGTCGCTTTCTGAGTGAATCTTTTGTAGTCCACCTTCTATATTTCGTGGCAGACGTTTTAACACTTTAAGTACCTTAATTTAAATTTTATTATGAAGCCTTTTGGCAACACTGAGAGCAGTCTGCCCAAAATGCGTTGTTTCTCCAGTCACGACCACTGTTTTGAATGACTGTCGTTCAAAACGTTTCTTTATTGTTCCCATTCTTAAGAAATTATTAAGTAGTGTTGCTCAGCCGAACAGTTAGGGCTTAGAGCCCACAGAGGAAGGATGTTATCTGAGCTAGAGTTGGTACAGAGCTCGGAGATTCCGAAGCAACACCGTTGCACAGTTACCTATGAGGAAATAAGTGACCTTGCAGCTAGATAACGCTGCCTGTGGGTCCCAAACTAACGCGTCGTGGATGGTATCTGGCGTTAGTTCGGGTCATCGCAAACGGGTTGATGTCGCCCTCTAAAACGGAGACCCTCCGAAGCCACATTGCCATAAATTCACACAAAAAGTGTTGGAAGAAAAGGGAGGAAACAGACTCTTCCGACCAGATCTGTTGTGATGCTGTTCAGCTCCTTTCATCGTGCATTCAGGGTTGGTGCATTTATCGTGCATGAAACGCACAGTAATTGTCCCTTCTGCTGTATATAAAACACACTGCTTTCCAGTTCACCTGAAAATGTTTTATAGAGAAGTAAGAATAATCATTTTTCAATGAGCCATCTCGTCTCTCTGCCCACCCCATTCACACGTTTCTGTTTTGAAGCAAGGCTTAGACGTTCAGCACAACTGTTGCCACTTAAATTGGCTCGACGACACAAAATTTTTGTATAACAATATTTGAGTTTCCGGCAGACATAGGTACCTTTCGTTGAAACTGTTTGTGGGAACAGTAGGCGCTGACTTGTTGAGGCTGTTATATGCCACAGTCAAGGAAGTGTTCAAAACGTAACCTGATGTCGTGTCAGGAGCAGTCTGTGAACCTAAATTGTTTCGAGTGGAAATGAGAGGTGTAACTTATTTCATGTGGTTCAGAACAAATTTTAAAGTGACATGAATCGTCGTCGCGACATATGATATCACCCCCAGCGTTATGTTCAGTAATTTTATTCTATTTTACCGTTGTTGGTTGGGGGATGGTCTCATCCGTTTCTTCTTCGAAATGGGCAATATGTGATGAGAAAAGACGCAAATTGATACTTTGGTTGAATGGTGTGCCATGCTTATGTGGGAGTTTTCTCGAAAACATCCAGGAGAATGTATGATCCTCTGAAATGTTAAGTCGGGATAGTTGCATGATGTTACCACGAAGTTGAAAAGATGAAAGGCGCCATGGAATAAATAGGTATAAGGCGGGTGGCAGCTGTCGCGGCACTCCTTTGTCTACTCTCGAAAACGTTTCTGCGGTGATTGGTTTTCAGCGTTGGCTGATTTTAGTTTGCTGATGAGTAGAATGCTAGGCTGTTGTGCTGTCTTTATTACAGTTTTCATATTGCTGTTGTTGTTAGGTGTGGATTAAGTGCGATCGGACTCCACCCATACCGATTGTTGTGTATATCTTTGTTTGTTTTAACTGTAATTTTTATCATTTTCCATTTACTTTGAAATCTAATAAAGTATCGGTGATTTTTGAGGTGATTCAGTTCTTTCACATATTCCTCATCGGTTTTTTCCAGTTGGCAAGCTATACTATTATTCATTTTCAAGAGTTTATCATTTAAGATGCACTCTGTGAATTTATCGATTTAATTCTCTTTTTGTGGTATTGTGTTTTTGAGCAGTTGTTTTCATGCGGAAAGCATAGTCGCGAATGTTTTATTTCAGAGGCGATTAGGGGTGCTCAGCAGATGGTTAGGCGATGCTTGATGGCTCTTTAGGAAACCCCTTGCTTGATGCTTATGATGTGACTCAGGTGACACAAATCATGTGTCTCGCAGGTGTTATTTTGTGTACGCTGAGGGATGAGTTATTTTTCTTTAACTGTTTTCTCACTCGTAGTCTTGATCCCTGTCGAGGCATCATCTGAACCGAACTTTATGCATCAAAATATAATTGTGAACAACCTTCATTGTCGAGTCCATCGCGGACAATACAGTATTTCACGTAAGACTTTTTGTGCGTGGCTCTGTGTTATACCTAGAGGTAAATCTACACGAATAATGCCGAATTCATCTACTTATAGCTCATTTTGCTAATGGACCGCAAACAAGAGTGCATCCGCGCCATTGGAAAGTCGAGCTTCCCGGATTTACTTTCATAATTCGGAACTATTTTTTCCGCTTTGTGGTGCATCAACAGAATATGTTGGAACTTGATTGTTTCTCCGAAGCCCACTCGGAACCCGTAATGCGGTCCTTTGTGTAGCCGCGCTGTCTGCTTATGGCGTGAACTGTACAGGGGCCGTTCCTGCCGGATATTGCAGGCGTTTCAACGTCGGCTAAGTATTTCATCTGTTGCAACGTATAGGTGGCGCTCTTTTACGCCTCATTCAAGCAGCATGCATAGTGGTTATTTGTTTCAGCTGGTAGTTGATCGTATGGCGCAGACGTTGTTTAATAACGCTGCTCATGTAAAAGAGGACAGTTCAAGTGCAGGAGAGGAGACCGGCCCGGATCTGAAAGAAGAGAACGATTCGAGCATGAAAAAAGAAGACGGTCCAGGTGGGTCAGAGGTAACCGAGCAGCGCTCGGATGCAGAGGCAAAGGAAAAGGAGCCAAACGAGGGAATACGGGACAACAGTGGAGCAGTGCATGGGGAAGGCTCGAACAACGGTAATACTAACGGTGACAGCGAGAAGCGATTGGAGACGGAAAGGAGAGAACGCGAGAGCGTTTTAACCGAAGAAGAGAGGATTCAGCGAAAGGATGAGTCTGGGAAAATAAAGAACGAGGTGAGTTATGTTTGCACGTTTTGTGGTGGTGTGCCTTGTTTCGATTGTTCTTTCTGTACTATCTATTACGGTTTAGCTTAAACCGGATATATTTCATCACCGTGAGATACTCGCTGTGATAGTGGAAAACGGGCGGTTACACCTAAGGATAAAGCAACGTAGCATAAATCGCTGCTTATGCGCACCGGTCCCTGGAAGATCATGCCACGGCGACTTGCTGGATAATAATTTATTGATGGGGATCCGGCGATGATAAGCTTCTTTTTCTAACGTAACCTATAATTTGTTTTTGAAGGGCAATAGGAAATTCGGCGAAGGCAGTTGGCAGGAAGCGATCGAACTCTACACGAAGGCACTTGAACGCTGTCCACTGGTGTATACCTCTGAAAGGTTTGTAGTCGATTCTCGCTCAGAATACTTCGCATCTACAGATGTGAAACTTTAGGGACACTGAGGCAAATCGGTTTATTAGTGAGAGTGATGGACACCTGTTTCGACTGTGGAGAGGTAGACACAAGTGATGCATGCCACCTGCGAGGAAGGGTGCAAGAAGCGTTTCTTTGTTGAGCCGCTCTAATGCTTCTGCAGTTTCTTTTTAGTAAAGTACCATGAGGCGAGAGCAGTTACACGAGGGCATGTGTAATTTTCATATACATTTGCATAGTATGTATAATATCCTGAAGTTTGATCAGCGAATACATGCATAACCTCATCGAAAACTTATTCTTGTCTAAAATTTTTTTCAGAGCAGTATACTTGAGCAATCGAGCGGCTTGTCACATAAAGCTCTCGGATTGGGATGCGGCTATAAAGGACTGCACCGAAGCCATCAAGCTTGGTTAGCCGCATTTTCTTTTCGATTCCTAGTACTCTAACGATATATCGATGGTGATGTTATAGGCTCCTAACTTGTGAACAGATATACACATTCTTCTCAGTCGTTTTCGGCAGTTCTTAGACTGTAACAATTGGTTGATATATTCGCGACATTTTCGGAAACGTCTGAGAAATTTATTTATTTTAATGTCCCGAGGTGGGAAAACGTACCAAAGTATGTGAATATGAACAGCAAGGAGCATCTTTCGCAAAAGTGCAATATATAGACCAGTGGGCATTTAATACATAAGAGGAGCAATAGTGTATAGGTGAAAACGATCAGCCTTAGCTTAAAAGCTGAAGGAGTGGGTGCATTAACTATATCGGCGGGGAACAGATTTCAGACTCGTATAACATGTAACTGGAAAAATCCGTGCAGTTTTGCGATACTTTAGAAGTGAAGACGTAGCGGGATGAAATTTGCCAGGTACCTCGAGTATCTCAATGTCCGGATACTAAGAGCTGACGGTACCGAGTACCTAAAATAGATATCAGTAGGTATCAAATATCCAAAACTTGTAACGTGAAGTCCTTATCGAATGTTCGAAATTGAGCCATGTAATCCCCGGCCATTCACTTTCGGCATATATACATTCATCGACAGTATATCTGCACTACTCAATATACACCGACAAATTTTTGCATGAGCGGATGGCAAGAAATTGAAAAGAGGTTATGTTGATTGTTTGTTTGCAGATGATGAGGCAGAGGATTTTGCTGGGCAGAATGCAATATTCTTTCCTTTCGTCATACTTTTACTTTCAATACATTAGAAGTAGATGCTCTTATCGTGCCTTTAGTGGTAGAATTAGACCTCTCATACTAAGTAAGTGTCTGGTAGTTATACAACATTCTCATTCCACACGTATAAAACTAGCCATGTTAGGGTTAGGTGCACAATTTGACCTATATAGAACATGGTGACAAATGCGCGAATTCTGTCCACCGTTTCGTTTGTTAAGCTTCGCGAGATAAGGTGCTCTGAGTTTGATTGTTGAAAAATAGACACTTATTTTTGACCAGACTGTTAAATACTCGGTTCTTCATTTTCTTTTCTCTTTTGGGAAAACATAAGTTGCGAAGAGAAGTGAAGTAAGTTTTATCCGCAACGACTGAATAAAGTCACTTCTGTTGCGATACTAACACTTCACGATGTTTTTGAGGTTTTGAAGTGAAAGAATTTTGAGGTTTTGATGCGGCGATTGGAAATTGGTGAGAGTTTTCGTTAATTTAGGCGCACCGAATGACAAACCACTCGAAAGGCGAGCACACTGCTACGCTCAAACGGAGGAAAACTATGATAATGCGTTACACGATTACGATGAACTAATCAAGAAGTACCCTGACAAAAAGGTTTATGTCGAGAAGGCATTTAGCTTAAAGCGAGCCATTGATGAGCGAAATGAAAGAATAAAACAGGCATGTTGCGCTTTTTTCACTGCCTTTCATTGCTGAATATCTTGCGTTTTGTTTTCGAGCCTTTTTGCTCACATGGGGATTCACCACTATATCATGGACCCCGGCTTATCCTTTCTGAAGCAGTCGGCACATATACTTTGAATTCAATTATTTTCTCAGCAGTTTTCTACTTTTATTCCGATTTTATGGTGTTAGGACACCCTCCATGTCAATTCACGCTTTCCTGACTCTTTTCACTCTTTTCTGGGCGCTTCCTATTTTTGCTGTCCTTCAATTTTTTGCCAAATATTTCTAGCCTTTCTTGGCTTCCTCCCAACACTTCTCCAACCTTGTTTCGCATCTTTTAACTTTATGTAAATGCTTTCTCAATATTTTGAAGCCCACTATTTTACTTCCAAACCTAATGCCTCTCTTCCATAGTTTTTAAGCTTTGGTTCCCCTTTTCAGTCTTCGTTTTTTCCAATATTTCCGTCCATTTCTATTTCTCCCGACGTTTTTCGTTTTTCTTTTCAGTTCGATGTCTCTCGTTATCCCTTCGACGTTTTACCGAGCTCGTTTCCAATTTCGAGTACTTTCACGATATTTTCAAAGAGTGCTTGACATTGCCTGCATGATCCATTTTCTCCCAACGTTTTCGAGCCTCCGTTCACTTTTTTCCATTCTTTTCAAAAATCTTCGCGACGCTTTCCACTCTCCTTTCGTTCCCCGCTTCTTTCCTGAACTTCCATCATCTCGATTCGTCTTTTTTGAAATGCTTTTATTTTTTTCCTGTGGTTTTGCATTCTTGTTACATTTTGCAGTTTTCTATCCATTGCAGGAGATTCTTTATCATCACTTCCTTTTCCAGCCTTTTCCACTACCTCCCAACATCTTGTGGCATTTTCCAGCCTCACTTTCTTCTTCATACTTTTCAAGAAATTTCTTCACCGTTTCACTTTACGCAAGACTTTTTCAAATTTAGTTGTGATCCTTCAAAGCTTTCACTTTCTTTTTGATATTTTCCAAGATTGCTTCAATTTTCCTGGTCTTTTCCGTTTCTTTGCAGCGATTTCTAAATGCTTCTGTCTTACTTCCTCAATCGACTTTTATCACTTCAGCTTGTTTTTCTTTTCTTATTTCGTTCATCTCTTCCCGAGGACGCACTTTTATGCCTCCTCATTTTTCTCCCAACCCATTCTTCAGTGTCTTCCAAACCTTTCGACCCTTTCCCCAGCGTCTTACAACATTGTTTTTTCCATTCTTTGCATCTTTTCGCATCCTTCCCAGCATGTATCAGGCTTGTTGTGATCTCTTTTCACTTTTTTCTTACTTTGCTAGCGATTCATTGTCCTGTTCAGCTTTTTCCAAACTTTTCACTGCTTTTTGCACCATTTCTCAACCTCTTCCACGCCTCTCCGACCTTATTTAAAATATTGCAACTTTACAGTATCACCTCGAGCTTTTCAGCTTCGCTCCTTTTTTCTCCAATTCTTTTTGTTCTTGCCTCATCTTTCACGTTTTTCCCCGCCCTCCCGTCTATAGACCGAAAGATTTTTTCGCGACGATTTTTCACCATGTTATATTTTTTCCACCTTTGACCGCTCATTTTTTGAGGTTTTCCAACCGTTTGTCCTTTTTTCAGCTGCGTTACGGTTTCCCCATTTTCCATACCTTTTTCCTAGCCTTCTCTAAACAACTTCATTTGCTTTCGTTCATTCCCCTTTCCACCTTCTTCCATTTTCAAATGTTTGCTTCGACTTTCTTTAACCATTATTCACATTTCCGACTATCCCGACCTGTTTTTCTTTTTTCCAACCTTTTGAGCCTTTCTAGCGGCATTTTGGGCCCCCCATTCTTCCCCAACTTGCCCCAGGCTGTTCTAATTTCTCGCCTTCGTTCAGTGTCTGTGGGTTTTACCAGTTTCAGGCCATATTTCTCGTCTATTCTTTTTCGAAATTGCTCTCGTTTCGTTATTTTCCTACTCTGCGATCCTCTCCTCAGCATTCTCGTCGGTTTTTCGCTGTTTCCACCGAAAAGTTGTGAGGTCGTCTTCCGCCTGTTTTTTTTTTTCATGCAGTTTTTTCATCTTTCCTCTAGTACCTTCAAGACCCATTCCGCCATTTTACAACTTCGCAGTCTTCCACTGCTCCTTGATTCCCCTTCCACTCTTTCTAAGCTTAAATTTGATCATGGTCTTCCAGATTTTTCCACCTTTATAATCCTCCTGAAGTTTTTTTAGCATTTTACAACTTTATTTTCCACTTTCCACAATTTCAATGGTTTCCAGTATTGTCCAGTACGGCGGCAGTATGCTGGTTTTGCTTTCAATATTAAACAAGGTGGTGTGCACTTCGGAAAACTTTCAAGGCGCAAAAGTTGTGACATGGACGGCAAGGTACTTGCTTATCTGCTTGACTCTGCAGTATGGCAGCCTGAATGGAGACGATTTGTAGCTTTTATATATCTAGATAGATATTTTCTTTATAGGACATGTTGGCAAAGTTGAAGGATTTGGGCAACATGTGTCTGCGCCCATTTGGACTTTCCACGGACAATTTCCAGTTAACGCCGAAGCCGGATGGAGGGTATTCGATCAGCATGAGGAAATGAGGTTATTCTTCCATCGTTTTATTTTCAGCTGTTCTACTTCCATTTGTTTTTATTTTTTTGCATTCGGTAGCATTCGTTCAGCTCTGCTCACCAAAGCTCATGAAAAGAAGCCTCTAGGAAAAGCCAACTGCAGACAATGGGCATTCACAGATTTTTGAGAAACGAAGTTCGAAGGTAGATCTGTTTGTCTCTTGGCTAGGAATTTAGCGAGATAATGGTCGCCAAAGCCATTGTTAAGAAGGTTCGCACGTGCGTATAACGTGGTCCGTGCGATTCGCACATCTAACTAACTGCCAGATCCCACACGTAGTTGCGAGTGAGCGTGCTATGGCATATAAGACCTGATGCAGCGCATTTGGTGGTCCTTGGCGCAGTTTCTTTTTTCAAGGCTTTCGCATTATTGTCACGGTGTTGTTGATGGTTCTTTTCTGTAGTGCCTGCATATGTCGTTGGTAGTTGCAGACTTGCCTTTGGGTTACCTCAGTCGTTTCCATAAAGCGGTCGGTTCCGAATCCGTCCCCTCTTTGGTGTAGTCAAAGGACAGTGAATAATTGAAGGCTTTATTATTTGAATTACACAGACTAGTTTCTACACCGCAGCATGGTCACCGCGGTTACCAGTTGTATTTGTCGATGAACTTCGGTATCCAGCGGTCGTAGAATTTGGGTGCTGCGTACTCCGGGTGGTGACGCCAGAGGTGCTCCTTCATCAGTGTGTGATGCTCTGAATGCGCGAAAACCTCCTGAAATTGAATTACATTGTGTATGCAATTTCGAAAATTCCATAACGAAGGGCAAAGTCTTCTTTAGTAATCAGTCAACAGTATGCTTCCACTTCCAGGAGAACAACTCAAGATAAACGGAGCAGACACATGGTATAATTCGACGGTCTTCACGTTCGCTCATGAATCCCCACGTTTCTTTGTTGCTGTGCGTGTACAGTAAACGTCTTTTTTCACTGATCGAGGTCTCTTCAGTGGGATTCTCCAGCTCTAGCATCTAAATACAAGCGATGGTGGTCATTTCATGAAGAATGAATCTTATAACGAAAAGGGAAAGTGGAACTACATGGTGATTTTTCGGAAAACCTATAACATTGTAACAGTAGACACAGGTTGCAACGTCAGTGTACGGCGCATCCAACTGGATGAACATATGTCGTTCCATTGCCTAAACAGCCACAATAACGATCCGGATTAAGTGAAAAAGTAGCAAATTTGCCTACGTTATACGGAACGGAGGGAATGTTATCCGAGCAGCGCAAGCGTGACATAGATATGCAGTTTCCGGCACAGAAAGACGGCAAACGTCATGGGAAATCTGGCGTTGAAGTTGCAACCCAGCAGTGGATGGAAGGATTTGTGTAAAACGCAGTTGCTGCGTTTTACATAAATTTATCGATCCAGTAGATTCTGCGTTTATCAATCCAGAAGATTCTGCGAGTTAAAAACTTGCCTTCTGCTGCAGCCCTCTCTTCATGAATTGATGCCGTCGCAGCTGATTCCATGGTGGCAGGAGCAAAAGTATCCCGCTCCCTCCCCGCACCTTTGTTTGGAATAACGCTCAAATTTCAAAAATTCGTAATTTTAGTTGTAATAAGTGGCAGCTATGAAATCGGTCTTGGAAGGTAGGCCAGAGAATACTTCGTTACCAGGGCCAGACAGACGCTGCAGTGGTTTAGGAAAAACGATCCTTCAAGATGGGTTGCGAGATTCCATGAACGGTGAAAACAACGCCGCCTTTCTGGAACATTCACCTAAGCACTAACTCGGAATGTTATGTTCATTGAGTCACTTTGCAAGAAACACGATGTGCCTTACATTCCCATCACTTCTGTATATTCGTTTCAGTTCAGTGCGTCACATTCTTCTTTTTCCGTTTGCGTCAAAACGAAGCCTTCAACTAATCATCCCTACATATTAGCGTAAACAACCAAGGCAACTCTTCATTAGTGCACTGAACGACTGACATTCTTGGTGTAATGCAGAACAGCGTACTGTATTTATTTGTTAAACGACAGAGGTACTGTTCAAGGAAACACAGCACAGGTGATCTTCACAGGTGGTCGTCAACAGGAAAACATTCTTTTGTCTATAAGTGGTATCTGCCAATAGAGTGCACTATTCAAACATTTACGAAGTGTAAATGAGCAACGTACCGTTGTCGTTAGGAAGAGCACGCAAACATTTGGGCGGTTGCGTAGCGATCGAAGTGCTTGAGTGTATAGCTATGCCGATATGGCAAGAAACTGACACGTGAATAAGAACGCAGGAGGAGCTGTCACGATAGGTTTTTGCGCTTCGCTCACCTGCCCAACTATCCCCACATGTTAGCAACGAATAATAAAACATACGGAATAATGCACTTACATTTTAATGATCTCACCATCCGCAAAGATTTCCCGAAACATTTTTAGAGTCCCCGTCGGCACATAACAAAAACCTGGCTCGTATAAAGTTGGTAATTTTTTGCCACCTTTAAATGTCTACCATTCTTTCTGACGTTGGTGGATTCATGCAAAAACATGAGAAAGGACGTCAAAATGTAGTGCACGTTATCTATTGCAAATTCCGCTCGAGTCGAGGTTGCGCAACGGACGTGCGCCGAGGCACGGTGTCGCCATAATGCTTTCTGTAAATGCCAACTTGCCAAAAACTTGTTGGAACTAAGATGAAAACTTGTAAAGAAGGAAGTAATTGGCCGCTTTGCACTGCTACATAATCACGACAAAGCGCAGATCCGACACTGTGCAGACAAGCGAATGCCAAAGTTTGAGAAGAGCGGTCGGAGGCACCAGTTCAGCACGGTGCATGTTCTAACGACCAATGATAAATCGGCGTATATGTGGGTTTGGATGTCGTTCGTTATGCACCAACAGCAGACGCTTTCACTAAAGACACTTTTGCCATGTGCATCTTTCACGATGCTCAGCAATCACCACATTATTTCAGTACTCTAGACATAGATTGTCTATCTGATGAAAAATTCGCTACACTTTTCTTTGGAGACTGGAATTCACCTCAGCATCCAAACACAAACGGTGGCAAATCCCCGTCCCCTCCTCTTCCTCGCGGATTTGCAGGCGGCATTCACATGCTAAAAACAACAGCGTAACAGATTCGCAAAAAGCATCTAAACTTCTGCACTCATAAAATCGATGCTGATAAGAAATTCCTGAGATATATTCTCCCGGTGGAATTGACTAAAACGAGTTGCGTCATGCAAAGATGAAGGGCTTAAAGGTATCGACTCTTCAAAAGAAAAACGTTCGACAGGATAATCGATGCGACTTTAGATCGCGTGCGCCGGATGTTGGTGACTGAGGTGATTGCACCTGACAGGTAAGAGTGGAAAGGCGGAGAGAAAGGTCGATCGACATCGGCAGTGAGAGATAAGAACTTGCTGCACTCCATAAACAATTAATACTCTCCGAAAATATGATTAAGATCGTTAAAAAACGGGTTACTGTGCCTGAAACCCCCCCCCCCCTCCCACACCCTTCCTCGTTCGCTTAGTAGTTTCATGCAGGCAGCAGTAATGTTTGAAGTATAGTAGTCCCAATTTGAGATTGGCAGGCCACGACTCACTTCCGCAAAGATACCCTGGCTTTAACTATGGTTGAGAACGGAAACAGGATGCCGTGATTTCCAGTCGAGTTTACCCAAGTGACTGAAGTTCAAAGAATTCCGTTGTTCTGGAGAACCCCAGAGACGAAATCCTCTGCCTCCTCTCTCTCCCGATTTCCGAAGATTTCAGTTTCCGGCACCCAAGGGCATAAAACCACACACTTCCAGCAAGCCGTTAGTAAACCACTGCATTCTCGACAAGCGAAATCTAACGTGCGGGAACAGTATGTATCGATTATCCATGCTGCGCAATGTTTCGGATTCCATCTTTTGCTTGAACAAACGTGACAGTGATATATGTGTGTGGATAAAAACAACAAAACGATTAAGTAAAAAACCTGTCTGTAAATTTCATCGTTTAGGAAATTATTTCTTTAATCCATCCGTGCATAGATTGGGACTATCAGAAAAATACTTTTAAACGATCATCGCTCAGTATGGACGCACGAGCATATCGAGGACGATCACCGGGTCGGAATCCGTCCCACCTTTGAACTGCAGCCCATAGACACGTAAGAATCACATTGTCCATGCAATAGTTGTGCTTGAAAAACTCAAAATCGTTTTAAAGAATTAAAAAGAAATTGTGCACGGACAAACGGACGAATACCTCCTCAGTGCAAAAATTTGTATTTGGGCACAAAAAAAGTTGCAATTTGCACAGTGCGAAATGAACCAAAATTCCCTTTCGGATTCCCTTAACTGACGAAAAACAAATCTGCATTAACACAATGTCTACAGACTCGTCTCGAAATTCTATTCTTTCTCAAAATCTTGTTCAAATCATCGCGATCAACAATAAATCGCTATTTTGATGTACCCTTTCTCACACCTCAACTAGTCTATTCGAAACACCACCCCACTAGAGAATATCGCTAACCTCTCGCTCATCCACTGCCTCATCCTCTTTTCGCTTTTTCTAAATCATTTATCGCTGGCCTACCTGGTATTCAGCACTCAACCATCACCACCTTAAATCACAGCAGTCAAGTGTGTCGCTAGTAATGTCCTGCGCAAAGTCAACATAACAGCGAACTAATACAGATTCACAACGGTTGATTAAAACGAAACCAGCGAACGTAATTTATCGCTTCCCAAGCAGCAACATGACGAACTTCCTCTTCCAAGTTCCGCGTACCTAGCAATTCTGTTTATTACCTCCCCGACTTGTTCATACGTCTTCATCCAAAGGGTGCTGTACCATGTGTACTACGTGGTGTTTGCCTCTCAAAAACGCACACAGTGATTCTTAGCTTCATTTCCCGCTCCTCATGACAGCAAACTACAAATCATACTTTCACACTATTGACACCACATCGCCACCGTACGTCGGTAGTTAAGAGGACTTTCTGTGAACGCTTAGATGTTTGTGTGGTCATTTTGGAAGTGATATGCTACTTCAGGCCCACACATTTCTAATTCTGCAAAGTGAGTTAAGCGTTAAGCAATTCATTTGAGATCCCATTGAATGTTGCTAATAATGTCGAGTGGAAATTTGTTGCTGAGAGACAATGAATCATAGCGATCACTTTTAATGATAAACTTTACACTTGGCAATGATAAAACAATAAAGAAAGAGCAGCAATACACCACTAGAACGATTATCTCACATAACAACTTTTTACATAAAACGTGATGAGCGCATACCACTCCTCTTCCTTATTTTGTACAATTACATATGCAAAAATTGAGCGCATTCCAAATACAACAGCACAATATCAAGAACAATTCAAAGAGGACAGAAAACGCTTACAGTCGGATATGAGCGAAAAAATAAAATAAAGTGGAAACAAAATATCGCTTCTTCGATAACGGCCGCTCATTCAACGTCGACAATTTGCATGGCTCAATTTTATGATACAATAGAAATGATTTTTTATGAATTTTTTGAGCAAATATTTTCTCAGTGAGGAAGATCATATCGTGAACAAAGTGGAAGAAGGAATACTGGGCGAACGACGCCCCAAACAACACATCAAAATCAAAGCGTGCAACGGCGCCAAACAACGGCCGTATTCATCACGCGGCCATGTGCGTCAATCGACCGTTTTTCCCATTCGTACCGTATAGACGTACTTTGCTGCAATTTGCACGCACACACACAAATGCACCTCACCCCTCAAATAAGGAGTGTACTTTCAAAGAAAGGTCTTTTTTGCAACCCTTCCCTATGACCTTGCCGTAACGCTGGCCTGGCAATAACATCTATAAGTGAAGATGCCTACAGCTATTCGGGATACGGCTAAATGCGCTATATGACACCTTTTTAAATGGCGTGGCCCCCCTTTGGCTTCAGCGATGCCATAGTGAGAGAGGAGAGCCCAACAAAACGACGTGTCCTTCCATCTTGGTCCACCGTATGACCGGAAGTAGACGCCTTTCTTAGTCTCTCCTCTTTCAACACCTAACATCGACCATGCAAGACGCACACGTCTTGCTTAACAGAGTTCAACACGACTAACTCAATGCGTCAGAAGAGTATTTGACTAAAAAACACAAATGGGCACAGCTGCTAAAGATTTTCGACTTGGTTTGATGCCAAAAGAACAGCAACTTCAAGTGGATGCAGCAGCGCCTCAAAGAGAAACCGCGAAGGCAGGCAAGGCGGTCCCTGAGGTGGGTGTGTGGTATACAACAGGCAGGCTCCCATTGGCTTCTTCGAGGAGCAAGTTTTCACAGCAACGCTTCACAGGGGACTATCGCACACCTAGATGTCCAGACATCACTCTCAAATCGATTGCGCTGCTATGGTGTGGACCCCGAGTGAATTTTGATCGATTGACACACAACATGCAGGCAGCGCTAAACAACCAATGTAAGCACCGATCATATTGAAACAGAGAGATGTCCTCGCACAATTCGCTATAGACGTCAGCAACACGAGAAGTCGTCACGTTCCTCCGTTCCCTAGGCAGTAACAATGCAATAAAAACCTGACGAGAACGGCGCAAAACATCCATAGAAACTAAAGCTGAAATAAGTTGGCGAAAAGACAATTAAATCACCTACAGCCATAAAGGGATAATGCGCAGTAAGTGCTTATGAGATGGTGTGTTGCTATCGAAAACCACTTGACAACACCGCCAATATGGCACTGTTCCATACCAACCACGCATTACCACCTAACAGTGCCTTCGATGGAACATGCTGCAAGCGCCTCACAGCGCTGTAACCGAATACGTTCACTGCACGCAGCGAAAGTACGCGTCACGCCTTTGTTCAGTCATCTCACGGTAGCCCACCGTATGGCTGTTGGAGAATCAAGCGAACCATCGCGACGTGTAGCATTCATGCTTAGCATGCAGGTGTAGATTACTCTACTACTCACTGCCCCAACAGATCAACGGAATCATGGAACGGACGAATCAGTGTGTCGGACAGTTCGTTTGAGCGCGTACAAGAAACTGACGTCTGCACACAATGATTACTTGGAGAGGGAGACATCTTCTGCCAATACCGGGACAGAATACGACGGTCAATTCATCCGGTCAGCGTCGGACACCAAAATACTGCGCTTTTCCTTGCGTGTCCCTTGAACACTTTCAGACGATCCGCAGTGCCAACGAATGGCCGAATAATAGCCAGTGCCATGCTACTGCCATTATATACAGAAATAGATACACCCCCGTACGGTACGCTGGATCATGCCGTTGATCATCGGTGATAGTGAAACTCCCTCGCACGGCATTACCAACTCTACAGACTTGCCTCCAACTACCGCAACTCACAGGGCGTTATAAGCCCACTGCTTCGCCCGACTACAGCATTGCGAGAGCAGTGGCGAGGCAGGCGTGTGCGTGCCGCTTATAAGCGCCGAGAGCACAAGGCGGAGCGAGCGCGCGTGTGGTGAGATCACGCGCTCTGCGTCTACGCGGAGCAACGAACGCACACGGATCACATGCGCCAACCTGAGACTAGAAATCAGAGCACGGTTTCGTACGCCAAAAATCACGTTGGTGTTAGGCAACAAATGCCGGCGCGTACCCATCGTGGGCGCACGGACCAGAAACCGTTTCATGCAAATATTCAGTTCAACTTGCGGTGGTGGGAAGTTCATCATAGTTGTGGAATACTGTCTGAGGGGACACATTTTTCCCAGCTTCCATACTCCGGAAGAAGTATTACAACGTGGCCGTCAGCATGAGATAGTGGAAGCCACTCAACTTTTCATACGTACACAAATTAATGCCACCGAGTAATAATGGAGATGCTGTTTCCGTCGCTGAAGATATCGTAATAGTCAGCATGGTCTCAATGGTCTCACATCCGAGATTCGTCAGCTGAGCAAGTTCGCAAGCAAGGTGTAAAAAGTTGGTATGAGCTGCACGTGCATTTGTTACAGCGTAGGAGACCGGCATTGTGTGGAAGTTATCGTCTGTTGCAATCGTAGCGTTCATGGTGCTTAACATTGCAAATATTGTTCTAATTTTTGCATTAACTGCAGAATGTTTCAGAGCTCGTTGCGAACCGGGCCAACCAGTAGAGAATTAGGGGAGGGAGGGGGGGGGGTGAGGGAGAGGGGAGATCTCTACAACAAACAAATGTGGTGGAAGGTAATTGTGGATGCATCGTCGAAACGTCAGGATGATGCAATCCACGCGTATGTTCGCTTTTCATCCATTAATAGCCCGTTGCTCTGCAACAGGTGTTGTCTTACTAACGCACAAATAAACGTTGCACACCTATGAATCAACGCTTGCCGTCATTCTCGCTTGCAATTTTTTGTGGCTCGTCGTGCCCAAATGCAGCAAACAGCCTTCCCTCATCGGTGGCATATTGCGAAACGAGCGCACGTCGACTCACAACTCACCGAAGCGGCGAAATTATCGAATTATACGTCGCATTATGCAATTTTTCCTCCAGCTAGTTAATTATGTTCTGTCGTCGCTGTTCCACCATTTCGATCACTAATATGAGGCACAGTGTTGGGGTATTTTGAGCAACTGAGAGGTGAATTCCAAGGTGAGCTTGCCACTTTCAAAGGTGTGCTATTTTTTTTCTGAAGTTATTTCCTGTGGCTTGTGGTCAGTAAAGAAACTGTCGCATCCATCGGTGTTTGCCATTTCGCTTGCCGCCGAACTGAAGATATCAACCACGGCAGTATATCAGTGGTTACCAGAGGCTGTTGAAGATCCGCATTACTTACGGAAGCACATTTTGATTCGTAGCTAACGAACAATACTTTTACTGTTGTATTAATTGAAACACGTCACCCACTGTAAGTTCATAACAAAGTGACATTTCCACGCGTTCCTGTTTTGAATGTAAGCTTAAAGTGTTGACATGGAGATGAATCGTTGGGTACAGGTATCAAAGGAACTCCATCACAAGCAATTGCAAACTGGTTGCACTCTGTGTACTGTTCATGCATTGTGCAGCACAGCTAACAAAGAAGATGTGACGATGGATGCCTTGGGGATATGTGCAATACCCAAGCTGCACTGCTTCGTTATGACTCTATGCGATAGAGCGAAATTCTTCGATGAAGATTTCACAACGAATACTTGTAATTATTACGGTTACTCTTGTACAGTCCTCTTTCGCTACTCCTGCCTTTTCTTCCCATGCGCTATCTTTTATTTTGTCCTCATTTGCGCACAAAATTTTCTTATTGTTTCCTAATTTCCCATTCTTCACAGTTTTTTGTGCATATTGTCTTCCCCTACCTGTGCCTACGAAAAATAGAATCGTCTAGCACTTGAGTCTAAAAAAATTGATTGGATGATGCACGTAAACAATTCAAGAAGAGCTTGCTCTGCACCCAAACAAATGACGCAATGTGCACTTCTTAAATACTTGTATGTTGTTCGCGGCAGGTTCTTACGTCTTACTGTCAGGTGACCCGGCAAGATTTTTGAGCGACAAAGCGTAAGTTTTGTTGACAACAATTCTAATATGAATGCAGTCATGACGCTGTTTCACTCCCGACATCTAACAGCACTCGGTCGTTGATCATCGGTTTCCTTGTTGTGACACTATATCGCATTCACCCACTCGGCGTAAAACTCATCGCATTCTTTCGAGCAACATCGAATCAACACTGCGACAAAGCGTGTCAAATTACGCTCTTCATTCGAATTACACTCAGCTAGGTAAAAAAGTAATTGCTTTCTCTAACAAGAAAAGAGAGCTCCGAAACGTTTGAAGGACGAATAAACTGCCGTTCGATAACGACTGATAGCAATTATGTGTACCAGTTTCCCTTCTGTTGTTTTACCTATGAAGCTTGCTGAGCTTTGCTCGGATAGTCGATGGTTCTGAACAGGTCATATGTTCGCACGATATTGTCAATGACCTTACAAGCCAAATGCCGCAACAAAATACCACACTGCGGCCTGCAACACCCCTCGAAGCGTGACAGTCATTTTGCTACAGCAACCTGATTCAACGAGATTCGCACCGCATTACTTATCTTCATACCTCCAGTTTGGCGATTAACGACCGTCCTGATTAATGCTTGCAATGACAGTTCAGCTTGTGTGAGTGAACGGTATGATGAAGAAAACTTTATGCCAAATATGAGAATGATGTTGCAGGCTCATTTGAAGTGCGCAAGACTAACGATTAAGTGGAACGATCAAATAAGTCAAAGAAAGGAATGCAGTAGAAGTGAGTAAATGAAATTGACATTGATTTCACTCTGCCATCGTAAACACCAATCACATTTAAATGTTCTCAAAATCACACAAAACGACCAAAGACGTGCGATGATTATTTGAAGCAATCTCTTTATGGAGTGAAGGGGGTGGCAAAAGATGGCGAAGAAAGAATGGGAGGGGAGGAGAGGGAAGGTTTAGGGGACTGTGTTTGCATACGAGCAGTTTGCTGGTCACGTCATTACAATATTGCAGAGTATCCATTCCATCAAGCAAATATTAAACAGTGTTTGCTAAACAGATTTGCATCCTTCTTCAAGCACCACTATTCTCTGTTACAAAACTTGGTATTGAACGTACTCATGAAGAGCAACTTTTTAAAGGGTTTCTGCTTGGGTGGTTCATGCGAAGATACTATCCAAGGATGAGTAGGAAATAACGTGTATACCCAAGTATAAATGCTTTGAAATAAATATTGTGCATATAGAATCGCAAATGTCATACACTAAGAAGAGTTAGTCGATTTCTGAAGCATTCTTCCGCCAGAATCCCTAAATTTCCCAGAAGGCTGTTTAAATGGGAAAGAAGAGGCCTCCAGCTGGAAATAATATAACTGCGGAGAGAAGCGCAGCCTGAAGAGGTGTTAGCATTGAAAAAATGTATTATAAGAGAGAGCTTATAAGCACCCAGAGCTGCATGAATTACGTCTCAGTTCTGATATATGTATTTGTTGATGCTCGTGCACGGTATGCATCCTTTAGAGAGGTTGCTTGCCAAGTAGTGCACTCGCCGAATATCCACTCACCGTGCTCATATTGCCGTCGTCTTCATATCTCTGCGAAGACTCACCTGCAATTGACATCACCTGCTTCGTTCGTCGTATTTTGGTGCAGTGAAAAACATTGGAGTAGAACGTTAAATTTCAACAGCTGTATGTGCGAGAAGAGTATGAATTCCTTCCGATGATCACTTTTCTTGTTGAAACGATATTTATTCACTGTGGCATAAACTCCATGGCTTTTATAAAGAAGAGGTACGAACGTTTATTGTCGTTCTTGTAGAGTTGCCAGAGGTCGCTTATCACCTCAGAAGCGACCATTTCGCCTGCATTGTCACTGATCAAGCGAAGCACCGTAACACCATCCTTCAAAAAAGTTACTCGATTAGCTATCGTAATGAAAGTCGTTCGCACTTAGAGGGCTCTAATTTTATTAGGGCGCTGCATCACTATAACACATGTGCTTTCCTGTAGTGCACATCAAAGCCACTTTAACCTGTACATATTATACAATGGCAACAACGAAGAAAATATACGACAATAGGTTTCAACGCTAAAGCGTTGTCATTCGAGGCGACCGCATGCAGATTGCACGTGCAAGCGGGTGACGCATAATTTTTGCGCTTACACACTCCTCCACTGTTTAAGAACTCGCTTATAAGCGCGTATCCAATTCAAGCAATAGTAGAAACAATGTGCCTATAAAGGAAATCTGCATATTTATAATACTTTTTTTAATTACAAAGATTTGGAGCGTTCTTACTAATAGAAAATCGATCAGAAAATGAGCACATTTCTCATCGAAAACGAGTTTCATGGATTGCAGCAATGCAAAGAAAAGCGAAAATTGAGTGCATTTAATACCATCGAAACTGCCCTGTCAACGAAATCCTCCAATTCTTCGGGAGTGTGCGCAATCCGTTTAAATGCCTGGAAAATATTTGCTGAAAAGTTCGTTTGTAGCGAATTTGTATAAGAATTGTTTCTTGGCTATTCAGTCTAATTATATGCATAAAAAATCGAGTCGAATTTCCTGTCCAAAACATCTGCAGTTGGTTTAGGTACATCCGAAAGATAAACTTTTTCATAGAATAACAGGAAACGATAAAGTTGCTGCGAAGAGTTGAAAGGAAGAAGAACCAGATTGTTGCCAATGAAGGTACGCGAGAAACCGGGCATAAAGCTGATCAGCGACCAATAAATGAGGTTAAGGAACGTGAGAACACCGACAATCAGCAGCCAGAACCAAATGCCGAGGAAAATTTTCTCGTTGAACATGTTGATCATCAGCACACATTGAACCGTCTTCTTGTTGATGTTGCCGATTTCACGAATGTTTACATCGCAGAACGTCACCTGAATATTGTTTGGTGTTTTATTACCGTATTCTGCATCGAAAGCATAAACCACGGTTTAAAACGCGGAAACAGACATTTTACCTCGATCGGCACTCATAGCTTACAATGCTTCCTCGCCTACAAGACCTTAGTACTTACAACCTCTCAAAACAATGGCTTAAGGAAAGCAGCAGCACTTGCGGTGTTCTCGTATTCGAAGAGATCTTCACCTCAGCGATACAAGTGGGTTCTTGTATCTTATATTCGTTGGCAACTTCCCCTATTCGATACTCCGACACGGCAGATCGAGACTTAACGATGCTAATTCGATGTGAGGGTTGAGTAACAGAGACTGAAGGAGGGCGGGGCTTATATAATTGTTTTCAAGAAGGATGTATAACTCAAAAGAGCTTCACAAAGGAAGAAATATAGCACCTCAGAGTTTTTCTTTGAAATATATATCTGGAATAGTTATGCCTAAAGTGATGCAAATTATGTGTCGTCGATATCCACATTTTAATGGAATGCAATTCATACGGTTCACGGCTAATAGCAATGCGAATGGCCAAAGCCATCCTTTCCAAAATTTCCGAGAGGAGCGAAACATTTCTATGGAAGAGCGAGACAAGAGGGAAGCCTTACCCACTCGAATAAAGTTAGAGCAAATCAAACGTGAGTTTCAATATCAAAATGAGCAAAAAGGAAGGCAAGAGCAACGGAGGAAGAGAATAAGTTAAAAATCATTTGCTTTCGGGCCAATCAATTCGAATTTCTGCTAATATTTTATCGTCATGGGGCTAGAGGAATATTTGCAGGCTCGCAAAGAGGACGGCATCTACCTCACCACCTGAAAAGACGGCTTTCTCGATAAGCAGCAACTTTGCGTGGCTTAAATTAAACAAAGTGGATTCTGAGACAGCGATGCAGAATTTTAAATGATGTCACTATCATGTGTCATTGGAAATGCTGGTAAGCAGCTACGTGCTGACATTTGGCCGGCGTATCGAAGATGCCATGGCTAAGGAAACGGAACTTTGCACAAATGAGGTTCAAAATTGGAAATGGACTCGAAGAATCAAAGTTAAGACACTGAGAGATCATACTTTGTGCTAGTTACCTGTTTCACAGTACTGGTGAGGCCACTGCACACAAGTTTGGGAAGTGACCTCTTATTTAAGTACCCTTGTAAGAATGGAGGAGAAAGGAGCTTACGCGAGGGAAATGTCCACTCTGCGACCACTCTCTGCCATGAAGAAGGTCGTTTAGAACTCCAATGCCCCAGAATGTATATTGAGGACCAAGGAAATGATTCAGCATCACAAATTGCACTACGATGTTCACCAGGTTGAGCGCCTTACAGAAGATGTATAGATGCGTTACGTAGACTCGCCATATTAACGACACTGAAACGCACTGAAATTAAACAACACGATGCGACACTCGTATCGAAGGACTCACCCCGAACCAGCTAAGAGCTCATGATATCACTGTTCAGTCGTCGCATGCTAGTCGCGAGAAATCCCTCAAAGTTAATCAATGAGCGTATCCTTGCTGCTATTCAGTCATATCAACTCATATTTAGGACCTGCGCATTTTAATGACAAAAACCCTTCTTCCTGAACCGTTTTATATGTTGGAAGAACGAAAATTAGAATTCAAAAAGCGCAAAAATTAAAACCTAGCAACGAAGCTCTCATAAAAGTTAACAGTTCAGCCATAGTGAAATAGCTAATACTCAATAAGGACGTTATAAAATATTGGGAAAACATTCAGGATACATACCTGCTGAACTGTAGCGAGATGCTCTCATACGATTGAAATTGACGACGAAGTTGATGTGGTGAGCAACAGGTGCTGCGGATTCCAGATCAGCATCTCCCTTCAAACATTTATTAAATTGATGAGTGAAACAACGGATCTGGATAAGAAAAAACTCTTCTAGAGAACATGAGAGTTCGTCAAAACCGAGGGGATTTAATTAAGTAGCACGACTAATATTTTCCTGTTAATAAAGGCCGAAATAAGCCGAGGTCATGAACTGCTATCTAGTCACTGAAGCCTTGCATGGTCATGACCCCTTGCAAATCATTCTATCTTCTGCAGAACATATCTCAACGCAAGCAACCTGTCCAGACCTTTCCAGCTGCAGGACTCAACACAGTGCAGGAAACGGCATGAGTTGCTAGTAGGATAGGTGCACCTGTGTAAAAGCCCCAGGCTCCCTACTTTGCCGAAAACGAGGAAGGGAAACCTTTTGGTGTCCTCTTATCGATAAAGCCCTCTCCTCACCCCTCTGCCCACCCGTTGGGTTTCGCTGGACCTTTTTACTCGAGCGAAGAGGATTTTTGATCCAGTTCAGAGACTCTAGAGAGCGACATTTTGAAAGAGTTTGATCGAATTCCTTCAATCCTGGTGACAATTTCTGGAATGATATTTTCCTGCAGTAGTTTGATACTACATTGGAAAATTCGGTAACGATCAGCCTTTAGCGTACATGCTACGAACATAGAACATACTCTCAACTGCTGTCACTTTACCTCGGGGTTTCTTAATCTTTAAATTTCATCGAGGATTCTAGTTTTGCTTTGCTTTGGCATTTACTGCTGATGGAAGGGGCTATCGAAACAAAAACACGAAGACTTTGAAAGAAACACGCCAGGCTCGTTGTTCTTCACTTGTATGAATCGGTTATTTCGAAACTCGTAATTCCGATTCCGACACCATTTTACTGCTTTTTTCGGACATTCATTGCGTGTGCTAATCAGTGAAAGCTTCGTTCTCACATCCTATGTTATTGTATCGATTTGCCCTTCGCAATGGCTTCCACAAACTCAGATGCCAACTGCTTCCGTCGCGTTATAACTTGTGCTCGTATTTAGCATCATAGTCGCTGTGAAATCTTCACTTTTTTGTAATCAGTTCAAGGAGAAAACGGAGAAAGAAAAAAGGAACTGTTTGAGTTCCACCGCCGGAAGAGCCCTTTCCACTGGATGGTCCCTTCCCAACTCTCCTCCTCTCTGTTCAAATCCTCTCCCGCCAACCCGAATAGGTAATGTTGATCTTGCAAACCACTTCTGACTATCTTCAAGGTTTTTTCCCCACTTTGAGACGTTGGAATGAGTGAATAAAATAAAAATTCTCAAACAAGCATTCTTCTGCATGAAATATGCCGGGTAAAAATTTATTTGCCAGTTTGTAAACTGTCCCTCCCCCGAGATAAAGATCGCCTTAAGAACGCTGCGAGTGCTACGAGCCCCGAGATTTAAAAACTATTGTATACGCTATATATATATATATATATATATATATATATATATATATATATATATATATATATATATATATATATATATATATATATATATATATATATATATATATATATATATATATATATATATATATATATATATATATATAGCGTATACAACAGTGCAGAAGAAATGTGGGTGAAATGCTAGGAAATACAGAAGTACAGAAGAAAAATAACCTCCATGTCAATGAAATGCTTCTTCGAAACTAACGATTTTCTAGGGTCATGGAAAATTTCCTACTTCCGATGGTTTCATTAGAAGAAGCACAATACCTTAGGGATTCGCATGAAAAAACACTTATAGGCAAGCAACCTTCTTGAGAACCCTTTTCGGTCCTTCTCGTTTGGTCATATTTGCCGCTTGAGCCAGCGCAAAGATGTTGAGACCTGTATTACATAACATTTATCACAAATAAAGTGCAATACATGCGACTGAAATACGTTCCTCCTAGTGAACACACCAAACATGCGCCCCACTCTTATATGAGCATTCAAAACATAAATGTGTCTTCTTTAAGTATCTCATGGAATCGATCATCAGCGAATGCGAATGAATTAACCAGGTTTTCGACTTTTTGAAGCAAATTTTGCACTGTGCACGAGTACTCCAAACAAAACCCCAAGGCGCATTAGTATTTCTTGCTTGTAGTCGATGACAGTACAGAGTGAAATTTTGGTTTTTTCAAGTAATGGTCATTAATCAACAACGAGCTTAAATCCATCAAAAGTTAAGCGAAGTTTGATGCAGTCATAGACGGTATGAGATTTGCTGCTAAAACCCATCGGTTACGGATGGATATGGCGAGATAGATAAGCAATAACCACGGACCCTATGCTTAGTCGAGGGAGGGGATCGCGCAAATTCTAAGCGATCTGCAAATAATTTGCATAAAATTGGAGACTGAAAGGGAGAAAAAATTTTGGCGACAGCATAAAATTTTCTTAGCAAGAGCAAAAAAGAATTAGGCAAAAGCCATATGGAATACTTTCCTTCTTCACATGCTTTCACAAACTTCCATAAAAGCCATTGCCGCAACTCTGGCTTCGCGCAGTTATCCGCCAAACAGCTTCAACCGGCGAATCACATAATCTACGACGGACATTTTGAAAAAATCACTCACCATAAAATCTTCTTCTATAAAAATGCGATTCAATGCAGCTATGCTTTTAAATTGTATAAACAACACTGATGAATTAATTGACTGAATAATTAATAAATTCACCCTGAGTGACCATCATCCACGTGAATTATTAGTGCTTTTATGAATCCTTTAATTAAAGCCTATTCCACACCTGGTCGAGTAAGGTAATAAACCTCCTAACTTTGTAGGATAAATTTCACAAATCGGCTATTTATCCAGATGCATCGTTAGCTAATATGAATTGCTACAAGCTTATCGAAAATTCCATTTGTGGAACGCATGCGTATGTATTTCCGTCCGACCGTCTCTTCGGTGCTTCCAACTAAACTCGGGAACCATTGAAATTAGAGATACAAAATTTTGTGAGTATAACACGCTTTAATGAACTCTACCTTTCAAGTTGATGCAACAACTTCAAAAAGAAATGTAACAGTTGCAGACGCTTAGATGTCGTCAACAACTTCTTTTCATCCTTTACTTTCTCGTTCTTTACTAATCAAAATTAGAATCGCCTATAGTCATTTTAGAGTGCCGATAAATTTCCACACGTATATTTTCATTCAGCGTTGGCCAAATAGCAAAAATGGATCTTTTCTTAGAACATTTGTGCTACGGCTCGGGTCAATTTAAATTGAGCGTATCATTGCGCACATTTTACCATATGTTCGCAGCTCATCAAACTAGCTGATCCGATGAGCGAAATCGCAAAAGCCAGAATTGTGCCTGTTTTTTTTTTCAACACCTCTCCCCACCTGTTTTTTTCCTGTTTGAGCAACTGGTTGCCGCGATTCGTTGAAATGCAAAAACCCAGGCTCCCGGTTCTCTTTCCATTCGTTTTTTATTGGGTTTGCGAAATTGCACTCGTAAGGTGCCTTATGGGGACGTCATGTCGTGTGTGCGCGTATATGTATCTGGTTATCTGTGCGGTAATTTCAGCACTGAAATTACTACAGTTAAGACTAAAAAAAATTGCTGGTTGCGTTAAATTTCGCGGGTGATCTCGATATCAACCTTCAGTTTGGTCCACCAGCTTCGAAATGAGCATGCAATTTTTAAGGTGCCAAAAATTTGGATGCGTTTCACGTTGATGAGGTTCTCATTTCCCAATCGGACCAGAAAAGGCAATCATTTCGTGGGTTTGTATCAGTGCCTCGATTACTTCAAATATGAATGCTTTTATTATTTATTATATCTGTAAGTTTTATCATTGACTAGAAAGTTGTGAAACCGGCTGGTCGGATATGAAAAGACATATCATCCCAGCTTGTGTGGCACGCCTCCCCACTCGTTTTGTCATGCTATTATGCGAAAGTCCGCTACGCAATATTATTTCTGAGAGATAAGAAAATAGAGTTTGTATCTGTGGAACGGCTATGCATTTGCAAGGGTTCTTTTACGCGTAAAGAGTGAAAAAAAGAGACAAAACGCAAAATTGGAACATTGCCGACATTTGCTTCTCGTAAATCCTTCACTCTATGCTAGGAATAGAGTGAAGCTATGAATTTATTCACTTTAAATTCCAAAGAGTTCGTCGCCTCCAACTGTCCGCCGATTGTGAAGAAATGTTCTCTGTCTTTTTGCAACTGCTGACGGCTCATTTTCTTAGTAAATTGGAGGGAGTGGAGAGTGATGAGGTACAGGATTACTTTGTGTAGAAGACTGTTGCTCGACAAGGTCATCAGCCACCGCAGGCAGCACTTGTGAGTTACATCTGCTGCTCTGCCCCTTCGTGCTTCTCTTCACGTCTGTTTTTCCGGTTTTCGTCGCATTCCTTTCTGCTCCAGCTCCATATAATAGGCTAATGGGCGGGGTAGTTTCTCTTTCTTTGCTCAGCGGTAGGTACTGTTTCTCAGTGGTAGTTCCATCTGAACCGTTTCCCAAATAAAGTGTTATATGAACGGGCAATTATTTTTAAAATAACAATTGACCAACTATAGTTCTTTGAATTATTGCAACGCCATGTTTTCGTTGTCACTAGTCTATTTTTTTTGAGCAAGTCACTCCTGCGTCTACCAGTACCTCTTGCTTTATTTCTTGTGATAAGTGACTGCTCATTCATGCCTTTACATCGGCAGCTTCTTTCCAGTCAACTGCAGAGGAGCAGCCCAGTCTCACGCTCTTGGTAGGCCAGTTCTGCCAGCATCGGGCTGAACAAGCATGTATGTTGGGTACGTTGTTTTAAATATATTACTTGTATTTTAGCAGTTGGCTCACCTGAAAATGGCAGCGAGGAAGGTGCCACCTGGGTTGCAGGAAATTTGAGATCACACAGCATCACTGTTTGGCAGTAGTACATTAGCACTGCTGCACCCATAGTAATGAGGTGAAGAAAGCGCTACTTAGCTGTTCGGAAACGTTTTTGCTGTGTTGGTGCACCGTTCCGAAGAGAACGTTGTGTCACTATGCAAGCATTTCCTCATAAACGAATAGGTTCAACCTGTCTGCCAATTAAGAGTTTTCCACACAGTTCGTGGAACCATGAAAAGCAACGCCTGAAGCATGAGAATGAACGGCACCCATTGGTAGTAGTGAATCTCGCGGCTCTCTCTATCTGCATCACCCTGAAAATATTTAACTGACACCATGATTAAAGTTGTAAATTCACATTTTTATAAAAGAATTATGGAGTTGCGCATATCAGCGAGTACGGCTAAATAGATTCTTACGAACGTTAAAATACGAAAATGACAGGAAATTGCGCATTACCGACGGAAGCTCCTCGTTTGTGGTGACAAAGTATGTGTTCTCGACGAAGCAGTAATTTTCGATGTATTGTTCCCATCCGCCCTTAATACAGAATCATCAGTGCTATTGCATATTCGATCACTGTATTCCTTTCTAACGTCAGCATAAATGTCTCCTTAAAGCACCTCGAACGGGTCTCATTTTTTGTTCTCATCTTTTTCGAGATGCAAACGAGCGTTCAAGGCATTGAAAATGCTGTTTAAAGACAAAGTATGAAACACATCCTTCAAAGACATTCGCTCACACTCACTTCGTCTTTTGCTTTTTTGCCAGTGAAATCTTTTTGAGGACTGATTTAGAGCGATTTCTCTACTCATATGGTAACTTCTTCCTTGAGTTCAGTACTGCTGTCGAAATGCGCTCTGTGGCTCGATCAGTTCTTTTTTTTTGTATGTGCTAATTCAATGAGTTCCACAATTTCCTCACTTAACAAGCCGATGCGGCAAGAACGTTGAGGCTGTAAGAGTACAAGCACATTGAATACCTTGAATTCCGCAGGTACCCAACACTGTAGAGGCTCGCCGACATACTGCTTTGCGGCAACGGTAATCGCACAGAGGAAAAGGATGCTGTTTGTGACAAGATAATTGCATCGGTCAATCACATCGTCATCGTACGTTGGCTTCAGCTTATCCAAATATTTGCCTGAATGCTTGCAGAATTGACGTCAGATTCTCGAAAGAAGGAAAACTTATCACAATCACTGCTTGGAACCATGCCACATGATCTCTTTATCGTATGATGCAGCTTTCCGTAGCAATCGAACACAAAGAGACCTAAGATGCACTAAGCTTCTGCAATTCGCAGATATGATCCTACCCACGCGATTCGTCATCATTACTCTGAGCAATGTGTATTGCTCGTTCCCCGCTTGCGTCGTGGGCGGAGTCATACAACAGCTTCATCTCTTATGAAACCAAAAATCAGACATCAAGCGGCTGTGGAAAGGACAAAAACATACGTCCGTCATATGACGTACTGTTAAGACCCGTTGTTAAGTTGTGAGACCTCAGACTTTACTTATTTTTTGGATAGCGCTCATAATCGAGCAATGAACTTACTATAGTTGAGAGTTTTTAGATGGCAGACACGCTTTGAGAGAAACTTTGTAACTACGACTCTCCATGAATTTGCATATTTAATATGAAAAACAACGTGTTTACATGATATGGCCTCGTAATCACATTACGCAAACAATATGGTATATGACGCTGCCTTAAAAAACCTTCGAATCACAACAGAAAATCGCAACCGTTTCAAATTTCATTATGTGGGCTGGACGACGTGTGCACGTGTGCAGTGGACGGTTTTCCAGTGGGCTTGAATTGTGGGTTTTCGCACATTTTATGGAAACCGTGAGGCAACAACGGATTATGAAGCGATCGTTGTTCATATTTGGTTGTCCGGGTGTACCCGCACGATACGATTGTCTGTATGTCGGGTTAGCCTTCCACCGGTTGCGATGTTTCATTTACATTGCTGACGAATGTGCATGCCTAATGAACATCATCAACTGACTGTTGGCTTGATCTATTGGCTGTTGAAAGGTTTGCGTCTTTGTATGACCGAACAGATGTAAGTTTTAAGGGAAACTTTCAGGTATAAAGAAACGACGACAACGAAGTGTTTAATAATGTTGCTGTTCGAATCGCCCTATGCTGCAGTATATTTGCAACATACCGAATAGAGCAGAAGCCCCTCAAGCCACTTACCTAAATTGCCAATCATTTCGAATTCGAATACCAACAATAAACCTGAAAGTATACCAAATTCTCGATCAGATTAAATTTTTTGAGGAACGGCAACGCTTTACACGTCTTCCCGCTGTAACCGAACGACGTCCATCGCAGTCTAACATTACAACTTCGCATCACACAAAAAATTTTTCTCCACGGCATATAACTAAAATGTAAATATTATTAAACATATGCAAACCTATAATATAATTCTATCATTACCCTGGAAACATTGAACATCCAAAACCTAAAATAATATACATCTAAACTAATAATACACATGTTAGTATAAGATGCAACTTCAAAACAACTGAAAAAAAATGCAGTAGACGAAATTTGGAATGAAATTTGCAAAAAATTGAAAATTTTTGTTGAGTAGCACCACAGTTTCAGTGCTTGGGGAGCGCAGCAACATGTGCTACAGAGGAAAGCTTATTTCCCAGTGGTCACCTTTCTTTTGAAGATCAATAGTCAGGTAAAATTTCAAGATTCGAGTAATGCATTTACAGTTATTCGAAGCATTCAGAGTGCACAGTGTTCACCGTGAACAATATTGAACAGTTCGAATGATGGAGTTTCCTATCGACAACAGATTCAAAGTAGAAGTGGATAAGGGAGGGGAGGAGTTGGAAGCATGCGCCCCCTCCGAATTTCATACCTTTTAAACTCGCATGCAAATCTTTCTATTCGTCTTCTCCCTCTCTCTTTTTCTCTCTATCCCAACACTGGACACGAAGGAAGCAAAATAATGCATAACTCTGAGATAAAATTCGCTGCGGCGGTCGTCGCTTGATGATGATTCCAAACGAAGTTGGCGCCTATCCTTTCTGACGTACAAGGCGTCCTCCCGTTCATCTCCTCCTCAGTTTTTGAAAGAAGTTATACCTTCGGTTGAAAGTACCAATAAGAAGCACATTTCTTTCGGCAAGCTGTTCGTAAATCAGCATTACTTGCTGTAGTAAATGCCTTTGAATTAAAACAAATCGATCTGGTGGTTTTGAGAGAATAAGTGAGGAACGTTTTGACGCTCTTCAGAACTGCGTCACATCTGCGATGTTAGTGGAAATTTTCAATGAATGGGTCTACAATATCAAAACTACATAAAAGGCGACTTTTTTGTCGAAGAAGGAACAACTCATTAGCACGAACTGTCCAAATGAATTTTGAAAAAGCGCAAAAAACATCTCATACCTTAAAAAGGTGAGGATTTCAGCGTAGACTTAGAAATCATCAATTCAGATAGCTATATTCTTTATCAAAAATTATTTGATGTTTTCATTCCGATCGCATCAGGTAGACAGGCTAGCAATTAAAAATAAGAATCATCCGGATGCTGCAAATAACGACGAATAAATAGCAACTCTATGGCTCAGTAATAAAAAAGAATGACCTTACGGGTGGTCTCGTCGAGCAAAAAACACGTGAAAGAGAACACTTCTCTTTACCAATCAAGTTTAAAGCACAACCCTCCACAAGTTTGTTTCTTGGGAGCCGAAACCTAACAGTTGTAGAAAAACAAGAGACAGATTGTCCCTAACAATTCAAAGGAAATTGTCCAAAAATTCCCTTTGACTTATTTTTGGTTACAATTACTTCAGATTTGTTTGATGAATTGCATGGATCCATTCTCTCTAGCTTCACTGCGATCTCAGAGCAACAACCACTTTAGACTTTCATAGCTTCTCTTCTCCCAATAAAATCCTGTCTAAAATCCTGACCGTTCCGTTAGGACGCCTCTTCTCATTAGACCGGAGCAGCGACAAAAACAACGCTTGCAGAGCTAAGAGCGCAGATGCGACGCCGAGCATACATCGTCGAATCGCACAGCGAAAGTGCATTTTCCAGTCGCTTTTGTGAGTAAAAAGACAGATGTATCTTCTCTTAAAAGAAGATGCCATTGGAATGCCGATGCTGCTTTCGAGAAGCGTTGATACACAGAGTGAGCAACAGAAGATGAGAGTGTTTTCTCTCGAATTATAAACTCAATTTTCAAAGCACGGTAGACGAGATTTGTGTTTGCGATAGAGCAAACGACTAAGCCAACACGCATTCCGCACAGCGATCAGCCATCATGCAACAAGCTGGCTCCATCGGCATGACTTCCTATTCCATGGCCATGACAACTCTGCAGCTAGATAAGCTATGCAAATTAAATTCAATTCCTATTTTTCATTCAATAAGTTAAAATCAATATTAAATTCCCATTTCCATCAGTTTAAAACACCAAGGCCATAGGCTTGTTAAACCGAATATTTGCATCCTTCAGCACATAAATAGAGCAAAAGCCACTGCTAGCTCAGCTGCCACGAGGCGAGTATCTTCATGCATAACGCCTCTTTCCAACACTAGACAAGTGAAGATGAGTCTCCATAAAAGTCAACAATGATGAGATTAATAGCAGTGTAGATACTAATTTCATTCCCCTCCTTTTGTAGTCAGCAACGACTTGTCATTGCTAATATGTGCTCTTTCTTTTAACTCTGATTATTTTGCGGTCAATTTCAGCTTTTAGTGGGATTACTGCATGGAATAAATGAATCAAACACAAAATCCATGCTGATCATCCCTTGACAGTCCATATGTTATATACAAGCTTCGGTTAGTGAGACATACGACAAATTATTCGGAGTCGGCGAATTTTATTCACAGCAGCAAAATCTATAAAGCATGCAAAAGAAAATGGATAAGAGTTAAGTGCGGAAGAAAGTTGAGTCATGCTCGAAAATTTATGAATAAGCATCAAATATGGAATGCCGTAAGCATCTCGACATCAATAGAATGAGCGAAGCAAGAAGATTAGTGACTCGACGAGGTGCAAATTATCATTCCTCTGGCATACCGCAATCCTCCTGGAAGTCCTCCAAATAGCCAGCGTCCGACTCCTCACTTACTTCTGAAATATTTCACTCCTCAGTTGCGTGTCATAAATTATAAATAACAAACAGAGCAGTACGGAAGCAATGAATAACGATGAAAACAATAAACGTTGCTTCCTACATGAAAAATCTTTTCATTCTACGAAGCTCTGGAATAATAACTGCAAACGAATTCACAGCACATTTCGGTGAACAATTTTTATCGAAGACTCTCGATTTCTTTCGGAACCGATGAGTGTATATGCGTTCTCCTCGCTGGAAATCGCAGGTTTTACTTCCTCCTTTCCTACAATGACATAAAACACACGGGAACTCTATTCTCCTATGGTTGGTATTAGACTAATATTGCTTATTAAAAGCAACTTTTTATGCAATATTTAACTAATCGATTAACACGTGCCGTAAGAAACGCCATTGACAGCACTAATAGCCAGCATCGAAACTGGCACCAGCCACCAGGTGAACTGTCACTGTGTTAAAAGTGCTAGATTTGATTAAGTAGTAATAAAAACTGCAGTATCAACGGCATTCTCAAGCGAAGATTCCCAACTAGGAAAGTGGAGAAGTATTAAGGAAAATAGTGGTAGTTATTAAAGGAAATGATGAGTACTATTGATGGTACTAGTAAGTAGAACAGGATGTAATAATAGCTGGTGGTGGAGTGATGTAACGCAGTACACATGTAAGCAATGCTAGATTTAGTAACAAGTATTAGTGGCAGAGCAGCACTAACTTAACCCTCTCCTTATTTATACTGTTACAAAACACCAAAATGAAGGATTTTCATCCGTAAAAATGCTCGGTTCATATTCGATAATTAAGAGAGAAGTGTCGTCGAAACGTTCGTCCTCCTGTCTTACTTGCTTCCATTCCCATAATCCCAACAACGAATTATACATTGCAACATAAATAAGACTCATTTAAGAGACAAACGTTGAGAACTTTACTTCACTAAAGGAAACGAATCAGTTGACAGTGCACATCGGGACAGTCGTGAACACGTCCGATTTCGAGCAGATTAAATGACCTATCTTACTCTCTTTCAAGGCCGCCTTTCCTTCAAATTCCACTTCCCCAGTATACAGCGACAAGGTGCTGCTTGAAAAGTATGTGCAAGGAGAATCTCTTGGCTACACGCAAGGTTGGATATGTGGTGCGACTGTCCACTGATGAATAAGTGCTGAACCTGTGAACCTTGGTGTATCTTCGTAAGCGTCCCATAATTTGACGACAATTTCAGCTACTGCCAGATCGCCGCAGTTGTCGCTAATGAGCCTCAATACGGTAATGCCATCTTTTCGAAGCATCTGACTAATGAAATCATCAATCTGTTGGTCGCTTATATTCTTTCTGTCGTTGAAATCCTGAAGACTATTCAATGAGCAATCAAATACTGCAAATAAACAATCAGCATTTAATGAGCAAATATTGCAAACAGTATAAGTACTTCAAAGGTAGAAAAAACCTTACTTTCATAAAGGCTGGTGAAGGCAGTGGACGAAGAAAGAATAGGAACAACGCGACAACATGATGTTAAATGAATTTTGCAGGTGCTTACTAAGCCCGATACAGGGGGTCAGAACAAGTGCACTATCGAGATCCCAGCCGTGCAAGTAACGTCTGCTGACTTAACACTTTCGCTCATCTTTCTTAAATGCCTAGCCGAATATCTATCATTTCCCGTTAAACCTCACCTAATCCACCCTCTGCTCCTCCAGCAAACCCTTAAAATAATCCCTTATCTGAAGTTCTCAGAAAAAAAATAACCCAGTCTCCACGAAGCTTCTATCCGCCTTAGTCGCAAACGCTGTATATCGTTGTCGTACCTTGTGAAACTATACTTATAGAATCATAAATACTCCAAAAGTTGAGAAATATACAGGTGCAGCATCTTGTTTTGAGACCCTATGATATTTTCAACCGTTGCACCTTGGCTCACAGCTCAAATTAACCCCTCTCTTCCGCCATATGTCACCTCAGTAACATCGATCAAGAGCACTTCCCATGGCATTCAAGCGCTGTCTGCCAATTGGCTTGCGCCATTCAGTCTATCCTTATAGCAACATTCATTTCGAATCCAATCAAAGCCAGAAAAGGAAAAGAAAAAGCATAGAATACAAGCAGTGTTGGCACTCGGGAATCTCAGACTTGTGCTTCTCCTAACTTCTGGCACCCCTGAAGGGAATTTTTCGGAGGACCAGCGCTAAAAGGAAGAGACAGCCTGCCATCTGGAGGGAGCTCCATACTCTCATTACGATTCTATTCGGTCTCTTAAAAAGAGATCAAGGGTGATTCACATACTCATCTTCCCTATCTTCGTCACTCTCCTTCAATTCCCCACGAATGTCAAATTTGTCAAATGCGAAAAAAACTTCTTACGAAGTGCACCTTCCCCTTTCCTAACTTGAGATGAATCAGGAGTATTGTCGTTCGTCTCCACAGACAAACGTATAATATTAAGACACTCCGAAAACATAGAGTTACAGACAAGGAATTTAGCAATCACAGAGTTCCATTGGTTGAAGGAACTTGAACTTACAAGATACTTCCTTATGAAAGCACGAGATTGTGATGATGACAGGCTCACAAATAGCCAATACAGGAAGTTGATAGAGGTCACGATAGCAACGAAGCAGAACCAGAACCATAAGAAGAGAAAGATCTTCTCAGCGAACATATTCACCATGAGAACGCATTGCACAGTCCAGTTGTGCAAATTGCCCATCTCACGCACGGTCACATCGCACATGGTCACCTGAAATACCCCTATCTTTGAGTTGCTCCAGTCTTGTCACATTTTTGTAATACTCAAATTTATGCACCTGCCAATCGCCACATAGCTCCACACCTGAGCGTATACATTAAACTGCTTCTACAGGAGCGAAACGTAAGGATTACACCGTCAAAATTTTGCAACCACAATCCGCACATTAAAAGCGTTCACCAACTGCACTTTGCCCATGCTCCGTTATGACATTACAAACTTCATTGGCAAAGGCGTGCTATCGTGGCGCCGTGTCTCTACCCATATATGTGTTTCCCTTCGGCAAATTCAAATTGACAGGCGCTGAAACTAAGGTAAAGAAATTTGCTGAGTGTGGTAAAAACCATAAAAACCACAGATGAGCATCTAAACCGATTCTAATGCAGCATAGTATGCACAAGGAATAACGTGCATGCAAAAAGTGGTATAAAAAAATTCTTGCCAGCGAAACACTTACAGGCTCATTTATCACAAGCTAGTGTGAGTTCCAGTACCACAGAGATGCTCTTCAACTGACGTTATCCATAGTTTTCCCAAAAAATGTACTAAGTGCGTTATAAAAAAATCTCATAGCGGCCCTAAGCTCTAGCGCAGTGGGAATCAAAACCTAGTCGATGAAGAGTTTGGAAGAGTTTCTTTGAGAGGAATTCAGAGGAGCGTCAGTTAAGATGTCCGTAAGCGCTTCGCATCCGACAACCGCTCTCAATTCACCCTATCACGACCTACGCTGGAAGTGGCTAAGCAACTCTGATCTTCGTAACGAAGATATCAGATGGGAGGTGATGATCTTTTGCGAAAAAAACTACAAAAATTGCAAAACTTTTCATTGTATGCTCTCTTAAAGTGAAAAGTAATTATCGAACACCACGATTCAAATTCCACAAACAAACATTCAAATATTTTAGGTACACGTCAAATTTCATCGTGTTACGCTTATTTATCCAGATATTGCTCTCTTCACGAGCTTTTTGCATTGTTACAGGCAAGTATTAGTCAATTTCGTACACTCCAAAAACCATTCGAAAGGTAAGCTCAGAAACAAATAAAGCTTCCTCTGCCACTGCTCTATCATGAGGTATGAATTTACCCATCAACCGGTAACAGATCAAATCTCCAAAAAACGAGTTTATTCTCGGTTGACATGAGGCCAAATTTTCACGTTTCTTTCAAAAGCCACTCTACATGTGTAGTAAGTCTCACATAAATTATGCAACGACATTCGCCCAAACCTTCTCCTGCACCAGATGAGCCACCTCACTAATCGCAGCCAATTCCCAAGCAGTACCCGTAGCCGCAAAAAAAAAGTTTTCTTTTAGACGAGTATTTGGTTGCCGAACGCTATTCTCATTTTCGCAACACAAGTTGCGTTAAACGAATGTCCTTCCTCCTATGAATAAATGGAATCTGCAAATAGTTCTCAGAAATTTTCACGAAAATTTCCACAATAAAAGAATGAGATAATTCGAGCAGTGAAAAATTATAGCCCTATATTGAACTTTTAACATTGCTGCTGTGAAACGATAGACTTTTTTTGGAATAAGCACTAATGCCTCCCATTGTTTAGCCACAAGTGCATTTAAAATAAAGCAGAGACTATTCATCGAAATGCCCTAACATAAGAATTGTAACTTCAAATTCACTAACTTTTCTATTCAAGATGTTCTCTTGTTTGCAACGCCATTTCATACAGCAGACGATATAAAGAAACCAATGGCTCCTGTGGGGAAATAAACTGCATGAAAAAAATATTTCGTACGGCGACACAAACAATCGTCCTACAGCGAAATCTTATTCCTCCTAATTTTTCACAATCCCCACGTTTTTATTCCGGAATGCGGAATTTTCCTTTCTGACTGTGGAGAGCGGGATGGGAATTAATTCCTCCACTCCGTTCGTTGATTGCGGCCCTTTTCCAGTTGAAGTTTCCGCATTTCCACATTTTTTTCAGCGAGCCTTCCGGAGTATCCACTAGCTGTGAATGAAACACCTATACACATCGTCAGCTGTTTCAGTAGCGTACATGATAAAAGGGTCACAATCTCGTAACCAAGGAAATTCAACTGCTGAAAAACAAACCCGTGGGAAGTGACCACTGGTACTCCAATCGCGGTTATGTAGGAGATCGTTTACGATTCCGATTCCCCAGAACGTGTATTGCGGTCCCAGAAAAATGTTGAGTATAAGGAACTGCACGACCACGTTGACAAGCCAGAGAAACTTCACGAAGATATACAGTATGGTGACGTAAACGCCAAAGCGAACGCGTTTTGCTGCAACATCAGTTACGTATGGAACCATCCCTCCCCCAGTTAGCCAGAAAGATTCACTTTCATGGCATTCCATACCACTGTAAACTTTTATGGATCCCAAGCTAGGCTGTCAGGATGGCGGGAAGGAAGGAGGGAATGAAGCAACAGCTGGGAGAGGTGTCCCTCGCCAATATTCCACCCATCCAGTCAAGCGAGTGTTCAGTGGTATGTTTTAAGGAGAAGGTTTCGCCGCTTACCCACATTAGCGTTGAAATGATTGCGAGACGAGTAAAAATGGGTGCTGCGAAGGAAAGTCGTTTCGGCGGCAAGGAAGAGGGCCGCTTTGCTAAAGGGAAGGGATAAGAAAGAAGCGGTCTCTTCGTTGAGAGGAGGCATACCGGATCTAACCTGAAATAAAAGACACCCGACATCTAAATTACTTGTTTCCAGATCGTCATTTCTAGATATGCGGTTTTTACATGAACACTGAAACACGGTTAATAAAAGAGCGACAAAACATGCAGCACTTCCAATAGAAAAAAATAAACAAGCATTCGTCAGCGGAAAAATTAACGCCTGTTCATGACCTGTTGATTGATCGAAAGAGATCATGAAGGTTGACGAGGATGGAGTTGCCAAAGGAACAGTGACGAGCTATGAAGCAGGACAATTCGCTGACCAAAAGCACGTTTTGTGAGAGTGCACTTCCTCTTGCTTGTGAAATGCACTCAAGTAAACAGAAAACACTAAATCTACATCCATCAAGTTTATTCAGCAGCCAAACAAACGATTACACGAAGACGAGGTTATTCTTCGAATCGCAGTCTGATATGGAAATCTTGCTAATAGTCATCGATGCGCGTTCATTCATTAGTGCTACTATGTTAGCGAGTTCATAAGCTGTGCAGATTTTCAACGAGTGGATAATCTATCTCTAAATCTGATTACAAAAAGGCTCGCTTCTTTTTCACAACTTCTCAACTAACGAAAGGTCCGATGATGGCACAGTCCACCTATGCAATTGTTTTCCACACTCCAACTTTCGATGAAAGGAACAATTAAACAAATATTATTATATCGAAGCACAAAACATTTCCATCATCCCTCGAGTGTACAGCATTTAGAACTTTAAAAAAAAGTAAAAGCGCCACTGGAGAGGGTGGACGAGCAGAAAAATGAGAGGGATATTGATGTAGATTCGCGTACTATGTTCACATACTTTCAAAGAAACCGAAACTACATTTTAGCTAAACCACGCAATGGCAAATGCTGATGTATATGACGCCTTTGCAAGCATCTCTTCTACGTAATGTTCAGCTTGCATTTTTCGTTTCTGAGGTACTAAATTCTGCGAAAATAGACAGATAATGATGAGTGCGAAATACATGAACATGAGTAAAAGCTCGTCGAATTAAGAACGACTGCACATTATCACTTTTTTCGAAGCGAACAGTATAACTTACTACCTACATAGGTGGCCGTTTTGTTGAATCGTTGAATTTGTTTTCTTGACAGTAAATTAAAGTTTTCGGAGGGACGTGGTAGAAACCATTTCCTCGCTCACCGAATTTCTCCGTCTTTCTTCTAAATTTTCGACTTTCCTTCTTGCGAGGAGGATGCCCGAAATATATTCGCTATAACTCCTGTTCTCCGATAGTTTTTGCTGTAATCGAAATGAGCATTCTCAAAGCTTACCAGCGGCCAAAGTCACATGCTCCTCAAGACGATTTACCAACGGCGAATAATCCATTTCGTCGCTTTTCAGAACTTTCTTATCGCCATCCTTTTTGGTTACGAGGGCAGTCGGTATAAAAGCTGTTAGATTAATGCCTGCAAGAGTGAAGTTTCTTTCACATTAAGCAGCGAATCTGCTGCTTTTCCCATTAACGATTTCACCTCTACACATGTCATTGCGAATAAGCAATTTGAGTATTGCATTAAATAAGAAGCGTCAACGCGATGAAAATCACTTGAACGACAATGGCTATTGAATGCAAAGCTGAGCAAATGCTTACTCATCCAGCAATTGTCGTAGAATTTATCACTCCATTCATTAGAACTGTGCAAGTAGAGAGAGGCTGAATTTTGACGGCATTACTCACATATTGCTATTAAAAAGACCGACGATAATCACGCGTCCATGAATAATCACACCTCTCAAAGTTGCATAACAACAAGAGCACCGTTGGTTCGAAGTCTACCGGAAGCGAGTTACGAAAATGCCCACTAAAAGATGGCACTAGTTCGATGATCAGCATCCGGGAAGATACTTGAATGATGTGATGAAGAACATTGAGTGAGGATGCATCATATCTTCAAATCTTTTTTCTATTTTTTACCACACGAATTTCTAGAAAACCACCCATCTTTCTGTGATTTCGAAAAAAATGACTGGGGCGGTACTTTATCGACATTTAACGGTTCGGCGCCACTTGGTGCAATAACACGTCTGACAACCTTATGATGAATCGACGGAAGGATCAAATCACGAAACCAGAATAATCTCGAAAGTGATTGCCGTTTGCAATCTAATATCTGCTCACAAGCGCGAAAATTGATAAACACCTTGCATCTGTGGACTTCTTTTGGAATATTTAATTGCTTTGATGCGTGGCAACGACAGCAACAAAACGCAAAGGGAAAACATGCATTACCGAAACCTACCGCTGCGATTGTTGAGCACTTTCCAAATAAGACGCGGGGCATAGCAAAATGCGGCTTGCATAGCTAGAATAAACGGAATCCACTGGTAGTAAGCAAGCTCCCTGCAAAAAAAAGCTTCTTGATATGCGCAATAATGGACCGGTTGTGAGTTGAAGGAAGCTCGAAGGTGAGCTCGGTTATGTGAGGATCGAGCTTCGCTGCTATCATGAAATCACTCATACACCTTTCCCAGAAATGTAGGCAGGTCCATTATACAAATACGACATTTAGGCTCTTGATATGGAGTACCAAATAAAGGATCGCCGCTTTCGTATACAATGGACGGACTGCATTACGAGAGATGGCGAGGGGTGCACCAGTGCGAAGAAATTTAAGAACCTGAGGAAAACTCACTAAAATTCCATTAATAAAAGTGTAATAACGTAGCGTCATACACCTCCTCAGTGAAGTGAAAAAAATTGTGGAAGAGATTGAAAAAATATTTTTAATCAGACTTAAATGAAAAGAGAAGGGAAAATGAGGCCAAGGCCATGCGATTTGTATCGATTAGAGTTGGGTCATGCAAAAAAAACCTAGGCTGCAGCTGTGACACCGACTGGTATTGGATTATCTCCATCATGGGATACTTCTGGCACAAGCGGATTCATTTTGTGGTGCTGATTGGAGATAGGCTTGCTGCATGCATATTAATGAGTGAAAGCATTTTCAAAAAGGCACCAATGAAGACAAAGTTTTCTTGCTGGAAGTTTCTCCAGAGTAATGGAGCTCTTGTGAAAGAGTCAGTTTCCCTCTGAGTTCTTAAGTGAGTTGAGAAAAAAATGCCTTTGTGCCTTTTTTTCACATTTCGTCCTATTTATCGGACAATTTCATAATAGACAGCTCGGGAAGACCGTTCAGGTTTCTTTTTTCTTTCGGCATATTTCCGACCTAACAAGCGTCCCTTAAACGAGCAATCTTACAGACACAATAAGCAAAGAAGCAATTCCGAGTAAACAAAAAACCAATTCTGAGTAGCAAGCAACAGTTTCTTTATATTCGGCAAAGTGTTAAAAACACTAACGTCTTCGACGAGCATTGAGCAACTCATCTTAGGCAATCTAAGCAGCCAAATGCATCGCCACAGGGTTTTATGCCTTCATATTTGATAAATTCAAATTTCCATTTTCATTTATTTTTTTGTGGCTGCTTTGACGTGAAATAATTTATCGCTTCTGCGTAGAACCTCTGCGGTGCATACTGCCACCATGAAACGTTCAACACAAACGGGACTGCCTGAGTCATCCTAAGTTGTGTGTAAAAATGTTCAAGAAACTAGACCTGCAATGGTGGAAGTGCCTCGACGCTTCCAGCATAATTAAAGCATCCTGTGGCGAAAGTGAAAATGTGCCCAGGCCGTCTCAGTGGAGGGCTTCAAAATATGCAACAGAATCATGCGCGTTGCTCAGATGGGACTGTGATTGCACATGTAGCATGGTGCAGTCAGTTGTTCCCTTCCTTCAAGTTGGCCAAGTCACATCTTCCCACGCGAGTTTCAAAAACAACCACAACGACACGAGTATCTCAGATGCGTTTCTTGCACCTCAATTTCCCAAAAGGGTACTTTATTCCAGTATGTTTTCTCCACCAACAAGCTTAAAAATGTGGGATAAATACAGAACCTCCTTTCTCGTTCAGCGCCATCATTCGGCAGATCTTCATCCATCCGTACGAAGTACGTATTCTCGATGAAGCAGTGGTTCTCAATATAGACTTCCCAGCCACCCTACAACTTTCTCAATATCCGTTTAAGAAATATTGCACACACTCCACTTGATTTCGAACATTTTCCTCGAGCAAATATACGGCTTAAATTTTGAGGTAAAAGCAATTCGTCTCACCATCAAATATTGCATGAAGCATATCTTCAGAACCGTTTATGACTTGCGAGCATATCGTCATATAGCCAATTCGACGCGAAAGCTTCTATTTGTTCCTTCTTCGTGCTTTCATAATTTTTTTTTTCTGTGTGGATCTCTCGCGGTCCCAACTAACCGCGAGAGAACGGATTTGTTCAATTTAGATTAAGGAGAAAGTCCATTATTCGACAGTATTAAAGAACCTGAGGAGAAAGTCCTGATATTAAAATCTGCTCATTAGCCTTTTATTTTCCTATCTTCCTTTCACAATTGATGGACGTCGCAACATCGTTCATGCAGTTTATTTCACCTTATGTTACCTTATTTGCACACGTTCCCTGTCTGTCTTTATTTGTACTCGAAGGCATTGGCGATTAAGTGCGTTCATTATCAGATCTGCATCAGAGTTGAAAAATACTTTTTCGTTCGAATCCGATTCTACTGTTTGAATGTTTCGTTTGGAATTTTTATGCTTTGGTAACGTACTTTTGCCCTCTTGTTTAGTATCCACAACGTTAAAGTTCAAAAAACTGCTATAACTATTTTGGAACGGCTAATTATTCGTATTTAATGAGCACAGAAATATATTTGCCCGGATTAAAGCGCAACCAGGAGTAGGCTGAAGCTGCTTTCAGTTGTTCGAAACTAACAGCTTCGCAAAATTGCAGAAATTTGTTAACACCGTTGTCAGCGACCGTGGTCATAGGCGCGATTGAATCTTGATTCGTTTTTTTATTCGTTCCCGTACCTTGAACTGTGCGGGCACCCAGCACTGCAGCGGTTTACCGATGTAATGTTTGCCAGTGAGGAGGATTGAGAAACTGAGCAAGAGTATATTCGTATACATATAGTTGATTCGATCAACCGCATCCTCATCGTGTGTCGCGTGAAGTTTCTCCAGATATTGCGGTAATAAATGCAGCATCTTCACCTACTGCGCACTTCGAAAGGTAATCGTAGTGACAAAGCAATGAGTAATATCCGTTCCGTTGGCTCTGAAAATGGTATCAGCTCACTACTATTATACTACGTTAGTGAGGTATATACATAAACATAGAGGAAAGAATAGCACTACAGAAAAAAAGAATGCTCTAAAGTGAGCATCACCGATCGCACTTGAGACAACGCTTCTTATTCGCTGTAAGTCAAAGTACAGAATTGTTCAGCAACCACCGACCAAACACCGATATCGCAGTAAACTCGCAACAAGTAACGGAAACAATTCATCATCCACACGACGTTATGCCGAAAACAACGACGAAATTTCAAGAAAGGTAGTAGGCCAAAGAAGCGGTGGGGCAATCTGCGCTTTTGTGCTTCCTACTTTTACAATGGTAGAGAACATATCTTAGATAACATTATATATATATATATATATATATATATATATATATATATATATATATATATATATATATATATATATATATATATATATATATATATATATATATATATATATATATATATATATATATATATCAGCTAACCAAAGGAATATGAGCAGAAAAACCTTTTGGCGGAAAGCATGAGTGAAATATATGCCTAAGTACAAAGATCCTGTTTCAAAGTTAGTGCGGATGGCTCTTTTCTTGTTGTATCATTGTAGCGCTAATGTTGTCAAATGTATATAGGCAAAAAATTCTGTAGTATAAAATTGATCCTATGCTAAAAAAACTCGATAACTGTTGTGCATTGCGTTAACGCCACAGCATATGCTTCTCGAAAGACGTGCCTCTAGAGCATTCCTGGAGACCCCAGCGAGGATGCGGTGCCAGAATAGTTGCTGTCAATGAGGATAACAACTTATTTGTTAGGATTCTTTTGCAGCCGACGACTGGCAGGGTTACGACCCTGCTGATGTACTCATATTAAGTTGCTCAATATAGTGAGGCATTGCTAACACCAACATCTTTTTCTTGAAAAATTGAAAAAAAAAACTTATATGGAAGAGCTGAAAATTTCCTCGATATTTTTAGAAAGTAAAAGAGGGCGCTGTAAAGTGTTAGCAAACAGAAAAATGCGAAACAGTTTGAGGGGGTGTCGATGAGTGAGTGAGAATAAAAGTGCGAATATGGTCGACATATGCAACAAAATTCCTAAGAACAAAATCACGCCAACGCAGTCGAGTGGGAGGTATGATGCGAAGAACAGTGCTCAGTTAAGACTCACATCGGTCAGTGCAATGAAAATCTGCGAAATTTGACGACGCTCATACAGATGATTGTAAGATATTCGTCGGCAACAAATCCTGTGTGTTTGAAAGTGTTTATGACCTTTATTGCTACCTTATGAAGCTTAAGTGTACCTGATCCGCCACTACACCGTGTCTACATATTGCTCCGTTGCAACAACGCCTAGGTTTGGATCGTTACTAATCTGGCAATGCATGGGCGCCACCCACCCAGCAAATATAGTGGCGCATAATAAATACTGATTTTTGACTGTAGGCGTGCGCTGAGAAGACGGGAGTTGAGGGGGTGGAGCTGGATGAGCTTCGCTTCATGCACGTCCAATAGCAATCTTGATACCGTAATCCCCAATCCTCATCCATGTTTGTCTTCTTTGTTGTTGCATTTCATTTACCGTAGACTAGATGAATGTGATGGGTTTTTGCGCTGTATACGATGGTCAAAGAAAGCACAAGCGTGGGAATGAGCACCAAGAAGGCTAGCTTGTACTGCTTTTTTTTTCTTTTGCGCTTTCACTTATTAAATCCACCGTTTACCTCAATATTCACCAATACATCATAGATCTTCTAAAGAAACTTCTCGATACAGGGCAAAATTTGACTTTCAAATTCTATGGTGCCCCTAAGTGCCGATGAGACAGGAGACCGGAAAAAAAAACGCATTACGCAGAACGTGCAATATGGACACTGCAAAACACATTTTTTAAAACAACTGATGACGGCGTCAGCATTATAGAAAACGTTTTTTAAGCTTCAAAGCAAAAATTTCATAGTTTATCGGACTTTATAAGTCCTGCAGTGAAATGTTCCATTCTTGCGCTTGCTCGTTGGTTCGCACTTTCAACACGTATTATGCGACGTTATGTCTGCCGCTATATGTGCATATATCCATTCGGCAGTTCAAACTCTCGAACCGTTATATGAAATGAGGATTGTGCTCAACAAAATTTTTTGCCGCTCCCAGCCATTACCGAGAATAGAATCAGAATTGAAGTCAAGCTTATCACATTTTCATTCGCAGATGATTAATATCCAGTTCCGAGCGCAACTTGGCTAAATTCTCGTCAAGCTGGGTTCGGAGCATTGTTTAACCTATCTCTACATAGTCACGTATTAAACTCCCCCTCTATCCTTCTGTTGCTTCCCGCCGGGATGGCGATTAAAACAGGGTTTAGCTCACACCTCACAGTGGCCTTGTGTTCCAATTTAAAGTAATGCTCTCGTTTTCCGCACTGACTAATCTTTAGAATCAATTGTCGATATTTAATGGCACCATAGATATTGCAGATCGAATGCAACTGTTTAACTGTATTTAAAAACGAGTTTTTTGATTAAAAGTTTTTGCAGTCGCAGATTTTTGGTATTTGGTTGATCGGTTGGAATTCACAAGCGCATATCGCATCAAACTTCATGCAGTCTTTTCTATTTCTACTTGTTTTATGTGGAGTTTTAAGAACTGTACAGTAAATGTGAATATATACAAGGCGAGTTGACAGATAAAGCCTTTTGATTTATTTATATGCTTACAAACCTGACCTGTTGGTCAATAAGATAGAAGACTGATAGCACGCCTAATAATGAATGTTTTTTCTATGGAATCATACGACTGCTCAATCAGCAAGAAAAAAAGTCATTTTTGGGCCACACGATCACTTTCAGAACAAAATTGCTTCGCAGGTTTTTTTATTACACCTTTATGTGGTGATAACTGATACAGCCAGATAAATGATAATGACATTTAACTTAGGGATTCATCGTTGGTGCATATTAAACCGACAGATTCCAACGTTAGAGCGATTGAGGCTGAGAAGTTGAAAGTACCGCGCATATAGACACATACACTTACATGAGGTCACCATAAATAATCAGGTGAAGTGCATCGAAATCGACGAAATTTGCACGAAAGAGAGCAAGAGGTAAAGAGGAATGACGTCGCAGTGATAGAATGGACGAATCTAACGAATCCGATGATAGAATGAAGGCGCGGAAGGCGCTGTATAGAAATGTAAGCCATTAACGAGCACAACAGACTCTATCGCTATGCGTTGGCGTCTGATAACGCTGTTTATGTTGGCTCTGAAGAACACACTGGAGTGTTATGTGCCAACGCTATCATAGCTAAAACCCACACATATTAGCGTCGTTGCCACGCATATCAGCCAAATTGCCAAATGTGTTTTTTTAAACCTTTAAATACCTTTGAATGAGCTTCTTATACAATGGACGCTGGATATGTACAATTGAGGAAGCGTATTAAAGGAGCTGGCACGATATGGGTTTTTGCAGACGCACCAAGCGCAGCAACCCGTTTAAGAAACTATAAATAACCAATAAAGAGTGTGAAGTAATGCATTCAAATTCTGAGTCTTCAAAAAGTTTTGCATCATGCTCGATCCTGCATGAAGCGATCGATGCGAAATTTGAAGGAGTTCGATGTTTAGTGTGCATAATTTCTTTTAGCACTTTAAAAGTCTTTAACCTCTTTTCTTTTTCAAGTTAGACAAACAGGTGCACAGTTTGTAAACGCACATATACGACGCCGCCGACTTACCGAGCTCTACAAATGCAAATTCGGATGACGTCAGTGAAGTGGACGAAAAAGCGTAATGTCTGACTCAATACGGGACCAACCCCTCAGAACAACTGGCTGTGCTGCGTAAAAAAGAAGAGAGAAGCGTAGCAATGGAGCTGACGCGATACGCGTTTTTGTTCCGCTAACCACACTAAACAATTCCAGACATTGCAAATAAATGAATAAAATATGTAGATTAGTGCATCTGCACTAACTAGTTCAACTGCACTGTAATCTGTAAAATACTCATTTTTGGAGATCTGAGCGCTGCGAGAGATAACTGGATCGATGCACGATGTATGCAAATTTTTAGGCGCCTTTCAATGACTATATAGCCTCTTCGGATATGGATAAATCGATTCGAGTGTTGATATCAGTCATGCATTGATGTAGGTTATACGCATCAGATTTAAACTTCGACGGTTTTTAAACTGAAAGTGCCTCATGGAGAGAAGCAAACTGAAACATACATGTACATGAAAAATTGGGGATTAACGATGAAATGATGACGGTAATAAGTTCACAGCTGTGAGATGTGCTCCACTCCAGTACTATGAGAAATACAGATAGAGAAGCCGTCGTATCGCAATATACGTCTTAAGTGAACTTTTCGAGAACACTAATGCATTTTTAGAGACATGATACGCGAATATCCCACATTGTTATATAGCGGACTTGCGCTTACAAAGCACATTACGTTGACATTGCGCATGTTCATGTACATGTCTGTGTCTGTTTATTGGTTCAGTGTTTTAAAGCGAGGAATTAATAGAACTAGAATTCAAAAAATTTGCTAAATGTAATGTATACGAAAGCGGACCTTTCATGTCATATCTGAGGTGGATCTATTAAATTTAAAGGAAGTTACAGATAAAAAAGAGGTACCAGATAATTAGCTTGCATTTATTAACTGATCTAGTTGTATTATTTGAGTTCATTAGATCCTTTTAGGGGGTAAGTCCTAACGATTGTACCACTTAAAAAAAGAATACATTATTTAACATATTTTAACATTAATGAATAATTTATGAAAGTGGCTCATAAATGACATGCAAAAATGCAATCGCGCTGCCTTCTGTAACAGGATTCTATACTCTCTGCTACCTTCATAACAGTTGATTTCTTCAATAAATGCATGACATATGTGTGAGAAAGAAACCAGAAGCTTAGAAGATGTGGAAACGAGAGAGACCTCGCTGAAAAATGAGTCTAAATTACAAAGATGAGCCTAAATTAAGAATCGATTCTTATTCAAATGTAGTTCGGTGTCTATGGAATGTAAATGAGTGTTTTGCTAACTTCTCAGCATTGAACGTTTTCAAATGCAAAACAGAAAGAAATACCTCGACCAGACTGCCATCTCGATAACCGTCAAGAAGTTTATTAGTGCTCATTTATACACACAACGAAGGGTTGATAAGTTTGAAATGCGTGGACGACAACCTCCGTTCCTCTTTTCTACACACTTAATTGAGCATTGGGAGTGTCCGCAAATTATCGGATTTCCAGGGTGAGACAGACTATGACAATAAACGAGCGATAGAAAAGACTGAATACTTTAGAGATTCCGAAGTTCACTGAAGATATTAAATTTTTAGCGCTTTCTGCGCTTTTTCTACTCAAATTAAATTACCACTGGCGAATGAATCAAGTAAGGCCACTCATAATATTTTCACCGCAGAAATTTTCTTGCTGTTAAAAAATAATTTGTGGATGATTGCAAATTTATAGGCTGCAAATTAGGCCAAAAATTGTGATCCACAATCAATTTTTGAGGTTTTATAAAAGATGCTGAAGTGAAATCGTAACAAGAAAAACACGCAAAACGGGGCTCTTCGATCCATAACAACCGACCGATCTTATGCGTCATTAGTGTACTTCCAGTTTAAGCTGTTGAAAGTAATGCGAGCAAGAATTATGTTCCTGTAATATTGTGCACAAGTACAACTTGCATAAAAAATGTTTTAAGGGGATAAAATGAAAGACAGGCATTGGGCACAAGTGCAAACCGATACTATAATCCTCTAATCAACTTCGTCAACTGAGGGTGGAATACGCGTTTCAAGCTGAATACAGTTCATTTTATAGGAGATTTGCTTATTGCCATATTTCGGTGGGGTGATGAACTCACTGAAAGAAATGAAAGCGAGAATGATTCACTATGGAGAGCATATTTCACGACAGAAATTATGTTGAAGGAGAATGTTTTGCGTACCTATCAAAAACAGTAAACTCTGAATTGATGACACTCAAGAAAGCTGCTAACACGTTGTATTCTATTAGACGATAATGAGCTTTACCTGTGAACAAAGTGAAATTTACGATGTTGTAAGGAGCACTGTGGAAGACGGGATCAATTAACCATTTGTAGCAATGAGTTGATGAAGCGCTAAAAGAGGAACATCAAACACACATGTAGACGGCAGCGTGAAATAGAAAACGGGGGCAATGTTGGCGTCAGAATGACGTTGCTTCTTCATACACGCAACAAATGCAGTACGCATGCACAGCACCCTCGGCTGTGCTTGAGGCACCCGCTCGGCACATCCCATCCTACCGACATTTCAACATTCATCTTTTTGTCGACATCTTATTTTTTAAAACGCCCATCAGAGATATAGCAGCGTGTGAACGGACCGTATAGATGCTCGGTTCTCGGTTATCTCGAAGAACGATCATCGGCGAATAGCGTTCGCATATGAACAGCTTGCATCACTTGTCTCTTTATTCTTCTGGTATGGCAGTCGCATCCCTCCCGGAGAGTCGCTCCTATTCGATGCATCCCTATCTATGCGAGCCACCGATATCACTAAATCGTTATATAAACTTGCCTAAGCGATGAGCGATGCTTCGCTCGCTACGCGAGAGATAGTTTTCCTTGTTTCACTAGTCACCATGATTCTTTTTTGAACTACATAATCACTGATGCTGCTCTTCGTGGAATTCGCTTTAGTCTATTCAAAAGACGTCCAAAACTAACTTGCCACCTAATAATGAATAGGGGGATAGAATCGACTTAGAAACGAAAAATGCAACATGCTAATATTGCATAAGCTATTAAAGGCACAGAGCTATTAAGGCTTAAGGCAAAAATATGTGAAAGTAGAGATGTAGACGACCTCCAAAAGAGATATTATCAAATAGTAAACTGCTGAAGGCTCTATCATAGAGCTAACGAAATATGTGTGAACCAAAAGACCACAAATCTCATCGAAAATTTTACGTTTTCTGTTACTTTGAGGAGACCCCCGTCATTGCTGCTATTTCCGGATTGTGTTGCAGTTGCATCAGTGTTGTAGTTGCGTCATGCATCATTGTTGTGAACTTGCGCATTTCCTTCTACAACTGTTTTATGGGACTTATACTTTTAAAGCTACTAGCACAATCTTTACAGTTAGCTGAATTTACCTGTCATTCGAAATTTTCTTTTCCTCTCATAAGCAGCTCTCTCCATAGCGTAAAGTTCTATTATGCTCAGTGAGCACAGTGCTACGATGGCTCTTTCCTCTAATTCCACAGCCGTGTCGGCATACGGTACGCTTTTCTTTCAACGCAACTCTTGAGCCAAGGCATCCTGAATGCGACTGAGCACTCCGATTCTAAATTGCTGATATAGGTGGCGATTTATTGCCCTCATATAAAATAGGAAATTTTTGTAAACCGAGCGGTGCACCTTTATATCAATGGGGTACGTTTTGAAAGGGCGCACGAAAGGTCAAATATGAAGGGAAAAAGTAAACAACAAAGTGTGGAAGTTCGATAGTTCATGCCTCAGCTCTTCGCCAATAATATGAAACTGTGAACATATGTAAGTGATGAAGTTGTGTCTCATAATGCCGCTAAGAAAGAGTTGCGTGCGTGCAGGGCTTCTTGATGACATTCCTCCTCATCCTGAAAAACGAGGAACCCTGTCATCACAGAAGTTCTCAAAATGGGTTTCGTCGCTTGCTCTTCTCTACCGTTTTGAATGAATATGATTTCATACATCAAAATGCACAAAATTCCACAAAACGGTTTTGCTTTCTTTAACTTTCTGCAGTGAGGATTCTCAGACATAGAGCTTCTATTGGACGCTTTTCAAAATTATGGTATATGTAATATGAAGCTGGTAAATGGAAATTCCTCGGTATTTCATTAGGACAAAGTTTTTAAACCACATTACAGCATGCTAGTGGCTCGTGACGTACCACAATTGCATAAAATATAACATTTCTCTATTCTCACCGCTGCAACGCATTTGACCGCATATTATTAAAGTTTACTCAGCTCTTTTGCTGTGTGCAACTCTCTTTCTATGTGTTGCCAGATGATCTTTAAGTTCTATATAACAACTATGCTGCAGCTTCCCACTGCTTCCTGTGCTGAGCAAATCGCAACTGCAAATGCTTGGCATTGTTTCATGTGGGAAGTTGTGTCAAAAATATTGGTCATCCACCACCCCTCCATTCCCTTCTCTGCTTCCTCCCACTTATACTTTTCACTGCGCAGTGTAAGGATCACCATCGTCTCCTATCTGCATACACATGTGTGTCTTTTTTAAGAAAAAACTCTTCAGAAAAGTTGTACTTTTATTAGTTTTGTTCTTCTCATTCTACTGCCTGCAAATATCTCTTTTCACATACTATTTGCTTAGGAGATGAAGCGTTTAACTAAGAAGTGCTGATGTTACATATTGCCGCTTGCCGCTATAAATTCTTAGGTTTTTTTATTGGTGATTAGTTCAAAGAAATCTTGATCATAAGCCTCCTCAAGGATTGACCTATATTCAAAAAATGCATTCTGTTTTCATGAGCTTCTCTTTTCGGATTTTATTCCAGAAGAGCTTTTACTCAGGAGGCTTATAAGCAAGAAAATTGATACACACCACATAACGTTAAACTGAAGTCCCTCCAGTCTAATAGAAGCTATCTGCTTTTTGCATGAGCATTATTATATTTCTCCACTTCTAAGCACTCCCTTACTCGATGAAGTCCCTTGTCTTAATGAGATTCGTTACTTTTTTCACAGAGCTATCAAGCCTCACCTCTGGAAACCCCTTCCATTAACCCTTCGTTTGATGTAGTTTGTACCACTGGGCTCTGAAAAGTCATTTGTTATTGGAAACGTGGCTGTCTCTGAATAAAAAACAACCCTCTTAGTTCATTGCTGCGAGCGTTTTTTGCAGTAGATGACCTTTTCACCAACCACGCGGTTAACTGGAAAATTATTGCTCTGCTTCCACTGAAAAATGCAAGCTGGTGAAGGTTAGTAGAAAAAGGAGGCAGGAAAAGAAAAGGAGGAAGAGGAAGGGTGGAAAACCTACGAGAAAGACATGTCCTAATGAACTTAAAAAAGGAAGGCTCGGCATCTTTTTTTTCAGCACCCCATGTACCTATATTCAAAAAAAAAAAAAGAGAAAAAACGCGAGCACTCCTCCAGATGTTGCCATAGAGGCACAGCTCCTGCATGAAAAAGACAGCACAAATTGCACCCTCCCAGCTGTTACAAGAAAGTCGTAGAGCCACACAAAAAATGAGGTGCAGGGTCTTTCCACGAAGGAAATGCACTGCATTTGCTTTTTTTTCAAATTTTTTGGATTATTAAAATACCTCTTCAAAAGAAATTAAACCGCGGATTCGAAAAATGGCCTTATTGTCGCTACGCGATCTCGTAATCGCAAGTTGCGACCGTATGAACATTTCCCTTGGTCTCTCTCCTTCGAGGGCAGGAGCCAATTAAAGGGAAGAAAATACGGTGACTCCGGGGACTGGAGAATCGAATTCATCTGTAATGAACGCAAAAAATCTTTTTCCTGCTCAACGCAATTCCTTTCTATGGGAAGCCGACTTAGTATAAACTATGAAGCTTCTATTCGAGTTGTCATATAGTGTATGCATCATTTACACGTACACGTCTATTTTGCTAGAGAAGCCCTTGCTAGAAAATCTCGAAGAATGCCTGAATATGCGTTTCTAGCTCTGTGCTCGTTGGTGTTGAGGAAGAGTAAGCGAGTTTCAGAGAATCATCATTTGGCAACACTCGTGATGGATCGTCTCGGCAAGCTGATCGAATCGATAACGAAACCAAGATACGAAGAGGATTTCATCGACCGTCTCAACTATCGAGTCACCAGTTACATTCTGCTGGCCGCTGCGTTTACGATTATTGCAAAGATAAGCGGCCTTCTCAAAACATTTCATTTATTGGAAACATCGGTTAATGAATTGAATAAAATTATTTCTTTGGTTACATGCTGTTAATTGTATCACCTGTCCCCGTTTAGTCGATTTTCAACTGAAAACGAGTTGAAATGAGTAGCATTATAGGAATATGGTGGGAAACCGATTCAGTGCTGGTTGCCCGCAGAATTAGCTTCCCAGAAAGGATGGGAGCAATATGCCGAAGATTACTGCTTCGTTGAGAACACTTACTATGTTCCACTCGATCAGAAGATTCCTCAGAGTAGCAGACATCGAGCTGAACGAGAACTGACTTACTATCAGGTGAGTTTTTCATTGCAATGTATGCAGGAGGACATTGATTGCCTCTATTCGTAAACGCACCACAGGTGGATGATGTGCGGACAGGCATGCACATGCCTAAACTTGCGAGCACATGCTATGATCAACGGTTTCCTCCTATACAGTGGATGTCACTAGTGTGACACCATTTCATGAAGGTTCCATTGTTATAGTGCGCTTCAAGTGCTCGAACTTCATGGGGGCACTATTGATGGGCCAGGAAAATGCGTTTTTGTCGTTCGTTATAACACATGACAGTCATTTGGAGTGATTTGTTGACAGGTATTCACATGGAAACACCCTCTTAAAATAACAGCCACTTATGGGCACAAAAGGTGCTGCAGTGCGAAAGAAAAGCTTCAGTAGAGCGAAAATGCAATATTCAATAATTTGACCAGAACGCATGGAGAGTTTTTATGGTCTAAAATGTACTGTCATCGAAATGCTAAGCACCTAAACGACAGACTTTAGTGGTTGCTGCAGAAACGGAAAGGTACAATAGGTGTCCTGAACGATATAAATAACGATCGATGAACGTGAATGCTGCTTAATGTAATTGTGTGAATGAATGCTTTAGAGTTGCATAGAAAAGTGGATGTTTGCAGTGGGTGCCTTTCATGCTTATGATGCAAGCTCTTATGTTCACAGGACCACATGTATTCTGGCGTATGCTCAACTGGATGTCAGGTAAGCGCTTGCAGAATGCTCCTTTTAATTTACCTCGAAAATAGCACTCATCATTATGAGTATATTTTGGCTGCAAAACACACTAAGTGCTTGGTTAATGATATGGATTATGCAAATCTGTGCAAACTTATGGAGGTGTGTTTGTAAAGAGATGACATAAAATCATGCGAAGAACGTTGAATGGTTAAGTGGTTCAACGAGAATGAATAGATATCGCTGAAGGAAAACTTGTAATGTGATATACTGAATTGAGGCATTCAAACACGTGCAGTGATTACGATGGCAAGCATGGCGGCTCAGAAAAATCCGAGCACGAACGAGGTAAGCAATGTCGTCGACGCGGTGGCGGCACATCTTGAGCGAGCACTTCATCATAGGCACATCCACCAACGTGTTACGCACAGCAACCCATTTGTCTTCTTATTCAGGTTTGCTACATTCATGTGCAATTAATAACTTGTCCTGCATTTCGAATAAGCAGTGAAAAGTTGCCATCAGTGAATGCGTTTGTGTTCCTCAAGCAGAACTATAAAAGCTAGCTGGAAAAACAAGCAAGCAGTACATTAACGCAAAACGCAGAAGCTTGACTAGAATGGGTCAGAGATAAGCTGCTATACTTTGCATTTTTGCTATTTTCCTTCATCTTCTCCAGTCATTCATAGCTGCTGTTGGCTTGCCAAAGAAGCGGTTAATACAAAATGTGTTTTTAAAATTCTTTTGTTCATGCAAACAAACGTATACGAGAAATGGCGATTCAGGAGTGCTGAAATTTGTTCACGCATAGACCCAAAATTCCTATAAGAAGGGAAAAGCCGGGAAGAAATTCATTTTTTAACAATCGCCTTCAGGACCCTAGCTCTGGCGGGGTCGAACAAATCGGATGCGACAAAGGGCGAATAAATGTACAAAGTGCTACCAAAAAAAAGTAAAAGTTACTATTAAACAGTAGGCGAAAAGGCCTATTAAAAGATCTAGAATTACCTAATTTAGATCTCGCCTTCATTCCAAAATAGTGCCCTTTCGCAATGATCTCACCTCTTTTGCTACGCCTCAAACACTCCTTCCAAGTCCTCATATCTAAACAATTCAAGCACATCCTGCGATATGGCCAGGATCTCGTCGGCCGTGTCCAGTTGTTGCCTCTTGAGCTCCGGTTTCATTTATTCAATAATCAGAACGAACAAATCATCCAATATTTGTCAAGATTTTCGGAAGTTATGCAGTTGAGCGATCATGGAGACTTCTGGTCGCGCTCTTGCGGTGTTTGGTCTTTTTCAAAACGGGATTACTTGAGTTCCAGGAAATGCTCCATTGCCATGAGCCTTCCAAAGTGTTTCAAATTTTTCTTTGATACACCCTCTCAGCTTAATTCATTATTTCACATTCGTTTTGTACCTCATTTTGGGGTCACAGGACAGCACCAGAGCACTTTAACGAAATCGCATATGGCAACGTTTCGGTGTAGCACATTATCGCACAAAGGTCGAGAGTGTTCTCTCGCATGCAAGTTTACCAATAACACGCTTGTGCAGCCCCCCAAAAAATGTGTTGTTACCGAAGTAGCAGCGAAAGCATCTTGAATCGCGTAACACTCATCCGCAGTGGTTGCAGTGACAGCCGTGTGAGGTCTGCATCAAAAGTCAATTTAGCATTGTCCACTACAACGTTTCCATGCATATTTTCGAGGGGTCACTTCTGGAAAGGTTGTGCACAGGTGAGGCAGTTTGACGGCGACATCACCGTACGTTTCAGCGATCATATCCCTCTGTGCATTCCACCCAGTGCTTTCAGCATTCCATCATACTTCCATCTCCGTTTTAATATTGCATCATCTTTTTCGCTTCTGAAGTTATTGTGTATTGATTACAGCCCCCTTTTACCGTTGTTCTTTTTGACGCCTTTTGCTCATTTACCGTACATCTAACTATTCGCTGTCTTTCATGTGTCTATTATTTCTGCTTAAACATATTGCAGGTTATTGACGAATTCGTATCTCAGCTGCGTCTACATTATGACGAAGATCCTTTTCATTGGCAATGCCCTCGTCCAGGTGATCCTCCGAACTTCCTCTCCTTTTTAGAAGCAATTGCGTTGCCGAAACAGGGCGCTTCCTTCACGGAAGTTTTTCAAATAATGTTTAAGACGTCCGTATAAAATTATTGAATGAGATGAATATGAAAAAGCACTACCATTCTAAGAAGAAGAACAGACGGGCATGGCGTAACGCTAGTGGCGTCATTACTTCAATGATCATTGACGGCCTGCTAGAGTTCCACACCGCCCAAGAATATCAAGTTTCCTATTCGAGTGGCAAATTTATTGCTATAATAGTGCGATCACGAGTCACGCCCACCGCCAAAGTCCATGAACACTATGGCTTAAAAGACTTGAGAATGGAATAAATTTAACTCTCTTCAGCACATGATCCTTTCCGCATACCTTGGCTCGAGCGGCTACGACTTGACGAAGGCACTGCTAGAGCAGCGTTCGTGGCAAACTACTGGACTATTCCCTCGTGTGACGATGTGTGACTTCAAGGTGCGTGTTGCATGTGCTAACCCGAAATTGTCTTCTTCTAACCACAAAATGATGCCCGCATCCCTGCTTCAAAAGTCTCAACATCATCAGGCGCTTGAAAAACCTTAAACCATCTTGAACCACCTTCCTTTTTGTGCGTAATGACAACTCACTCCAGCCACCATTTTTCATACTTTATTTTAGGTGTTCATACGATACAAATTGTAGGAGGAAAAACTTGTTGACAAATGAATCGGATGAATGTTAAAGCAGCGCGGTAATAGTGCTAATAGAAAGCGTTTATTATAGAAGAGTATTGACAAATGATTCAACGGCAATAATCAGACGAAACAACGTCACGCGGGGTTTCAAGTTCGAGATTTCTAGGTTCGAGACATTGGACATCGCCACCATTTCACTATTCAGTGTGTCCTTATGGCGAATATGTTCAATGAGAAAATCTTCCTCGGCCTCTGGTGGTGGATTTTGATTCTGCTCTCCACAACGTGTGTTAATTTCATATACTGGATTTACGTGATGTCGTCACCATCGTCCAAATACGACTTCCTTGAAGGACTCATTACTCTTGGGGTAACGAAACTTCCACCTTATTTAGTTTCTAGGCTTTGGCGAAATCCAACGTCGGTATTTATCAAGAATTTGTAAATATCGAACGGTAACATCACAAATAGTTCAGAGATTCAAAAAAAAACGTGTTTGGAAAGCAACTTGTCGTTGCTGGCAGATTTCACTGGATAAATGTGTTCTTGGAAAAGCTTTCCCATGTTCGCAGGAAAGTTCTTGCGCCATTCAGAAGCGGTGTGCGGGATAGAGTTGACTGTTAATACACTCAGATGCTTTCCTGTCCTTGCTTCGTCTTGCCGAAGTGTTCATAAGAGTTCTGTAATAATAAGGAGGAATGAACCGATCACAGTTACCTCAACTGAGATGTTGACAGCGATCGAATGCATTCAGCATGCCCGTACGCAACTGATGCCTCGTCGAGTGGAGGCACTTGCACGTCAGCTCGGGGGCGATGGAATGCTCGTACTGCGTCTTATGGTGCAAAATGCAGGCGAAATCGTGACCAGCCTGGTCGTCGGTCGTCTCTACGATCTGTTCGCTGTTGGCGAGAAGTAAGCACTCACTTGTTATAACCACAATCGCTCTTTCAAAGGAGGATCGCTTCAAAGTTGCGATCAAAATGGACAAGAACGCAACTACAGAAATTGTTCACAACGACAAAGTGCTGGACTCTGTGGAATGGGTAACTGCATTAGTTTTAATATTCATACAGCAGCAACGGATGATGCAACATGTGAGGACCAGGTAAAGAGCTGGGGGCTAGCGAGTAATAATCGGTGCTTCTCTTAGAGTGAAGATAGATACTCGCAAAGGCTTTTGCATGAAATTTCAATATTCATTTACACATAAACACATTCGCACTTTTTCAGTGAATATAATGAAGGAAGAAATTGCAGAGAGAACGACGATATCCGCTGTGCTCCCGTGATGGCGATCCCCGCTCTTGGCGCACCGAAGACGGAACCCGACGAAATAAAAACACCATTCTCTTAACTGCGCAATGCATTCACAAAAAATATGAACGTTACGAGGTGCATAATGCCCATAACACCAACCCCAAGCTTCAAATTGGCTTATTGCTGCACAGTTTCAATGAATCGCATGTGTCATGCTGCTTAATAAGCTCCACGTGAGGCGTTCTTTGAAGTCCTACTTCAAGTACATGAGAGAGAACATCCTCTTTAAACGCACCTATAACAGCAGCAAGTTCATCACGTCTTTGATCACATGCTTCAACAATATGCTTTAAATTTGTTCACATAAGTGCCTCCATAACCATCAGTTATTCCTTTTGCTTAATAAAATCCTCTGATTGTGTTGCAAGAATGCGACGAAGAATTTTTCAACCATCAATCGCCGTCCAAATGCTATCGTTCTAGGCAGAGGGATTTGTACTGATTTCTTTCGCCTATTACTTTAGTCATTTGTGGAAGTTTTCTTTCTCAAAATAAACAAACAAACGAAAGAAAAAAAAAACCGATCGAATCAACGCATGAGTAGGACAACCAATAGTATTTCGGCAAGAGGCTGCGTGCTTCATACACCCTCCTACTCTGAGTATTCAACGCCATTTAGAAATCGACGTAGTAGGAAATTCGATGAAAACAGATAATCCAGACAAAAACAAAGTTGAGGTAATGCGTTAATGAAGGAAGTGAAATCTGAAGAAAAATGAGACAATAGATTAGTGTTTCAAAGTGTATGTCGGAAAAACTATTCACACAATTTTGCAGCATATATTGAGATTAAATTTAATTCAGCAGTGTCCTAAGGTTTCCGGACTGGAAATCATCAATCGGAATTTTATCCTGACACCTGGGCGTAAAGACTTCGAGAAATCTCATTCGTGAGCAGCCATAATAAATTAACATTGTTGCATATTTTGAGCGGTCATCGCGTAGAAAACAAAATAAGATGAGCATTCTTACGTGCAATATTTCAGAATTTAACAACGGTATACTATGTGCGCTTTGCGGAAATACTGGATGCACCTGCGCCGAAAGATTTGTATGATATAATTTACGACCTTAAATTAGTTAGCAGCAATTTCTGAGCAATGAAAATTCCGGTGTAGAGTGGGAGTAGTGTTTGCTCGACCATCACGAATTGCACTGCCAGCAGATAATAACTGTGACGCATACAGCTCCGGAAAGCACCTATGAGAGAAGCAAGCGTGAAACAGACGACGTTTCGTAAGCGATGCATCCAATTTCCGAACTAACGATTGTTCAATAAGCTTATAGATCACTCTGAACACCGTGGTGTCAGCAGCAGTGTTACAGCAAGATCCGTATATTTCCTTACCTAAAAATATTTCCTTACCTAAAGGCATGCCGCAATTAGCAGGTTGTTCGACACTCTGTTTGAGAAAGTGAGACAGAAGTGATTCAGAATATCTAAGGCGAACATATTCATTACATGCAAGAGAAACTATATTAAACATGAAAGAGAAAAACACACAAATGAGTGAAATATAGGGAGAAGAGAAAGAAAAAAGAAGAGGAAAACAATGAAACTGTTGAAGCGATGTCGTTGCGATTGCTCAGTGTAATACTGGACATTGATAATGCAAACTTAAGGTGCTTTGAGACAGACTTCAGCTGTTGATTAAGGATATTTGTGCTGTTGCACGCTAAAGTGGCGCTCTGAACTGTTCAATAGGGCATAAATTGATTACTTCAGATGGGTGATTACTCCAAACCGATATGACTCTCGAGTAAACGAACCCTTCCTTGCATTAGTTCTGCTCTGTGACGAGGGAAATTTTTAAGCCACCTTCATGAAGCAGCCGCTTTAAAGAGAATGCAAAGAAATTAGAGAAATCAACGCCCACCAACCCGTGAATAACCTTATAAAGAACGAATAAATGCTGTTTTAATCGCCTCTCTCAAGTGATTCCAGATGGAAACGAAGCATTCTTGAATCCTATAGCGGACCTATTCCAGCTGTGAGAAGTGTTTTTGATAAAGTCGTACTGAACGAGTCACTCAATCTTGAGATCCAAGCACTGGAACGATTGTAAATAAGCGAACAGTGATGCAGCTGATGAAGAACGGAAGCTTCGTATAATTTGTCATCGTTTGCAACAATTCAGCAAAGGTTCATAGCACTACTCCTCCATCCTTTTATTGTAACAAAGGTGACAATCTGCTTTCAACAAGGATGCTGCAGTGAAACTTCTTCAATACGGTATATAACTGAAAAACAAATTTTTTTTTTTTGAAAACTACAAGCACTTGCCCACATAGCACCAAATAAGGGCCGACCCTTCTGATGACAGCAGCTGTTTTTTTCCTGTGGGTGCTGTCTTTTTTCCGCAGATGCTTATTTCCTTGTGGTTTCATAACTTTCGCGACGTAAATATACTTTTATATTGATTCATAACCTTTACCTGTCAGTTTTAAATCCTCTTCCTGTAAATTTCTTTCTTGTTATCTAGCATGATACAACGCAATTCACCCGATCAAATAATCACCCTATTCACGTAGTGTTTATGTGAGGGCTTGATAAAGATGGTTTCCCAAGACACCTGCCGAAATGTGATCTCCAACCGCGAAGGGTTATAATGAATGTTTATTGACGGTGACGGAAGGTCATGGTTGCACATTCGCACACACACAATCATATATGAGTATAAATCTTTCGTTCAGTTTGTACGACAAGTTTTCCTGACACATTTCTCATCAGTTTGTTAGTGGACGCTTTTATAGTAAATGGGCTGTTGACCATCAAGTGGACATCAGAGAGCAGCAATGAAGAATGCAAGAGTTGGATGTCTTCAATTACCGACGAAGGTGTGCGATGCTGCGATCAGGTGCGAAAATCACTTTGTGTTGTATCGATAATTGATGGATGTTTTTAGATTGGAAACGGCTACCGAAAGAGTTACGACCAAGGAAACGAACTTCAAAGACGTCGCATCCACCACCTAAGAAGAGCCGGCTCAGTAGAGGAGATGGGGCGCAAGTTGTGGAAAGGTTGGCGGCCCTCGAAGCAAAAGAGGGTGATGCCGTCGATGTGGAGGAACATGAAACGGAAGATGATGAAGAGGAAGGCCACAGTGAGGCGGAAGAGGCTAATGAAAATGAGGATCAGGTATGTAATAACTGCTTGTTCTTTTATTTTCCACGTTCAATTTGAATGAACGGGCAGATGTGGCTGCATTTCTTTGTGTTGAAAAGAAACAAATTAAATTTCAACTAAATTGAGGTTCAAAATTAAAATTTCAATTAAGATCTCGGCGCGCTATTTGTATATGTTTTTCAAGAATTCTGCACGAACCTTAATGTGTTTATTTGTTTATGAAATAAACATTTCCTCCATTAAGTAGCCGCTTCGGCAATTGTCTTCCTAATTGTTTGTAGTTCGTTCTCTTCATATTCCGTTTTTGCGCTGTTAGTGTCGTTTGCGCGTGAGCCGCCGTTAATCACTCGATTTTCAGTTGTCTTTTTGTGGCTAACTGAGATGCCGATGCAGAGGCGGATGGCACGTAACAATATGAGCAGGCAGGATGTGAGAGCAGCTTCATCGAACTGAGCGAGAGGTGGAGCGAGGTTTGCGGCTTATTTATCCCACGATCTTATCCATTTCCACAATCTGTCATAGTGACGGTGCAAATCCAATTGCACAGGCAAGGGAAACTGTTTTTTTTTTTTTTTTGCTTTAAGATATGGCTTTTTGTTTTTCCACTTTTTTCGTAGCATTCTGACGTATTTTTGCAAAAGATGCATTCTATTCGATAATTCATGGCCATAAATACGAGATTTCTTGATCATATTCGTTTGTAGTTTCTTGTCTACTTCTGAGCAGGTAGTTAATTACTGCACCTTGAAGGTGGATGCTGCTTCTGTTGTTTTATTTTTAATTTTGGCATTCGTGTAATATTCGGATTGCAGGTGTTTTTAGTTTCTCAGATTTTTTAGAAGTACTGCTGTCTTGGTTAACGGCACGGAGGTTACACCACTTCTTGCACCGTCGTCTTAATTGAACGCCGTACCATTCGTTCGCTTCCTCACCACTCCTCTGTGCGCCTTTACCTCCTTCTTTCGCTTTATATGCAATGTTTCTATTCTCGTTTTGCGCGTTTCTTTCACTTTTTTCACTTTGTGATATTTGGAAGGTTTATGAACTGCGTAGTGTAATAACCTTATAACCACGTGTGGGAACAGGTAGGTCGGATGTGGGAGAGGTAAGTGGCGACGTAGCTTTAAGAAAGGGTAGCGTGAGGTGCTGACGCGACTGCAATGTGTTTCAACGAGAGAAATTCCCTCATATCTCTGCCATCCCTCTTGCGGCGTTTCTTTGTCGTTCGCTATGTTGCCATTGTGCCCACACATGTGAATTTCCGCATAGACTAACTCAAGAGGACTTCAGGGTTTCAGAATTCTGTAAATCATTGTTCCATCATATTTTTTTGCTCAACACCTCATAATTTCCGAAATCCGCCAGTTCTTTCCCTCTATCATCTCCCATTCTCTATTCCTGCCTGGTTGAAGTAACAGGGGAACTGGCGTAGTTTCATTTGAAATGTCCGAACACTTAAGTTCGGCTTGAGCTAGAACCATCATGCTCGTGCTTTTTCTTCGTTTGCGAATTCCGATTCAGGCCGCGAGATTTCTTTTTCCTCTTTCATGGCCAAATTTTATGTATGCTTATGTATAGATGGTCAGATTTTTCACCAATATTTGCGAATTGCGTTACGATGGCGTTTGCTCTGCGTATTTTCATGTTTATCGCGTTGTATTTTCAGTAGTTTTTCGCTGGTTGCAAAGAGTTTAGCTGTATAATTTGTAGTATGGATGTTTCTCGAAAGCAGTTTCGTTTCCGTTTTCTTCTTTTTAAGTTGTTGTCCTTTAAAATATACTCTAAAACACATACAAGCGTTTTGCATCAAGTTTGGTGCAGCTTTTTTTTGGCAGAAAGTTCGTTGGTTGTACAGACCAATTGGATTACGCATTACTTTATCGTTTTTTGAAAGCTGATTTAGGAGCCAAATCTAATGTTGATTTGCAATAGCCTATATTGTGCTATCTTCCATGGCAAGATGCCGCAGCGATTTAGGCATGATTTTCTTGTGCGATATGCAAGTTTTTTGTTCACTTGTGCTCGTTTAAGTAGTAATTTGGTTATTTATATCGTTATTTTCAAAGCCAACAATTATCGCATTGGTATTCAGCGGTTCTAACTTGTGGAATTAGTTTAGTCCTCCAAAAGAAGGCGTGCAGGAATTAAACCGAAAAGATGCGTCTTGCATTGCGACTACTCAGGCCTGCCGCCAATCAGAATATCTCTTCGCCGAAACTTTGGCAAGATCCAGTTTTCGGTTATTTCGAGACGCATGGGAAGATGAAGTTTCTTGCTGGAGAGGAGTACAACCTCACCGATGAGCAGAAGAAGGTTTGTTGCTGATTTCTGTGCTATGTGGGCATGTTCAACGTTTTTAATGCGCCGCTTGCATCCGTATCCTTGCATAAGCATTCTTGTTGTGCGGTCGAAAACGTCATCGTTTGAGTGGCTTAACACTTCTCGGAAATAAGGATTAGTGCAGTTCTGCTCATAGCGCGGGATTCTTATTTTTTACTATGGGGCGATATTTAATAGTTATTGGCTTTGTTGGTTATTGTTAGCTAAAGAAAAACGGTATTCTTTCCTAAGGAGAAGGGGGGGGGATGCACTTCTTGTTTGGTTGTAAATGTTTTGCTAAGATTTATTCGTTCTATTATTTTTCATTTCAGAAAACATTTTCTCTTTAGGGCTATGATTTCCTACAATTGACATCTGCTCTTAAACTGCAAAGTGGGTTGGAGGGAAAAGGTAGTATGCCGTTGAAGGTAGATGGCACGGAATTTAGAGCATCTTAAAGAGTATTGTGCTGCAACTTGCTTCACAAGTGAAAGATGTTTGCATGAACGGTTTTCTGCTTCCAGTCATCCTTATTTTCGTACATCTTCACAGATCGCAAATTTGCTCGAGCTCGTTCACAATCTTTCATTCATTTAGGCGGTCCTATGGCGGTATCGAGTGAAGGAAATCTTAAAAAAGGAATACTTACGACGGGAGTATGACCCACACAATTTCAAGTATAAGGTAACAGGCTTTCATTCAATCATCAAATGAATTCTTATGTAAAGCTCATTCGTATCGATGAAGTATCCTTAAAAGTTTCTTATTTTTCGAGCCCCGTGAATTCATCCAGATGCAGCAATTATGTATCGTACTGCCGTTTGCCTAACAAGGAAAACTTCCTTAGTAGCCGTTACGAGACCGATGGTAAGTCGGTGCACAAATCGGTGCACGGTTACATCTTTCATGAGTTGCCATTCCAAGCACTGCTGCACGCTCTCTTATAAAGCTTTTGCAGAAGTGGCTCTAGGAGAACTGTTCACTTATTTACCATTTATGTAGTTTCAGTCCGTGAATGCGGCAATTCGAGATTAATATTTGTTGGAGACAGTCGAGGCGCAAGCAGGTTCTAGGATCAACTTTTGCTTCGTTCTGAGCCAGTTGGGAGGGGGGAGGGGAGGGAGGAATGTTTTATTGAAATCAGTGAAACCTTCCGTGTTTTAAGGAAGATGTTTCAGGTCACTGTTTATTTAATATTTGTAATCTTTCGATCTTTGCACCGGATTATAAAAAGCCTGCATCATCTCTTATTAGCTGACTGCTCGCTTTTTTGTTTGCCAAACACCTGCCTCTGTTCCTTCTTTCCTAGGTGTGCCTCACCTGCTTACTCATCACTTTCATTTTATTTATAAGTAGATGTTATTTGTATTTCACTGAAGCACTTGACGAGGGTGATAATTGTTGCAGTCGGGAGTAGTCATCGATCCTGCGATGTTCCGTTGGTATGCGGCAGACATGACGCAGGCTGAATTCTTCAGATTCACGCCCCGATCTGTTTTCTTGTACTGCGGCTCGCTGTTCCTTTTCTTTTATCTCTATTGCCGACTTATGTATTCTTCTGTGGTGAGTGCATTCTTTGTTAAATTCTCAGTGATTACTGTACCCTTTTTAGTATTCAGCCAGATCTCTTAAAGCGTTGTAAAGCAGAGTGGACTGCAATTCCCTTTTCGGCAGAAATGAGCATCGAAGTCAGTCGTCGAAAGTAGGCAAAAGGCATACGGGGAGTGCCTCATTTACAAGTTATTGATTGTGGTTTATCCTGAGTTTTTTTTCGCGCTAAAGTGGCGCACTTCTGCTTAGTAAATGCGTGTTCATCCGTCATCTCATGTGACTGTGACTTTTCGACGCTGTCGTCTTTTTTGGACCTTGAGTTAATAAGTTCCTGACTCCGTCGTGCAAACACCGCGCACTCCACACTGAAGAGGGTTCCCTCGTAGTAGTCAACTGCGCCTCATAGAAGATGAATCTTTTTACCAGTCGCGTCAAATATTTTTATTAAAAAAGAAAACATTCTTACGCAATGTTCGCATACTCTTGTTGAGGGAAGCACTTTATGAGTAGAAATGCAGCTTAAGCCGTGTAAACGAGCTTAGGCAGCGCTTAGGCAGCCTGGGTAATAAGTCTTCCATGTTGCATTCCAGATAACGTAAACCCTTGATGTTGATACCCTTTTAAAGTTCAGCAGTTCTTTCTGTTCTTCGAGATGGGTGTTTGCACGATGCCCCTCACAAACTGGAGGTCGGAGTTCCCACAGTCCTCTTGCCTCGACCTTCCTCGCCATTTCGAATGTAGCTCTCCTTTCTCTGACGGGTCGAAATATTACATACCTCGGCGATATATTATCACGGGGATTGCGTTTTTGAGCAAATTCCTGAACTACGCGGTTCAGAAGCTTGCCACCAAGTATACGTATGTCAATAACGCAAGGATAAAGAGCCTTGATTTTCTACTGCCTTCCTCTCATTAAAACTTGCTAAGTATGAGTGTTGGAAATGGAATAGAAGTGTTAGTTTTGCTCGTGAATGAAATTATTAGTCAGAGTCAGTTTTCTCCTTGTTTTTTTACTCTTCTAGGTGGGTCTCCTTCCTATTCCTCTTATGGATTCACGCAGAAATTGGCATTCTTGCGCTTCTTACTTGGACCACTTCCATAACTGAGTCACTCCTGTTCCTCCGTTTTGGGCTGTATGATACATACAACTTGAAAGGCTAAAGAATGGTGATTGTAAGATGCTCGGGTTCTGGCATTTCTAGCTTTTTAGCGGGAGGTATGTTAGAGAGACGCATGATTTGCATCTGAATGCATTGGTTAAAAATTGCAATATAACTTGCGTATCGGAGCTGAATTTTATTCCATCATGTAGCTGCAAACCGATATATTGAGGAGGTGCATTCCCTTCATTTTTCTGAGCATAGAAAGTTGATTCTTGCTGCGTCCATTACGCTACGTAAAGTTGTTTTTCTATGGGCTGAACGACAATTACATAAGAATTTGCGGTTCTGCAATTAACTACATCATGAGTCTATTGTATAGAGCGCTTTCAGTGCTTGACGAACAAAAACTCTATGGAGCAATTTAAGTGGATTTGGGTGAGGAACGTAAACATAGTGCAGCGTCAGACATTTGAAAGTGTTGACCATGCGGGCTACTAGAAACCCTGACCGCGACGAATCCCGCCCATGTATTTAAGCGCAGGTGGATTAGAATAGGGAGTGCCTCACATTGGACACTATTGTGAACCGTTGCTGAAAAGCAGCGGTTTTCTCATTTCCATCACGCATCCTCGTGTTGAAGCTGTATATGCATACCCGGCCGCACCGCATTTGTGCTATTGCAATTTGAAAAAGTATGTTGGAAAGGAAAATGCGGTCCCGGCCATGGGCACAGTTGCTTCCTCGCGGGACTAGATTCCAACCGGATCCCTGTATTCGGTTGTGGTATGCACAATTATTCCGTAATGGGAGGAGTGCCAGAATGATGCTCAAAGAATAGAGCTGCTGTGCAGGGAGTTTAAAGAGGTATGTATATTGCAGGAGAAATCAGCGGAGAAATGTTTAGACGGCGAGCTCCTGTGGTGGGACAGACAGCAGGCTCGCATGTTGACCACTTGCGGCAGCGGCATTTCGCACCTACGGTGGGCATCGACTTCTAATCTTCTTCATTGTATCAAACAGTTCGAAGCGTATTTGCTAGGCGCGTAAAGAAATAAAGTTTTAGAACTTGAGCCTACTTTACATTTCAACTGCTGTGAGTGCTGTTTTCTGAGGATGACATCTTTGGATATGAATAAAGGGGAAAGATTTGAGGGATAAACGGAGAAGGTGGATTAGGCCTCCTCCCTTACCTCGACACCTTCGGGTAGAGGCGGAGGGAAGGTGGGTCGGGGGAGGGGGAAGGGTCAGGAGATTTGAAGGGTAGGTGGCGAGGATAAGTTTGGTCTCCTCATCACCTTGTGTTTGATGAGGTGGGACCTAATTGACAAATCGAACGAGTGATACGAAAACCAGCTCTTTACAAAGGACAGCCAATCAGCTACTTTTTGCGTGCGAGCTGTTTCCGATTTCTTTTGCGTTAAGAATGAAGTTTTTTTAATCGACACATGTCACAATGCTTCCGCTTGTTGGCTTAAGTGAGAGACCGTCAGTAGGAGATACTATTTGATTAGAAAAGGAGAGAGCCCTGAATGGGGAAACAAATGGCCTTCCCCATCACAGGAAGATCGAGGACGACGAAGTAGGCTAACATCCCTAGCCACATGGTTAAGCTGCTCAAATTTCTACGTTATTTCTTAATGTTCATATTTCGCAGGTGCGCAGTGAGAAAGCATGAACTTGTATCTATTACTTCCACCACCGGGTATATAGCTGCAGAGTTTTTGATGCTGTGGGGTGTAAGGTGGTTCGTGTGAAGGGGGGAATGGTGCCACTGCCATCATTCCAGAACAAACTTCCTCGGCTCTTTAAGCCCAGAAATTGAATGACCATGGAACTCTCCTGGATCTCGCAGAATAGTACATGGGGGCACTGTGGTTCAGTGTATGTGTCTTCCTCTGCCCGCTCGGTATTCTGCTAGCGCAAAAAAAAAAATTGACATGAGATGCGACTCGTTGATAGTAAAACTTAGAAGTGGTTCCCTCTTCACCTTGACTTAAGATCTAGGGTATGTGCATCCCGCGTACAAGCGAGTACAGTCTCGCATGTACGAGGGAGAAAGCGGTCAAGGACGCAGTATACTGTATTAGCGACCTGTCTGTCCATGGGAACTACGATTGCAAGGAGCAGGAGTCCCCTCGACCCCGTGGAGGGGGAGGTGAAGGCAGTTTCATCCTTACGAGGGAGGGGCTGATAGAGTGCACACCGATTTCCAGGTTGTAGCTGAAACAGGGCGTCTGTTTGCGTTCTGTCACAGGGCGCCAGGTTGCGATCTAGTTTATTGCAATGTTTGAGCGTTGCGAATAGAGATTGCAAAGTAATACAACGACAAAGGCAAACAACAAAAGCAGCAGTGCAAATTCGCTTCGAACCCTCTATTGTGCATTCCAGGTACAAGTTTCCGGATTCACACTTGAACTTCGAACATGCTCTAAAAGTAAAAGGTGTTGCACAAATGCCAAGCACCATTGGTAAAACGTGTGAGGCGGAACTGAATTATGTTGACGTGAAAATTTTCGTTATGTCTTTGACGAGCCGATTCCGACAAAATCCGCAGACGCGGAGGGCTGACACCAAGAAGCCCACATTTTCCCTGAGGTACTCTTGCAGTGGCCAACTCCTTATTGAAAAAGCTTCCGGAAAACCCTCATACGAAGTTTTTACTTGTTGGTTTTTAGACCGGTCAACTGAAAGTCATTTGGACACGGATATGAGCTACCAAAACGAAGCCTCAAAAGCCCTCCAAAACATGCTGCAAATGAACCGAGGCGTAGTCGTGGCGTTTTGTACTACAAAAATAGCGCAATACATCTGTAGAGAAACAACATCAAATGGACGTACGTCACAATGTGGCAACAAAACGGTATAAAACTACTAATGCTTCATCACATAGCGGTCGTCTTTAGTGCTGTGTTCAGTGATAAGTTGAAGCCGTTGTTGATCAAGAGGAGTAGTCAAAAATATGAAAAGTAAATGAGGGGGATCATCTATGCTAAGCATTTAGGATCCAAAGAAGAAGAACGGGTAAAGAACTCAGTAACAACACTTCAGCTTCCCATGCGACGGAAACGAAGGTACATGTGGCATGCTCATTTTCGATGCCACAAATACAGCAGGGAGAAAAAGTATGCGTACTCGTCGCACGTACCAAAGAACAGTTCGGCACTAAGTAGCTAATACATTCAACAATACAACAATGCGTACAACAAAATAAACAACATAAATAACAACCTGCAAGAACACAGAACAAACGACAAACAACAAACTAATTCACGAGCTGATTGGAAGAGAAACTACGCAGAAGTAGGTGAGTTTGCAGTAAGAGCGACAATACCGAATAAAACGGTCTTGGCAAGGATACGTTGAATTCGTGCTTCTTGATGCACAAGACAAAAAATCGCAAAACAACTTGTGGCACAACGCTGCCCGTTGACTGCTTCGTCGTTCGGGCCCCCTGAGGATCCCTGTCGACATGGGTTTCATCTAAGCGTGGGGTGACTCGGGGAACTGCTGCCTGAAACGATCGCCAAAAGCAGCCGAACCGGCCCAACAACGAAAGCAGTAGAGATTTTTCAAGAGATCATCATTCCACTTGTAAACGTCGGTTAGCTGAACGTGCAGCTGCTCTATTCGGCGACGATCGATCACCAAGTTCGAACGCACGCCGTAGTCAAGTACTCTGCAAAACACTCGTATAATCGAAGGGGGTATCTGCACCGTCCAATACGTATGTGATTGACCAACTAGCTTTGCCGCACTGGGTGGAGTTGTGCTATCCACCAAGCTTACACAGTTAACATCTCCACTTGCGATTTTTCCGTTCATTAACAAGGCGCTCAATTTCTGCCACTCTGCTATTCCCACGAATGTTTGGATGAAAATGGAGGCATTTTGAAGCGTCGCTGTAACTCTCGAATATGTGTCAAATGTTTCAGCTATCATAGAGAAATTTGAAATACGATATTAACGAGCTGAAGTCAGAGTTCTCGTGATCGTAATATAACACATGAAAGTTAACTGCTGGACGGCTTGAAGCGTCGCTCGATCGCACAAAAGATTACCGGTAAGTGCACGATTGCTTACAGGTGGCGTCATTCGCTGTTACAACTCCGCTTTGCATGAGCGGCTTTCCGGGATTGAACATTGAAACGACTTCGAGTCGACGTTAACACCTTTAACACGAAGCAGCACAGCGAATATCTACCTTATGAACTGCCAACTAAAAACTATCATCATATGAACTGTCAACTTTATCAACTAAAAAAAAAAAACTCGGGAATAGATGTGGAAATGCTTTGCTCATGTCGGTAAGGTACAGAGTGCAAAGTGGAACCCACGTTCCTTTGCACTCACCTATTCACTGGTGATGCAATATTGCCAACTAGTGGGAGGGGATGGGAGTAGGTCTGGAGCGATTGGAGGCGCCGGGTAGATTGATAATGGAAGTGTGCAGAAAGGCTGGAGAAAAGTTCCGGAGAAGGTAGCCACAGAGTGACACTAACTCACATGTTTCAGTGCGAAAGACCCGTATGGTGAAAATGTTACGTCTTGGTGATGACCTGAGCTAATTTCAGATAGGATATCATTCGCGAAATTACACACTCTAAATTTCATTTCTTTTCTTTTGCAAGAGAAAATGAATTTCGCTCGCCGTTTCACACATGAAACGCTTGATGATGATGTGGCGAAATGTTTTGCCTCGCATATTCGATGTTCAGCAGTCGCTCATCAGCAATACGAATGGAATTTGAAAGTGCTTTTTGCTCTAATTTGTGCATTTTTCGTTTTGCTAATTAACCTGCCCAAGTTCTCCATCACAAATATTTAGGCTAAACGTGAACATTTATGCTCGTTCCGGGAAACATATTCTAAGATATGGTGCTGTCTTTGGAAACGAGTCTACAGGTAAATCTGAAGGAGGTGCTTAGCAGTGGCGCTCTTCATAAGACCGCTAACTAATTCTTATTCAAATATTGGTGAGATTCTTCTTTGCCGAACCGTTCTTTGGGAATTTTTATTGATTCTTTGGAGGGGTCCTTTTTTAAATGTAAAGATGTGACGCAGACTGAAAGTCGTTTGTTTATTGATTGAATCTGTGGAATGCTTCCTTACTAATTTCTATTTTTGTGGCTGTTATGACTTGCACTTCGGAGTATGCGTTCTATAATGACATAGATATCATCTAGCGTGATGTTATGGATGGATATGCCGAACCACGCTTTATGAATAAGACTTACGTCGAAACTTCACCTGAGCAATTTAGACGCTTTTATTCTTTTTGCTAAGTAGTCCTAAAAATGAGCGGAAGCGACGATGATACTTTTGCAGTATGAGAAATTAAATTAGCTGCTCAGCTTATTTGGCTGCTAAAGTGATGATACTGAGATACGTTAACTCGAAGTGTACTTTATTGTCGATACGTGAAACTACAAAGGCATACAATACGTCGTTCTCGGACAAAGGTTTTAAAAACTTAATAACAACCAAGCAGCGAGAGGACGTGACATATGCCCCGAGAGCAAGGGGCATATGTCACGTCCTTTCGCTGCTTGGTTGTATATGATAGCTGAAACCAGTTGCAGAATCGAGTGTTTCTCGATTCCATTCCCTTCATAATAATTATAGACGCATCGCCATTATCAAAAGAAAGAATAGATAACAAAACACTGGGAAATGAATAGGTCGAGTTGAATGAGTGCATATTTTCGACAGTGTCGACACGGGTTAGCACTAACCTCGCCAGATGTTCGGAATCCTTTTGAGACGTTCTTACAGTTAAGGAGACAAGATTTGGCCAATAGATATCATCATTGCACACGCGTTTTGCTGCACTCAGATGCAGATCGACGCCCTCAAAAGCTTTCAGCATGCACAAATAGGCATACCATCGACTAAGGTCGATAACTGACAAACTCACCACCAGCTGAAAATGAACAAATATTCGGCGTCTGTTGCTGTGTGTTAAACACCGTTCTCAAAGCTCAGTTAACGGTGCAGCCATAATAAAGTCGCAGCAGTTCACCACCTAATGACCAAATGTCGATGCGGAATAAAAGCCAAAACCCCGCAGTTCATTTTTCGCATTGTTTTGGACATCAGACTGACACGATGAGTTTTCGACTCGTGGAATCGAATGCGTGCCAAGGATGTTAGATATCCAATAGAAAGATGCAAAATCACAGTTGAGAGTGCCAGCGCTGTTGCTCACAGATTGCTTTCCTGAGCCGTTTGCTCCATAGCGCATAAAGAGACGAACCATTTCGGCAATAGGTGCGTCGATGGTGGCACGAACGATAGATTTGCGGAAAGCAGCCATTGACTGACATACAGCCGTCACATCGGCGGAGCTCCACCTTTGATCAACGATCAGCTCGATGCGATCACCTGAAGCGCCATTCGCAGCACAAAGCAGACGTATAGTGACGCGTGCCTTGCGGAAATTCTGCCACTCGCATCTCACGTATCCAACCGTCTTCTACAACCGACCGCTCTCGTTAGAACAAAAAGGAGTTGATTTAGTCTTCCTTCAATTCATCGACAAAAAAAAATTTTCTTTCAACAATCCCGACTTTTACAGGGTGTTATCGCTAGGGCATTCCTGTATGCGTGTATCTATCTGTCCGATGACTCATCTCTGAACCATGAAAGCCGTGTCTATGAAATCTGCTGCTGGAGGAAGTGCACAGTGCAAGGTTATATATTAGGCTTAGTTTCCCCTAACTGGTCCTTTTTGCATGAGTTGTTAATGCATAAAAGAGCCAACACATTTGCTAGCCTGCTTTGCTCTGCATATATATTATAATTTTGTTCTTATATTGTACATACAGACTTTAATGGCTTCGCTGCTAACCTCCAGAGCAATGAAGAATCAGGGACAGGCTCAGAAACATGAATGTAACAGCCTGCTGTTGTTGCATGTGCGTACTTATATAAATAAATATAAGTTAACATAAACGTATATATATATATATATATATATATATATATATATATATATATATATATATATATATATATATATATATATATATATGCCATAGGTAGAAAAGAAATGAAGATTTTCATAGGATAACGCTTGAACCTTAAATCAGCTTCCAAATGAAAATAAAAAGGATTGAAATGACTGAAGAATAACCGGAGAAGCGAAAAAGCGTGTAAGGAAGGTTGATGCACGGCATGTACTTCTTTTGGCTGAATCTACCAGATCAGAATCTCAAAAAATCTTCGAAAAAGTAACCTTGTGCATCAGCCATCTTCATATGCCGCCGACTGATTGCACAAACTCTGAACTCAAAAACTGATTTCCAATAGTCCTACACAGCTGGCCTTCAAACGAAACTGCGCGCACAAATTTTTGAACCTCTACTACAAATAATCCACACAACCTAACACAAACAGAAGAAAGTGGCATAAGACCGAAAAATGTCGTCCTTATGGATTTATCATGCCGGGTTTCACGATCGTGGAGTTGCAACCATCAGATGCACATGCGTGTACGAGCACAAATGTAATACTGCTTAAAGAGCTCTCTAAAAAATTATAAAAAGGCTGGAAAACCTGAATAAGATTATAACGGTTAAAGAAAACTGCTAAGCCAGTCTAATTTCACACCAGCGAAATTTATAAAGGTGTTGATAAGCGCTGATACAATCTAAGCAACAAAAGACGCAAACTCGTAATTACCCTATTTGAAGCAGGGATGAGCAGCGTTGACGTGCTGGCTATTCCCTCCTCAATGCCCATTTTGCGCACCTCAATCTCTGTGACGTTCGAGATACGTCTCTCGACATAACCCTGCAAAGTCAGCATCCCTGAACAAAACTCAAAATGAGTTGATCAAATCTGTTAAATTCTACTCGGCCAAGTGGACAAACTTACGACGCAGAGTTCAGCGTCACATTTCCCACCCTCTATTCTGCTACGCTAAACAGCACTCAATACTAATTATCACTGTATTACTATTGGTAATGATTTATCCAGTACACCACAATGTGCTGATCTCTAAACTCAATGAATCCACTGTAATGAACAATTTAACTGACTGCAATAGGGAACTGCTAATTTCGAGAGTAAAATCCAAGCGAGCGCCAGCTGATATGCAAGTTCGACAGTGAGTGCAATAGCTTTCATGTTGAAGTGTTCCGTCTCTCAACTCCAACAAATTCCCATTGTCCCTCTCCAGAGGGTTAACATAAGACGTGTGTCAGCTGAAAAAAAAAAGAAGCAGAAAAGATGACAAAAATACCTTGAATGACTTAGAGACGCGTCGCCAAGAGCAAAGGTCAAGCGGAAGTGCGAAATCCAACACATGGAAGAGCAAGCTGTCGGGAAGAGCCTGTTGCTTTCCTCGTGTTTTGTACGCTCCTCGTGAATGCACCTTAAAAAACGACACAAGTAGCGCGACTTTCCAACCACATTCTACAAAGCGAAAAAAGAAGCATGGAATTCTGCGACTGGTAAAATTCTTGGACTACGCTTAACTGAATGCACGATAAATCTATGTAGGTCAGCGGCATATGTGACGGCTTATGCTTTACATCTATAAATAGAATGCGGCGGCTTTTACATGCAATGGATTAATGCTAGTCTCGTAGTTGAGCATGTCTGTAACGTTCACAAATAAGCTGTTCCGTTGTTAAGTGTGTTTCTAACAGAAAAGATTGCTTCGATAAGAGGTGACATTGCTGTCTCATGGACTGCTAAAAGCGAACCGTTTCTTCGAAGAGAATGGCACCGATAGCTCATTCAAATATTCAACAAATGTCTATAAATTTGAAATTCTACAGCGATGCTCTTTAGGCGTCTTTGTGGAGTTGAACTTGCAGCATGCATTGTTGCGACGTCACATAGGTGCATATTTGTATGTGCCTGTCTGTTTGTTGCCCAGCAGTGCAGCGGTGCAACCATTACAGTTCGCATTAGCTACGAAATTTGGCAGCTATTACGTGCAACCACAGTGCAGCCGAATATGTCAACCTACAAGTTGATCCATAACTTTTAGCATTCCTCCTCCCCCAACCCCAATAATCTTCGCCTTTCACTCAATTCTATTCCAGTCGATTGTCTGCCTTATCAATTGTGAATACTTAAGAGCAAGACTTGGTGGGTTCAGTCGAAAAGAAATCATATCGGTCACTCCAACTCTCTGTTTTACATTTCTCGCTCGTTTTTACCTCTACGACAGGGCATGAATGAAAACTGAACTGAAGCATGTTGAAAATGGAGGACCATCACAAAAAACAAATATCATAAATCGAATCAAGCACCACCAAAGACCTGAGCGTATTGGAAATTCCGCCAAGTAATCTCAAAACTTTTCAAGAATATGCTGAGTAATAACCATCTCATTTGCAAAAAAAAACAATGTTCAACACATCGAAATGTGATATTTTTGTTATTTACAAAAGACTTTTCATGAAGTTTAAAAGGTCGAAAAATTTAAGCAAAAATTTTTAATCGCTATGACGGTTTTGTAGTTGCTGAGAAATCGTGGTTACATTTTCGAAAGACTTTGCAGGACTTTAGTTTTTAAAATTTTTTGAAAGAAACCACAGATTTTCAAGTATTGAGCGCTTATGAGTCCGGATTGAGAAACAGAATATACTCGCTCATGAAACTGCTCGAAAGATCTCAAATCTTATATCAGAAGAAAAAAGCGAACAACACTAGTGAAAGAGGTGATCAGGAGTGAGTTCGAAGAACGAAAATACTTACAGCTTGAAGTTGAGTAATGCTGGCTTTGATACGTCTCATAGAACGCAGACAACATATCAGTCGAACGGGCATCGTGGCAACGGTTTTAAACTTCAGTGCTACACGATGAGGCATGCTAGCTTCTACTCAGTTGTTTTTAGGCTGTGAATAACTCGTTTCACTTGTCGCCAACTTTTCAACGTCGTTGTTACTTCACTCTATGCAGACTAGTGATAACACTGATCGCAGAAATGCAGATGTTTATATGTCGTATCATTGTACCGGCAAATATAATATCCATACAAAACGTTCTTAGCCTTGAAGTTATGAATACAGAAATATAAAAATAATAAAATGAACAATAATAATGACACAATATTATTGCTCTTCATGTATGTTAGTTAGAGAGAGGAATGCAACAATGAGAACACTTCAATATTTGATGAGGCAGTTTTGAAACAAATTGTTCAGCGACTGGATTCATTCAGCGTTTTATCCGGATCTCTGCTCTAGATAAAACATTGATTGAAAATTCCAGCTGAACAGTAAAATCATTTGCTCTAAGGGTCTATTTCCACATAATTCGCAGTGAAAACAAGGCGAATAACCTTTTCTGCTCATCAAAGATGAAACACTATTAAATAAAATTCTACTCATCAATTTTTCAAAACGATCCGCTACTAAGGATTTCAATTTTCTATAGGATGGCTCAGTTTCGTTTAAAAAAAAAAGTCGTATAAAGAATGTTTCCATAAAAAATCTGAAATGATCGCTTAAAAATTCTTCAGTGGAATGTATTAAAAATCGGCGCTATTTTGTGAAAGTATGGAAAATTTTGTCTTATTCGCCTCACTGAAGCTGAAATTCGACCTCTTAAGAGTGATCTTCACCCTAAATTATCGGTTTCAGTTCCATTCGAATAAATCCTAGTCATCCCGAAAAATTTTGTGAAAACTTTCAAAATTTCACTTTCCTATTTACTGCTTTTTTTTTGGAAAATTGGTTCTCTTCCCATATTTTCAGTGTTAACCCTATGAACTTATTCTGTAACTAGAATTTTTTTTTTTTTTATAGTTTCATCGCAGTTTTATATGCGGCAAATCCCTGTTCAGCCGGCCGTTGAATATCTTCTGCACCTCTCATAATTCGTTGGAAATCATATCGCTTGTTCTTATATGTAAAACAAGCGAATCATTTTTTCACAGATTCCAGCATGCTAGACAGCAGCATTCTGAAAACGGGGAAAATTCATCTCGGGAATTTCATTTGAACCCCCCAGTTTTTGGACGGGAAGACGTTTCCAGTCAGGTAGAAATAATTGCACATTTTCATTACTAAGGAGGGAAATTCTAGATCTGCGGAACATTCTCCGACAACAAATTACTTATAAGCATCTCTTCTGGAAACATCCTTTAGGTACCCGATTCGAAAAAAAAGCAAAAAACCATAAGTGAGGTTTACGAAAATTAATCGCAAAGTTTCTCAGAGAAAATGTGACGTTTTAGGGAAAAGTAAACTGGACTGTTGAAATGCACATTCAAAATGCAAAAAACGTAATGCCCTATAACACATCTCCGATGAAGATTACCCGTTGAGCAGTCTGCATATGGCTGTCGTCTACAGACATCATTTTCATTACATTGTAAAATGCGCTAAAATTCGCAAAGCTGTGAAGAAAACTGCAATAACGCTTTCGTGCCTTTTATATTCGAGGCTTTTATAGCATTGAAGAAATTTCTGCCAATTAGGCCTTACTCAATTAATTCCGACGTTGAAATCCTATTTTCAATTTTTTTTTCAATTTTCTAAAACAACGATAGTGAAAGGCGGAAATAATTCTCGTCAGTTCAACGTAATAACTTAATGGTTATTTTAGTAAAGTAAGAATAGATACCAAAAGTTCATGAGAATATAGAAACGGAGAGGCATTGACCATCACCCGACTCGGATAAATGGAGAAATATTGAGAGTACGTTGGTTAGAAACTCCTAAAAACTTGTTAGTACCCCGCAAATTGAATACTGCTAATGTGATTTGTAGGGAAAAGCCAACTTACAAAAAGACAGAAATTATAAGGGATGAAATATAGAGAATGAAATGTCTAAATTTCAGCGATATCGACATATCGGCAGATTATAAAATGCTCGCACCTATATAGTAGCGTTTGTGCCGCTATCACAAATTATCTTCTTGTATCGACTTTTGTTTTTGGCATCGCCGAAATGAAGACAACATTAGCAAAAATTAGTTCCTCCGAAAAGATAGATAACGAGCTCAACTCTTTGACTGCTACTGCTCACACCTGCGTGCACATTCACAAGCCTTCACCTCTGTAGGCCTTCATTTCGGCTTCGAGAATACGTTTTCGAGTAGTTATGCTGTTCAGCCTAGATCTGGACCATCTTCTCATCCCCCTCCCCTGAAGATATTTCTCGAATTTTGAAAAAATTTCCGAAGAAAAAGGTAACGCCATCAGATCGACGGTGTGCGACCATTCTAAGAGTGACATATATAAATGAGTAGGTATTGCAGGTGAAACTATGGAAATCTTAAACAGGTTTCCATCGGAAATACTGCGTACACGAGCGCAATGTCATGGTAAAGGTGTGATTTTTCAAATGCGCATCACGGTCAATTTGTGTTTATTCGAATTCCACTAAAATTGGAAAAGGTAAATGCGATATAATACAACTACAACACTTCGGGATAATGCTGAAAATGTGAAAGGGATTCGAAGAATTCCTATAGAAACTAATCATCGTATGTTCATGTAACACAATAACGTCACACACAGACATAACGCGTTTCCGACCCTCTTCACTATTTCGAAGGGTCGTGTTGGCACAGTTGCGTCATGATAGGCTATAAATTCGACTTAATTGGTACTTCTTTGCAAAGATATTTATCAAAATACATTCAAAAATAAAGAAGAACTGAAATAAACAGCTAAAATTAAGTGACCCCATGAGCGACTCATCGAAAGTAAGTGCTTCAACAAAGAAATAACTGTCCACCGAAAATCCAGATAGATTTAAAATATACATAACGATGAGAGATTATCAAAGCATAATAATTTTTTAATGAAAATGTACAGCATCGATGGTAGATGAGTGGAGAGAAATTCAATCAACGGGCACAGTAGAAGGTGATGAAAGATGCGCACTGAAATGACGGTCACGACTTGCGTGCTGAGTATCGCATATCGAATGAGGTATGCATGTGATGGATGTTCACTGCTCTCATGAGGATAACGTTAGATGATCGGCGCGTTTTGCTCCATACTTGTCTCGTTCGCCATTCTTCGAGAACACTTTCGTTGATCGCATAGCATGATGGATATCGCTGATAACATTCGACCTGCTCATTGGTTGCCTTTCTCCGAATAGCACTTATCGGCAACGCGCTCTTCACGGACCTCCTGCATTGTTTGGCGTTTGTGCTGCATCCTTCCTTTGATCGGTATCCATTATGCTGCCCAAATAGACAATATCTATCATCGAGTTTCAAAGCGACGCCACTCGAGTTCACTGTGCGCCGCAGTTTATCCAAAGATCTCTAAACGCCTTTAAATCCCGAGTGTTTTGTCATGTTGAACGACATAACGTTAATTAGACTATCTCATGCATAGCAGTAACCTCTACAATTCACAGCATTTATTATCACAAAAGTTATGTCCATTATGAGCGGTTGCCATTGCTAGATTTCACAGTGCATTATGATCTCTTTTCTAGTTGCTTATCGAAGCAATAGCTACTCCGCATAATCGGCGGTCTGCCCTGTCACAACACTGTCATGAATAAGAAACAGTGGTTTGATCGCAAGGACAAGTCGATACTGCATGAGGGCTTTTTTTCACATGACAATAGGCGCAAAGTCATCCGATGTTTTATTGCTGTTGTTTTAATCCGCATCAATGACAGATGTCCTCGGCCCAATCGTTTTATTCTCCCCTCCCCCCTCCCCAGTCCATCTTGCTTTCTTTTAATATTCTCTTTGTTTTATTGACGTTTTCTCTGTAAATTTTGAAATTGATGTGGGCTGCATTTTAAAGAATTGTTGATGCGAACTCATCGATATTCATTTTCACCTTCGCTTTTTTGGATCTCGAGCCAAAACATTTTTGCGAGAACGAATGCGGAATTCAAAAAATGTCAGTGCAATATTCTCGCCATCTAATGTTATTAAGAACACACTTCGTTACTCCAGGATTTACTTACACAACCATTAACACTTGAAAATATTCTTATGGCTCATGTACAGACCGTTTCATCTTTAGATGCATGATGCGTCGCATTTTAAATGAGGGAATCATTAAACATAACCTAACAGTTGCAAAAAATGTCATCTTTTAATCAAAGGCACGTGGCCGCATGGGCAGCTACTCAGGCTGACAGGAAGAAGCGACCTTGCAAATTTATAGTCCCAGGCCCCCAAAAATTTTTGTTCTTTCCAGTTTTCCAGTTTTTTTTTTTTTTTTTTCAGAGAACGTCTCTTCACGCCCCTGCACTAATCGGTCATCCAGCGAAAGATGAGCACTGTCGAGTTTATCCTTATTCACAAAATACAGCGGCAAAGACTCAACCCGTTTACGGCGTCTAGAAGGCATAAAAAACCCCCTCACAGTTCCTCCCCCACTGGACCGCCGTTAATCAAAACTACCATCCCCATAACCGCTCAACATCGCCAGCCACAAAACTGAGGCAGCAAGTGCCCTCTTCTAAATACGCTCTCCCTGACCCTGCCCTCTCCCGTCCAATGGTTCGCAAACCAGTTAGTCGGGGAGGCGGTCTCTTCACACTACAACCGCTTCTTGACAGGATGTCCCACGTGGAATGTTCTCTCTTTGTCTATCCACAGCGATTGCATTGTGCTGCGTCTCTGCCTCTTCCTTCTTGATTTTCGCAAGTTATTCTTTAGATCCCTTCCTCGACAAGCCAGACTAGCGTGTTCCGCAATCTCTGCGTGCCTACGAAATCTAAAGTTGCTAGTGTACCGCGCAGCGTGATTCTGTTTAAGGTCGAAAGCCGTAAATGGGAACGAGGTAAATAGCCAGGCCGCTTACACAACTAAACAAATGTCATCTCTTGGCACAATGGTTTTATTCCGTCTCGTTTACAGTTCTGACTTATAGTGCGCTTCTGCCGATTTTTGATTTGTTTTGAATAGTTTGGATTCATATCGCGCGGCACCCATAAATCTCTGTGCTGAAATCGGCTCGTTGGGTATTACTTTGCAAAGCGTTGATCCAAGTTGTACCGGCAGTCCTTCCTCACAAAGTTGTCGCAAGCAGTGCATTATGTTAGGCGTTTCGTTCAGTTCGCACCAACCCATCTCCTAAAATGCCACCTTCAAATTTCGGAAATAATGCAAAGAAACAAATAGCCGATAACAGAGCTCATGTCACCCTTGTGTGCCGACTCACTCTTTCGGCCTTCGAAATATCACTGTCGTGATCCTCACTAACCATATCCGCCTGCCACACTTTCACGTCTGCAGGTGACACACTTCATAAGTGGGCGTAGCCAGCCGATACATCCTCCAATCTTTGAAAAAAAATTGCCTCTTCTTCTTTTTGGGCGACATTTTGAGATTAAAAGGGTTCCGGGCAAGATTAGTGTTGTTCACTAATTGGCACGATGCCACTGATCACTGCCACTTAACTTCAAAATTGTCTCTTGAATTTAGTGGGTCGTGGATTATGCATATACCTGCTGGCAAAACGTGAACCACTTCCATTGCTGACTATATCCATGTCTAGCAGATTCATATGTCTGGACGTATGCAACATATATTTTGTAAATGTAAACAGCAATCAGCATCAAAAAAGTGCACATTCGACGATTATCGAGTGTGCTCTCCATTTATTTTCTAGGCGATCTTCTATGCGTAAACATACCACCGAGCAGAAGTATTCGGGTTTGAGAAGGTTTTTGGCTGCGTTGACTGCGAGCATAAACGCGTCATTGGAAAAGGCGACGCACTGCAAATATCATCTCATTTCAGTTGATCTTTGGAATGAACAGAACAACTATTTAATTCCCAAAATCAACGGCACTGATATTACTTCGATTAATTTGAGTAAGTGTAGTGAAATTTCCTTTGAACTGCTCAGTCGAAAATTTGATTCTCTTATTTCTTACCTCAGAGTAGTCGACACCATTAGGAAAGAAGCCACCCGGAGATGGAGAATTTGGTGGGAAGGTTATGCACAATTCCGCACAGATATTATGAATGAATGAAGTGTTCAACCAGGCGAGTGCATCCTTCACTGCTTCCTTGTCGAGTAAAAAGCGATGCTGAAAGAACGAATTCCGTTACACTTTGCTGAGCAATTTTGAAACGCAGCGCTTATTTTTCGCACAATCTCTTTAGTAAGAGGACTTTTCGTGATATCTAAGTGAAAGAAAGCTTCCTGCTGGCAGATTCCAAGCACCAACCTAGATCACCAAAACAACGCGTTAGGTTATCGAAAAGTTCCATCATTGAGTTTTTCGAGAGCACGAAACACGAAAATTGCAGGTTTGTGAAAAGTTCAAGAAGTCGACTCTCCCAGTTCGGTTGAGTTTGAAACCGTCTAAAAGGAGCTGGATGCCTTCCAAACTAATAAAAGTTGCCCAGTCACTGTAGGACGGCACTATGGCAAGTCTCGAAACTCTGTTTTTGAGGAACTTTCGGTCTTTGGTATCAATAGGCATCAAAGCCTTATCGATTTGTGTGGTTTTGCCAAGAAAGAAAAAAGAAACAAAAACTCGTCCGTTCCCCAGTTCCGCGGTCCTGCATATTGCCTGGGCAGAAATATATGAAAAGATAATCGTGCGTGTGGCCCGTTTCATCCACGGTTGGTTATAATATATGAAATCGTCCCAATGCCCTTATAGCATGCGCAGCTAACTTCACCAGATGATGATGTGTGGGGATTCACACGAGATGTGGTCTGACTAAAGACCACGTCAAGTACTGCACGCCGAAAGCTAGTGGAAGTTGGCTGCGGTCTTTTTCTACCGAGCTATTACCATTTTTCAACTCTGCAGAAAGAAATGTAGGGTCGAAACGCCTTGTGGGCTTGCACGCAGCAAGTCAAAGATACCTTTACCTGCAAGGTCGTTAGAGAAGCCGTGCATACACTACATCTGATACATTTGCTGCCTTCGGAGACACTGGCCACTGAAATTGAAAATATTAGCTTCACAGGGAGTATTCTTGAGCTTGCAGTCCTCTTCAGTTAGCACTTAATGTTGATTCAGTCGACGAAATCTGCTTTAACTGTAGCATGAAACCTCTCAACGCATAGCGGATCTCGCTCACCCCATCCCAGTTTAAGAAACATGGAAAACGGAAGGCCTTCTTATCAGAGTCTACCAAGTTTTGAAAGGAACCATGAATTGGCAGAAGAGACACGCCGTTGGAGCAAAGTGATCTATCCGCCATAACGTTTGACATCATAAATTGATTTCACCTGCATGCTCGTTCGTCTGCTTTGGCAAACACCCTGGACGGAAACTTTAAAACCCAAATGCACAGCTCAGATCGATCCAACTTCCTACTAGGAGTGTCCCGCATTATCTCACTGCAACATCTTCTTGCGAAGCTGCAAACCAAGATCAATTCGGGAAGAAAACTAGGTTTATGTAGTCACGTCTCGAGGTTATTTCAAAGATCGCCGAAGTATAGGGAATTTTCAGTCTTCCACCCCACCCTCTTTTCCGTCTCTCGAGCTGTCTTTTGTGCTGATCAAGAATGGAGGCACCCGAAATGTGGTGATTCTGCGAATGATTTCTCTTTGGCTGTCTCTGCTGCTTTTGCTTTGATGTCTTTAATGTTCCCTACGTTTTCAGGCGCAGCATAGCGTACGTCTCTGCTGCTTTCAACGCACACGATGCTGGTCTCTTGATGCAGATATCTCGTGACAAAGATCTCCATGGCCTAAACGTCAGTGCCCCCTTCATTAAAAAAAAAATCTCGAACTTAAAAACGCGAACATACGGATAGACGCTATCCATTGCAATATGCATTCTTCGCGATCCAAAATCGTACACTGTAATTGCCATTTACCGAAGGAGATTTCAGGCGGATGAACAACATATATGCTCAAAGAGGAAACGTTTGCACAATGCGAATAGGTTAGCTGCACTCAAAAGTGGAGGATACGTTAGCAACGTTTCACGTCTACATGTGCAGCATTCAAAGACGGCATCAGTTTGAATGATGTTCTTCGCTCTTGCATTTAGCTGCATACCTCGGGTGGCGTAATTTTTGTAGCAGGAAGGTAAAATTGCTGAACAAAATGTTTGCGTTCTCGGGAAACGAGCGAACACCAGTCGATGTAGGTGCTCCTCCTCTTCCTGCAAAATGATCCCTTATTGCCTCAAGCGAGATTATGTTGAATATGCAATATTTCAAAGGAGTTAATATATTCGATCTTATAAACGAATTGCAGTATATCAAAAGTTTGACTTCCATCTATCCAAGAGTCATTGATATGATATAAGCAGATATAAAGTATGCACAAGAATATGCGTCATCTCGGATGTGAAGAGTGGCTATCACTTCATAACGTGTTGCGTCTCATGAGAGAATTTCGCCAATATGAATGCGGGTTGGGTTTTCTAATCGTTGTATGCAATCCTCGAAATGCAAGTTGAATTGTATTGCACAAATGACGATAAACGCAATTTACGCCCAAATGGCAAGAAATTTCTAATGATACTCTTTTAGCGTATTTTTTTTAATGACTGCCTTCGCAAATTCCTAAACAATTCCTCTTTAATTTAAAAAATTTTGGAAATTTTCGTATTTTGTGGAATCGCATCGGAAATATAGAAGTGCTATGAGAGCTACAAAATAAAACTAGCTCCTTAGTGCTGTGAAATGCACCGCTCTATGTGAACGTACTCATATCACAGCCGATGCAAACCTTTCCATTTTGTACGCGAATTTGCATGAGGGCATCTGTGAGATTGCAATCAAGGATTATGAGCATGCCATACTCTTAAATAAAAGCGACTTTTACACAGTCAGGGCATTTAGTCCAGGTTGAAATGGCTCATGGCACAGTGGTTACTGTTACAGGGCGTAACAGAGTGCAAAGTTCGTGCGAATTTTCATTTGAAACATACCTTGGTTTTTGGAATAAAGTGTGCTGCACTTTGCAAACGAAAGGTATTTCTCGTTGATTTTTCTCAATCTCTTAAAAGTACCGTGCTTCCGTCGATTGCGATGTTGGAACACCTATGCTTGACAAGCAGAAGATGCGAAAAGTGGGAAGGAAATAAAACGTATGAACCAGCTTACACTGAAAAGAAGACGATTTGGCGTAAAAATCATCGTTTCCAGTTTGCCGAACATCTGATCGCAGATTGGACAGAGGGCTGTGGCATGGTTAGCAAGCAAAAGCGCCGCAAAACCCCACAACTGATCATTGGTTACTGTGTGGAGGCCTTTGAATTTGGGTCCGTTACACACGGCTTCGTCTCGATTGAGGTGATCCTGGAAATCGATTTAATCTCTGGTCATTAAAATTCTTTTCCTAGGCAAGGGGAAGTAAGCACTACCAGTGAAAAACAATGGGCTGACCAGCACTGTGCGGACATCGGAAACCTTGCCAAAATCCCCTGCCATAGGTCTGCAAAGGAGGCTTGCTCTTCGTTTTTTATCCTATGATTAATTTATGATCCCTTCTATGCAGCACTTTCTTTCTTGAACTGAATCCCGAACCACGAAAATCCTCTGGCGCAGCACTGACGTGCACTTTCCCGCAATCTTAGCCTATGAGCAGTTAAAGTGAGTGGAAATTATAGCGGTCACAAAAGAAAAAAGAGTATCAGACTCTTGTAGAAAATGATCGGTTCAGAAACGCGAAGAGTCTTGCTAAGCCCGTTATTGTGTGGTATGACAGTGAAAAGCGAAACGCCATGAGGTGTTAGAAATGATCAGAAGCACTACAAGACTCAACAACAACTAATTTGTCTGCTTGTGCTTCACTTCTCGCTATGTAATACGTCGAAGGGATTTTAGTAAGGAACGGGCGAGGATAGGATGCACGAGTAGAGCGTGTTAAGTTACGCATCATGTGTGACAGTAGGTAAGCACTTTATAAGATTACAGCGTCCCACTGACTATTTCTTATTAGCGCTCCAACATCAGAACTAATGCTTCTTTGGTCTCCAGAACGCGGCGTCATTGCGAAGAGCGAGGGGAGCCGCTACTCCCACCCCTTCCTCCCCCTTTTCCGTTTAGTTTGAATTGCAATTATCTTTTTAGCTCCTGGGCCAAAAATTCGAAATGGTTCGTTCGAAAGTCAAAGCGTTTTAATTTATCCCTCCCTTCTATTGTTTTGGCATGAGTTCGTTCACTTCTTTAACGAAGCGTGCAGAAATTCACGTTGCTTTTAATGTCTTTGTTGCAGTGGTGCAGTTACCCTTCCTCCAGGGATCGTTGCGCTCATCCTCCGGAAATTTTTTATTTCCTTGCAGAAATTTTTAGAAGACACCCTGATTTCACGCAATCATCTTTTTGCAGGTTTTTTTTTTTTTTTTTTTTTTTTTACTGCGGCATAGTGAATATGGATGTTGCGTGAGGTGTTCTTGCCTCAAGAAACTCTCTTGGGTGAACTGCTGGATTGTAGCCGTTAATTTTGCTCGGCTTATTCGTGCTGCGCAATTTTGCAGATATTGCAAAAAAGCTAAGTGAAGGTCTTTGGTTGCAAATGTTGCAGTATGTACGCGTCAAAGAATGCGACTGCATACGTGAAGCTTATTTATCCATGCGACATACGGATCGGAGTTTGCTTCGACGCGAAACAAACTCGGGACGGATATTCTCCTGGATGCGGCTCGTCCGATCACCTTAGATGTTCGCTTTGCCGTCGTAGACGATGTAATCGTTTCTTGCCTAAATAGAAAGCACTTGTTCATGGAACGCAAGTCGCTAAAGCCAAGAAGGTTGGGGTGATTCTGCTCCTTTTGTGGCTAGTGCCAAACATTTGGTGTTTAAATTCTGAACGAAGTGGGAAAAAGCTGGTTGGGTTGGGTGATATGCGTTTTTAAGCAATTCCGCTGATTAGACTGGTCGCTTCTGCAAGCCTTAGCAAAACAACATATTTCATATATATAGCTCAGGCGGTTCTGCAAAAGGACAGGAATTTACCTACGAAGTCATCTTACACCTCTAAGAGTTTTTAGCTTCTTTGAAAACAGAAAAAGATTCAAATAATGACTCCACCTGTACTCCCCTCTATCACGTGCACGTAGTTCCATGAGTTTTGGTGTTTTTGTATAGAATCCCATACTTCGTCGTTTTATGAGTCAGAATTATGCAACGAACTACAGACAGGCAGACAGACACAAAGATGCAGTACGTAGGCGCGTCATTATGAGCTTATGCAAGAATTTGAGAAAAGCATCGAAAAATAATAGGGAAATATCATGTCATTCATGGATCTATACGCCAAACTCTTCAACTGATATAAAAATGACCCATGCTAGAGGATTTATGGAGAGGATTGTGATAGTTGAGTTATAGAATAAAGTGCTTTTCGTGATTCAAATTGAGCATTAGTGATTTCCAAAGGGGGTTGCAAAAAGTAATTTCCATTCCAGTAGCTTCATATGTTTATGTAGTAGTCGTTTCAAAGATGGAAAACGAAATGTGTTTGGTAAGAGAACAGCTTCTATTTTATTTTCTACAGAATCCGACTAATCAAAAGAACGCTATACGACATCTCATTCGAACATCGGTGACGTAGAATTTTGCAATTTTTTCAAGCGATAAATTCAATAAAAATCGTTACGGTGGGAACATAGTTGCATTCGGTTGCGGACATGACGACGCTTTGTCACTGACTGCAAAACGTCGACCCACATAACGCTGAGACGGTTTCATCGAGTTGAATTCAGTGAGGATTGCACGTTGCCGTTCATGCTCTTCACCAACGAGCTGAGCTGCTACCGAACGCAGTACGTGCCGCGCTGTTTCCAATTCTGATGCACACTGCTCACTCTGAAACGGCACAGCAATCGGTGATATCCGGTAATGCCGCTGTTCTTATGACTGCGTAACACTTTCCCATCCGATGTACAACGGCTAATCCCAGCTTGGTGGTGGTGCATCACTCATATGAGAGTGAAAGAGAACGCACATTAGGTATGTAGTGACATCAAAATAGATGCTAATAAAAAGGAAGATTAGCTATTCTCAGCTTTTCTGTTAAGCACACTCCCATCATCGGTTTGTTTGATGCGAATTACTTTGTGATTTTAAAAACTTTTAAGCGAGGAGTACCGGATATAAACTAGACAAGCTGATATATTGAGGAGGAAAACAAGGTAGAGAAGGGAGGAGGAGGGGGGGGAGGAAAAGAAGGAATCGGCTGTTGACTATTGATATCTTCTTTTTTTCAGGGGTCACTTATCTGTTAGACGTCAGTAAATTGCAAATTTGCATTAAAACTTTCAAGTATGCATTCGCAGTGTACATTATGGCAAGGTCATATCTGGCTCATGTGCATGCATTTGTATTTGTATGTCTGCTTATCTGCCTGACCGGTAGATTCAAGTCAAAAACAATTGAAGTTAGGGTTGAAGAATTAAATATATCACGTATGCCATAGTATAGCCTCCCCATATCGAAATCCAGACTCACTTGTCGACTTCGGAAGAATTTGTATAACGCTTGAAGATGCCCCGAGATTTGCACGCATTTCACCGTCAAGTCATACTTTACACTAAGTGATATGAATTCGTTTGCACGGGTTCAGTGCGAACAATTCGGATTTGAACGAGTGCAGGGCTTCAGATGCGTGTTTCAACTTGAGTTTAAAATTTATCACGAACTTAAATAATACCGTGAAGAAGTGCCCATTGCAAAGTGCAACAAATGCGCAGAAATGAAGCAGTTTCATCGTTTCAAAGGTTGGCATCGTATGCAGTACGATATCGGACAAACGGAATGTTTGTCGGCACAGGTAGTCGCAAGTGGATGGACGAAGCTGATGAAAATCAACTTGCTTCTTTCGAGAGGGATCGAGCTGCCTTAACCTTCAACGGCTAATACCTCGAGTCCGCTGAAACGCTAATAGAGAGATGACAGGTTTGGTCGGATGTGGTAGTTGTGAAAAGCGTCAACGTTAGTTGAAGAAACAGCTACGGCAGCAGTGGTTAAATAACTCTGCAGAAGTGAATAGTCAGAGTTGCTTAAGTGGGTTGCGGAAATGAGAACGAAAATTAAACGCTGCTTGCAAGTGTGCTTCGAGCTCTTTTATCAGTGATAGCAATGGCGTCTTTATCAGTTTTAAGTCTTGTCGAGGGCATAGTAAACGAGATGACGCCATAATTTCTGCAGAATCGCATCCGAGGAAGTACTTGGCTGTAATTTGTTCGCTTCAGTAAATAACGCTGTTTTAAAAGCTAAGTGTTTCGGCTCTCCCAGGTTTGAGTTATATTGGTTTTGACAGTTTCAGTCAAAGATTGAACTTTTTAAGCACGTTAATTGCAAATTGAACAATTCAACCACCAAAACTACCTCAGCAAGCAATACGACCTCCATTTTGAAGCAGTATTTGTAGCGTTGCGAAAGGTTATGAAGTCACTCAAGTTCAACGTTCTGTTCTTACATTTGGTTTTGGCATCCTCAGTGCACCTATCACGCTCGTTTTTAGCTTCACATCGGCCTCCTTCTTAGTGATTGATTAACTTGAAGGTCTTGATTCCACTCCAGTACATCTGTTGCAAAACGCTCAGAGTTTACAGTCATTGCATATGTCGACAACATAGCTTTTCATAGCAATGAAAATATGGTATCGTCCCAGTTGCGAGATTCATCTCCCCCCTCCCCCTCCCCCGAAAAGGTCTCGTAAACGGAGACAAAGGTAGTAATTAGTAGGCAACAGGTTATTCAGCGCAGTGGAGGAAGGAGATGACATGGAGGTGCACGTGGGGCTTCATCACTCTCAGTCAAGGGATTTGTGTAATCTGCTCGGAATGAAACCATAGAGCGATGCTTTCCGAGCATTTAAAAAGCACGGCTATCATAAATCAAAATAAGACAGTACGCGAAAAAATGGATGTAGTCGCACAACAGGTGATAATGTTCATGTTATCCACCTAAGTGATGTAGCTAGTCTCACTCGATCTGCCTTTTTTCCCATACGTTCGCGGTAAAGCTGGCATTCGGAGCCCCGAAAATGAGGGTCTCCGGAAACGTCATCGGGAACGACCGAAAACATTTGGAGTCACCCGAAATTCGGGACCTCCAAACGATCGTTTGAAGCTTTTCATTACCCAGGATGCATAGAATTCACAGTCACTTATCAACGGTACACTGGGCTTCAACTTCTGTAATACAAGTCATACTGTAGGCGTTCTGTTGCAACGTTCCCAGTGAAGAAACCTTTCATGTCTGCAACGGTAAACATGTTTTGGGAAATGTCTCACTCATCCGACATCCCTGTCAGATTTTGGAGCTGTCGGTTGCGTTTCGTTTTCGGTATTTGTGATTTAGAAACAACAGAAGACCACTCACTGACGTTTCACACTGCGTTGTTCATTACGTCCGATAACCTTAGCACTCGTCGCTGTACATTCCAGCGTTCCGCCAATTTTGCAGGAATGCGTGAGCTTTTCTCCTGAACTCTAGAAAGCAGGTCAATTTTGGTTCTCGAAACTACTGGATACCATAGATTGTGAGCGAGATTTCGGTTGTCTCGATGATCGGAAGCCCTCTAGTTGGGCACATAGGAAATCGATGGCCTACGGAAATGTTCGATGCTCCCTAATTTCGGGGCTTCCAAGAAGATTTGGGGTCAATGAATGGAATTTTTTCAAAGCCAACGCCAGCTGCCTCTTTGGCGGTGTTTAAAAAAACATCCAAAAGCATTTCTTGGCTAGGATGTCAAGCGGAAAAAACAGGAAAACCTTTAACCAAAGTTGTTCTTTAGGGAGAGCACCGAGCAGAGAGCACATCGGCACTGCTACAGAGGAGAACTTGTCGAGATTTTTTAAGGGCAAAATTTTGAGAGTATTTTTTCCTGCCTTAGCCTCCATTTGTTGATGTGCTATATTCACGGCTTCAAACAACGCAATTTGAAATCTGCGCTTTACCCTTTCATTATTAAGACTCGGAAAATGAGTTGAAGCAAGGGATATGATCCGGAAATTTCGTCTCAAAATATCCTAGCTAAAATCGACTACCTATGAAAGATGTCGGCCGCAGCGACGATTAACAGTACCCACGTGGAAAGTAATTTCCTGGGGAGTAATCCTCTTTTAGCACCCTTTCCCTCCCTTCAATGCTTATCTTTCGCGCACACAGCAGCATATGTGCTGTATAATTTGCTTTGGATAAAACCAGAAAAGTGATGGGGTGGGAGGGACTGCGTTGCTGTGAGACTATGTTGAACGAGTGATTTTGTTGGTGCACTATGCGCTGTCGACAAAAAGTCGTCCTTCATGCACAGAACGTGCTGGCGCGGTACGTTGCACTCGTTGATGTGAGCGCACCGTCGACTGCCACATTCCAGGTGCACAAAGGAACAACGCCTTTTCGTCTTTTTTTGCTCTCTTCAATTCTTTGTTGTTCGCATCAAAAAGTTTCATTCCTTTGGCGTTCTTGTGCCATCTCTCCCATTTCTGAGTGAATAAATAAAGAAATGATTACTCTTCCCATCGCACTTTTTCTTCCCAACCAAAAATCTTCTCTTCCTATGGTAGCAAATATGTAAGTGTTAGGTTACTTTTTCTTTTCCTCTATCGAATTCATTTCTGCTTACGCGGGGTTTTAAAGCGTAATAAAGAAGAGAAAATTGATACATGAAGAAAATGGTATGTTCTCTTATCTTCCTCTTATGAAATTTATCATTGCACATTCCATTGACGTCGAACTGTTGTAGTCTCGCGCTGATAGAAAACAGTGCACCCAGTTTCAAAACCGTCAGGTCACCGCCTGACCTTTGAAACCTGCAATCTCCAAAAATTCTAATATTTGGAAAGTCGAATATTTTGCGTGTGGGTCACATCTTTAAAATGCGATATTGAGGAGATCTCGAGGTATCTGACAAACAGTGCGCTGTTCTCTTACTTGAGAAGTCGGGAAACTCTTAGTTCACTTAAGAGCCGAAATTCTCGATTCGATATATGACCTCGTTTAAGCTGAAAAAAAGCGCTTGGACGGTGTGGTAGCGACGTGAACACGTTGATAAATGCGCACACAACATTACTAATGAGCCGAGCTAGATGATAAGCAAGGTAAGGCCATTTGGGATATGTGCCCCTCTCTCCTTGTCCTCTCCACTCTTCCCACCGCTCGGACGCTTCGGGAAAAAGGGGCGACCACGGTGAAATTACCGCCTGCAAAAGCTCGTATGCAAAAACTTCTAAACATTCACTGAAAATTTATAGTTTTTGGTTGGCGATACACAGTTGTAACCTTTTAAATTCCAGACGACTCTTAAAATGATGGAAATTTTCAGCTTTTAAGAGCGAAATATTTTCGTAGTGCGGAAGTCCGGAATGGTTTCGGAGTTTGCCTCAGCTCTTCTTCTCATTGTTCCACATGCACTTGCAACCGTACTATTTTGCTCGAGCTTGCCGTAATGGTGAATAAAGTTAAACGCATCGTGCTAGCATAGTGCATCTGCAGGAGCAGGTATCGATGATGAGTCATCCGCATTTGTTATTTGCGAGTGCGCTTCGCTGGCGAATTCTCTGCGTTGTTCTGCGATAACTTTTTTTAGAGGGTCTTCATCGCGGTCACACCAATCTTTATTTCTTCGTCCTTGAGTCGCGCACAAATTGCTCGTTGTTTCGCATCGATGTTTCTTCCGTTCCAAACGATGTGCTTGCCCTTGTTAATCTCTCTCGCGAGTGTTTCCCCTTTAGGAAATGCGAGAAGCACTCGTTTGCAAAAATCTAGTAACGTCGCAGTTGCATTCCAAAATTCTGCAATCATATTGAGTCGATGTCCCCACCCAAAAGTGCACTGCCTTCCCCGTTGATCCCCTCGCATTTCGAATTTATTTACTGCACAATAAAATCTTGAGGAGCATAATTATTCTTGACGTACCGAGCGGTACTGCAGTCTCACATGGTCTCGTTGTTAGTGCCTTCAGGTGGTGTTTACAAAAAGTGCACACAATTAACTCATTGTAGAGCGTTGCAAATGGTCATGAGCTGAAGTGAGAGTTTTCATTCGACAGTTACTAAATCTGAACTCCTACCTGAAAACATCTGCTTTGCACAGCCTACGATTGTCGAGAGTGTATTTTGGCTTTCATCTGTACTGCCGAATGTTGAATGAGTTTTGAGGTCAAGGCTGTTTTCATTTGCTCCAAGCCGTACTCGAGGATGTCACCATTTCCGAATTTGTTGGAAGTTTGTGAGCCATTCTGGGCTCATTCCGATCCCCTCTTATTGAGCACTGCAATTCTTCTCTGTTAGTGATTTGCTTGCAATCATTTGCTATACATATTGCAGTAGCTCTCGCTTTTTGGCATTTTTGCGTTGTTTTCATGCTGTTGACGTCTTGCTTCTTTCGAATATTTTGTGCAACATAAAGCTATCTAGTTTTCATGCTTTTTCATGTCTAGTTTATGGATATGATATAAAACGTGTTCTGCAAGAGGTGGAAGGGCCGGGTCCACCACTCTGTACAAGACCACGGAAACTAGTCCAGACTCTCGATTCGGCCCTCGATTGCAAGACCTGAGTGCCTTGAACTTAACTCTTTTTTATGTGAACGACTGGTGGCCTTCTGCTCTTCGACTTGGTCTCTTTGTGTGCGAGCTGCTTCCAGGCCGTTGCGATTCCCTCGCGCTATGTGTTGTCGTCTTTATGGTGATAATCAACAGCTTCTATTACCACCTCATAAAAAAGCCTAAAAGTATGCTGGTCTTTGACGTTGGTTTCTTGTGACATACTTTTCGCTTTATGTCATCCTTCTCACATGTAAACCTTTTCATCAGACCTACATATTTACAATGTTACCTTAGAGCGATGTGCTTTCAGTTCACTTCTTGTTGAGTATTTGTCGCAAACGCTTTTTTATGAGCATCTGATTTGATTATTCATTTTTGCAGTATGGATTTACAACGTGAAAAAAATAGTTTACCTACAACACTTTGGAAAAATTTTTTCAAACGAAAATACATGGCATATAATAATCAAATTCAGTCGAAACGTGCATTTCGCTAAAGCACTTCGCGATTTTTCAACCAAAATTAATCGATGTAGTCGTAGCGAACATAATTTTGCTCGTCTACGTGACGCGAGTTTTTTATGTGAATTACAAAAAATTCCTTTCCAGAATATTTCAGAATGTTTCGTGCTAAAAGACTTCAAGAAGAGTATAGGACATCCTTTCCTAAAACATTTTAGAATGGTTTTTTTCAAGGATATCCCTCTCGTTTCATGGACATTCCAGATGTCTAGATAATGGACCGTTCCTGGGAATAGTTTTCATGCCACATTTACATCCCTCCTATGCAATTGACCTCGAACTCAGATGGAGCTGGAATGAAACATTTCACGGCGCAAACCTCGTCTCAGCTTGCCTCGCACCACTTGGACTGTCCTTTACCTCATGACTCATTGTCCCTCGCTTCTTACAAGCGTGATGAGGGCTACAAAATTCACAATCAGTGCAGTTTGACGTGGCTCAGCCTTGCCAAGCCCCACACCGCTCAATTTCAGTGCTGCCTGATACTAGTGCTTCCTTCAGCGTGAAAAGACGTTCCCAAAGATTTTCCCCTTTTCGCAAACTTATTTTCCATGAAAATTTGCGGAATAAAACTACATGTAATTCATGCATATATATGAAGAGCTGATTTCACACTTGAGAGTTTTCTGAATGTCACAATACCCGCAGCTTTCGATAGTGAAGTGCTTAGAACGCGTAATAATTCAGTGCAAAGAAATACAGCGTGGAACGGATAAGAATAGAGTACATCTGCAACGTTCATTAAATCAGAGTTCATTTTTTGATGTGTAAATAGTCGCAAACAACAATGAGTTATTATACTGCATGGAAAAAGTGGCGCCGAGAAGGTTCTTTGGGCTTAGCAACGATTGCGAAGTATCGGTTAAAACTCTTTCGATTCCCCCTAAGTCATCCTTTTTGCATCCTCCACTCTGGCTTAGTTTTGCTTCGACTTATTGTAGTGGGCGTATGTAATCGGATAGTAAATCTTCTGAATATGCATTGATTCAGGGCTACCGTCTGTGTCTCGATTCAATTCAGGGACATCGGAATGAGGGCGTTAGGAGGAGGGGAGTGAAGAAAGAAGTTTGGTCGTTTCCGTGAAATCAGTTTTTTCCAATGCAGTTTGGCATAATGTCGAAGCTGTCATACTCACTGGACTGCTATCTTTCACCGAGGTGAAATGCTGTGCTAAAGCGATATGTTAGTATTTCAACGAAGCAACAGCGTTGCGGTCAAAGGTCGTCTGGGTGTGGGTTGTTAACTTAGAAAGCGGCGTGTGTGGTCGATGAAAGGAAGACGTGTTCAAAGTGCTCGGGCGTAATAGACGAGGCGGAATCGTTGTGTTGGACGAAGAGGCGTGGCCACTGCTCCATTTCCAGTTTGCATTTTCCTCTGCGTCTTCTGAAATGCACGTCTCAAGCGCTAAGATTTTCTCGAATTAGAAGCCACTTTCGCTGAAGAAAGGCGTAGACGGACCAGTTTAATTAAATATTTTGATTTTAAACAAGTCTTTTTTTAATCAAATAAAGTAATCGTTTTGTCATATTGTTGTCTTTTTTCGTCTAAAATATATCTGAGAAGTGACTTCATTGATTGGTATTACACAGCGAAAGTATTACTAGTAAGTAAAGTATGTGTATTTTATCGTACGATTTTTAGTGTTTGCATTGTTTTTCCGCATGAGTAAAGTGTTCGTCAGATTTTGTTTATGAAGATAGGAAACCAAGCAATATGAAACTTATGCGAGGAAAAAATAGCTAATCTGTTCTAAAAATTGTTCGTTCCTAAATCGAACTCGTTAGATTTAAAAAAAAGATTAATTTGTCTGGTGGAAGAATTGTTTGTTTCTTCTTGTGATGCATAAAATGACTGCTCTGCAGAAATGCCGTTCATTGATTGCAGTGTCCCTAACGAAAAGAAGTTAATGCGTAGCCGTTGACAATACAAGGCGAAATATTCTCACGTCCTCTTCACGAAGCTGGAAGTTTACATTCGAGATCTTTTGACAGATGTAATTTTTCAGTGCAACTGAGAGTGGGTACCAAAAAAAATTGTAATTATAGGTCACGAGTGCTCGCATAATATCAGGCCACATTGTTAACAGCATTAGGAGAACATCTCAGTGCTCTGCATTTATCGTTTCCAATATCTGATGGCATCTTCAAGGAATTAATAACAGAGTCCCTAAATAACGGGTGCCTGCTCAGCATTGCAAACCTGAATTGCTATAATATTTGTCGCTAGCAACTTGTATTGTAGTGGAAACTGTTGATGAACATCTGAGTTTCCGAGTGGCGGTTGGTTCATGTCTGACCGACGCCTTAGCGAGGTTTAATGACTCTATGGGAGCAAAAGAGACAATGTTCGACATGGCGATGAGCATTCAAATGACAGCACTTACCGACGCAATGTGCTCTTTAGTATAACGTATGAGTTTGAGCCGTTTGTTAGAGTTGTTGTGCACAACAATTAGGTGTGCAGAATGTCGCAATTTTTTGTCGTAGCACAATATTATCGACTTATGAAACGGATGGAATTGGAGAGCGGAGGAGGTTACTAAATGCATGGCCAGATTTTTCACGAAAGATGGGGGAGAGAGAAGAAAGATGAACTATAAAACCGTGAGCAAGGCAGAGGAAGCAGGTTTAAAAAATTGATATCAGTGGCGGTAGTGATAAAACGATGATAACTGAAAGATATGAAAACGAGTGAAAACCGATAAATGCTAGATGATGTGTGATATTGCAGCGTTACACTTTGCAGTCGTAATGCCTCATTCAGTATCTGTTTGCGTCCACTTCAATTTTTCTGTGTTCTAATTACGATCGTCCCATCACACCAAACTTATGGAGCCAATAATCCTCCTCTTCACTGTCGACGAATCCATAGATTGATCTTGTTCTTCCCCTCTGCTCTCACTCTACCCTTTCCTTAAAAATATTTGGTTCTATGAATCACCCTCTTCCCTAGTTTCTATCCCACTCTATACGCTTCATTAATCGAATATGCTATCTCACACTGGAACGCTACCATTCTGCACGTCTCATAATTGCGCATAACATTTTTCGAACTTTTGGAATCATTCGTTTTTTCTTCCACTAGATTCCGTTAGAAATTCATCCGAATTCATTCATCAGATGCAACGAATGGCTACAGAGATCAGAGTGAATGTGTAAAAAAAACTTTAGTGTTAATCTTTGCGAAGGTAACAAACTGAAAGACGCTTCAGTTGCGTTAACTCGAGTTAAGTGCGCGGATGGTTCTGCAAAGAAATTTACGCTTATCGGATGCATTCATAGACAGACACACTCATCTGTTGCGCTTGATTGATTGAGCAGCATGAGAGAAGGGTGCGACCGGATGAATGCTAATTAAACGTGCTCATTGAGAGACTCAGGGACAGCAGCAATTAACAATACGCTGAAAGTCCAGCATTCAACCCCATTACCTACAAATGTTCGAGTTGGATCAGCTCACCTCACCTAAAAGCTCTTCGAAAATGCCATCTTTCAAAAAAATCGCATCCCACATTATTTGGCTACATTACACAATTTTGGATGCTACACTACGACTACCTTTATTGGACAGATCTCCTGCTGTTTGCTTCGAATACGACGGCTTTCTTCAATTCCTCTTGCAGGATGGTGCATTCAGCTCTCATTAGACTGCTTCGAGATTCTCGAGAGTAGTATTCCACAAAGTTGTAATACAATGATAGAACAGGCTAAATATACCGGTGTATAATATTCATTGTGAGTAACGTGTAGGAGTTTCTTGCAAACGTGGCACGAAAGGGCTGCTTTCAGCCTATGCCTTCTCTTCTTTGCTCCACCTTTTCAGACAGATGAGAGGAACGTCGGTCAGTCGCTTACTTGTTTTATTATAGACCTAATGTAATGATTATCAGTAATTCAGTAAATCTACTACAGCAGCATTATATTTCACTTTTCAGAAAAGCCGGAAGTTTGATTAGCGCTACACTCGCTTGATGCAGACCTCCCCTCCCCCCCCCCCCCCCTCTTCGAATACAGCCACCTTGCTAAAAAGTTGGAAACTTGTTTGTCCCACCAAGACTCTATTGAAGAATGACTGTTGATAAATGCGCAATTTATAATTTTCTGCGAGGAAACCAACTTTTCAATTTTTTATGTTTCATGCGTCTGTCGGTCAGTAGATGCACCTCGCTAATCGCAGAAACGAGACTCAAAAAATTCGGTATTTTATCTCATGCCCACCTCACAAAGACTCTATCAACATCAATCCACTTACCTTGGGAATAGCTACAGATTCGGCAAGAAGCCATGAAATTCTTCCGGAGAGTAAGGGAGGGCACTAAAATGAGATGGGTATTTAAGACGGTGTATTGTTGAACAATGTTCCAGATGTTAAGTGTATGATGTGCTCAAGGCGACCAGTAGTCGCAGCTTTATTACTCCAGTGGCAGCAGGAGATGAAGGTGAGCAAACTCGACGACAAGTTCGTTCATTATAAAGGAGACCGGAATGACTAGTTGGAGCAATAATAATTCGTTTATGATGATGTGCGGAAGGGAAAGAGTGAGAAAGTTCCGACACTTCTGTGGGTTCATTCCGACACTTTCGTGGGCTCCACTATGACAGAATATTTTTGCATTCGTTTTGTCGGATGGATTGTGCTGTAAACAGTATATTTCCCTGCAGACTTCCCGATGTGTTTATCCATTTGTTTCACTCAATAACAAATGCCTGTCCATATGTAGCTGAAGCGTGAGGTGCTTTTTCGTTCATTTCTTTGTCTCGATCACTCGCCTACTCTTGCGCTTGGGATATTGCTAATAATCGCGCTTTGTGATGCTTTCGTGTATCGTTCATACAGTAATTTCCGTTTTTTTTCATTGCTCTTCTGTTATGCTTCTTTGATTTCAGCGCAAAGTTTTTGGAAATCTCTTTTCAAGTGTTTATAGTTTCTGGGTTCTGTGTTTCTCTTCGGTGCAATTACTTCACGGAGGAAGCGCTCATCTGCTCAGACACAGAGGAAACATTTTCAGACATGAATTTTATTATGGGTAAATATGTTTCGCTAGAATTAATACTAATACCTCTCTCTCCAGTTAAACTCAACGTCTAAATAAAGCGATTCATCCTTCAGGTAATCAGTCTCTACGCACCTATGCCACTTTTTTTGCGCATAAGTTTTAATGACCGCGAAATTCTACACCAAACGGCTCCTTGACTCTCCTTATCGTTCGACGCTCAATATCTGCTATTTCAGATGCTGCGGAAATCCTAGCTCCTTGTAACGAGCCCCTTTCGGCTAACTCTTCTATGTCCCTTCTAGAGGTACTGACTGGCACATTGTGGTATAGATGTATACGAAATAATGACCGTAGACTTATACCGTTCGTGTCCAATACAACTGCAACGCAGGTAGACAGCAGTTAGAAGTTCATTCGAAAAAATGCTTGAACTGAAATAAAATTCATTTGCCAAAGGGAACATTCCCTGTGAAAAAACAACGAGCAAAAAGTGCTTCACTTGACATAAAAGTGGTTGTATTGAAAGAAAGAGAGGAGGTGGAAGTGCGAAAGGTTAGAATATAATCACTATGTTTATGATATAAGCACGGCGTAAGTTTCGAAGGTATGATCATGTGCGGATTCGATCCCGTGTAATAATGGGCACTGCCAAGTTTTGCATACCCTTTCCCCCTATAGATTCATTGCATTGTTTGCGGCATTCGGTCCAGGAGTGCAGATGACGTACCACGCAATTTGCTCGAGCGTTAGCATGTCACTGAATTGACACTCGCCACACGGCTGGCGCTATTGCTGATGCGACACCAGTCTTCATGTATGCTCATGTTTTGTGTACGCGCGCGTGTGTGTGTGTATGTGTATGTGTTTTGTGACGCGGCGCATCAATTGATGCGTTGCTAGCCGAAACCCGCTTAGGTTACAGCTCAGACACCCAACGTTTTTGTGGAGTGGGCGTCCCGAAGACGCGCTCATGAGTCCTGACAGCTTTACCGCTATAAGCTGTCCACTGCTTCCAACTTTTAAAAGCGTCGAGCAAATACCCATATGCGTTTCTTCTTTCTTTACCCATCGCTCGAACGATGGGTAGGAATTTTTATTTTTGAGGAGTGCACTCGCTAATAATACCGTATTGATGGCAGTGGTGATTTGCATCTGTGAATACTGAATGGGAATGAGGTTTTCGTACTCATAGTGGGGACGTGAGAGTGTTGCCAACGCGCTATTTCATCCAGAGGAGGAGAGTAGCGGTATCCTTTCGGAAAGCAGTGTCTTTCTTATACAGGAAAAAATTTGTCCCATCTCATGCTAAAATAACCTCACAAATAGTTTTGAACTTTCCTTCATTTCTTTTTCCCAGAATTTGCGACCTTTCCCACCATGTCCTATTCCGCACGACAAGTACCGACACCGCTTTCCTTTCGAGGATCTTCGATGCTTCGAATTGTTTCGCTTTAGTGTAGCAGCAGTAGCTGTACTTGGTGTCATCGCCGCCACGCTGTGTAACGAATTCATGTGTTCGACCAATTGTTGACACTTCAGAAATTTCCTATCCCTCAAACTGCGAGAGTGCAATTGTCGCAACGGTCTTCGAAGTGTTTTCTTGGCACTAGCGGAAGCTTGGAGTGAAATGAAGCATAATATAACGTCGCAGTTAGGAAACCTCTTACTTCTTTCGTTGGAAAATTAATTCAGTGTGTGTTTACATCTTTTCGAAAGGCTAGGTTTGTGGATCGTCATAGGTGCATGGATGTTTCTGCCCAGAGTTAATGCTCCGACGCTTTTCAGGTAATTTTTGCCCTAACTTAAGTGCCAACATTTGAAAAACAATTTTTAAATAAGAGTTTTTCACAGAATGCTGCCGATAATCTTTCAATTACCTGACCGTTGTTTCACGCCCTTATTTTTATGCGTCTTTGCTCAGCAAAGAAAATTACGCAGGTTCTTTCTGTCTTTCTGTCCGCATACCTCATCCGGAGTTCTGATGCAGTGAATCGAGTAGAATTTGCACCGTGAATATCTAGGCTCATTCTGAAGAAATTATGCCCTTAAAGTTGCCCTGACTTTGACGCATTCAACGTACCTTTTAATTACAATGTCGCCTTTACAAGTTGCACATTTCCAGGTCGTAGCAACGTTCCTTCCGTCGTCGAGATTCCGGGGTTTGAATTAGAACGTGTTGCTTACGTTCAAATGCTTTCAGCTGTTGGAGTTGCTTTGTGGTAACACTCTTCATGTTAATTTGGTGTGTGGGCTTGATAATGAAAACTTTGAGGCTGTGACCTATTACAGATAGAGGAGAGGTTCGCCTTATGGATTTTTCATGGAAGAAGGGTGGGAGAGGGGGGGGGGGGTTGTGGAGGAAGAAAGTTCGACGGAGTTGCTAAAAGGTTAACGTGTGACCAAATTTAAACGTGCAACCTTCATTTATAAAAATGTGTTTCCGAATAGATTCATTCGAAGCCAGATCTCTTTGTTGCTGCAGTGCCACCCAGAGCTTATCATTTTAGAAGGTGAATAATTATGACTGCAAGCGGCTTTTGATGTGAGATTTCTGCAGACTGCCAATTTTTTCTTGGTTAAACCAAAAATCGGGTAATCTTTCAGATGCGTAGGGAATGCTGTGAGAGAGATGGACATTACGTTCGATTTTTTCAGTTTGTTAGAGGGCGAAGGGAGTCGAAGTTTTAAGGCGATTTGAAAACGTTCATATATATGCGACAATTTTTTGAAACAAGATAAATGAGTCGAAAAGACAGCATTGAGCTGATATCCCTTCCCACTTCCGTGCGTCATTTCCCAAACGGCTTTTAATCCATACTGCAGCGTATACTGCAGCGTACTGCAGCGTACTCTTGGCTTACCGCTCAACTTAAAAGTAAAAGGGTAGAGAGTAGGCTGTTTTAGGGGTTTTAATCAGTGCCTCAAATGACTTTACGTCGTACGAGTAACTCTTTCAGTAATTTTGTGTTTGTGCTCCGTAATCTTCGTAAATTTTGAAAGCGAAGCTATGTGCGCTTCCGTTTTTTAGAGGGGTAGCAGTAGCAATTTGCATTCTGAAACTTTTCAGGGAGTGACTCACTGAGGACTTCCAATGATGCAACCGCTTTTGGAACGTTGCCGAGATTTTTAAGCCATGAACTTCCACATGTGATGTACCGATGGCAGCGAAACTTGATCCCTGGAAGTAGGCAGCCATATACTTTCTTTTAGCAACAAATTTTTGCAGCGTTGATCAAATTTTCGAGACCTATATTGTTTGTTGCGCTGCCGCACTTGTAGCGTAACTTCGACAAAACCTCGACAAGATGGTGCTTTCAGCCGTTAAATTAGATAGCGCACTCTTGCGTTTTACCTTGTCGAACAGCGGCTGGATTTTTAGTGTGCATCCTCCGAGGTGTCGTTTTTGTTTACGTTGGATAATTTCCAAAAAGTAGGATCGCTTCTTACCGGCTGGGGTACTTCCGGGTTGTTACTAATGCGACGGATACCTTTCAATGTTGTTAATAATGTTCGTTTTGCACGGGCTCGAACAAATACTGTATAACTGTTTCGCTTGCTGCGCTATTCACTTTTTTTTTTTCAGTAGACGTTGTTGTTTTTTAAAGCTCAACGCGTTTATAGTTTTTATTTGAAGTTTGCAACGTTGCGATGAAATCCCGATCGATGGAAGGCCGTCAACTTCGCAGTTGTGACATAAAGGGGGGGGGGGGGTCCAATGTTCGTTTCTTAAAATGATTTCGACCTTCTGCTTAAGCGGAACGCAGCAAATCATCGTTGTTAAAAACTCTAAGTTTTCGACTGTTACCAACGGTGAACAAATTTCGGCAAAACACAGAGACGGTACTTGCCAGTCGGCCGCAATGCCAACGTAGAGTGTACACCGCTGAAAACATGTATTTGTTTGTATTTCGCCCTTTTTTTGTTGAAACACTGTAAATTTCCAGGAACGGTTTACTGAACGCGTAAGGTGACACATCACATTGATTTTGATGATGTTTTACCTGTATTCTTGAGTTCCATCTGAAGGTTTTGTTTATTCATCCAATGAAACTGCCAGACGAACTGCTTTTGATTTACAATTCTTGCTTGACCGGAGTAGATGAAAATGTTTTATTAAAACTTGGATGTAGTGGTGGCTACTATTGTAAGTCATTGCAACATCTCTCTCACCATTTATATGAAGTTTATTCTCCGCAATACTCGTTTTGATTTTTCTTGCGGTACTCTTCTCTTCTTAATTCATTAACTCTGGAGTGAAAAATAGACATCTATTGCTGACGTTTTTTGCATAATAAATAATGTGGGATATGCAGAGGCAGTTTTTATGAGTTACTCCCTCTTTCAGGTTTTATTAATTAAATTAAGTTGCACATTGCTGCAGGCAGCTTTGCCTTGACTCCCATTGCGGTCTTCTAGTCCAGGCCTTCAGCTGTTATTGAAGGTCAACTCGTGGCTGACTAAAGCCGTGTTTTAAGGATGCTTTTTGCAACACGTGACAAAGACGCCTTTTGCAACGCTTTGTGAAAGTGCATTCTATGATGTTTAAACATCCCGCTCGTTGTCCGACAACGCCAACGATGATGAAAACACCATAGTTTCTGCAAAAGTTTGACAGACTCAGTACACATTGGTTGCTTTAATCAATAGAAGTGGATGACCAGCGGCCAAAAGTTCCATTTCCACAAGTTTGGCCAGTGACCGACGGGTGGTCCAAAATAGACTGGTCGGATTGGTCCGATTGTCAACCTTTACATATTGGTGAAATAAGAAATGAACTTTGCGCTAGCCTGAAAGCATTGAAGCGCAACACTAACGGGAACGTTGTATACTATAGTGACACTGTTTACTCGATATGCTTCATCTTTCACTACGTTTCTTTCTTATGAGAAAATGGTATTGTTGTGTTGGACGAATATAGTCATATGGATCGTGTGGTGATGGACGTTTCATCTATTTACCTAGGATGTTTGCACGTATTTTTCCTCCTCACGCACGTGCAACTTGGCAGCATAGTACAACTCTCGGAGCTCTTTGATACATGTTCCAAGGAATGAAAGAAGTGCTTATGAAACGAACGTGGTAGGCACCGTCCATTCTTTAATTACGCATCAAACCAAACGAGCCTAAAAATCCCTATCTCCTAACGGGTAATCGGAGGCTTTTCTTCCTCATCCTAATTTCCAAGACCCTCTAGAAAAAAATTGTTTGCAGGGATGCTTTGGTAGATTCTTTTCCTCACCTCCAACTGCAGTCTTAAGTTTTGCGTAGATTGATGGAAAATTTCGATTCTGTTGTTTTTTCACTAGTGCTCGAAAATCGATCGCAACAGCATTGCATCTAAATGGAGATGAGGAGGGCGAGTGGTTTTTGCTTGATGAGTTTGGTCCATTGCCAGCTAGACCAATTTCAGCAGTTCTTTCCCAGCTAAACGCTTTTCAACTGAAGTGGCTATCAAAAATGAGAAGACAACGACTTGGGCTGAAAATTGCACCTATTTTAGTGTTTATCGACTGAATGAATTCCAAGTAGATTTGGAGGTGAATTTAAATAAAGGTGAACATCCATATTAATTTCCGTTGTGTGTGTTTACGTATGTTATATCTCTGCGTGTCTTTTTGTATATCCACGTTATTTACGTGTTTAATCAGCGCTTATCCGATTGGTCGATGGCGTAACTAGTACGCCATCCACATTCCTTGTTTCCAATGATGGCGGCTTCGGCAAGCTACCATAGGTGCCACTTTGGTAGAGCTCAAAATTCGGAGTTCCATTCCACAAAGGAGTCAAATCCTTTCAACGATGTCGCATGAAACTATCCAGGAGCGGTAACAGAGTAGAAGCCTAAGAAATAGGTGTTACATGACATGCAACCGGAAAGGCAGGGCCTGAGATAGAAGAACACGAATTATGAACTGTTTGTTTAAACAAAAATATATAACGTCCTGTGGGTTCATTATCGCAATATGTGGCCCCGTCTTGAAACGACAATATGCGTGAGAGTTCAGGAAACGAATATACGTTCGGCCACAACATTAATAAAGAAGCCCTAACCGAAATCGGGAATTCAAGAATGAAAATCATCGTCAACTGACGTCATTTCCGATGCAGTGACTGCCAAAATTAGTGAGACAATGAACAACAGTAGCAACTCGAAAGTTAGCAAAAAATTTCCTTGGTACCTCGAAAATTCTCTTTTGCACTGGAACGGCAAAGATATTTCGGCGAATAAAGCCAATGTTCACTTGTACCAGTTTTTGAAGGCAAGGGTAATGAAAAGTTCGGAGTTCGGTTCCACAAAATTGGTGATAATATGGAAGTGATTTTAGTCGAGTCGTCATAGTAATATGACGTTCATATTAATAAATCCATGTGACACACCAACCGCTGCTAAGAACATAGAAACGGGAACGCGCTGGTCGTGAAATCGGTATTGTACACGGTATTGCAGCATTTGTACTGCTGTGACTGCATTAGTGTTGCCCTCGAAGGGAAAGCTGGTCTGCGATCCAAAGCGTCATCAAGTGAGCCTTCGGGCAGCATCAAGGGTCGCTGATTGAGGGTCACAAATTCCATCAAGACTCAGGAACAGAAATCTCGGGAGTCACGTTCCTCTTGCCAGTTGTCAGGATTTCCCGGCGGCTGTCTGGGATGATAATCTGAACGACCTGAAAATCTTTACAAAGGAAAATAGCTCTGATTTTTTCAGAGCAGTAGAGGTTGCAGCAAAGTAGGTGTTAGTGCTGGCACTATTTTTTAATGTTAGCTAATAATACCTAGAGCAGTGCTAATTACTATTACATCTTGTACAATGCTGTGGTAGTTTCAATTCTACTTGTTATGCCAGTGCTTGTACAATTCCCAGTATTATAATAGTAGCGTTATTAGTAGCGCAGTAACAGTGATAAGTAGTACCACTAATTAATATCATTTTGAAGTGATGCCATCAGCAGTGGTAGGAAGCATCCAGCTTAGTAAATACTGGTAATAGCCACCAGTAGTTAGTAGTACAATTGTTTACGAGGGAACTTAAATGCAAACACTAATTTACAGTACCGCAGCAAATGGTGGTGCCATTAGTTGTTACTAATACTGGCTATCATTCTACTTGCACTACTCACTCTCCAGCTAATACTAGTATTGTCATTGATATTGCTTGCAACAGTAATTGGCTTTAATATTCAAAGAGTTGCTACTTTTTACTCACTCAAGCTATTAGAAATCTTTCAAGTCGTCGGAGGACCTCGATTCAAAGTCAGATCAGGTGGTTAGTCATTCGAGGCCTCCGAAAGTTTTGGGAGTTCCAGATTCGGGAATTAGGCTAGCATGTCATCAAATGACCATGACAGCACCCTGGAACACCAACGACATTAAGGACCCTTGATTGGGGTTAGACCAGGGATTCATCAAGTACACCACCCCAGAGTTGGAGGCCCATTATATGATGGATACACTATCGGAAACCACAGGGTCCTTCGTGGGGAGCTACCGAGTGAAAACTTATGAAGAAAAGGAATCGACTTTTGACGGCTGTGACGCCGGAAGAGTGTCAAGTAATGTCACCCTTTTGAATCCGATTTCCCCCAGACCAACCAGTCACCTCCGGAATCGACCCTGGAGTCAGCTAAGAGTTCGACCCCGGAGTCAACTTCTGCAACCACTTCTCACTGCATGTTTCGTAGCACCCTAACTTTTGTTCTCTTAATTATTTCTTCAATTGAGCAATTGCTCGGAGGCGCCTGCAGTATTTTCATATTGTTTAATTGGCCACTCGATCGTCGAGCTGCTTGGCCGACCGAATGTAATAATTGAGTTGTGCAAAATGGCAGTTCTAAGGAGTTAAAAGATTTAAAGTAATTTTAGCTGCAATTATGGCGTCTGCTTTCTGAGAGGGGAGCTGATAAAGCACCCCTCTTTGGGGTCCTAAAAGATAACATCAAACAACGTCCTTCTCTTTTTCCCTTCTATTAGCTTCCATTCTCATTTTCGACAAACCATGTAGACATTTAACTAGCAGATATTGCAAGCCTGATAGACAAAGTATTATAACAGGAGAGGGAGGGACAGGAACGAGGTTTTTTATCCATAGAAGCTAGGGTGAAGTCCTGATATAAGGGGGGGGGGGGGGGAAGAGTGAAATCTTCTGTGATTGAAATTCTGAATGCCTCTCGCTCACTTCCTTATAAGTCCGACCGGATTAACATCTGCCATCTCAAACTGGTTTTGTCCGGTACCCACAAATATAATGTGCAGTGTTGGCATTTGAGGCTTCCAGATTTGATGGTTCCCAGAAAAAAATTTTGGATGGCAGAGGCGAGCGGTGTTTGGAGCGCCACCCACCTCTTTACCCTTTCCTTTCTCATATGTGGTAAATCACATCGAATGCGGCTTCACCACAATTAAGAGAGGTGGTTCTGAAATTCCGAGTCGTAAATTTCAACTCGTACTACAGATTGAACGCTATTCACGCTCTGCCTTGTGCCCAGGTGGTTTCCACTCGCAGCTATTTGGTAATGTTATCATAATGCAAAGAAACGAAAGGTGGAAATAATAGCTGGAAGGATAATTTCGAGGGAGAGTGTGTAAGCTGAAGTATGAAGGGAGAGTGTTTAACTTTTATTCAGATACTAATTAGGAATTATTCATTTCTGGCAGGTTTCAGCACGATAATTCCAGTCCCATAACCATCTTTCGGCCTTATGGGAATCCGGCTTGGCTGAGTGTGTAACCTAGTCCCACTCTGTTGGCCATATTGACAGTAAGTAGCCTTAAAGTTCAGGAACCTTCGAATGCCCAAACTAGTTTCGGCCCCCGGAAAATTTCATCTCAGAGTAGATGAGATTCGGGATCCCCAAAGTTCTGTGACCTCGAAAATGCTTTAGAAACCTTTAAAGTCGTAGGTCCGAAAGCTAACGCTACTGTCAGTTCGTCCCGGTTCAGTGAAACCATGTCTGTTAGGTAGTTGCTGAAAATGCCATACGCAAACAATCAATAATGGGTGTGCGAAAGCAGTAGTAGTAAGCGGCAAAAGTATATATCTAAATGACGCCAACATTTAAGGTGGATCACAGCGCGAAGTGCTAGGATACCGGTTGACAGGTTAGGTCGCTGCGTTGAGGGTTGATGACTGTAGAAATGCTCCAACTTGTTGCGTGATCATTGATCTCTTTTACGTTTGCGTAGGGCTGCCTGCTCACCTGTATTTGAAGGGCAGTGAAGGTGACTGCGCTGTCGTAATTGTTCTACATCGACGTGTGCTTTAGAGTGGCCCTCTCGTGTTGATTGTCTCTGTGTATGTATTGTCTGCCAAACGTGTTATATTTCTTTCGTTTTTCCTAGCGCAGAATGAAGTGTTGCTGAGGTTTGATTTTTGTTTATGGTTCATTGTCAACGTTGCTATGGCTGCAGTGGGCAGCGCATGTTTTTAGGCGTTTGCCTTGAACTTTTTATGCACTACGCTTGTGTTGCGATGTTTCTGTGGAAGTAATGAACCTTTCACATTGCTTTGAACGGAAGCACTATGCACCGATTATGCAGATGTGGTCCTTCTTAGGGCTTGCCATCAGCGATGACGACCATTCGACACATTCGACCAACGTGTGGTTACTTTTCTTCGGGAATGCAGGATGGTCTTTCCGAGGCAAACGAGCTTCCACATCTTCAGGCCGAAGAACCCACGATCTTATTCGTACATGGGACCATCTCGTCGCTCTCTTCTTTATGATTTCTTCCTTTATAGGTTGCTGTTAAAATTTGATTATGATGCGCTTAAAAGAGTTCGGGCATATTTAGTAGAGTTCATTTACGAGCTTCAAAGAGAGGGTGAGCGACTTGCCCGAGAGGTAAACATGCCTGTGATATATCCTTAGAATTTTGTATATAGAGACGTGTCACCACTTTTATGCCAGAGCTTTCCGTCAGTTCTCTTCTATAAGAGGACATAACTTCGTTCTTTCGCCTATGCCGTTGCTGCCATTTGCGCTTTACGGTATTTTTGTCGCGTGCACCCAACCACCTGGTGCGCAATAACATGAAGTACACGAGCGCTATCACAGCACAGCTGCTGTCTGGCTGAAGTATCCGTGACGCGTGCTCCCTCAGTCCCACTTTCGCCGCAATGCAAGTGACCAAGCCGACGGTTTCATGGTGTTTTGAATTACTATCATAATAGTATTATCCAGTTTTGAAACTCGTCTCATCACATTGATTAGGGTAACATATTGCAAGGGAGTAACTAATATGCCTTTGGAAATTAGAAGGCATCGTGTTCAGGTATGACTCTCCTTTTTCACTCATTTCCTGCAGATTTTCCCCTTTCAGTCCTCATCTTTGTATTTTGTGCAATTTCCATGTGGTAGGTTCAAATGTTTCGTGCTGTCGGGATGAGGACATTAAGCCTCGTCTGGATCAGAGAGTAGAGGGGGGTTGTGGTGAGTTCAAACGAGAGCATGTTCAGCTTACTACCTTATAGTTTATTATAACTGACGCTTGTAAGGATGTTGGGCCATGTTTTGCTCTCTCTGCCCTTGATTTGTCCCTGAAAGGTTTGCAGATTCCTTCTCTTCTGAGGCTCGACTAGGCGCTGTGTAGGCTGGCAGCAAGACAACAGGTTAAGATGTTTTATACTAAGCCTCAGTTAAGTCAGCAAAGTAAGACGGAGCGGATAGCCCAACAGCAAGGAGATGTCACTCCGACAGTACTTTGACACGAAAGTGCCACCTCAGCGCCGACGAGAACCAGGAACTCCTCACACCCGAGACACTTCGCGGCCGGACTGCGCAAGGCTACGGCCCGAACCGACCCCCAAAAGAACGACGCCTGACGTGCAAAGCTAGAAGCACACTAATGTGCTGTAATCAAACACGCTGTCCTTTCGTAGGCACCGACCCTAGTATCGAGGCATTTAGAGAGTTTTCTCAATAACATTATCATCCCTTCTCTGCTGTGCCCAAAAGCAGTTGATCCGCCATTTATTGATCACCTGTTACACGCCTTGCTACCTATAATACCTCTATTTGTAGCCTGTTCAATCTGTGCTTAATGAAACATTTCTTGGGTGCATTTCTCGCAGTCCGATCTGCTTATCACTAATGGGTCTTCAAGCAGGGAATACGGAAAGTCGTAGTGGTTGCTGCACTTCATTCCAGACCAGGCTACTAGTAGGGGAATAAATGAAATGAAGCAACACTTGGAATTCAGAGTACCTAAAATGTTTTCTCGAGTTATCGCGGTTGATCGTTGCAGTGGCACAAGAGGGACGTCAGTGTTCCTAGAATTGGTTGTATGCAGTTCGAATTGCTACTAGAGGCAGCATGAGCTGGTGCGGCTTGATCGGTGACACCGGCTGTCGCTTAGTGCCAACATGTGCAGTGTGCTTATTCTGCATAAATTGCTTCTCGATGTGCAGCATCGCTGTGAGCGTTGTTGCCCACTTTCATGCCTCGCCCACAGTCTATCGATTCGGCCTCGTCCTACTTGCGGCTTATTCCCTTCTTGCCACAATGTTTCCCTTGGTCGACAATCACACAGTTTTCTTTCAGCCTTCTGCTTACAATCGTGCTCTCTTCGTCACCTTCCCTTCTACTGCCAATCAAGCCGCCTCTTCGAATCGCTTTCTTTGCGGTTGAACTCTGACGATGTAACATACAGACTTTCCTTTGTCTATTTTTCCGTCTTGAAGAACTATATTTTCTTATTGTTCTTTAGTAAATATGTATTCCTATTATTTTTGGTACTACTGCTGGGTTTGTATTACTGTTATTACTGGATAGTATTTCTGGGTATGTATTATTGTTATTGTTAAGTATAACTTTTAGCAGTCTCTATTTGCCATCTGAATTGTCGGCATCGCTTTGCGCTTTTTCGCAAGTGTATTGGTGTCTGTAGGTGTGCTAGATTTTACAACAGGATGATCTTCTTTTTCCGACCACTGCGATTTATTATCTTCCTTTTGATTATTACTATTGGCGCTTAAATGTGCTGCAGAAATTTCCACGTCCACTTTGAACGAGTTGGGTGGGGCCCACAAGCTTTTTTTTCCACGTGAAGATTTTTAAACGATTGGTTTCACAGAGTTGCATATTATAACACATTTTCTCAATATATTTGTAAGCAGTCGATTAAGCTGATGAAACTCAAAAACAAAAGTTGTTTTTTATTTCCTATATATTCGTAAATTTGCTATGCAAGAACATAAACATATTATAGCAACACCGTGCTTGCACATATGTTCTCTATCTGCCGGTTTCAACTCGTTACTCGAAGAAGCTAAAGTTACTAAATTTCATTGATGCAATATACACCATGACATTTCAAAATATATTTCACGTTGTTCCCTTAACTTAAAGGAAATGTGTGCTTTAAGTGTGTGAAAATATTTGCGTATGTTTTTAACCGATTCGATTTTTTCGGGTTTCTTTTGCATTCTTGAAGAAAGCAGCTAACAGTATGCAACTGATGGCATATGTCGGTTTTTTAAGCGAGGAACTTCCACTCGAATCCCATATAGGTCACAGGAAATGCGTCGTTGGTGTCGTCGTTTCCTTTGAGAAATGCCAAAACTCATTAAGCGAGAGCGGCCGTTATGCACATCAAACGGTTTTTATGTTAATTGGCACAAGTTTTCAACCGCAATTTTTGCATTATCACTGGAGCTCGAACTGTGGCAAAACAATGATCGGATTTGCACGGTATCGATCACAAGTTATGCTAGAATGAAGGGAGGGTGCGAGGCAGGAGTGAAGAAAGTGGGCTGAAGAGAAAGGAGGGGACAAACAAATTAGGGTCGAAAGAACAATGTACCCTGCCGCATCTGTGCTAAACAATATCGCAATAAATCTTTTCTTGTCTTCTTCAAATCGTTTACACAGAAAGTGACAGGTGACCCAAACTTTGAGTTGCCGAAATGCCTTCTTTCCATCTCGATCCTTTTTTTTTTCGGTGCAAATTCCAAATATTTTCGAGTGCAGTAGGGCATTCAAAAATATTTGAAATTTGCACCGAAACATGTATCGTGTATCCGACGATAGTGGAGCTATACAAGAAGATCGCATTAGTATCAACATCACCAAAGCATTTGTTTGTAATTGAAAACCATTTGCAATACAAACGAAGAAGCGTACATGAATTAGAGCCGTTTTTTGTTTGAAAGCATTACGTAGAAATGTGGCTATGAAATAAAAAGTGCAGAAATGTTCGAGAGCAGTTGCCATGAAATCTGCTTTTTTGTTCCATTCATCTAACAAAACCGTATTATAATTTGCCTCTAAAAATATGATAGGCCGAATAAAATAACTTAAAGATTTAGCTGATTCGATATTCGCGCAAATCTTTCACAAAACACTCGTATCTCAATTGCGGTTAGTTGGCATTCTACGGCGGAATAATAACAATGAAGTTAAGGCACGATAAATGGAGAGAGATCGAAGCGTTGAGCTCAACTGATAGTTAGGCGACTGTAGCAATTTTAGTATGAATGCCACTCGGCTGTTGAATGTATAAAATCGCAAAATTTGAAAGGGCGACTTAAATAAGCGCGAACTTTGCACCTGCGCGGAAAACGACTCACAAAAATAATGAAAGAGAAAGGGAATTAGTGTGCGACGATAAAAGAGGAGTTGTCTGATGAGTTTCTGCTGTTCTCGCCGTTGCTGTTTTGATTATTAGGCTAATCGATCGACTGTTTGCCTATCGTCATTGTCCACTCGTCATCTCATTTGGCGGAAGTGGATATTAGATGTTGGTCATCGATACTCTCATCCGATTTTTAATTATGCAAAGAATTGCTGTCCGCTAATATTCCACTGAAGTGCAAATTCTCGTAAAAATGTTTGAACGGTGGCATTATTTTCATCAATTCTGTTTGTTTCCTTCGTTTGCACTGTGTTAAAAGTGGTTACTTTCGTGTGCTTTTGCTTTGCTAACTGCTCACTTAAAGCACCATCAAGTGGTTTGCTTTAAGTCATCAAGTGAAAGTGCTTTGTGCTGAAATTTGATCGAGCTATTTTTGGAATTATACTTTTAGACAACCGCCTAAGTGTTTGAGTATATTGATAAGCTATTCTATTTTTAAATTTCATTCGGGGAGGGAACTTCTCAGATGGAGTAATTATTCACTCAGTTTCGAAAGGTGGCGAGAAAGTTGAGATGGCTATAGACAAGAAGTCGCCAACCCACTGATTACCTATGTGCAGGATATCACAAGTGATCATTACTTGTAAAAATCTGTCCCACTGAGTAATATCCTGCCCACTCGCTTATCTCTACCCCATAAAAGTTACATATTTAGGTGTTCCTTCAAACGAGCACGCCAATGCTAAAAACGTTTGAAATTCGCAACCTGAAAAGCACATCTGTGTTTGGTGTTAAAGCACATATAAGATAAAAATTAAAGTGCAAAGGGAGAGAAACGCATATAGAAGTAAGAGACACAAAAATGTCACTTCAGAAGTGATGGTTCAGTTTGGAGTCGGAATATTTGAAGAACCAAAAACTGTAATGGCGCTCATTTTTTCTGCTTCCTGTTGAATCGCACAGTGATTTTGCTTACTCTGCACTGCTACTCTTGACGCTTTGCAGACAAATGATGCATAATATAACATGCAAATTGGCTTATGATACATAATATATCAGGGAGCAAATGCAAAGATGACCACTGAAAGGGGAAAATCAACAGGAAATGATTGAAAGACGAAAGCCGTATGTGAACGTCATCGAATCTAACGTGCGTCGTGGACGTTCATTGGCAATCCCCACAGGAGTGCAGAAAATTAATATGAAAGCAAATCAAGGTAACTAACTTTTGAAGTTAACAGGTTCAAAGCTTTTCAAGCCTTGTCCTTCCTGAATCTGTGCATACGTCTCAAACTTGTTTGCCTGAGGCACGACAGTTCGTCCTATCTAACCTCGTGCCTAATAACACATTTTCATATCAGCGCTCAATCGTTGGCTAATTCAATTCGAAAATGAGAGGAGTGCCGATCTTGGGAGGGCAGAATGCGTGCGTGTCACTCACTGCTCACTTTATGGAGAGCGGTGGCGCGCTGTGCGCTTGCGGAGCGGAGGAGTGGGGTGTGGGCATAGGAGAACTCAACTTTATATCGGCTAAACGAATTCGAGCAAGTTTTCACCGATGGGAGGTGCTATTTGATAATGAATTATGAAATGATGAAAGAGTGTTGCGCGTTGAAAATTGTCGATGTGCTGAACGGAGTTTGTGTGCCCTATTGCGATATTTTTTGACTCCTCTTTTGACTCCTCTTTCTACAAGGTCTTCATGTCACGTTTCTTTTTTTCATTTGACGCCAGGAGCGAACTGACTCATTACCGATATCGCCGTTTACTTTTGTCTTTCGTGCCATTCAAACGGTTATTTGCATTAATATGCGAATTTTCATTGAAGTTGAAACAGTTATGGATTATTTCAGTCATTTTACGAACTCGAACCCTAAGTGAAGTAGTCCCCATCCATCTACATACTCGCCTTTCATTTTTCATTCCCTGTAAATTAATTAGCTTTTCTTCTCGATTGTTCGACATTTTGGACTATTCTTCCGCCATGTCGATCTCAATCGGTGCGTCTCTAATAGCAGTCTGAGAGTTTCGTCAGTGTTGTGCTGAGAACTGTAGAATTAGCAGCTTGGTTGCTTTGCGTGAGAGTCGCAGCCGGTGAGCGTTATGAGTTATTTTGCATCAAAATCAGCGCCGTGCTATATGTTATCATTTTCTTCGTAGGGTGTTTTTTTTTTTTGAGTGCATGGTGGTGGTGTGATGTCGGTGCTTCTCTGCCTGTATATGTATGTGTTCTCCAAAGTTTTTGCCCATGCCAGTAATTCAGCAGAACATATTCATATAGTAGTCTCTCCGTGAATTTTTTTTTGTCGTTACATCAGTCATCTTCATCATTACACCATAATATTCTTGATGCAAATATTGAATCTAAAACCCACTTTTGACAATATACTATGCATAAATATACGGTTCATGTAGTTGCTATCAGCAGTTTGAACTAGACTGAGAAGATTACAGTACGCCGTTCTGCTAACGTGTACGCTATTCACAGATAAAATGGGGTCTAGTACGCAAAACGACATGGCATACATCTTGCGCTTCGTTGAGAAAGTCGGTCCTCGTGACGATTTCGGACAACGTGGTACTTAAAAATCGCACTCAGTTTCTCACATCTGCTATTCCCTCCCCCCTTCGTTTCAGTGGAGCCCTATTTGAAAGCATTCCACTAATTGAAGTGTGATGTATGTCAGTGACCATATTGAAGGGTTGTGTGGGGCGGTTGCTAAAGAACGCAGTGCGATAGTGAAGCGCATTTGCAATGCATGCTTGTCGTGAATGCAGCGCTATTTTTAGAAGTATATTTGGCAAGCGCGGTGCCAGGGGAACTGCTATCCACGAGAAGTGAAGAAGTCGCTCGATTGCCACAGTGATCTTGTTTCTAGTACGATATACTCAAAGATCGTTTAAATCATCAGGACGACTTCCCTCTGTTTTAGTTCTTTTCTCTTTGTCCTCCTCTCTCTAATCTTCACCTTCTTTAAAATCTATTTCCTTTCAAAATATCTGCCATAAATACTTATTTCTTTTATGGAGCGCTGCTATTGCCTCTTGAATTTCGCATACTTCCATGACGCTTTTACGCTCACCAAAAACTTTTGCGTACTAATTCAGCATGAAATCATACTTGTATATATTGCTTGTGTCGAGTATGGTAGCAATGCTGGAAGCTTTTCGCGTCGATATGTTGCGCCAAATTTGAAAACATTTCCGGTTTATAAGTCTGCTGTTGCAATTCAAACATGCAACTATCTATTCCACAGGATTCAACCTTAAGTTTCAATTCACTAGAAGTTTATAAATTAGGCTTACGAATTTCTACTAATTGCTACTTGAGGTTGTTAATTTCTGGCACTTAATTTTAGAATCTGGATCGTCCCGATTTATTAGCAGCGTTCTCCACATTGTCCCATTCCGTTGCTCTGCATTTTATCTAGCTCCCTTGCTATCGTTCGGAGATTATGAGCGACAAGGAACATTATGCTTTGCTAGTGATGGCACATATTGCTCGATCGGTTCGACCCCAAAATTTGTATTTGTTGCGTTGAATCAACGAAAATTTTTGCTTTCGTTGTGTTTTTCTGTAATTTGCGGTATTTATCGGTCTTTACAGTAAACGTATTTTATTCGACTTCTACATTTGAATATGGTGTATTGAATGATACGTTCTGAATATTTCAGTTTTTCTTCGTGTCACCTTTTTGTTTTGGAAGGCATCGTCAAATTTGCTGCTATAGACTGTGATGTGAAGTTTGAGGGATTTCGGTCATTTTGTCTAAAGCCCGAAATTGAGATAAAAAGGCCGAACAAATTCGAATCAGGCTGTTCATCACTTGAAAATTTTCAGCATTTTTGTTTAGCCCACCAATTTAAACAGTGAAATCTCGGCAGTGAGTAGTAAAAATCGCTGTCAGTTGTAGGCTGTCTTCTTTTGGGCAGGTGGGATAGACTTTACTCGCTGATATTCCGTTTGCAACTTGACACGGTCAACAGTAGAGTATTGCTAGTTGAAACAAGCAGTCGAAACGATTGTCTGCGATTGACATAAGCGTATCGAGCATGCTCTGTCACTGTTGTCGATTGTTAGCGCTCTGAGAGCAAAGCTGCCATACGGTTCATTTTTTTTTTACGCTCTCACTATTTACTGTATGACGCATTATGAGCGGCAGACACGTGCAGCGTACGTCTAGTCTTTTATCTGTGATATTCATTTAGACCGGATGCAATTGCGCCTCATACTGAGATAGGGTGTGCGGTATTGCTTCAGTTTAATTCGAGTGAATCACACTCAAAAAATACTACAAAATAGAGCAATTTATACTTTTTATTTGTCAACAATTCTGTCGAATCGCCTCATCAAAAAACTCGAGTAATTGCAGTTAAGTTCCCACTCAATCTCTCGCCCATACCTCAAAATAATTAAAAATATTTTATGGCTATCCATCAAAATATTTCTATCTTCCTTCATACGCATCGTTCACGTAAAAAAACCGGAAAGGTTTTTTGAAGCCTTTGATGTACCTCAACATTTGAAAATTGTGTTCTTGAATGAGGCAGAAATAAAACTCTATCATCTTTGCTATTTCGAATTAGCATTTCGTCAAGTAAAATAGCGATCGTACTCAGTTTCCGCACAGTGGCGCTGACGAAGTGACGGAAGCTTCGTTCAGGTAAGCGCCGTCGGTTTTATTGTTAGCAGTACGGTGGTGCCAACCGACGACAATCAAGCGGGCTTTTAAAGCGTGAGAAGCCGTCTATGGATACTCGTGCGGCACTACACACTGTAATCCATGTGCCTGAAATGGAGACTACGACGGTATACTTATTGCAAGTGCTGTTTCTTTGGGCAGGGTATTCTTTAAGGGAAGCTTTCATGAATGCGCTTATTTAGAACCATCGCGTATGCACCACTTGCTCTCAAGGCATGCAGTTCAATGCTAGGACGTCAATCGGGAATGTGCTTACTTTGTGTCTTTTAGCATTATGCAGGTGCCGTGGATATTCTTACCGCGTGTGCACCTTTGCAGCATAACCGTGTGTCATTCTTTGCTTCCCCAGTGAATAAATATTCATTTCCAGCAACAGAGCAAACCCTCATTTGCCGGTGTACAAAATAGCAGAAGGGTCCAAAAACTCGATACGATAAATGAAATATAGCGAGGATGTGATAGTAGGAATACGTATTTATGGGCCATTAAACGCGCACCTTAAGTGAATGAATTGTACATGCTCTTTTTAGTGATCCCTGAAGTTCAGCCCGTTTTTCATCAGAGCTGCTTGCTGTTAGTGCTGACCGCTTTATTGCGTGGCAGCCGTTTACAGCACTAATCTCTTTCAGTTCTGTTCAATAGGTTTTTATGCTCTGTGCTAATGAAGTTTAATTGTCTTCCCTTAATGAGGTCATCTGTCGCCACTCTTGCTTCGCTTCCCTTTTCTTTCTGTCGTAATTCCCCGTTACGTTTTTTTTCTCAGTAACCTTGTGCTGTTCTTTTCCACCTAAAGGGTTTTTGCTCAGCGCGAAAATACGGGAGGGAGTAATATCTCTTTGGTTCGTTCGAAGCCGCCGACCTGCGGGCTTGTTATTATTGGCGTTGTGAGAGTTCGTTGGGCGCAGATTGCCACACATGAGAAGCGAATCCTCTTCATATTGTTTATCGGTTGTCACGTCTGTCGAACAGCGCTTCATTTTCGAACGCCTTATCGGTCAAATGATCGTGGATGCACGCATATGCATCTCATTTTCAACTGCTTACGCCTGACCCTCTCAAAGTAGCTTTTAGCCACATCTTTGCGACCTTTTTCTAATAAAAGTTGAATTCTAATAAAAGTAAAATTAGGTGAAGAGGAAATCTGCATGAATTAGTGATTTCAGTATGAGAGGTTGAATGTTTTATGTCTCTCTGTCGTAGACAGTGCCTTGATCAGGTGTCTATAATGGGTTTTCTAACAGCGACATTTAGTTGAAATTGAAGTTTGTATGAAAGAGCATCTTTTGACATACATTTGAGGAATCGATAGGAGGCCTCTTTTATTCTGCACATTGAATGTCTCTACACCAATTATAATAGAATGATGTATGAGCAATAGCACCACACAGTAGACATTGAAATTTGCTTGCAGACTGATGTACGCATGGGTGCTGCGGGTTGGGGCTACCACAGGGAGGCTCCTCCGTGTGATGCTATCAATCATAGCCTCGCGGAGGCGAGAGAGCTTCTCACGCTGACGGGGATCTCTGAGCGGGGTTCCCGCACTCTGGAAATTCCCAGCGGGGCGGGAGGTTTTCGGAGGACGGGGCATCGCGATTGCTTTTCCGGGGACGAAGGGCTGGAAAACATCTTACTAGACTGTTTTCGCACTGTTCGTGCTATTATGCTTTATCATTTTCATATAAACCTAAAACCGAAACCATTTTTCAAAAGTAGCTTTCCGGCATATCATTTGCGGCTCTGGCATGTCACTGATATAGAAGTTACTGTTGAAGTTCAAAGTTGTGTTTGTGTCAGGCATGTTGGCTTGCATAGATCAGTGTAGCTTGAGAAGGGGTTTTTAAAAACTGGTTGCTAATGAAAGGGGTTAGCTTTAGGGATGATGCATAAAGCAAGAGTGGTAATGTTGCATTGTTTTCGAATAATTAAACTGCACTGATGCGGAACGGAGGTGCAGAGAACACAGGGCACTCACTCTAGGATCCCACTTATTACGAGAACGGCAGTAACTGAAGGCGAATCCGAGACTGCTGGCGAGATGCAGTGCTATGGAAGGTGATCTCTGGATATAATACGTCGTACTTCTACTTGTGTATTATTGTGAATTAGGGTAAGCTTATTAATTTTTACGGCGTAGTAAGACATAACAGAGCGCACTGGAAGGGATTTTTCCGGCAGTGAGAGCTTGGACTCGATTAACTATGTTACTGCATAATTTATGTAGTTTTTGTGCTCCGTAGTGCAGTGCACTGCAGCTTCAGAAACTTCCAAGACGATGAAGCATGACGTTATATAGTTTTCGAGTTTTATAACAGAGCAACGTAAATTACAGTAGTTTAAAAAGTCATAGTGGATTGGTAGCATTTGTTCTCAAAGTTTCTGCTCAGTGCTCTTTCTCTAATGCTGACCAAACGTTGCTTCTTGTTGCTTCCAGTTCGAAAGGCAAATAAGCTGCATATCGACTGCATAGGTGATTACTCACCCAGGGCGTTTTTTCGTGACCGAAAAAGATGAAAAGCCTGCAAAGGGAGGGAGGATAAGTCGGCACCTCGTCGAACCCTGACAGCGATGGTTTTTTCGTGAGGCAGTGCGTGGTTTATACAGGTTTCCATGCCATGCCTCGTCGAATAACTTTTCAGTAAGCCGCAGATGTTTTCCTCCATTTGGAACGTGTTTGCCATCAGCTGAGGGACCGCATATGGCCTGACAGTCTTCTGAGTCTTCTTTTTGTGTCTTAATACCTTTGCAAGATTCATTTCTTTCACGATTTCCGTTGAATAGGTCCGTTTTGGAAGGTTTATGCGAGAAGCTTGATGAAGATGCGGCATTTTCGGCTCCACTGCAGTATCGAGTTGTGTGCAAAGACAATGTTACTCCACTAGACAACTGCGATATAGACCAGTAATTAGGCGCATTTTTCGCTTCGCCGTTATCTTTATACATGACGATCATATTCGCAAGTTCCCATTTCTTGGAATGTTTTCCTGTTGAAATGATCCAGTTAAGAAGAGAGCAGAATTCTTGCGTGAGCTGCTTTTTCCTCGACTTCAGCGCTCTCTTCGCAACTCTGTAAAACCCAACTGTTTTGTTTGACTGCATATGGGCGAATGTCTTTGCAAAATGTCGACACCGAGTTGTCCTGTTCCGGCCTGTGCTGTTTTGTCTCTCTTTTCCGATTGCGTCCGTTATATTCATTACATTCAGGTATCGTCTCTTGCAGTAAATTGTTTTTTCTCCACTAACACCAATGTATCTTTTTTTCCTTCATCATGCTTGTTCGAACACAGTGCCTGACAGAGTCAGCTCGTGTTCTTGCGAGTTGGGAAGGCAAGGCCAGCCTTTTTAACATCCATCACAGACATAAGAAAACCCTCGTGGTCTTCTGCGGGAGGGACTCGGTTGCAGTAAATCCCCACGAGGCAAAAAGCTTTTGGGCGCGAAGGCCCCCGTGATCCCAAATTTACGAGTCACTTTACGCAGGGCCCCCATAACGGGGCCTCCAGCGGCGGAGAAATGGTCGTATACTCAAAAAACAACCGTAGACGTCTGCGTAAGCACCGATACGCCGCAGTAAGCAAAATGGGAGGATAGTACAGCAATCAGAGCGCAAAAATGGCGCTCGTAGAAATGGGTTACGGCAAATTGCACATAAGTGAAATCACCATCACGTATGATTATGTATGATCTTTGGCGGCTTGCCAAACTCAAATTTCAAAAAAATCTCTTGACAAGATGCAAATTTCCGTCTTCTATCATGATACTTTATCTGAGGAATACCTTTTGGAAGTCCAAAAAGGATTGCTGATTTTTGTGAATTTTAACCGTTTTTTCTCCGGGATTTCAGCCTAAAATGACTTTCAGAACTTTCTCGAAGTGAAACCTATTAGTCACTGAGTTCATCGAAAGCACATGCTTGCTTTTTGTCTATTCTGAAAAAAGGTTTTCATTGTCAGGTTTTTCAGCAATTTCATTTTTACTGGTAATAAAGCTATAGGTCTAAGGTTATTGGGCTAGTTAAGAATTGTTTTATGATCCATCCGTAATGCACAGTGATGATTTTGTTGGATGCCTTATAATAAACGGTAAGTTAAAAGGTGTATCCGATTTGAAATGGTGTGTTAATGCATTTTCCCGGCTGAGTTTCTGCTTGTTCTTTTGGGCGCATGATTCGATCTTCATGTTAAACGCTGTTGAAAGTAATGCAATACGGTTGATGCAACACTGCAACATTTTCGTGCTTTACTTTGAGCTTTTGAGTGCATCACAATGCAATTCAGTTTTTCCACTCTGTTTTCCAGGTTGCTTTCTTTCTTTCCTTTCTTTTCGGACATTTCTGGCATAGTACGGGTTTGCTTCGCCTTTAATGCATCAACGATAGACTTCTACACAAACACTGAGTTTTGCAGCACACTCTCGACAGTTGCAAAAAGCGTTGGAGGGCCGTTGGCTGTAAGAGATCGCTCAAGGGCGTCAGCTGGAATATCACTAAGGAAAGGTAGCTTCTCGAGTCCGCACACGTCGTCGACTTCGTCTGAGGGCGGTTTTCGATCCAATTCAGGTGATTTTCCTTCACCCAGTCTTCTTCTCTCATTCCAGCCTAATAAGACTTGAAAACTACTGTCTCAGTAGAAATATATCCACTTTCATAAGAAAGCATATTGGCATCTCATTGTTTTTTTTTGTTTTGTTGTTTGTTTGTTGGCGATATGACAGAGGATCCAGGGGATTACGAGCGATTCATAACCTCATATGTTCGAACGCAAGCACAATTCATAGCCTTTTGTACAATGTGTATGCAAATGCATGACATTTTGTAAATGGCAGAGCTATTTATTCTAGCCCCTTCACTGCGAGCGCTATCTTACAACAGTTCAGTGCTGTTTGTTGTTTCCTTTCCGATGTAAAAACACAAACGCAGAATTGGAAATGCAAAGAAAAAAGTGAATTCGAGGAAGGAGACGGATGGAAATATCGAGAAATGCATCAAAACTAGAGCGTGTACGCAGTGGGGTATGTAAGAGGCCTGCTACAATATTTGCCGGCTGCAAGCTGTTGCATCGCGGTGAGTTGCGAGTTGGCTGTACTCTTATGGGTGAGAATTGACCGAGGACATGTTGAAGTATTTGAGAGGAGAGGCACAGGCAGCGGCGATGCAGCGGATGGTCGTCACATCTGGAGGGGAGCGGAAGGCAGCCTTGTTTCTGTCGTCTCCTTCAGTCCGCCGATGAGTCATAGCTGCTGCTGATGCAAGGCACCTTTCGCCCCATCTCCATCTGTGTGAAAGTGTTCAAGGCACAATGTGATATAGAAGATGGAGGAAAGGGCAGGGAGAGGTCAGATTGTTCTGGGAAAAAATGGAAACTTCGGTCAGGGGAATTCCATGCTGAACGCTGATTATCTACTAAGAACAAACATCGATCCGGGTTGAGGGTGCCTGCCGATCCATCGCGCCAAGTGCCGAAAGATGAAATTTTCGATGGAACGCCAACTACTGAAATTTGGAAGTGTTGTATAGATTCAGCCTTTATCAGTTCTACAGCAGCAATGTCCTCCTCCTTTGCTTCAGAAGTTGCTAGACCGAGTTTGCTTCTCTACACATCATTTGCTTGGCATTAGTTTTAAGATGACCTGTATGCGATGGTTCCGTTCGTCGCAGCATAAGAGAATGACAGAAAAAAGAATCGTGACAATTGCTAGTATGCAGCAATTGCTAACCGTTGTATGGTCAAAGCCGTGATAATTTTGTGGACCAACGAGAAGGTCCCGAGGCCTGACCGAATTTAGGGACACATTTCCTGACGGTGATAAATGACTAGCGCCATCGGACCAAAACGCAGATGCTAGCGGAAAGAACACATAAAGTATGAATGTCGTCAAATGAATTCCAAGAATGCACAGATCGTTACAACCAATGTGGGCCCTCGACAAAAAAGTACTGAATGGAAGTGATTCTCTAAACTGCATTATATCTAACGTGGAAGTGCCGGAATTATTCCTTTCGAAGCATTCCCAAGAGGCGTCTGGTGCCGGATTCAGGGGACAGTGTTTTTGATATTTACATACTAAAATCTGTTACTTCCCGCCAGATCTTGACTTTCTTATGCTACAATTTGTTATTTCGAAGCTAAAACTTGGCATTTCCTCGCAAAACTTTAACTTTCCTGTCCTGATGTACAACATTTTCATGCTAAAATTTGATACTTCCATGCTATACTCCGATATTTCGATACTAAATTCTGAGACGTCCTTCCCCAAAAATTGGCATTTCCGTTCTAAACCATTAAATTCTCTGCTAGAAGTTGACATTTCCTTGCTGAAATGTGACCTTTTCTTGCCATTTGGCAGTTTTGTGCAAAACTTTGACATCTTCGTTTGAAATTCTGGCACTTCCGTGCTCTGAAACCTTCGATCATGAAACCAAACTGTACCCCGAGATAAAGCAAACCATCGAAATTAAGCCAAAAATCAAGCCAGTTTCCCAAGATCATCCTTTCCATGACACCGATTGCCGACAAAATCAAAGCAACCATAAATCTCTGCATCCATTCGCACTTGAGTATAGTCAACTATAATGACTAACACCAGGCTGATCTGCCAAATCATCTCGAAAGTTGAAAACATCGATTACACCAATCTTACACACTGTTGGCTGAATCTCAAGAGTCATTGGCTTGGAGAGTTGTCAAACACCCAAACTTTGAAAGAGAAAGCTGTGGTCAATTTTTGACCAGCAGCGAGTGATGTTTTAAAAAATCTTGAACAAAACAGCCAAATATGGGATACTCTTCAACACAGCTTGTTCATAAAAGAAATGATGTGTGTAGTGTATGCATTAGATAGTCGGACTTTATCCAGATCCTTCACATACTGCATCACCTTATATTTCTTCACTGTTGGAATATATGGACATCGCATCTTATAATTCGTTTCAGTTCCTCAGCGTAAAGCTGCAACCATCGGAGATGAGGGCGCAGAAGGCAAATATTGACTATTTGCAATATTTGCCTTATATAACACTCATGTGAAAATATACGCGATGAAAATTTGTCGCATTGGATTTAGCGTGATAGGGCATTATCAAAGACTGTCGAAGTCATTGATAATGAAGTGTTTGCTTGCCGATAGTCACTGATAATGAACGCCATATATGACTCATCCGAAATATACATACCTTTGCAATGGTCTTTTATCGTCTCAGTCTGATGATCAGCAAACAAAAACGAATGTAGTAGATTCGAAACCACACAAGCACGATGTAGCTTGAAGCTATGAGGTTATATTGTGCTAATAGTGCAACATTGTTTACGAAGGATCGCTTAGTCGGCATCAGCAACGATAGGAAACGGTGGTGAGATGGTGCAGCCGGTTTGCATTATCAAATAAACGTGCAAAATATGAAGAAATAACTCTAAACTATAGTTACAGATCGAACAATAATGACGGCCTCGTCGCAGATTCAGAAGGTGATTGGTGAGCCGCAATCGTTTATGAATCACGAGATGGAAACGCAGAGTGCACCAACGACCCCAATCACGTCGCGGTTCACCGCCAGCAATACCGACGGTGTGCTTTCGCAGACGCTGACTTTAATATGACGTGGTGTTGAATGCATGTCGATGCATACATTCAACTTGCCGGTGTCATTCACATGTTTCATAACTGCCTGCATTCTTACAGTTTTACATTATGCTTTTATAAGTGCCGGTGGAATGGCAAGCGAGTATAGTTCTTGCAGTTTTGTATAAACTTAGTGCTGCTTGTTACCTGTTGTATTTATGCACCTCTTCTTATTTCGTAAACTAGTGAATGGAAATTTTAAGCACTGTCAACAAAGACCTAAAGTTTTGAGTGCACCTGAAAGCAAAGATCTCGCCAGTGCTTGCACTATATGATATCGATTTATACGTACATTTTCTGAGGAAACAAAGGCTATGCGTTTTTCTTTTTGTGGTACTTGCTAGATCGTGAAACGATCTAAATTAAGAAGACTTTTTTTGCAGACACTTAAGATCACAGCTATATTTTAGATCTTCTAGGTCAGTAATAATTGCCCCCGCTTGGGAAGCACAGCGTGGTTTGAACCCCTTCAAGGATGTATCAGTAATGTGCGGTTTTCAGGAATGCAGCAAGCCCGATGGACTTCAGTATTCTGAGGCGATTACTACTTGACCAGCTCAATAAAAGTTCGTTTATTACAGGATCAGCTTCACCAGATACGGCAGCCTCGACGCCGACGGCCACACCTTCGCGCCTTAATGCCAACGTGCGACATTTTGTGCCCGAGCAAATACGAGCCATCGACAGTCTCTATAGGGGACTGTTCGCCTGTTTTAAACCAATGTGGACTTATTTTGGTCGATCGACCGATTCTTTGTAAGTATTGGATATCTATATTTTCAGGGTATACTAGACGTAATGTTTTTGCAAGAACAGTAGGTCACCGTGGCTAACACTAACATGGTCCCATTGTTGTCTTTCCTCCTTCTTTATCCGCAATTCTTTCTTTTCACCTCGTATTCTTCACTCATATCCACTTACCCTCTTCCACTGATTCTTCATTGGCTTCTGATAGTGTTGTATTAATTGAATTTTTCCTTACGAAGCAAAGTTCCAGGTTTTTGAAGTTGAGCAGATCTGCTGCCTAGGTTCCAGTTTCTCGTTCCTCTTCACCTCGTGGTTCCAAGGTGGAATTTATCGATCTTGTTGCTGATCCTTTTCAGTCATTTAGCTCTTTCCAGTATACTTGGGTAAACGTCAGTTTTAAGCTACCCTGAGAACGCGTTTTTTAAGGTGGAGTGATTTTGGTTCCTAGCGATAATTATTTGGGTCAACATATGTGTCAATTACACATACTGTCTACGTTGACTCTAATGTTGCCATGGTTTTTTCCTTTTTTTTGCCGTGCCGAAAATTTTTGCCTGGCAGATCTTTGTTTAGAGGGAAAGGGAGGGAGAGGTGGGAAAGAAGCTTCTCACTTACGTTTTATTGCAGCGATTAGAATCGTAACAATATTTAGCGTTGTTAAGGAAGATTTCATACGTGCTCGCATACATCCTGTTTGCATGTTTGCATACAAAAGTAAGCACCACAGTAAACCGCTCATATGGATGGCCCTCCACTTTTGCATTTTTTCTCGCACGCAGAAAAAATATGGTCAGACCTACCAAAAATATTTGCGATTCATTTTGCCTTTCTTCATTATCTTATCAGTTCATCTATCGGTATTTGAGGAATTTGTCGTACGGCCTTGAACGACAAAAAATTTCCTCGTCATCCGGCTTTTGTGTGACTAGAGAGCAAATAAGAAAGATGGCCGCTTTTCTATTTTATCGTTGCTTAGTTCGAACAGTGTTCCTTTGCGTGACGCTATGGACTTTCGAAGAAACATCTAATCGAGCGTTATGAAGCACTTTTTACTGCGACCCATGGGATTTCAGTGAACGTTCTCCACTTCAACAAAAACGACCAGTACAGTAAACAAATTGCAGTCGCGTAAAAAATAATCTCAAATCCAATTCAGCTTCCTTTAAGAATCCGTTTGCTTTGGAAAGTATAAAATTGAAGTTTATCCAGAGGACTTTCATCTTGGTGAAAATAAATAAATAATCGGAACTGTTAAGCCACAGCTTCTGTTGGCAGTGATTTACTCCGCAGTCATAAAACTCATTCGGAGGATGAATTATTCCCAACAAAATTTTGAAATACCCTCAAGTTCATTTTTCAACGGTATGTAATGGATGAGGACGCAGTTATGAAGCCATTCTTTGAATCTTAAAATCAAGAGCCCAATAAATGCGCACGGAATTAATGACTGAAAAGAGAATACGCACGAAATGGGAAAGATTTGTGGGCGGAAAAAAAACTGAGATAAGGTTGGGAGAGAATACAATATGGAGGTAAAAAAAATGCGCAGAGTGGTTATGTCAGAGAGAGAGAGAGAGAGAGATGCCGGGCAATCTGTACGCATGCATGTTGTCTTTTTTTGATACGAAGATATCGTTTGTCAGTTGCACATAGAAGGTTACAAATTAATATGGGCCTTGCGCTGAGTTCATGGGATTTTTAAAATTGGTGCAAGGGAGGCCTCCTTCACATGAAAAGGGGATCAAGAATACGGAGACCGCACAAGCTGTTTACAGAATTCACGTTGAGTGGTTCATGTTTCCCGGAAAGTATACAGTGGCTCCAATTTTAATTATGTTTAATAGTGCGAATGGATTGCATACATCTGAAGTCTGAATATTTCGCACTAAGTTGACAGATTGACAAATCGCACATAAATTACGGTTCGAGCTTAAATAAGAGAGTCTTAAGATTGAGTGATCTAATTGGAGAATCCCGGCTACAAAGATGAAAAGCTTTGTGAAGACGTGAGAAAGTTTGCAGATGCTGAGGAAAATGACACAAGTTTATTCATCAAGTAACTACGTTAGGGACTTCGACCGGGTACGTTCGGCAAGGTGTTTGAGTCGCACGGATACTGCGCAAGGTAGCTAAAACTTGGAAAATTGCGCTGATTGCCTCAAAGGACAAGAAACCATATAGGTCAGTAATCCTCTTGCTTCCAGATCTGACGCAAAATGTCTGATCTGGTGGAACACACGCAGAATGTCCAAGGTAAGGACCAGGGCGAAAAAATATTGCTGAGACGCTGATACTGCAAAATTAGCTGAAGAAATTAAAGAAAAAAGTGATAAAATATTCTTGAATGCAGTCGACTTGATCAAGATATCGTGCACCTGTTTATCCATCTGTAAGAAAAGGGTGTTGCCCATGTAGACTTTGAATTTCATCTTGGCTACAGTAATGAAGAAACGTGGAAAACGTTTGCTTAGAACGTTTTTGTTGGATGTGCTGAGTATTGCTCATAGTTGTAAGCGACTGATGCTGAGATAGGGTGATAGCATTGTCAAAGGTATGTGATTATTGATTTCGAACCATTTTGTAGACCATATAAATCATCAAAATTAATATCTTCGTATGTAAGGTGATACAAGGTCGCGAACTTGAACTCACTCGAATGGAGAAGGGGATCAGAATAGGCGTTTAGGTGGATTCCTCCGTTAACCCGTTGACCACTTATTGAACTCCTCACTGAAACCGCTTACATGAAAAATCACGTGATCAAAATCGACTAAAAGCTTTACTTGAGTTGAGCAACGATCCTTCAGTTACGTAATTGGTTTGTTCTGTTCATTTTTTGGAGTGACTTTTAGGAGAACCTGAAGTCAAACTTCGGTGGACCATACCATTCTTTTATTCAGGGTCATTGTGGTAGAGATGCGTTTCGGCACTGAAACCTGAGCAGAGTGCATGTTTTCATGTGAAGACGCTTTTGTTGCAATTATGAGCCACTGCTACTTCCTTCAATTGTCAAAGATGGAGAGATTAGGAGGTGGAGCTGATGGCTGTCTCATGTGAGCATCTCCCCGCGTTTCTCGTTAAGAAATCATTGAGAGCCATTTGCATCCGTAAAAATGTCAGTGAAGAGCATTGTTTTGTAATTTTTAGATCAAGTGGCATGACGAAGTCGACACTAACTTACTCGGACGACGAATGGGAGATTCCATTCGAGTCGATAACTAACCTGGAATGGCTCGGCTCGGGCTCTCAGGGTGCTGTCTTCATGGGCAAGCTCAATGGGAAAGTGGTTGCTGTGAAGAAGGTGAAGGACAAGGAGGAAACTAACATTAAACATTTGCAACATCTCAACCATCAGAATGTCATCAAGTTTCAGTAGGTTTTATTTCGTGAATCTCACCGAGAGGATGTGAAAAATGCTTAAGTAGAAGGCAGCTCACCTGCGCAAATGGATCGGATTCAGCCACAACATTCCCTCATCAGTGTCTCACTAAGATCTCTGCATGTCAACTAATGGTCTTCTTTCGTAATTGTTAGTCCATCTTCTATAAGTAAAGTTATTCGGCGATGCAACAGTTCAGTCTCGTTTTCCTTTGCGCATATCACCAACGCTGAACGATTTCCAGTATTAACCGGCTACTAATGAAAAATGCTTCTGAATGTAGATGAAAGTTTTGAAATATTGATGGTACATAATTTCCTTTGCAATTAACTTTTTGATTAAATCAGTGCAGTTCACTGGTTTATCGATACCAAGAAAAAAATCTTTTCTCACATCAAAACTCGTTGTTGTTTGTTGTAATTTTCTTCTCTGAGTCTGTATCAGGCGTTTAAAAAGCTTAATTTCGCTAGTGATTCAGTTTCTTCACTAATAGTATGAAGTTAACATTTTTTGGAAACAGAGTTCAGATTCTGAGACACCCTGATACCTTTATCTTAAAGCGAAGCTAAGTTATGTTCACATACTTGGCCTATCGCAAATCACGAGATCGATGTCGGTATCACGTTTGGCAACCGAGGGGAAATTTAATCCTCCCTTCCTTCGCTCCTTCGAAGTTCAGGAGGAACTTTCTTTCCGAGAGCCCGGAGGAGTGAGATGCAGGCGGGGAAATAACTGTTTATTGCTGGGAGTTTAGAATTGTTCTTTTCGGTCCACGCTGAAAAGTCCCAGATTAAGCTTACTGCTAAAACAAATCACCGCTTCAAGGAACCGTGATGGCGATACAACGTACCATTGCACGCTTTCACCTCCTTCCCGTAATGCAGAGGAAAATCAAATGTGATGTTGATTATTGCATTCACAAATATTGAGATAGCGAATGTAAACTAAAATTTTATGCGAACGATGCCAGTTAAATGCGCAAATCAGTGAGCGACCTCTGATGTCGCGATAATCAAATATGTAAATAAACAAGCAGATGGACTGACCAAATTTGGCAAATAGTTTGCAGAGGGTGTGTATAAGACATTATGCAAGGGATCGCCTTAAGTTGGGGCGAGATCTAGACTGTGACTTTCAAATGCGAGGCCTGCGGGATTGGCAAACTACCTCTCAGGACTGCCTTTCCGTCGTTTTGCAGATATCTTCAGGCACATGTACATATGGATGCCTAATGTTTGTTTGCATTAGTGTGAGCTCGAGTGACAGCGATTACTGAAAATGCCATTGGAGATTCCCGAAACTCGCTCTTTTATCTCTGTATGTGCAGAAGATTTCCTGTTGCACACAAAACATTTTGCGGACGAATAAGTTCGCTTTCTTCCTTGTAAGAAATATTTTATGAACGTTTTTCATTGAACAAAATAAGGGTGTGGAAATTCCCACTTAGACTTGCAGGACGTTGTGGTCATACTGGTGGGAAAGCGTGCCAAAGTGGGCACAGTATGTGTTTCAGGACCATCGTACGAATGCGTTAGAGCAGAATCGTTTTTCCGCTGCGACTGCTAGCAGTAGGTTTTCTGTGAAACGAATACAAAATTTTTTGCACTCATATGTCAGTAACTGTTCGAGTTGATGGGACAACCTGAAATTGGTGGAGGACCTTATTGCATAGCACCTAACAGTCTAGTTGCTCTAGCTGGAACAGACAGACATAGATATGCCCAAAGATGGGCGCACCGATATGACATCTTCATGTGCAGATTGCAAGAGTGCGCGACAATGCGTCTGTGGAGAGAAATATTTTCCGTGCGCAAAAAATGTTAACCCGTTGCGAAGCTACCTTTACTATGACCCAAACCACTTATTCCTATGAACCCCCCAAGTCCGGCAAGAATCCTTAAGTGTTAGGTGTAAAATCAGTGATTGCGGAGTCCATCAACTAATAAGGTAGTAAGAAGAAATTTAAATATGCAAGTCTTTCGGGTCAGGATTGCACCTAGGGAGGATGCGGCCAGAGTGTTTCGAAGGGTTTTGCGGACAGGAACACGCAAAGCTATCTGTAGAGTAACAGAGGCCATAGTGCCTTTTCCGTTGTAGTGCAGAAATGCACCAGAAGTGGAGGGGATTACATATGCACAGCGTCAGGAGACGTTGCTGAGAAAAATTGTTAAGCGGACTATACGCCTAACATCAGAGGCGGAAAACGCAAAACGCGCCGTACACAAAACAGTGGAAGACGCTGCCTGTAGAGTAAACGTGAGGCTTAATGCCATATCTGTAAAAAGCTATGAGTTTTCTCTCACTGTAAGGCGAATGTGCAACGGGGGGAACATCGTCATCGAGGCTCATTTTGGGCTTTATCGGAGTGGATAAACTCGCAAAGTACGCGATGGAGGTCTGCAAAGGAATGGTTGTTCTTCATTTTTTGAGGTGGCGTGGCCTGGAAGAGAAAAAGAGGTAACACTGCGAGGAGCAATAAAGAATTCTTCGAAAGCGAAAGGAAAATCGGAGAAAATAACAAGCCTCATTACTATTCAATGCAAGCATTCAATATTACTGGAGTGAACATTTGCGGCGGACAGTAACACACGACGAAATATCCCTAGACCGGAGGTGGCATTTCGGCAAACAACGATTGCGATTTCAGTGGGAAGGTGCAGAGCAGAGTGAAAACCATCAACGCATCAGCGCCTGTTATAAATACAGTCAAGACATTGCATCCGTTGACGGTACTAGTTAGCGCATCGAAACTCGTCTGGACTGAATTGGATGGTACGGTGAAACTTAATGTACATTTGCACTGTGGTCACCGCCATTGCAGAAGTCGTGACTGACAAGTGTCGTATTGAGGGTCATAATCGTGCAGCAGCATATAGAGGGAGGTGACCGACTCTCCACATCCGGTAAACTTCGAACCGAACTATCCTAGTGACATGTTATTTAGCAAAGTTCAGACTCGATCGGACGATTTTCAAATAGCGCGCGAAGGCGGTCAGGTCCGTTGTACGACTGGAGGTATTTTGGCACACTATGCAATGACTCGGAGGGTTGCGCGTTTGTGTGACAAACACTGCAAGTGTTGTGCATAAGTGCTTTCTTGCACGCAGCTTTTTTGGGCATTGTGGTGCGCTACTTCTAGTGGGAGTAATAACCTTGCAATGATATAGAGAATACCGGAAAAAAAACATGGTCACTACCAACACGCAGATTACTGTCCTATTTTCTGTGCTTCTGAACCTAGGAACCAAATGTTACTCTTTGGTTGCTCTGTGCGCTTGAAATGTAAACCTGCGTATTTTAGGCAGTTGTTGTGTGGATAAATGAATCTTTATAGGTTTTTGCTGCATTCTGAACTACTCCCAACTGAGATAATAACTTTGTGGTGACATTACTTACTTGTTGCTTACTGCATAATGTTGAAATTTTATCTCCTCGCAATATGCCGGCATCCTATCCGTACGCCTTAGCCCGGCAACCATTTTGGCAGCTTCATAATGACAGCTCTTATTTGTTTACCAGCCTTCTATTTGTCCACCTATCCAGCTTGCGTTGACGTCATTATTTGGTAAATGTAATTCTTGATTAGCCACATACTCAGCATTGAAGCAATCGCAATAATTAAACGCCACAAGTGGATAATCGCATTTTTACTGCTTTATGAGCAAGGCAAAGGGCGTTAATGCTGCTTTCATCACTCGTTTCTGCAACTGCTGCATTAATGACGCAACTCTCTTCGTGAATCTGAGTCCCCGTAACTATTTTCACAACAGCAACTGCGCTCACATCACTGATAAACTTAGCAACAATATCCCTTACGGCTGAGATTGAGACATCCTGAATTGCGTAATTAATCGTCATTTGTTTTGTTTGTTTATTTTCCAGTAAAGTGACAGGCTGTTACTCCTTTTAGACCAATTTACAACAAAAGTTTTTGAAGTAAGCGGTATATGCTGCCGATTCGCATTGTCTTCATGTGCTGCTGCTTCGGCCGCTTTGGGTTGTTGTTCCGAATAAGCGTTGCATTAAAACTTCGCCGGTGTGAACTCAAAAGGTGCTGTTCGGCCCTGATCTGTATGTATGGGACTGTATGTTTGGCTGCTGCTCTTTTCCAGCAGTTGCATGAGAATTGCACACATGAATTTAACATATGGACCATTTTACTGGAGTAAGTCTTTCCTTTGAAATGTTTGTCGGTGGCTGAGCCTCTTTTCTCTAGACTTTTGAAGGAAAAAATAGTCGCTACTCGATGGAACCTCCGTGACCGGTCCTTGCATCTTCCATAAAAAAGTGGAAGAACTCGCATATGTCCATTTTGATAGGTGCATCAGCGATCTCATGGAGTGTAGTTTTTCAGGGGAGTTTGTACACAAGCGCCTTGCTACTGCGTTGTAATGGAGTATTGTGGACAGGGACAGCTCTATGAGGTAATCAAAAGTGGACGACAGGTTTCCAAGAACCAGTTTGCCGAATGGGCAAGGCAGATAGCCGATGGCATGAACTACCTGCACCAGAAGCGCATCATCCATCGCGACCTCAAATCACCCAAGTGAGTCTTTGTTGCGCTTTTTCTGTCGTCACCCCAATTCAGTGCACCACTTGACAGTGTCCTGTGATGGTCGCGGTAAGTCTGGCCTCACCTTATTGCATGTTACAGAGTTGCAGTTCAATAATTTCGGCTTATTTCTTTGTCGCATTTTGTTCAGATTAGTGTATGAATGACTGAGCCCTTGGTGAACAAAGGCGCGATGCGGCTTCTGTCTCTCTTCACGTCAGCTTCAACTGCTGCGGCTGGCCTGGACGCCAGATGCCTTGAGTTTTTGTCCTAAGTGGGCGATGGAACGAAGTTTCGTAGATATCAATGATAGAGAGTGCTGCTCGACCAAACTGAGACTTTCTCCAGTTGAACTGTAAAGTAAACCTGCTAAACTTGATTAGATCATCTCTTCTACAGACCGTTCTATTGCCCCTTGGCGTCTAAGTGAACAGTTCATTTGATGGATGTAAAGAAAGCTGTAAATCTTTGATGAAAGTCATTGAGCGTTTTTGTGGAAAGTGCACAGTAAATATGTCAGATCCTGTATGCTAAGCTGATTGTGATCACTGAGGCAGAATTAAGTTAGTCGTTGTCCAGCATACAGAATAACCTCGCATGGAAGCATCAAACAGTAAGTTGAACAGTATTGCTTAGCTGGTGAATGCATGACAGCGGGATATCGCGAATCTTGATGCACACAGTTTTTAGCAGTCATATATGCACGCTGAATTTTGCTTTGGAGAGAGGGGGGCTAAGAGGACGGGTCGATTATTTTTTCGTTTCGTATGGTGTATTGCGGTTTCAGTATCTTGGTGGATGACAATGACATCCTGAAGATTTGTGATTTCGGAACATCACATCAGTGGGATAAACAGAAAAGTACAGTGATGTCGTTTTGTGGAACGCCTGCTTGGATGGCCCCCGAAATCATCAAAAAGGAACCCAGCTCTGAAAAGGTATCATTTTGTAAGCTTTCCACTCTTTCCATTCAACGTTTCGACCTACGTCCCAGTATATTGATATCAGACAGAGAGCCTACCAGAGCGGGCCTAATCGAATGAACCTTCCTCTTGCGAAAATTCAAAAAAGAAGTGCCTCGTTTTCTCGAAAATTTTATCGCCTCACGGCTCACCTTCAGTCTTCTCCGCATTCCAAAGGTAAACCATTATGACCTCCTTCCAAAACATGCAGCATTGTGACACACATACTGTAGTCACTCACATGTTTTGATGTTAACGATAACGCTTCTGCAGGTAGATATATGGAGTTTCGGAGTTGTATTATGGGAGTTGCTCACTCAAGAGGTGCCCTACAAAGATGTCGACTCAATGGCGATCATATGGGGCGTCGGCTCGAGGTAACACTCTTTGCCAGATATAGTGCATATATCGGGTTGTGTTGGCGGTGTTTGTTTGTGTGCAGCTTTGATGCTCACACCATTATTTAAAGTGCACCGCTGAGTGTTGACCAGCCGGTAGCTAATGAAGTCGCCTTTTTACTTCTTTACTGCTAAGCATGGAGCGATTATGGTATTTCGCATTTTTTCCGCTGTTTCTGAAAATTCTTCTCTAACTTTCGTAAGCGACGGGAATAGTTCACCATGAATAGGATTTATGGGTGCATCCACTCCGTTCACAAACTTGGAGGACGGGGTAGGAATTGAACATATTGGGCAATTGGGCATCACGCAAGCCTTTAAGTACCACTTTTGTAGCATATTCTAAGATATGAACGTATTCTTGTAGGTGAAATCATGTGAATAATGTTGAACACAATCGCAGGTCAGCTATCAGAAGCGCCTTGCTGACTAATTAAGGCGAACAAACCGAGTTTATTTGACATATTTGCTATAATATTTCATTACACTCAGCTGTCTGAGCAGTCGATGATGATGTCTGTTTAGAGCACTTTTTCTGAACTCATTATTCCACTCGTCTTGCATATTCACGCTAAATCACTCCGGCCACTGTAATTGTTTTCTTCATTTATGGTTATGTTTTTGTTTTTATCAGATCGCAAGAATGAATGCTTATGTTTCAGCAACCTTACCTTGCCAATCCCCGACACAGCGCCTGAAGGTATGAAATTGTTGCTGAGGCAGTGTTGGAGCATCAAACCAAGAAATCGTCCCTCGTTCCTCCACATTCTCACTCATATTGCCGTTTTCAAGGTTTGTTCCACTCTCTTCGTTTCGCTTAATTTTCTTCTGCTGCATATGGAATTCATTTAAGCGATTGTGTTTAGAATGTCACAGTCAGTCAGGTGAGCAGTGTTATACGTGTCTATGGGGAAATTGCATATTTCCAGGTCATCCTGCTTCTGAGCAAATCGTCTTCTTGTCTCACTTCCCACCTCTCCCCCCCCCCCCCCCCCCCCACCCAGCTCCACTTGTGCCTGCTCCTCACCCCTCCCCCCCTCCCCCCCCCCCCCCCACTCCTCCACTTGCTTGCTTCCTTCTCTTATTTCCATATCTGTTAATGATCAATCATTTCACACTTATCGTTGTTCTATCTTCGCAAGTTTCCTGTTCACTTTTCAGCGCTTACTTATGTTTTAAACTTTGTCCTCTGTTTCAAATGCCTGCAGAAAATAGGACTGATTTGCAGCGTGGGTAACGCATTGAGACTGTAGATTTATGGTTCATCTCACATTTTGTGGGCGGAGGTCGTATTACGTTTGAGATGCTTGAAAGATTTAATTGTTTACATGGGATTGCCGAAAAGATCCGATTTTTAAAATGATGTCGGCTAGACGGTTCAGGTTTTTTGTAGTGGAACACTTTGAAGACCGATTCTTTCTCGCCACAAAATTAAAAGGTTATATCGTCCGCCGGAATTACTAATCGGTTTGATCGTCCAGTGTTTGAAGTGCATGAAATTCAAAGTTAACGTTCCCAAGGCTACTTGCAGTCGGAGGTAGCGGATATGAGTGAAGCCGAGTGGACCCAAAAGAAGGCATCTTGGAAGGCGTATGTTATCGAGTACATGAAAGGAATACGCCAAGAGAAGCCGATTGGACAGCAGCAGAAGGAGGCTCTTAATGGTTGGTTGTAATCGTTCTTCGAAATATCGTCACCTGTCCATTGTCGCTCGTTTGTTGGCAGTTTATTTCGACACGTACAATAATGCATTTCCTCGTTGTTGTTGCGTTATTGCTCCTGAAGGCTCGGGAGCAGTTAAGTGGTTTGCTGAGAAATAGGTTCTGTTTATCGACGGGATGGAGCAGATGAAGAATCCAAGAGGTCGTGATTTGTATGCATAAAATCCAGGAAGAAATGAAGAGACGTTTGAATTTTTTCGCACAATTCGTGTCCACTGAGCCGATACTCGTAAAGGAAGTAGAAAAGTATTTCAAAGGTTCGCACATTCTGAATAAATACTATGGCAAGATGCTTCAGCAAATAGCAAAGTGGCATTTGTAGCAGTTCTCTATCATAGGTACACTGCGTATTCAGGAACTGTCCAGTGTGACTGCGTTAAGAAATGAAGTAGATGAAAAAGGAGGGGGAAGAATTTGGGTAAAGAGTTGCGAGAAGACGGTCGTTGCGTTGATCTGTTGTCGTGATTGATGTGGGTGGTCGGCTGTTGTAGCCACTACACTTTCAGAGCGTGAATTGTTGCGAAAGCGTCGCGAGGAGCTAAAGCATGCGCAGGACATCCGTGAAATGTATGAGGACAAGATGCGGCGTGCAAGCAAGATGTATTCCAAGTTGACATTCTGTCTGAATGAGCTAGCCGAGCGTGAGCAGGTTTGTCGGTCTCGCCGTTCATATTTGACCCCAAATGTCTCTGCTTCGCATCCCTTATTTTTCAATCATTAAAAATGCTTTCTTCTATCCTGTTGAGGAAACGCTTGTTGATTTACAAGGACATGTGAGTCATCAGTGCTTAAGTGCTTGGGTTGTGCAACAGAGTGCGTTATTAATTACTTTTTTCAACCTTTTCGGTTCACTTTTGTGCTCAAAAAAAGTATTTTTCGGCACTTCGATTTTATTTTGTAAAGGAACTTGTTTTTTGGCCTTCAGTGAGCACAGATTGCCTTGTTGACAATAAATGGCGTGATAGAATAGAAAAAGGATTTGAACGCATAACATAACCACAAATCTTTGATAGTTTAGTTTGAATTCTGCTAATTGCAATGGTAGAAAGTCGAAATGGGCAACCGACGAGTGATAGGTTTATGTGCTGATTTTATTGAAGTTGACTATTGATGCTTTGCAGGACCTCTTGGAGCGGGAGCGACAGCTTCATGAGCGTGAGCGTCTGAGTGTGGTGCGAATGAGAGCTGCATCAAATGCCGGATCGGTGAAGGTACTGGCTGGTGGCACCAAAATACAGAAGAGTATGGCAGTACGTGCAACACCTGAGCTCATCAGCGGATGCATAAGTGGAGGAAAACAAAAGTTTGTCTTCTACTTCTTACAAGTATATTCTTGTGCCGTTTGATCGTTTAGCTAGGTTGATGCCTACACACGAAAACGAGGTCATTTTGTAATGGTGAAAGTCTCGTTTCCTACGATAAGTGCTAGAATCGGCATTCATCTGTGGAACGATGAGTAAGTTCCGACACTTATTCACCCTTTGCCCTTCTTTACTTTTTAATCTTTATTTGACAACATGTCAATCTTATTTTTCTTTATTTCTATCCTGAAATTCACACTTGTTCTTCTTCATGTCATAGCCACGTCATCGACTCACCGTTTTTCGTGACACTCTAGGGGCTCGTTGCAGTGCATGTGAGTTACTTAGGGAATCGAAGTGTCATTTGCTTGCTGCAGCGTGTATCCGTTCGTGACGAATCGTGCCACACTGTGCTATCAAGAACCGGAGGACATGTCTTCGTCAGAAGACGACTGTCGCAGCGATGCGGTTTACAGAAACTCGCCTGCGAGATGTTCTGCAACCAGCATCGGGTAATCACTTATTTTCTTTCGGAGTTTCTTTTCCATTCCGCCTCTTTTTAACAGCCAAATGTGATCAGTTCGGGTATTCACATAATTTTGTTTGTTGCCGCCCGAGCATGATTCTCAACCAAAAGTCTACGCATTTCGATTTTGTTGATGCGATGTGAATGAATCTCTGTTGATAAGCACGTCTCGGAGAGTGAAAGTTCTTCGCAGCAGTGAATGTTTGGCTTTTCAAGAGGATCGCTGTGTCATGCTGATTACTTCCAGTACAACTGAAAATTAGATCTTGTGCTTTCTGAGCGAGTTGTTACACATATAAAGTGCTGTTCTCTACAAATGAGCTCACTTCGAATGCTGCTTTCAGAGCGATAGGAAAGCAAGTCAGATTCGACTCTTATAAGGAAAGTTATTTGCAGCATTAATAGAAGCGAAACACTGTTTCCCGTAATAGGGTCATGTGTTGTTTATCGTTCTTTCTCCTCCTCACCACTCTCCTCCCGTCACCTCCTCATCTTTTTGAATTAAAAGTTGAAGGAGACCAGCTCTACAATGTTGTCTTATTAAGAGAACAGCGCTCCATCTGCCTAGAATCTTTTTCCTATTGAAGACGGTCCTTAACTAGCGGTGAGTTTGTGGGAAGTTTTCTCGAATCGATCTACGTATGACTGTATTAGGTTCGCTCCCACGAAATGGATGATAGCTTCTATTATTTGATTGCGGATAGCCTTCAGATGTGAAGGTAAAGTGAGCAGCAGTAAAGAGCCGACTGGTAGATAGACCGCTGAGGTTGGGAATTAGAGATTTAAGCAAGAATTGATCTATTGGCCTGGATGATGGCATAACAGGTCGACGATAGCGTGGAAAGAATTTCAAGGCGTCTGAATAGAAGCGGTACCATTGGACGCACGTGAATTGCCCATGCAAGTGCTACTTGATTGAGAATGTCAAGAAATACTGTTGAAAAATTTGTTGTATGTTGTATAGAAATGGTTTTCTTGAATTGCAGCTCAAGTGGCTTCCCTTCCTCGCAATCTGTGGCGAATACGTTCAGTCGACAAAGCTCAGCACGCAGCTCTTCCGGTCAAAACCGTCGTTCGAGCAGAGCATCTCCAGCTCATTTGGCCACCTCAAGCTCAGGTTTGCTGGTTGAGCAATTGTTTCCAAACATTGGTGTCTGTGACTGCATTAAGCTTTGTTCAATTGATGCCGCTATCTCTGTTTACTTATGCGAGAGCTTGTGAGAAGCGCTGGTGATCGATATGCTGAGTGTGTTACTGGAAACTGTAGTGTGTTTGCATTAGTGGGCAAAGCATGGACAGTGATGCCTACCGTTAAGAGCGGTGATATCATTATCCTACCCGTTGGAGGACCTATGGAAAATACATTTTTTGGACCTGCTAAGGATCACATTGCCACTAGCGACTCTAGAATGCCCTGCTCTTCGACGATCCCCTTCGTTCAAGAGTCACTTTGAGTTCTACTCTCGACTTTCCGGAGTCATAATGATAGCATCCTATATTGCAGGTCCTTAGAGGCTATGCACTCTAATGTCTCTTGAGGTGACGTCAAGCTTACTCTTCCCACTGTTTGATGTAATGTTTCGCAGTTCAAGATTTTGAACAAAGTAGGAATATAACATCTCTAAAAGGTTGTGATGGTCTACGACCGAGGATTTCAGGATTTTGTGGTTTTTGCACAACACTGCTGTGGTGTTTACGTTAAATTGACTAGTGGAAATGAAATATGTTAAATGGAAAAAGGCACTGATTGTCAGAAATTGCGTTGTTGTCGTGACGAGAATTAGTGATAAGGTGGAGATTTGTCGTGTGCGAATGTAATCGTTTGTTGATGCTTACGATGCTTTATGTTGTTGCTATGTTGCACGAGCCACAAGCATTGCGACAGCCGCCTGAGCTCGATGCTTGAATACTTCTGCTCCCAGTCCGTTGTTTTGGAGGCATGATGTTGCATAGCTGAGAATATAACTTACATCTTTTATACTATTTCCTGCTGATGTCTAAACCGGAAATTTACTGCATTGTCAACCTTCATTGTGGATAATTGCACTGCTGATTTAAGAGCGCAATTTCTCCCGGGATTCTTCTGCACGCTACTCCACGGGCTCATACAACTGCGCAACAGATATGCATCGTGGTTCACCGGCACGTAATTCGGCTTTTTCGGAAATTTCCAATGACTCCGGATTCCACAATCTTTGTGACATCGACCTCGCCCCATGCGCATCAGCAACTGGCGTGCAGTACGAATGCAGCTGCTGTGGACAACCGGTTAGCTACACCGTCGATTATGCTAGTGGAAAGGTGGTAGGGATAAAGGAAGAGAGATAAGTTGTGAGCGAGAAGAGGCTAGTAGAGGGTTTGAAGAGATAAGTTCGGTGACTTTCAAATGCTTTGACTTTTATTGCTATATTCTTAGAATTCTGTATTTTGGTTGTGATGGCCTTTATATTTATTCTTCCTTTCCCTGCCAATGTTCCTGTGTTTGAGGTATGTCCTGCGAACCTTTATCGAAATGCAGAAGGTCGTTGGTCTGACGGTCGATTGGCTGCCACACAACGGAGGAAGAATCGCAAGAGCTCAGTTGGATTCCACCGTGATTCGCCGCAGAGAGCTACACCAGGTTCGTTCCTTAGCGTTTCAATTGATGTGTATATGCAATAGGCAATATACATTAGGGTTTTGTGTTATATTTTTTGGTGCATTCAAGCACCTAAATTGTTGCGCTATGCTATTAAATGGCATTGCATGTGAAGCACTCCTTATTACTAAATATTGAAACTGTGCTTGTTGAACTCATCATTTTAGCAACTCATTACATTTTCTTCCTCTCTTCATTGCATTATCTGCGTGTCTTCTTTGAACCATTTTTCCTATTCATCAAATGCTAAAACAAGTGATGGAATTGCTTTGCAAGCGTGTAGCTGAGCTATTATATTTCCGGAGGAATGCTGTTGCAGTTCGCAGCAAGGATAAACGCTCGTCGTTCCCTCGCTCGCGACATTCGGCGGTTGAGCCCGATACGTCGAATAACCTCTTTCCGGAATTTATACCGCGACATTGCGACTTCGACTTCGATTGTGCGAACCGAAATCAGAGGTTTTTTTTCAAATATGTTTGCTCTCGTTTATGACCTACGTCTCTCTCTCATAAACACGTTGGCTGCATTTATGTAAAGCGAAGTGCACTGTTGTGGCATTTTTATGATCTCTTCCTTTTTTGCTGGAATTTGTTCATTTGTTGCCGAACGCCGCACTAGTGAATCCGCATTTCAGGTCCAGCCTTAATCCAGATGTTGTTTTATCATCTACTTTGGAGCTCACTCCGCCGTCGGTATGTATTTTGTAATTTGAGGTGTTTCCTGACTTGCAGGAAGTGGATGCTGAGTAAGTGCATTAATCGCTTCATGGGCTTCTCTATGCATATTGACCACTTTATTTGGCCCGCTTTTTACTCATTTAATGATTAATTTCAAGTGATTTAAAATCAGTTGTTTTCTGCCGCACACTGTTTAAAACAAACTTCGAAAACGAAAGTACGGAAGGAACTCGTGTAAGATCCCCAGGGGGACTTCCAGTGAAAAAATATTGCCTGTCGGTGAAATAAGTGGCGAATCGAGGTTTCTTTTGTGTGCGGAAGAAAATTAACGGAAGCGATAAGTTTTAAAGTTGAAATGTGATTTTGGTGTAGCAATGTTGGCGTTTGCGCGGAACGTATTCATGAGTGTTTATGACCGAGTTTCGCACAGTTTCAGCTTCGTCAGTCACCAAGCTATCAGGAAGCGCTGCGGCATGAACCTTCGTTAATGGCTAAAACACAGCCGGTGTACCCGCAGCCAGAGAGTGAAGGGACACGTCAAAGGGATTCACTCTATGATCAGAACAATCCAATGAAGGCTGCATCAGATGCTTCTGGTGAGGAAAGCTCAGAAGAGAAAGACCACGACAATGGGTACGTTTAGCGCTGAATTTTCCTCCCACTTCCTCCTTGAAGATGGGAGTGGAGGACTGTTTGGATTTGCTTCCGTTATCCCAAGTGTTGATGCTGTCAATCTTAGCCGTTGGATTCGGAGCTGTACTCGGTGCTAATTGTTTATAGCTTGTAAGCGGAACTTAAAACGCTTGAGAACTCTTATTTGAGCGGTAGCTTTTTGCAGTTGTAGAAAATATATGCGGTCAACATAATGCGTGACGTATGCAAGAGTATTAACGATCCAATGCTAGCCACAAGTTAATCGTTTACAAATGAGGTAAGACAGGTCTTTTCGGCCGCTTTCGATGTTTTATATCTTATCGATAAGTTTGTCATCAGCGACAGACGTCGGACTCGAAATGAATGTCAGTAAACGCCCAGCCAGGAATATTCCTGCTTAGCTCAGGAATTTCAGTAACGGCCTAGGGAGAAGTACTGAAATGATTTTCTTTTTAGAAATATACTTGATTCATCGCTCGATTCACCGAGAGCAAATTTCGCTTTTCGACGATTCAAGAATGTACAGACGAGTGGCGAGGATAGTGAAAGGTGAGGAGAACATCATTCGCGTATATTCCGTACGAGACATTATATAAGCTCATCGAATGGCCTTAGTATTGAATTCACGCAGCACACACAATTCCCTCTTTTCGTCTCGTTCTTATACACCGAGCGACGAGTGATGTAATACACGAAAGTAAAAATGAATTCAGTTCTAGGGCAACATATTTGCTACTATCGTTTTGTGATTTATTGTTTACTTACTGCTCTATAAACGTTGATGGCATACCCGAATCGACAAGCACTTATCAGCAAGCTTAAAGAACAGTAATCATGTTTCACTTTAGAGAATCACAGAAAAGTTACGTGCATTTTTGCATAGGAGGGGATGGGAAAACAAGACGTTAAGGTGATGGTGAAATGGAATAAAAACTGTTGTGGATTTCGAACGGTCCTGGTTTTTGTAGATTCAGGTCTCATTGGCAAATAACATAAAGTGGCTGTGACCTCGAGGCTATGAGCTTGTTGAATTATCATGTGCTATGAAAGCAGGTCTTCATTAAAGGCTATGCTGGTCATATTTCAAGTGGATTTCAGTGAAAATATTTTTGTGGAATCTGTGCAATATTTTGATTCCTCTCAGTTTTTTTCCTCCCTTCCCCCCTCACCCACGCTTTCCTCCTTCCATCTCTTCTCTTCAGGTGCATATGCACTATTGATCGGAGTGAAATATTTCAGATCGAATCGGTTGTTGATAACATCCTCGTCGACAATGGAATCTTCTTTGGAACGAAGCCTTGAAATGGCGGCCATTCATTCGGATGGTCTTTCGGATAAGGAGCGACAGGTGCGCGCAGTAAAGAACAGCATCAAAACCCATCGCAGGACTGCTAGCGTACGTTCAGTTGCTGTTTATATGAATAATTTCCTTTATTGCAGAATATTTTAGTGCTCTTCGAGTATGTGTTTTGCTACCCTTAACTTTGCGGTGGAGGGGTGCGGGTGTTCTTTTGCGTTGTTTATTCCATAAATAAGCTTTGAGCCACCCATTACTACCCTTTATTGTTAGAGAGAGGAAACTAAATGAACCACAAGTCATGCGTAGTTGTGAGAATGCTAGCTTGGGGACTCCGTACTTTTCGCCTTGATCGATTGCCCCTCGTCCCTCTATCAAGTAACAGTGTAATCTGCTGCCAAGAGGAACCACATTTTTTTCATACCTTTAATGACATCAGGTTGAATTGCTTTAGGAAGCGAGAAGGTGCCTCCAATAATTCCTAGCTAGACGGTAATGAACTTCGCAGTTGTCTGAAGTTCTTCCGGATCGGTTGTTTTGTATATTCTTTTTATCGTTTGATGGACGATGTACTTGAATAGAAATTTGGCTCCTAGCAGAAAGCGTTCTTTCTTTCTTGCAGAATCCATTGTCAATTCCGTCAGTAGTGTGCGAAACGAGCACAGAGAGCGAGGGCGAGGCAGTCTATTGCTGACTTCGTGTTAGTTATTTGACAATTCCTTTCGAATGAAACTTTTCCCATCGTATCTTTCGACGAATGCTAGTTCGGTGCCAATAATGAACAATACATGTGAATATGCGTCTGAGGAGTATTCTTTTGAGAATAATTGTCCATGAAAGACAAACAGAAGTTTTCGATCTGTAGTTTATTGCGATAGAGTGACGTCACCACATGGAAAATCGATGCTGTTATCCAAGAAGTATTCATATGCGGTATCCGCGGTCGTTCAGAAGCAAAACTCCCAATCGTTCAGTAGCCATGTTTTTGAATTTCTTCTTTTATTGCACTCATTGCAGCTTCATTTGTTTACTTTTTCTAAGTACACATAGCCAGTCTAAATTTTTCAGGGATCAAGTTCCAGTAGGCGGATGTAAAACGATATCCACAACAGCCGAGCATGTTTCATTGAGAAGGCGTCGTGTTCTAGTTGTCTGTGATCGATTTGTTCACTTGTTAAGATCTCGTTATTTTACCACTTGCTTGTATGTTTTCTTTAATATCTCTTAAAACTTCTATTGAATCCACAACATATCGCTGTGATCGTAACACGAAAGCCATTCGAGATAACAGCGATACGGAGGAGACGGAAAGGGGTGGGGGGGGGGGGTACTTATACGATTATGAGGATGAAGTGCCGTCTTATCTGGAAGATGCCGTTGTGGTCTTGCGTTTTTTTTTTTTATTGCGAGGCTCACAGGGTACCACATTGAGCGGGTATTGCATTTATTACGGTGCGATGATGGAAGTGTGAGGCGGCTTTCCCTGTTCGTTTCATAGTCGAAATCTAGTATAAGACTTATTTCCTATTTTTGCTTGAAGTTGTTTTTGTTCGAATAAAGATTTTGTTTTGTTGCACGTTTCCCTCCTTAGGGGGCATGGGTTTGAACCATTCTCATTGCGATATCGTGTGAGAGCATGCACAGAGAAGGGAGAGGGTTGGAGCCATCTAGCATGCGTCGTTAGAGACTACTCAACTGTTGGATCCATTGCCTCGTGCATCGAACAAACTCGCGTTAGAAAATGTTCAAGATTTTTAATATGAAGTTTGTTTGAGGGAAGAGAATATTGTTTCGACTATCGGGAAGTCGCGTTATCGTAACCCTTTGCGTTTGTTTGCCTAAACTAAAGCATTTAAGCTTCATACTTAGCCATCTGCTTGGGATGTTGGATTTCTTTTCACCGATGTTGCGTACTGCTCAATTCAAGCAAACTTTCGAGGAAGTTGAGTATTTTGGCAGCCTTGGGGGTTTTCCTAAAGTTTTAGCAGGTCGGGGTAATGATGTGTAATGTGTATACTACAGTTTACGTATTTATATGCCTTAATAAAATACGCATGTGGCGCTTTTCCTATTGCACGTCGTCGCTCCATACTCAGGCAGTAGCTTGAGTGTGCACTGAAAATTTGCATATGAAAGGAAACTTGATAGCGAGGGGAATCTTCGAAGTACCAAATGACTTAGCCTGCAGATATTCAAATTGTGCCACTCTGTAAGCTTCATTCGGCATTAGAAAGTGGGACGTTAGTGTTCGCATCAGTGGTCGCTGAGACCAATGTATTTTAGCGAATCACAAGTTGAGTTACTTCGCTCGCATCCAAGATGCAGCTAGCTGACGATATCGGTGATTCGAGCAGTTTCCCATGAATGGTCTTCGCACTCAAATTTGATATTGTGAAGAAAACGACAAGTTTTCTTTGTTGTGTCATAGTTTTCGAATTTCAGATGCGAGCATCGCGCTTCATAATTAGGGAGTGGAAATGTTTAATGAGCTTAGCTAGCGTATGCAGCACGCGAAATCCCAAAGTATAGGGGGGGGGGGGCGCTCGGCCGGTCGAATGATGGTGCATCTTGCTTTTTCTGGCGCTTCATTAAGGGAATACTGCGGTATCAGAATACTTGTTTCGAAATATGGATCAATTAAACGATCCCCGTTTTGAAACGAAGATCATTAAGCATTAAACAAGGTAGACGAAATAATAAAGACGATGTCCTTAGGTGCATTTGAGTGAAAATACAGCATCCTTCTTATCAACGCCTCTTCTTAAATGAAATCTTTCAGATGACGGCTGCATTTTTCTGTTTCCCTTATTGATGCTGGACGGACGCTACACCCTAATAAAAAGATCCAGTAAAAGACGGTTGCTGGAAACCTGTATTTCTCGAGAGATCGGTTTAAGAAACCAGAACCCCGACCGAGCTGAAACTAGTCCAGGTTTTGGTAGTACTGTACTTGAAGTTTTATAGTGGCGGTTGTTAGCGAGGTTGTTGCTGCGAGTGCAACAGTTGACACATTACAATTGGCAGCTGCTGTAGTACAAAAGCTGCTCGTCAACGGTGCGCATGCTGATCCCGACGTCTGTTGCATCCGTCCGGGGGATGAGTGTCGCTCCATCAAAAAGACGTATAAACCGATCTCGATAGACAATTATGAACACAAATTCCACGATCAATCTTGTTGCACTTAAGGTTTTTGAAATTAATTCGAGCATCATGACAAAAAATACGAGTGGATTTCAGTGGACAATTGTATTGGCACGTAATAGCAGTCCCCAGTGCGGTTTAAATAATGGTGCAGTTCACGTGCACGGTTGTCGATCAAAGTGCACCCATGTCTCTTTCCAAATGCCTGAAATGGTTCTACCTGCCAGGGGACGGATGAGACAGTTAACGGAAGCACCTTATGCACTGCTAGGGGGCAGGTTTTGTGCTACAGCAACTGCTGCCTTCGTCGCGCCGACTTGACCAACGGTCACTGTTACAACAACATCAGGTGGTGGGTTACCTTCGACGACTTTCGACTGCTGCTGTAGCCTTGCGTGACCTGCAATGATTGTGATAATAATTTAAAATAATCCAGTAATGTAAAATATAGTGACCTGCAATAGCGTAAAACAGTTGAAAAATCAAATGAAATAAGCATAAGTCATCAGTACAAGACACTTGTTTCATAGTTGCACATCGTTAGACAGTTGGGCGCTTTTCGACTGCGCCCATTTTCCGCTCTTTTTATCGTTTTGGGCAGTGGTAAATTCTGCCTTCATTGTACGTGAAAGCTCACCTATTCTTTGCAACAAACATCTCGTTCCACACCAAAATTAATCCCAAAAGAACCATCTACAAAATTTTATTTGATGCTTCTCCACATCGTTAAATAGGCGTGTATATTGGTCGCTGTTTTTTCCACTGCTTCGATTTGTGCTTTTGAAGCTATGAAATAAAGCGTGAAGAGCATTCCGGAAAACATCGTATGTTTGGTGCGGTTAATCTAGGTACTGAACGTTTTATGCAAATTGAAACAAGTTGTAAAGTAAAATGTCACCAATATCGAAGATTATACTTTATAGAGAACAGAGAGAATTTTTTTTTTTTTTTTCATGGAGGGATGAAGAAGATTGTAGTGAAGCGATGGAGTATAAGAATAACATAAATGCGCATATATCATGGGTACAGAATGAATTATATGTTGGGAATGCATCATAAAACAGCACTTCAAAATATAGGCAGTTGACCACGCGGAAAACGTATTGAGATGCTTGTTGAAAACATGCAAATGTTGTAATGTTTGTAAGCTACGAAGAGCACGCAAAATCATTTTCACTAAGCAAGTTTTGGGTGTGTGCGACTCACCTCATTGCATCGTTGCCCAGCAGTGTTGTTGTGCAAAAAAAGGATATCAAAGCGGTGAATCCAACTGTGCAATAAGAGATTTCAACAGCTCGCTGTCTTATTACAAAAAATGCTTCAACCACATATTTATGATTCAATAAGCTTTTTACTTTCAGTCTGATCTCAGTCCGCAAAAAGGACATGATGGAACCTTTTTTGCATCGAAAGTGATCTATAGTTTCGTCGTTATGTTACACTTCCTTTCTGCCGAGGCAAAATATGTATCTTTAGGTGATTCGACATTTTCTGCTTTCTTTTATTGATTTCTTTGAACCTTTGCTTTTCCATTTCCGTATATATATATATATATATATATATATATATTTATATTATTTATTAAATAAAGCCTTCGAAAATGAAGTTGCGAAACACTGCACACTGATTTTGCCGGCGAACTGATTCACGTGGTTCGTTGATTATCAAGGAGCAACGGAAAGATCACTCAGATCTGCGTATTAAAACTGTTTCGATGTAAACAAACTAGCACAACTCCTTATTTTCGGATTATATATATATATATATATATATATATATATATATATATATATATATATATATATATATATATATATATATATATATAATGCATACAGCTATTGTCTGCAGTTATGTACATCTTTGTACATATCTGGAGATTATATGTAAATACAGGAGCATAGGCAGAGAAGAGCGTGTGCGGTATTTCTACAGAGTGGAAAACGAAAGAGAGTGCGGTGCGGGTGGGCGGCCAAGGTGAAAGGAAGTTGCGAAAATGCGGGAGCGCAGACAGGAGGCTATAGAGAAAAGAGTGCAGAGAGCTTTTTTGACTCTTTTGTCGGCGCTATGCGACCTCGTTTCCGTATTCCGAGGTTGCAGATACCAACCATTCCCACCGTTTAAAACCTCTTTTCGTTTTTTGCTAGTCTGTCCCACCCTTTCCCAAGTTCGTTTCCGTCTTTCCCAGCGTTTTGCTTACTTCGATCACTTCTGCCAACCTTGTCTTGCTCTTGCCTAACATCCTTCACGTTTGCTTCTATTCTTTCAATCTTCTCCCCTTTTTTCCCCACCATTTCTGCCTTTCAGCTTTTTCTATGCTATTTAGTTTTCCACTCACCGTCATTACACTGTTTAATCCTTATCTAACATTTTGCTCGCTTTCCTTGAAATTCTGTCTGCGAAACTGGTTTGTTTTTCCCAAATGTAATTAAAGATGACTTCCCTGAATAATTGTACCCAGGTCAGTTTTCATCGAATCTGTGCATCGGTTGCCGTTTTTCTGAATCAACGCTCATTGAGAAATTTGCGACTGCCATAAGTACTCCGAACTCGCAGTCCGTTTTGAAAACAGTGGAGACCGTAAGATTTATCAACTCTGAAATCCAGTAGCTCATGCAGGGATTGCAGCACACACCGGAAATACCATTTAGCTCGTTTTTTTCTGTCAGTTTCGGTCTATTCAAAAAAAGCCATAAAGGATTATTAGAAGGTTCGTTTATAATCTCTTTTTTCGAAATGATATAACTTTGGTTTGTGAATGTCGGTGGAGAAGTGCCAGTACCTTGAGTATTAGGTTGGATATTTTGTCTACAGAGTGTATTAATTGTGATGATACCTACACGGCTCCGACCCGATTTCATAGGCCATTTCATTTCTTAACAGCGATTCCATATCACCACTGCAATCACTCGAGTTTAGAAGAAAATTGTTGCCGCATTTCAGTTGTTTTAACTATGGGTATCGACGATAAAAGGCAGATGTGGTATGGTTGGATGAATTGAGATGGCTGAGTCATCAACTTCAAATACGGCTGCCGAATGGGACGACGTATCGAACTTGCTAGGAGAACTGAGTGATAGTGACAGTGATGGGGAGTCGAAAAGTGATGATTCAAAAAAAGACATCGCAAAAGTGGAGAGCATCACTCGGCCTTCAACGTCTTCCGATGTCAACCAGGTTAATTTCTTTTGTTTTCTGCTTACAGTAAACTCAGATCGTATCCATCTATGCGTTACTGTGCGAGGCGGATTGGTTACATCGTTGTGCTTGTTGTTTAACGTTTCTTCACTTCTGCAGTAATAGCAGATACTTCTCACGAGATATGACTGGCGGATTGCCTCCAGATGTACACATTCTTCGGCGTTTTTGCTGGTGAGAAGAGAAGAGTGATCAGATAATGATGTGCTCCTAAGCTGTCGCGGTCACTGGAGTAGGCTGTACATGACACAGGTGCATATGTTATGGAGAGGGGCTTATGAAATTTCCTGCCAGTTCTTTTTGAAGGAAAGATCAGTTGAGGTGAGACCTTATAAGGATCCTTGCTTGAACGGAGGAGGGGGAGGATAGCAGCCTGTATGTCTCTATGGGTCTCAGTAAGTGCACACATACGCATGTCTGTATGCACAATTTATTCGTGTGTGTGTATATAAATGTGTGTGCAAAGTGCCCTTCTCTAGCGTAATTTTTGGGTGATATTTCTGTGGTAGTCCCAAAATTCGCAACATTTTTCTTAATCTACTTGCCTATCTGTCGGCCAGCTCACTAACCTTACGGCGGTAAATCACCATTTGAAAGTGAGAAAAATTAGCTTCGTGACCTGTGAATAAACGACTGTGCCAGAAATGAGGGCACTTCCAGACGCACAGTGTTACAGTGCACGGTATTCTAAAGAACTTTGGAAGTTTTTCTGGCAGCAGCTTTGCTTCCACTGTGCACTTATGGAAGTAGTAAGTGGTAGGTATACGGTACAAATATTCGATGTGAGGTCAGGTGACTGCAAATTTCCTCCCGTTGCATGCGTAAGAAAAACTTTCCTTAATCGGACGTCATGGTAAGAGAACTGTTGATCCTAATAGTAAAGCAAGGGATCAAAATAAAACGCGATGCTGATGAAGTATCGCTGTGGTCTTATAATCTTATAAGACTGACTGGTCATACATATGTTCCATCCTCGTGTGTGGCTATATTGGTGTACCCACCATCTCCCATGTCCTTACCCAGTCAGTAGAGATGCCCGCTCTGGCACCGAACGGCCTAAAGCTGAATGCACAGGCAGTTGGATGCCTGAAGTTGACGTCAACGACTGCATGCCGAAAGTTAGGTGCAGATGGTTTTTCCCGTGCATGCCAACCCATATGCATAGCGGCGGTGGAAGAAGGGGTTGTGTTGTCTTCTACGAGGAGCAGAAAGTAGGTAATGAACACATAGGCATTTCATTTTTCCCCAGTAGGCTGAGAAGATTTTTTCTTCAGATGCGTATTTCTAGAAACATTTGAACGAGCCGTCATTGAGGCACTTAAATTTCCTCTGATTTCACCGGCCACCGGCAATGTCAATCTGCATTTATCCTCCCACAGGCAGTTAACTTGTGTGCGGCGAGACCATATTTAAGTGATATGGGAAGGTAAGGAAGGTACACAGCAGAATGATTGAGGCATTCTACTGAAGTGAGGACAGCGAAATAGGTTTGCCCCGTCCCTCAACTCGGATGCATTGAAATAATTTTTCTCTAGCCTTCTTAATGGTACCTCCACTCTTGGCTTTTCTAGGTATTATGGAAAGCGAGAGCTATTTTCGATGCATTTTTCAGCCCGTTCCTACCATTCTGGAAATCGCGCTCCAGTTCGCAGCCTCTAAAAAGCGCATATTGTTTCTCGCGTCTGTAAAGCCCCTCTAAGGTGGTTCCCAGCCTATTCGTTTTTTGGAATCATTGAAGACGTTAAGCAGAGCCTTAAAATTGATATGTTTTCATAGCTGAATTGGTTCGTACATCAAAAAAAAAAAAAAAAAAAACAGTCGGAAGAATGCAATGAAACATTCTTGGTGAGGATAATCCCAAGAAGACGATGCGTACAGTTTTTCAGTAGCACAGATATGAGGTGACAAAAAGTCGGACTCTATTCTTTGAGCGGAGTGAGCTGATCATTTTTATTGAATATTTCGTCATTGTTATGAGAAGCGTCCGCGTTTTGACAGCGTCACGTTTGCTTTAAGTCGTTTGTCGGGATGTTCGTGAGATGTTTCAGACAAAAAGAAGTGCGACCGAAGAAGCGAGGAATGTGCAACGTCCATCCACCAAGCGAATTAAACTCGAAGAGGCCTCAAAGTTCACACTCTCTTCTGAATTGTTGGACGATCCCCTCTTCGGCTTGGTTAGCGACGTTTATGCTTTCCTTCGAAAGTTTCATTTTAACGCAAAAAAGTTTCTTGTTTCGAGCTGCAGAAAATCAGGTTGCTCCCTCTTTTTTAAGCGTTGCCAAGAACTTCAAAAGTTCGTGGATTTGTTTTTTTGAAGCAGTGATCATGAAATCTTAAGAGATTGGTTGGGAGATGATTTCGTTTCCGCAGTTTTCACTGTTCACTTCGCTCTTTCGTAACTCGTCTGCAAAAAGTACATTCTGCGCTGCAGTTTTTAGTGCTGTTCTTAATCAGGTTTTTTTAAAGTTGGAACCATCGGATCTCTCAGCGGTCGCTTCAACTTCAAGGAAGGCGAGCACAAACGCAGCCAAGGGAGCGCTGAGTGTGAAGAAGGAGTCGGGTGTTCGTTTTGCAGACGACGTGCGTGATAACGAGAGGCTCACCGAACTTGAACAGGTATTTACAAAAGCAGTTGTGCCAAGTTGGAATTCAGAGAGATGGTACTCCTAGGTCAATGTTTTTCGAGAAATGCATGAGCATACTTAGATCGTCTGCGGAAGTGCCGATTGCCTAGTTGGCTCTTCCGCCATAAAAGCAGAGTAGCTACATGTGTGTTACTTTGTGTCAGATGCTCACTAATGGTATGAATTGAAATGGACGGTCGACTGACCTTAAATGGGCCAAAAGGTCCACTTGAAAGTTGTATTTAGGAGCGCCATGGAAAGCTGCGTCGGGCAAAAGCTAAGTGATCCTTTCCTTATAAAGGCACAACAATGAAATTGCCGACCAGCTGTTTTGTAACAACACAGCCAACTACTTTCTTTTTTCCCTCCTTGCCATCATTCGCTTGTCTTTAACCGTCTGTTGCATGTATCAATATCTGGTTTTTATCTGCCAGTACCTTCCGTTGTTGACCTTTACTGATAAAAGAAAGGTCTTTATTGGCACAAAGAAATGGAAAATAGATTGAATGGAAGTCGAGGAAAATTGCCGCTGAGGTAGTAAGAGTGACTACATTTAGTCCGCTGACTAATATTCTAGTCACGTTTCCGATTGTTACGTCACCTTTAGGGATACAAACGCGACAAACATATTTCGTGTGCTCATCTACTCGAAATCCTGAGCCAAGTGTTTTACGCCCGTGTTCTCTGCACCACATCGTCTGAGGTCAAAACCATTTGCCCAGTGGGAAAGAACTGTTTCCAAAAATAAATAAAAATGACGTTGAATCACGAAGATTGCAAATCATGCATAGGCAGTCCACACCCCCCAAATCGAGGGGAGGAAGGGAGGGAAATTTTGGATTATCTGCTTGGACATTTCGAGAATTTTTGCGAAAAACGAAGTGAAGGTTAAAAAAATAAAAATCCCGGAGTTGCAATTAATGACAGAAGAAAGATGTGCAGAGGTGCGAAAAAACGATCTCGGGTATGGTAACGATAAAGTCTCACATGGGAAACTTACAACTTGCAGCTATTCTTTTGTTCACCTATTTATCTCCTTTTTGTTAATACGTTTACCGATATATTTATTTTTCTCCTGTACAACTTAAACGAATTTGAATGTGATAGTGATTGCGCACATCCTTTAGAGTTTGGAAGAAAAGGTTTTTGCTGAGCCCTCTATCTAGAGATCTGAGGTAGATGAGCAGATTGAGGATCAAGGAACGCAAGTGCGATAGCGTTATCGGACATGCTGGGCACGGAGATTGATGGGGCAGCTGCATGAATTAGCGGCACCGTTACGCAAATGCTGTTTGCTGCAGCTCACTCGTCATTAGTGTCTCCTTCGGAGGAACATAAATCACGATGGCAGCTTTATGGGTAAATGCAATAATAAATGTAGTTTGATCGTAAATGTGGGATATAGTTTGAAGTGGTCACGTTTCGAATGTTGAAGTGTGATCTATGATTTATGATTTTTTTTTGCGAGGTGATCGCTTTTGAATCGTCTGTAGATTTCGAGTGGCAGGGTTGGGTCGCTTGAACGCTGCAGGTTAATCACCGATCGTAAAGGTTGTTTAATGTGAGAAAACATAGTATTGCAAATCAAAACGAAATGGAACACGAAGTAAGCTAACGATACGTTCATGTCCTACCCGTTTTCGAACTTTCTTCCTTTTCTTCTTTCCACGTCTTCAAAGACGATACTGATGTCTTCTTATCCCTTCCCTTCCCCTTTATTTCTTATGTCAAGTACCTTACGGAAACCTGTAAGCAGTCTTTTAACTGAACCTTTCATATATTTTGGTGACTTTTTGCCGCTGTAATCGCGTAAACAATTTGTTTTATCGTTTGCAGCATTGTACTCTTTTTGTTATAGTTACTGATTTAAGAAAAGAAACTTTTCAAGTTGAGAGATTGTTGAATTCGTTGTCGATTTTCGATGAATTTGCTTACTCGTTATTCTTTTTTTAAGAACGGATAAATTGTGAAACATCGTATCCGTTGTTTTTAGTGGTTTATTTTTAAAAATTTTCCGGAGAAGCATATGTTGATAGTTCTATTGTTTCGTTTTCATTAACGTTTAGTATATTTCTGTGAGTGATGTGATATCTATATAGAAAAATTTGCATATTATATTCTTATTTATTTCAATTATTATGATGCCTTTTTAGCGTTTTCATTTAAGCGAACGGAGCGATTTAAAGAGTTATATCGTTTTAGCTATGAGCGATTCGCGTTAAATTAGCAGCGTAACGATTCTTTACCTTCTTTTATCGTTGGAATACAATAATTTCATGTACATCAGTTGGACCCTTTGATATTCGTCCAGTACATTTATGTTCTCTAGTTTTTTATAGCACGAGTGCTTTTGTTTGGCAGTGATTGCAGATGCATTCCTTCATCCCGACAAAAGCTTTGCTTGGATAACGCGTGCAAGTTCCGTCGTTAGACCACTTTTCTTTTAGTTATTTTTTCCTCTCTTCGGCTCGTAACTCTCTCGAGGTCGGTGATGGAAAGTTATCACCATGATTCATTTCAACATTGATAGGGCGGATGCAGACACCCCGACGTATTAGCCCTGCTCTTCCCACCACTATCGTGAATGAAGCCGTGTGACCTGTGAATGCACTTACCTCTCAGGTTAGATGGGATTCGTGCCGTAATGTCAATGTGGTCCCCAAAAAGTCGACTGCTTGCTGGATAATGCATTGAATGGGATGTATTAAGCTGGATTTAACGCATCAGACTCCTTTCAACAGAGGCATGGGGGAGGAGGCTACTTCTACTCCCAGAAATGTCGAGCTATATGTAGAGAAAAGAAGGCGGTCAGTGAGAAGAGGGGAAGAACGGTGTACAGTGCAGCAAAAGCAGTTTTGTTATCTCAGAATAGCTCTCACCACCCACTTTTTGGCATCTCACGCGTTAGAATATGTGATGAGGGTTCGGATATTTTCCCTGATACTCTATCTTGATTGGGGTCCAGCAATAAACCTTTGATAATGCGAAATGGTACAAAAAGCCTAGCGGCATAAAACAATCAATGAATGCCACAGTAGACGAACACCATTATTTGCTAAAATGGTGCAACCGCGGGAGAACCTTGTTTGCTTTCAGGGAAACCTCGGTTTCCGTTTGGGAATAGCAAAGAGGGGATAGACCGCCTGTTTACTTGTGAGAATGAGAATGCTTTTTGAAATGGGCGTCAAGTTATTGCATAGAGAATGCGAACTAAAAGGCAAATCGAGTGTTGCCAACGTGACTCGGGCAAAATTGGTGGTTATTGTAATGGATTTATGTGCCTGGCCTGGAATTTGGGTGTGGGGAACGTTCTGGTGGTAAACATGCCACATATTCGTTGTTTATCATTGGCGGCGGCCATTTTGAGTACGGTAGAGAGTGGTGCCTATATTTGTTGCAGTGCCCCTCAGATGATGCGAGTGTAAGTGGTCAGTCGAGGAATGGCGAAGAGGAACACGATGAAGTGATGCCTTCGTCAACACTCAATGAGCACGATGAACTGCTTCGGCAGAAAATGCAGTGCGTTGTCATTTATTGAAATAGCGTCACTTACTTTTGTAGTAGAATAGTTTTTGTATGTTTGCCTCTTTGTTCAACATAGGAAAGGGAGTGAGGATTATCTGGCAAGGTGGGAGGGAGGGATAAACGGATTAGGCTTCCATCACATATCTTTCCAATATGCGAAATATATTTGAGCTTTTTGCCGTTATCGTAAGGATCGATATATTTGGAGGGGGCAGTTCAGATGGCTTCATCCATTGCCGCTTCTCCGCTGTCATTGTGCCCTTTCGTTGTAGGCTTTCTCTATTAACTCATTGATTGTTTTCTATGGTATGCATCACTTTCAAGAATCTTGAGGCGGGTCTGCGGGTAGTATAGTGCCTTATAGTGCCTCATATTGACTGATCTCGAGTCCTACAATTTTTTTTAGTGTTCAGTGGTGCTAATCTCCACTTGCAAACCACTGCCAGTCACATTTCTGCTGGTGTTGTTTCTCGGTAACAAAACCATTGCCCCATTAGATTTGACGATGCATGACGTATACCCGATAGTTTCCCACCCCACTTTAGCACACCATTCGGGAAGCAGGCAGAGGTTATCGTTTCCGTTTATGTTTCACGGCTCTAAGGACATACTTTCGTAAAGAGCAGGGATAATCGGGTATAAGAAGAGGAGGAGCAAGGAAACAGTGGAAACTCTGAGTCATCGAAAGTTTCTTGACCACGATTTATTGTCGTTGCTTCTTCAGGCAACTAATAGCCTGTAACAAATGTTGTCATTTTTAAGTGCAGGTAAAAAGAATTAAAAAGATCGAGTCCTTTCCCTATGAAAACAACAATATGTCAGAGTCTTCCTTTGTTAATCTGGTTGCATCAGCGACAAAGATAAAGAAGTCAGTGGATGTTCGAGTCTGTAGTTTACCATTAGTATCTGAGAGTAGCGCGCGTAATAGTAATGTCAATGGTCGACTGTATGAGAGAGCAGGTGGGGAACGATCGACTAAACATGCGTGTTGAGAAAGGGAGTAGAAGCACCCAGAAAACATCGGCATAAACACAGACCAGTAACATTCACAGTAGCAGGCTAGGATGAGGTCGTTTGTATGAAAAATATAAGCGCACTGAGATTCTGATAAGGGCCAGCGATCAAGGAATTCAGCCGCTTTACAGTGAGATGGAACTGAAACTGCTTTAGGGGAGTGGCTGGCGGGATTGAGTTTAGGACAAATCGTCGCACTGCAGGCAGATGCAGATTGCAAGTCAAAGCCTCCCTAGTTCAGTGGCGACACACTGCATCTCGAGACCCTCCGAGCTTAGACGACATCGTGCTCAGAGAGCATTGAGCTCACATGGCGCTATCCTCTGTTTCAAATGCATTGAATTCATCCGATTAAATCTGCATCCGAAATAGCAGAAATCCGATTCGTTCCATAATAGCATTCATTTGTGACGTAGCTCTTTTAGGATCCCCAAGGAAAGGGGTATCCAGTTCAAGCTGAGACATATTCTAACTCAAGGACTGGGCTCATATGGTGGCACCTTCCTCTTCGAAAGACCTTGAAGCAAGACTTCTCAACTTAGTGCATTTAAGTCCTTCATCCGAAGTTCTCTTCAAAACAGCACGTCTTCAAAGACGTTTGTTTTGTCCCATTCCGTCTTCAGTCCAGGCTTTCCTACTTCCTCTTCCTGTCCCCCCTCTTCCCCTCCTCATCCCGATTCGTCTGCAGGTCAGCAGGACCTTTCCTCATTTTTAGCTTGAAAGTGTTAGGTTTGCGCTTGGATGTTGTGGATGTCGTTGTTTACGGTTTGTAGTCATGTGTTTTTGAATGGAGCACTTGGTGATGTTTAGAATGACATTTGCAGAGTTTTGGTAGCCAATTTTTCGCAGGAGCAGTTGGCGCGCTACGAGTGCTTCCGACGTTCATCGTTTCCAAAAAGCACTATTCGACGGGTTTGCTTCCATTTCCTTCATTCATACTCTTCGATCGTTTTGCTGCTTTATTGTGCTCTACACTCGCCGAGGTGTACCAGTGGAATGTTAGCTTGCATTTGCTCTCTACTTTCCTGCTTATCCTGGTTCTGTTTCGACAGCACGTTAATCAGGACGAAAGGATATGTTGAAGCTTCTTCATCAACTGCTTATGTGTACTTAAGTTTATTGGTGTCCGATTGAGAGAATCTAAATGTCTAACTTTAAAGCTTGTATTATGGGTTGAGTTTTCATTATATTAGCACTTAAGTGGATGTGCGTAATTTGAGAATCAGGTTCGCTTTTCATTTACAATTATTCCGCCGCACGGACCGGGTAGTGCAGCTGAGTCGTCTTTTTTTTGTTGTCACTTGATTTCGTGGCTAAGTGGTGAATAATCCCTTTCTATGCGAAGGAAATAGGCGTTCGTTGTCAGAGTCCTCCCGTCCTCATTCCAGTTCACATGCAAATTTCTGTGTGGACCACCAAATTTTTTGCATACCCATCTCTAAAGTTTTACACACTGTCTGGTAACATCCAGTAAGAATCTCTTTTTTTTGTTGAGGAAATTGAAACATCCATATTTTCGTAGTTACTGTTGGTCGTATTTCTACCAGAATTTCAGCAAATTCATTACTGATGCTGTTATAAGATATGGATTAAGGCGTCATCCTGTAATCCACCAACGCTTTTATTATTCTCAGTTGTTCTGCATTCCGAATTTTTGCGCAGAGCTGCAAAGCTTTTGCACAGTGAGGAGTCTTCATATGCGATGACAGTTCCTTCCCACCTCTCTTACTTCGAAGTTAAGCGTTATGGAAGTGCTTGTTTCAGTTGATCCAGCAGTTCACAGGAGTGACACCTGGCCAGAACGTCGTGATCGCCGTGGCAGGCCTAGCGAAAGTGTTTGCTGGTGAGCTGGTGGAAGAAGGCTGGTTTTCCATAATTTTGCTCCTTTATACATTGCGTCATGGTTGTAATGAAACGTTGACGTTCTTATAAGAGATGAATTTTCAAAAGGAATGCGAGTTGGAGTCATTCTTTTTGATGGCTTCTTAGGAGTACTGTCTAGAGTGGATGGTGTTAGGTGAGGGTTCAACGTTGTTCGAAGAGCTGAGATTGCTGTAAGGGTGCTTTGAGTTACTTCTTGTGGCAGTTTTGTTGCTTAAACCGAGTTGTGTGTCCCGGCGACAGAATATTACTGCGCTACTCGACGACTGCTATTTGGCATCTGTGGAGGATCGCGAGAAGTGCAGCTTGTAGAGTGGCGTTGGCATGGTTCATAAATGCGAATCGCTCGTTGGAGTTTGCGCGGCGGTAGTGTGACTGAAGGGATGAGACGACGCCGACTGGGTTCTAGAAGTCGGAAGTGACGAGCGAATCAGCGCGTTTGGGCCGGTTTCATTGTCATTTCCACTGTGAGTAGTGAGTGGAAGTTGTTTGCAGCGTTGGATATACAGCTAAGAATGAGCGAGAATAACGAACCTCTGAAGCCGCATCATCTTGAAATGGCCTATGAAAGCCTCAGACAGAAGGGGAAGTTGTTTCCGCCAAAAGGCTCTCGTCGAAACCCATTTCTGTAGTGATTATGTTCTTTCCATTTGCCCTTCTTTTTTTTTCATCTTGTCCAGCTTCGATTAATTGTCATTGAATTGATTCATTTTTAGTGCATTTTATTAGCAACTTGGGTATAACATAAATGTCATTTTATAGAGGGAAGTATGCAGATTTTTTTAAAAAGGGGATTATTTTAAACTTCAGTGGTTTTTTGCCACGAAATTCCACTCCAATTTAGGAAATTCCATAGAATAATGTTGTTTCTTTTGCTGGAAATTCCGTTCTCTTCAAACGAGACTGCGAATTGTTGCAATGAGTTTTAAGTTTTTACACAGATTTCTCATTAGATCGTAGAAGCTTATGCTTCGAAAATTTGTCAACTTGAAAACCCCAAGTTGTTAACTCTCTGTTGTATTTATTCTCAAATTCTTTTAAAATTTGCTTTCTTCTATGAATGTGAGCGCTATATTCACGCATTGTATTGCGTTATGGAATTCGTTTTGAAAGTGGAATAGTGTGTGCTTACAACTTACAACGAATATGATCGCTGCGTGTAAAGGATATTTGACCGTGATGTGGGTCGGGATAAGGTCATGTAAAGAGAGCTTCGTCTGTATCGGCACTTAGGAGCCTGTTTAATAAAAGTGATGCAATTGCAACTTCAACAGTGTAGTCGGAGTGATTTATAAAATTTAGCGGCCTGCGAAGTATTGCGAGTAGCGTTCCTAATGAAGTGATTAATGTTGCCTCCGCTATAGAGGTTACAGGCAGAGAACGTTACTTCAGCGAAGAATAGGAGGGGGAGGGGGAAGGGGGGCAAAATTGCAAAAATAGCGCACATCGCATATGTTTTTATTCGTTGCATATTTTCATTCTTAAAGGTCTGATTTCATATATTGGATGCTGCCAGTTCGACCACCACATTTAATTGCTGTGTTCGCTGCTGCTCAGAGATCATTTGCGCAGAGTGCACTTCGATGTTGTTTTTGACTTCCTTCAGGTATCATACTTATTGTTTTCTCAGTTGTAAATGTATTGATTTTTGGTGCGATCCTAATATTTCGTACTGTTCGGTGACGTTGTTTCAATTCTCTTCTATCAAACTTTTTATGCTTGTCGAAATTTCGAGGTGTTTTATTTGTTGCATATGTTTTATGCTTTGTCTCCATGTAATCTTATAGCTTTCATGTGAAGTATTGTTGCGGCGCTCTTTCATTTTACAACTTATGATGTATGCACTCGTTATGTTTTAATGTTGCACTTATTTGAATTGCAATAAACCACAAACAGTTTGTTGCATTGTTTGCAATTTCAGCTGTAGCAATAGCTCGTCGCTTAGAATTGCTAGCAAATTTGATATAATTGCGGTAGTAAAGCATCCGCATTAGCACTTCAGCGGCAACGCTCGATGTTTTCATAAAATTTCAGTATCCGAATGATCCCTTTTGCTGGAAAGGGATTACTGGGGGGGGGGGGGTTATATCCTCTTATTTCCGTTCTGAATTTATCTTTGTGCACATAAACGATAACCTTTTTCGGTGATTTGCAATTGTTCAATGCGAACAACTTGTAACTTTAGTGGAATTAAGGAGAGTACCAAGGCTATTATTGGAGTCACTGAAGTTGCAGTGGCTATACAGTCGTCTGCAGCTGGATTCTGTGCGAGTGTGCTGCTTAAATGTCGGCGCAACAATTCAGTGCCTGACTGTTGTGTTATCTGATTGCGCCCTCAGCAGTCCCCTGCATGTGCGTGTGTAACCTTGACCCTATATATCTCTCATCGAACGCTCACACAACCATTTTGTCACGCTCGGAGTTTTGTTGTCTAGTGTCTGTGAGTAATGGCTCTTAGTGTGGTGCTCCAGATACGTTTTTCGGGAATCTTATGGGATGGTCTTTGCAGCCGGTTGGTTATTAGGCGAGGCAATTCGTGTTTGTATATTTCTCCCGAAATACAGTTCTTGCTGTTGTACTGTGTATCGTTTGCGAAGTTATATCCCATCATCGAAGAAGAGGTCTCAGATAATGTTGCATTTAACACTTCAGAGACAAGTGCTTACGTTGCATTCTTTCATTTGACGTTTTTCTTGCGGTGCATAGAGACTATTCGTAGAATATTGCTCTTGATTTGATTTAGTAGGGTAGATGTTATGCTTGTTTTCTTGCTAAAATAGGAACAATATTTGCTTCTTTATTGTTGAAAAGTTAATGAAACAACCCTTATCAGCGAGGAGAATGTCACGTACGCCAATACTGACAGTGTATCAGTTGCGTTTCCATTGAGACGAGTTCAGCTTTCACAAGTGTCGGTAAATTGACATAGCGCTGAAAACAGTCTTATTCAAGTTTGATAGCAGTCATCAAGCGCATAGTTTATCAACGTCTCGTTGAACTCGCTTTTATTAAAAAGCTGCTCAATTTCCATTCTCAGCGAGAATCAAACACTTTGGCTGCCTTTCCCCAGTGTATTCTTGACTCGTCACTCACCGCGCTGATTCGAGCGAGATTTGCAGTGATATTACATAGGCGAAGTTTGGATTCTGTCTTTGAGGATCACATCTCACTCTTCCAGCTCAGTGTTTTGTGATCAATTAGATTTTCGTACTTTTTAAGTAATTCTGAGTAATTAGTCTAGGGATAGGTTTTTTCCGAACTACACTAACTTCATCAACCAAGCAGGTGTAGCAAGTTCGGAACCTCCTTACTACTTTGGAACTCTTATTTACAACTGGAGCCAAGCCGTTGCCAGGGCACTTTCATTTTGCACAGTCGCTAAAAACTTCAGAGGTTTTCTTCAAGGGTAATAAACCTTTGCATTAGATGTCAGTTGAGCGGCTCTTTCATCCACGCAGTCAGGCCGTACCTACATTTCCGGAACGTCGCTAAACGTTTCCGAATGACCTGACTCTTGTTATTATATAACACCGGTGATGAAACCTGCTCGTAGAAAGCAAATGGGTGAAAGCATTCGTCCATAAGATCAGGCAGCTGCTGCCATTTTCAAAACTTCAATTAATTTCGAATGTGTTTGATAGAATTTGAGTCGCAAAACTGTACGACGTAACATCTCATGCTTTGCACTTACCGGCCTTTTTTTATCGTATCGACGCAGCTGTATGAGGTCTGCCTCGGATATAGCCGTTGCATGTATGTGAGAGTTGTTTTGTGAACAGTGCTTTGGCGCAAACGAATCGCAAACCTGTGGAAACGATAGTGCGGCGTGATAGCCGTTTCAGAAATGTATATATAGCGAGGAAGTGCGCTTTTTACTTCAAATTCGTGACAGTCTCACACTTAGTATGCGTCCCGAATTGCGTTCAATCTGCTTGCAGATGACATCACACAATTACCTTATTGCTGGAGGATTCGGCTCTTTGGGTGCCAACCTCGTGAGCACAATACTTGAGACCGAGCCGCAGTCTGAGGTGACTGTACTGGATTGCCCTTTGGCTCTTCAAGATGCCGTTCCGATCGCTGATACTGTCCGCAGTTCTCGACTGCATCGTGTGAATGGCGATATTGCAAACGAGAAGTTGCTCATCAAGCTTTTCGAAGAACGAAATGTAAGTGATGCGGCCTCAACGCCGATTTTCTTTCCCAGAGATATTCCAACAAGCCTAGGAAAGTTTAGGGCTTGGCCAGCTGAAGTCACATATATGTATATTTATATATATATATATATATATATATATATATATATATATATATATATATATATATATATATATATATATATATATATATACTCTTAGCCTTTGCTGCTTTTGTAAGCAGACATTGATGTACAAGACGCCGACAAATAAACTTTACATTCGGACGTGCAGCTAGGCTCAAGTTGTCAACTTAATGCAGAGATTGCAACGCCACACATTTTTGTTAACGCAGCGCACCTGAGAAGTGCACTTCTCAGGGACCCAGGGACTCCACTTAAAGGAGGAGAGTACAGATTATGACAGATGTCTTTTCAAAGAGGGGGGGGGGTTATTTCACGATTTTAGAGCTTTCAACAACGGTTGGAGATATGCGTCATTCTCTTACGATAGCAAATATGAAACTGTGGGTCGGGTAGAGAGCAAAGCATTTTTTGAATTGATTCGCAGTAAGCTCACAGTCAAAAGAGAAGACCCGAAGGTGCTAGCTGGGAACGATGTGCTGTGTATGACATACTGACAGAAAAATTTCTAGTTGTAATGCAGTTGTCCCACTGATAAGAAGTAAGTTCTCTTGCTTAGATTTTGTAGAACAGCTACTTTCGAGAGCATTCCAGATTGACGTTGCATTCTTGGCGATGATGCGCAGTGGGATTTCTTCGAGCATAGATCCTGTGCAAGAAGCACGGTGCAACTTGCTTGGCGTCACTCACTTCCTCGAGGCATTGCGTTCGTTTGCCAAACTTCGATGTTTCGTCTATGTTAGTTCTGAAAGTGTAAGTTAAACCTCCGTTGTTTTGACACTAATGGAAACTTTTCGCACTACCATCCGCCCAGAGGAATGTGGCGCATTTCGTGAAATGATTCATCCGAAGCACCGACTCATCACTAACTGTGGCGTGATTACGTGTAGTATGCTTCTGCAAAAGGCATTATTGGTTAGCAGATATGTTGCATTGAATTGTTAGCAAGTACTCGGTCGCTTATTGCTTCTTTCAAGCTACCTTCTTTTCCAATAGACGATCACAATGTTGGGTGACTGTGAAGCTTAGAGCATTACTTGAATATCTCACAGGTGGAATAAATCGTAGATGGAATTGAATGCTCTGAGATGCTTTATAGCGTCTTCGTTCTGATTTCATAAGCAGGACTTAAAGGCCATACACGCTGGACGAAAAGGATGTTTGAGCTCTCTAGTCTAAGGAATGCGGTATTGAAGTGTTTTAAGAGGGCCCACTTCGATGCAGATCAACGGGAAATACGTTAGTAGTTTTGCTAATAAAGGTGTCGATTCAGACTGTCATTGTTGCCAATTGGCAGTGTGCACGATGTGGCTCATGAATTCGATGGCACTCGAAGGGAATTTTATTGTACTTTTGTCTTGTGATTATCGTGCTAATACGAGAGTAGTATAAGTTTGCATACCTAGCGATGAAGGCCACCAAATGTTCGGTACCAAATTTGTCTTCTGTGACTCGCATACCTTTATTCTTCCCCAACCACACTGCCTCCTTTCAACCAAATTTAAACCAAATGCTATTAACGTTATTTACTTTTATATTTCACTTTTCACACTTAACTTTTGATGGGTGACATTGCCACATCATCATCGTAAGACAGCAGCGATGGCTGTATGTAAATTTTGCAGTTGTTTTACACAAAAACATTGTGCATATGGTTGTGTGAAGACGCATGATGTTTTTTCTTTCTTTTGCATTTCACCTATATAAACGCTTGCTACGGAGCAGTACTTTGTACACATTACGGGTGTACGTATCTGGATAGTGCGGATAGAAGATGGGCGCTGTTCGGAAACCAAAATGGAGGGTTGTGGATCGCAAAAGTGCTTTTTGGGACACACGGAATACCAGAGGGGAGCGGCAAGTCGTACTGATCAGGCCTGCTGTACAAACATATTGCTCCAGCGCTTTGCATGATAACATTTGTGTTGTACTCAGGTCTATGGGTCATCACCACAAAAGGTGGAAACAGCATCGCTGAAACCGGTGAACTCGGAGGCGGCGAGTCAAGGTGGTTGTGAAGCAATGCTGAATGCCTACTTTATTAGCTATGGTATCCCTGTTGTTATTGCTCGCTTATCCTCGCTGATATGTGGACCAGCTATGGACGCAACCAATACTATAGGCACTCTTATTGAAGGTCTCTCTCACTGTTTCGTTCCTCTGTTTTTTCCATCCTCTGGTTTTTCCGCAAATGGCTAAAAATATGGGAGGGAGTGAATTCATTTCAAGATGAACATTCCTTTTTTTACATCCCATTTCTTGCTTTAAAAAAGTCGAGCAGAAATTGCATTCGGCTTCTCATCTGAAGTTTTGCACCGTCCTTTTTCATAACATGAAGGACTGATTTAATTTTTTTTCGGATATCGTCCTGAATTCACAGTGTTTTATTCGCACATATACTATAGATTTGCTGCTGTTGTCAGTTTTTTCGCAGAAGTGGTTTAAATGGGACACCGTTTCGCAGCATAAGCCAAAGGGTATGGGGTAGTGATTAAACAGCAGCATGCTGCTAATGTTTTCAAAAATTGTTCTCTTTCGATGGGTGCCATCTGCTCTTCGTTTTAGAGACCTATCCTTGAAAAGGCTTAACAGCGCAATAACACTTTTTTCATTTTCTGCGATTCCTTGTTTAGTTGCTTATTGCAAAAAAATTCCCATAAAAAATTAGAATAAATTACAGTTATATTTGCATATAATTAAAACTATAAAATTCTTATATAAATTGAATGTGGTGGATTAATTAGAAGCGGACAGATTATTAAAGGATCAAATATTGTGACGACAGACGCATTCCCCAAGAGTGTGATCGATGTGCGTGATGCGGTATCCGGATTGCTCGCGTGCGCGAAGAAGGGAAAACCCGGAGAGATCTATAACGTTGGAGGGGATCGCGAAGTGACAATTGAACAATTAAGAGAGCTTATTGGGAAGGTTGTGCTTTCAATGAGTATTTTATGCGTAGCGTTGAAAGCGTTATCGCTGAAAGTTTAATTTAATTTAATTATCAGAATAGCGTTAAATAGTTTTGATGCGTTGATCTCATCCTTTCTGTGCCAGTCATATAGCCGTTTTTAGGCACAAGGCAAGTTGAATGTGTTTGGCGGTAATAGTGTAATCGTTTCAGGGACAATGAACTGCAAGGTCTAGATGTTCTAGATGAGTTGCTGATGACTTTCATGTTTATAATAGCTTCTGCTAAAGTTTCCAACTAAAAACCGCTTCGGCTTCGTAGAAATGAGCGCAACAATTCCAGTACGCTTTTTTCTTTCTCACATAATCAGTGGTGCCGTTTGAATTACTCGCACTGTCATTTTTTTGTTGTTTTATTGGTAATTTTTGTTCCGCTTATTAGAACGCGCTTTCGTTATTAAACATTGTCTTCTTTTAAGCTTAAATCGGGCGGTGCAGCTTCTGAATGCGATTTGCCACTTGCCTCAATGGACTCCACGAAGGCACATAAGGAGCTCGCATGGCACCCACGAGTGCCCCTTCTCAAAGGTTTTTCTTTCGTTCTAGCGAATTCGAAAGTGGCTGGAAAGCCTTAAAAATATATGATCTTGGATGGAGCCACTGGCAGATCGATACATGAATTTTGTCATTTATTTGAGATTCTCGAAGGCTCTTTTAGATCCCTAGGCTCTACTTTCTTCTTTTGTTTTGCATCTATGCGAAAAACCTGTTGGAGGAGATCTAGCTGTGCACATATGGATGCATTTTATGGATGCAGGTGGTATGTTAATAGGAAGCAATTCCTCGGTTGTCCGTACCGAGTGTTTTTAAACGTCTTATGTTGAGCATACTTTTTGTTACTGGTCACTACCTGCAATCGGAAAATCATCCTTACCATAGCTCGTGGAATTTCTCAATGATTCTTGCAGCGTTCGCATTCTGATTGTTCCGGTCACTCATTTATTATATGTGGGTCATTCGTTTCTTATGTGTTCATCCATTTCTTAACAGACTCTTGCATCGCTTTTAAATGATTTCACATTGTGCATCAATGTTTGCGTTAGTTCAGAATGTTTTCCTCTCATCGTCTATTCTTTGTGATCACATATGAGCATATTTGAACCATTGATGCTGAATGCAGCGCTACTTTCAGGTCGACTGAAATCTCGTTTAGAAAAGATGTATTTTGTCGTCTAAATCGATTTGAATTATATGATCAGTGTGGAAAGAAAATTTCGACTTATGCATTAACAATTATTTGGTTAACTATGTATAAAGTGGCCGACTAAATTTGCCAATTTCCTTGCTGGCTGCTCATTCGGCGTTATAATAATTTATTCATTTCAGTCATATACTTTTTGTCACCCTATCACGCACAAACGCAGCGTCTTCATAATGCATATTGCAGGCGCGTATTTAAAAAAAGCACCCAGAAAGTATGCGAGGCATTGTTTTGTTGTTTTTGAATATTGCTGCAGTCAGTCGATTGGCAGCCGAATTAGCAAAAAGTGCATGTCTTGCCGGCTTTCATTGCACGTATTTCCATTTTTTGAAGGTCCCCAAGTGTGAGTTGACGCCAATATTTGAGGTGAAGAAAGGGAGTGAGCAGAGTTGGTTCACATGTTGTATGTGCTGAAGATCAATTATTGTAGCGCTGAAAGACTCGCTGCATTATTATGCCATCCAATCAAGCGGTAAGGTCTATCACCGGGGTGAGTTGAAAGTGCTCATTTATGGTGGCCGAGGATGGATTGGAGGACAGTTGGTTGCATTGCTTAAGGACAGGGTATGTTTTTATAAATTTTTGATATCATGTCGATCCTTTACTGCTACTCGTAGTTTACTTTCATTCGCTTCATTCGACTTTTTGCAACGGCTGATCACTTCAGAACCCTAACATTATTGTTGTGAATCTTGTGCATATAGTTATGGTTATTCGGCAAGTTGTGCTATTGCTGAAAAGATCATCTTCAGAACACCGCTGTATATCAATAGAGCCACTTAGCACACCGTTTCAACTCAACTATTTGCAAAAACATCCCTTTAATCAGCATGGCAAAATACTTTGGGAGACGCTGATCTGCTTGAAGTGGGCGTTTCTTTAATAACTAAAGTAGAATAGTTTTATAGGCTGCATCCATTTTTTTAGTATATTGCATGTTGATACTTAGCAATTAGGAGGAAAAATAGAAGTAAAGAACACAACGTCGAAGTTGAAAAGTGATGAGTCCACATAGTGCCATTGGGTGTATCTCTGTTTGGTTCAGATTTTTTTTTTCGAGGCTCTTTGGCGCTACCTCCAAATCCAAATCAACAAATCAGACTGTCGTTTATTTCTTAAAACCATTTTTTTACGTAAAAATGGGCTACACGTGATGAAAATTACGACAATAATCTTTTAGTGAAAGTGTTGCTATATTCTGAAATGTAATATCATCTCATGCGAGCATGTACCACCTAACAAATGAATCGCTCCCATGACACCGCGCTTCTGACATTCATATATTTTGTTGAAATCGAAGAATGTAAAATGTTGCTCCGCTTTTTTTATGTGCTTATCACGAGTGGATATCAACTTGAGAAGATTGTCATCAGCATTTTGATGCAATAAAGTGGGAATAATCGCACTCGTTTTTAAAACAGTGCAAAAGATGTCAGTGTCTCTCATGTGGGAGTTTTGCTTGAAAAGCAGTGCCGAAACAAATCATCACATCGTTGTTTTGGGATCGCAGAAGTCAATTTTGAATTCAAATGTTTTTTGTTTTATGATTCCCATCTTCTAATGCTGTACTGTTGAGGAAGTCAAATACGTCCTTGGCAAGAGACGTCCAGGAACAGACCCCGACGAGGCAGTGCTTAACGAAATCGTCGATGTAGCCCCAAGTCATGTTGTGAGCACAATCGGACGCACTCACGGTCCTGGTAGGTGCTGCGTTCTTTTCCCTCTCACCTCTTTAAATAGGAAAGATCTGCTTTCTCTCTTTATCCGTTATGTGATGTATGGATTAAAAAATTGGTGTGGAACGAGCGAAATTCACTGTATTAAAGTGTTCAGAACATTGCACGCCATCGAGTAGGCGTGTTCGACAAAGTTAATGAGCTTGCGTTTTTTTTATTCATCGTTATGCAGATTTCAGTTGACAGCATTTCGCTGCTTAAAAATTTTTCAAACGCATTAATTTCCCTTTTTTTGGATGAGTCTTGAACTTCTCGAGCTCACTCATTTGATCTCCTATCGTCCCATATAGAATAGAATATCGTCTAGAGGTGGCTCTACCTCATTTGTGAACAAATGAAACATCTGAGACGTTTATCGAAGAGCTGAAGTTTTAAAAACATTACCATATCCATGTGCTTTAAACTAAATGAGCCTCATTGAAGATTATATACAGGATTTATTTTGTTTTATTTTTGAATGTGGACTCTTCTACTGCTTGATTTTAAGCCTCATTTTTGTGTTACACATTCGGCAAGGTGAAATGCTGTACTTGGCCAAAAGCTAGCGCCCGCTGTTTCAATGATAGAAGTGGTTATGCGAGATCGGTGTAAGCAGGTTATGGTTACTGGTTTTTTTTCTGCACGCACTTACGCCTACGGCTGGTTTACTTCTATCTCATCGTGCAGTTTTATATGTTTTGCAACTCGCAGAGCAGAAATTTTGATCTTTATTTTTTACGCGGCTTGTGCCTTCATGAATGAGATTGAAAATATTTGACAAAGAGATAGACTTTATCGTCTAAAAAAAAGCAATCGCATATGATGTCCTGTTGATGTGTTTAAGGCGTTAACAGCATTGCGTATTTGGAAGGAAGTGCCGAAAGGCTGTATGAAAACGTACGTGATAACCTCTATGCACCATGTGTATTAGCGAGCATCTGTGATCGACTACGTATACACTTCACTTATGTTGGAACGAGTTCCATTTTCCACAGCGACAACGTGCACTCGTATGGCGGCAAGGGGTATTCGGTGAGTTTTCCCTACCACTTCTGAAAAACAAGTATTTGCAGCATCTTTTTAGAAAATGAAACAGCCGGACGGTCGTCGTGTAATCAGTTCACAATCCTGCTGCAACGGTCGGTCGATGCTTTGCATAAATAATGGGATGCGCGTCGTGATTCTTTTATTAACGTGATATTTCAACGCAAGACATCCTCATGAGCCATTAGTGCACAAGATTGCTTTAAGACATGGTTGACAGCAGTCATAGCGATATCGCTGTTTATAGCACCAAATAAAGATGAAAGCAATGAGGAATTCGTCAAGAAATAAATGTTATTTTTGCAGGGTGAACGTTATTGGAAAACCGTTTACCTGAGGAATATCAGTCTTATTTTCATTTGTAGCAATGAAGAGAGGACTGTTGCAGCGATTCTGATGTCAAAGAGGGATGAAGGGAAAGGCGAGATGAAGTAGGATTAAAGGGATAGGAAGGGCTTTCCTTCCTGCTCCCTGCATCGCTATAAGGGCAGTTGGGTTCCCTCTTCATTCATTTGGCTAAGTTGCAGAATTTAGAACCTGAGGTGAAGAATATTGAAAAACAATGTCTTGCAAAAAGAGCCTCTTAAGAAAGCACATTACTCTGCGCCACAAAAGCACTTTCTGAAATAGTAATTGCATCGTGCGCATGGTCAGTTATCTGGATGCAAATTAGCATCTTACCGGTCGGGCGGCTCTTTTTTTTGGGAAATTTTTACGGGGATGAAAAAACAGGTTTGGCTTCTTTTAGAGTGATATGTTAACGAGTACTGAACAAGTTAGTTGCAGTTTGTTACGTTGTGTAAAAATAAGCATTCTGGAAAAAACATTCTACCAGGAGAAGCAGGTCCTTAAAAACTTTTCCGTTCTGATGATAATCTGATCTTCCATAGATGAGATGCAAGCATTTTGACGCTTAAGATCACGTTTAACTGAGGGCCATTTATCATCAATTTGATGAAAAGTAAGTAAAACTAAGAGAAAGTGATGTCATGTGTAGCAGACGTTGTGTGGAAAGGTCTGAAATTGAGCCAGCGGACGAGGGGAACCGAACAGGGATTGGCGACTCAGTAGAGCAGGAGCGGAGTGGAACACAATGAATTTTAGGAGAATGACTGTGGCAACTACTCAGGGACGAGCTATTCGGCGGTCAAAGGACGCACGGATTGGCTTATGCGCTACTACTCGACTACCTTGAATGCTCGTATGGGACTGCCTGTGAACTACGAGCTAGACTGTCGAAATTTAGTTGCCAGGGTTCGTTTAGACTTTTTCCAATCGCAACTGCTGCTTTTCTGTGTATGGGCTCTTCGATGCGCGGAAAGGAGAATAGGTTTCATTTATGGTTGTGTTTCCACTCTGTGATGCTGGAAATTGACAAGGAAAGCGAAAATTTTCGAAACATATGAAACGAATCGATTTTTCTTGAGTTAAAGCGAACAAAGCGGTAGTCTAATGTAGTTCTTCTGCCAAAATTTTATTTGAATGATCGAAAATTCGACATTGATCGAGAATTTGAATTTGCCAGGGCCTCAAAAATGTGAACTCCATTCAAAAGCAAGGAATTTCTATATAGAACAAACTGCTAAACAACTTCTGTTAAAACTATCCCGTTTGTTTAACTCCAAAAACTGTTCTTCATTTAGTGTGAAGTGGTCCGGCCAGCTGCAGTTCTCTTGATAAACGGCACAAGATGCTGTTTCGAAGCATCGTTCATCCTTGATCAGTTGCTAGGGCTGGCATGTTGATGTCTGCAGGAGATGCTGGGGACAGACAAAGAGGAAAGTGCCCCTAATTTCATTTGTCGTAGTGGGTGATTTGACGATATGTTGCTAAAGAAACGGGTGTCACCAGTGCAATGATTTGAGTTGAACATTCCAAATCTCATTGCTGGCGTTGCCAAACTGCTTTTGTCAATTATTATCGCCTCTCCGCATTTTCTATATTCCTTTAAGCATACGATAATACGCGTCATTTAATGTTGAGAGTTTTGCATTGTTTTTAAAAGATGCACTCGTCATGTTTTAAATTCTTCCACTTGAAACTCATCGATTATTCCGATGTTGATTGCATTTGCTCATTCGAACAGTGCTGCAATTGAGTTGGCAAAAAATTTTTTATCGAATTTCCTTTCACGGTTCTCATCCTCCAATGTAAAATAACTCTTGCTTCATTCACCTATACTAAATTAGCGGCGTTTATTGAGAACATAAATGATTTCTCTGCTGAAGTTTAATTGTCGGCTTTATGCAAAATATCTATTGAGTTCTTCCTTTTCGGTTAGCTGATATATTTGTTACTCAGCTTCTTCCAAAGAAAATAAGATTTTTTGCCCACATAGAAGTTTTGCAACGAAATGCGCTGTAAATGAATCTTGTTGTTGACAGGAGAGGAGCAAGTAAAACCAAAGTTAGGGTCAAAGTTAAGTTCGAAAAACACATAGCCACATAATTGCTTCCAAGTATATTCCAAAAGAATGGCACGTTGCACATTTTCAACAGAACTTTACCTTCCGTGTAAGAAGCTTGGTCGTTTTGCGTAATCACATTCAGATGGTTGTGTCAGCAATAGCCTTTCGGGCATGATGTAGTGAGACACTTGCCTAGAAAAGCGTATGCAACTGGTGCTTAACTTGGTACACGATGGCTAGCATGAATGTGGAGGCATTCATGGCTGATTCGCCGCCGTTTGTTTTAATTCGCGGTTTTGTATCCGCAGTTTAGTCGCTTCTAAGGTCACGATTCTTTTACCTTGCTAGCATTCTTGCTTTTTACGATCTTCATTGTCATCTTCGTTGCTTAAACGAGGTTAAGATAAGTAATGAATTGATTCAGCGTATTCATTCGATGGAAGTTATCTTTGGGCTTGCAGGTGATCGGCTTCTCTCGAGTGCCGGATATCCCAGATTCCATTACAGTTCTTCCCGACTGTCTTCCCATCCTGCTTGATCTGATGATTAAGTGCCACCGTGGTACAATTAATTTGGTAAATCCGGGTCCAGTTCGTTGCTCACAGATTATCGAACTCTATCGCAAAGTTGTTTCTAATCACCTTTGCGAAACTTCAAAACCAGAGGTTAGAATAGTTTTCGCATTGATGGGCTTTGCGGACAAATGAGCCACTTTTCCAGTTTTATTTTGACACTTTCATTTGTTTAATTTACGGGTGAGCAACCTGTCACCTCCGCCCCCTTCCCACTCCCCTCCCATCATATGATTTGAATCACATACAAGCATCCTCACAGTTCTTTCTTAACTAAAGAAGAGTCACTCATGTTTTGGCTTCTTTGGTTCTGAATCCATGAAGAAGATCCATCTGGGTTTAGACCCGCCGATATCCGAAGTAGACCATCCGGAGTCATGAGATCTTCAGGATCAGGAATGTTACGGTTTTTCAAGACTTGTTTTTTTCCACCATGACGCCGTTATACGACTGATCAGAAATGATCTCTTTTTGTCCATCAGATCTGAAGTTTTAGTCCCCCTATACCTGGGAGGTGGAAGTATTCTTTCAAAAGTGTAATAGTGATGTTTCTCCGGCATATTAGGTGCAAAATTAGTCCCCATGAAAGCAGATGTGCGCTGTTTCACGTGTGTATGCTCTGAATAATGAAGCAGTTCAGAGGGATAGATGTCAGGATTGACAGCTGAAATGAAGCCGCGCTAATGAATGCATGCTTAGGTTTTTTAGGCTGTACTTGAAGGTATGCCGTAATTACGCGCAGAGGTTGTTAGCGGTAAAGGGCGAATTCAGCGAGGCGACCTTTCTGCTCAAAAAAAAGAAAAAATCAATGTGCTTTTCAATTCCCTCTTGAGAAAGATATTCCCTGCGTTTGTGCATTCGTCATTTTGATCTTTACTGATGAGTCAAAGTGCATTCGAAGTGCTGTCAAAAAACGATCTTGTAAAAGCCCATAAGTGAATCCTTTCAAGCGAAGCTATCGAGCATCAAATGAATCTATCTTTAGTGAGGTCACAGCGCTGAGTGGTCGAGGTGCGCTAAAAGCTGACTAATGCCATTTTCTTCACATCGTTTATCGTTTTTTATCATTAACGGACTAATCGTCTGCTGCCACCGAATGCAAAATGCAATTCAGAAAGCGGTTTGTTTGGCTTTTTAGGCGATCGTATACAGGTAACGCACAGGTAGTTTCTGTTTATCGCCCGATACGGTTAGAGATTCTTTGATGATGAATTGAATGCAGTGGTAGGCTAATATGAGTTGGTCGATTCAGAGTGGAGTTATGTGCTCATGTGCCCACTGCGTTCTAGACGCAAGCGAGCTGCAGCGACTCCATCCGAGCTTGCGAACAGCGATCGAAGGCATCAAACAGTCCGTAGTGGAGGTGGCTGCCGCTCACGAAGGCAAGCATACCGTTCAGCACGTCTGATCACTGTGCACTATCATATACTACTATCAAATAAACACATGCTGTTTGTGATCGCCACCTCTCACGAATCACTGCTCATCATTTTTTTTTTTTTTTGAAACCATCTCGACTCGCTCACCCCACTCGCTTGTACACATATGAAGCACGGAGCACTGTATTGAGCCGTTATACCTAGTAATAACGATGCAGTGATGCCCAACCACCGAGCATCATTTAACTATGAGTAGGTTTTTTACGTCATCTGCACTCGCTTTGGTCGAAATTCTAAATGGAGATAATATTTGGCCCTACAGCGGGTACGCTGCTCAAGAGACGTGAACGAAGGGGGAATGAACTTCGCTGCAAATACAATGTATGTCAATTTTGAGGGAGAAGATGGCGTTCTAACTAATAGTGTATTCACCGCTGTCATGAGAGCAAAGGGAATTCCGAAGTTCGTGAACAGGGAAGGGATGTGGGCACTTACTGGTCACTGAGGGATGGACGGAAGGGACTAGTGACTACTGCTTGAAACAGCATATTTCACAGCTTTCAGTGGGAAAGAATAGTACCACATACGTTACAAAAGTCGCCAACAGCAAAAGCACGTTCGGTGGATTAAAGTAGCCGACTATGGCTCGGTTTCGCTCGTTACCTTTGCAGCCGACCAAAGAAAGTCGCTTGAGTTTGTAAATTTGATATTTACATATGGGTAAACCTGTACTATGTCCATTTGTTATTCGTGCGTGCGCGTTTCTGTCTGTGTTTATGTGCTGTTTATCTCTGTCTGATAGCTGTGCTGGTTCTATTTCTTGCCCTATTAATGGTACATTGGCCAAAATGTGCTCTTTCTAATATCAGATTTTTATTGAGTTAACTTGGAACCCTTCGGAGGTTTGAAATCCTTAACTTATTGAAGCACAAATTATTTTGGTTTACGAACTGAAGAAACGGCCGATACAGTGAAACAGTAACCGTTAATTTCGAGCGTTTTCCCGGGCGTAGTTTCCGGCGGTCGATGTATGTCGCATCCGCTAGGCCTTTTAATTATATGTTAAAGGGGCTTCTGCCGGATGCTATGTTCGCTAGCTGCCTCATATTGTCCGTTGTAAAATATATTGGAATTTTTGGGGGGTGGTGTGGTGTCTACTACAGCTGTATCGAATGCATAGAATGGTTGTTTCTTTTTCAAAAATTCGTGCATTTGATATTGTTTGGGAAGTGCAAACTTTCTGCATCACAAAAGTTTCCCGTTTTCGCGAGTTTCAAAAGCCTGGATTTGCTATATATATATATATATATATATATATATATATATATATATATATATATATATATATATATATATATATATATATATATATATATATATATATATATATATATATATATATATATATATATATATCATTGGACCGTTAACTTCAGTCTTAGAAATGTTAATTCCCTTTGCAGCAGCACACAAATAAATGTTCGATGGCGTGCGTCTGTCGACGGAATCGTTGACTCGAACTGGGAAGGGTAACGGCTGTATAAAGCGTCTGAGCGTCATTCATGCACAGCTTGTTTCGTTCGTCGCTAAGTTCTGATGGTAGCAGTCAGTAATGAATTTGCGTCCATGTGTCCTTCATGCTTCAACGCAGCAGTCAGTTGCAGAATCACTGCTGCAACAAAAGTGCCACCGGATAAGGTTACCGACCGGTACGTTTATCACGGTCCATTTACACAACTGTATGTTACGTGACTTGCTGCTTGACGCTACACTGTTTGTTATTATAATATAATAGCCTTTCCGTTCAACTTTGTGCGTGGAATATCACCAGTAAGGCAAATCAGATATCATCAAGCGTGATGTTCAGCTTCGCACATGTAACTTACCATTACATGAAGGCACCGTGGTCGACGTGTTGACAAGACCTTAACGTCACGACAATTCTACTCGTCAGTTGTAACGTTCAATGTTTATGATGATGTGCACCTTTTTATTGCAATGAGTTGATGATTCTTTTTTCTGTCTTATTGCAACGAGTAAAATGCAAGTTTTAGAGTCGAAGTGTTACTTTCTCAGATGTGATATGCAAAATAAACGTCTTCGAGAATGGGCATTCTCAATAGTATTATGATATTCGCAGCTCATGAATAAAACATCTGTGTGTTTCATATTCGACGTTGTTTTACGCGCTTTTTTAATCGCTTTTAGATGCTCACTGTTATTTTAGTTATGTGCATGCGTGTTCTCTTAGTGCTGAAGCCGTTTTGAAGAATAAAGTATTTCTCGAAAATCTCCAGTTGCACGGAGTCTGCATTCACAAAATATGACCGTATGCGAGTTTGCGGAGTGGAGAGCAGTGCTTCATTGTCGTAGACGGTGATTACACTAATCGGTGAAAACAAAATTTTTTCACGACGGATCGAATGCAGTTTTTAGAGGTCTATTGGCGACGCCGTTTGCCAACTTCGAAGACGCAAAAAGTCAGTAGATTTTACAAAAATGTTGAAGATTCATCATTTTAACAATATAGCTTGGAGCAACATTCGAAGCTGGGAAATTCCTTTTGGCATGTGATTGTTAAATACAATTTTTCGTGAGAACATCGCTGAAGCACTTGATATCAGGCATTTAAACATCCTGCATAAAAAGTCTCATTACTTCATGAGTATTTCCGAAGTGTAATTTTTTGAAAGCCTCCATCTACTTTAGTAAAATGCGGACAGATCAGAGAAAAAGGGTCACATCCCTAAATTTGCATCGAAAGCGTTTTGTCATATACCAGCTAAATGCAGAGCGCTTGATGTAGTACTCTTCGTATAACGGCACGTTCTAATGGCAAATGCCGAATCCTCGAATTCAGTTAAGTTTATACGCATTGTTATTGCTAAACGGGGTGGTGCTGGGAGACGTACAGAATGCTAGAAGTTACTATCAGGCATCTGGCGTTATCGTGCTGTCCCAGTCCCCTTTTTTGCTGCACAGGTCTGTCTCCGGAAGACATGGACTAGGAAGCCTGCATGTATACGCGCATGCAACAAAGCAGGATTAAGTTCACATCTGTGTCGTTGATTAAATACGCAAAAGTGACGAATATATATATATATTATATATATATATATATATATATATATATATATATATATATATATATATATATATATATATATATATATTATATATATATATATATATATATATATATATATATATTATATATATATATATATATATATATATATATATATATATATATATATATATATTAAAATAAAGTCGAAGCAAAAAGATAAAAGGCGTCACATATTTCGTTTACAGTTTCGAGGATTTGAGATATAATAACATTAATTGTAGTCATTTATAAAGTAACAGCATTATTAGGAAAGAATTGACTAAAGTGATTAAAATTTTCTTGATAATAATGGTAAGTTTTTCAAAGGACCGAGTAATCAATAGGTATATTTGTAAGTGGAGTAAAATATTAGGCCGATTAAACAAACGTCTGCAAATACTCGAAGCTCTTCTGCAGAAATCCAGCGGATATTATAATTCTCAATCTTTATGTCAACAGAAAACAGCCCATAATTGATGGTGATTTAAACTTTCGCAAAACTAACGCAATCAAAAATACCTTTGAAAATTATTGAGTCGTGATCCGCAATTAAAGAAGCTCGTCTCTTTATGTAGCAGTTTGAATTTAAAACAAACCTAAAATAATTTCATTTGGCGTATGAGCAAGTTGGCATCCACGAATATGAACAGGTTTCACTGCATCGTGAAAAAATTTTGATTACCTAAGAATAGTTTTTACCGAAGACTTACAATCTACATATAAAGGTAAGTTCAGTACAAGCAAGCAATTTAATTTTACCAGCAATCTACATCTCATAAATATAGAATTCAATTTGTTACTACACTTGCCGGTAAGATGTCAGATAAGTAAGTCGGCCGCAAGCGAACGTATCAAAGGTTCAAATTTGCGAAGTGAATACTCATTTGGAACTTTTACAGAAACTTTCGCACTGTTTTATTTCATCACTCTTTTCGTACATTTGCTCTCTCTTTCTTAACTAATTGTTAATCTTCTTGGTTTTCTATATTCTTTATCTTGTTGCATTTGATCATATTTCTATACCAATGGAGTTATGCATTTCGTTTTGAATGACGATAGTCTGCACGTAACACAATTGTTTACGTCATCAGTAAAGGCAGGAAAGTGATCACTTCTAATATAAAAGAGCTCATTTTAATTTTGGTCTGGTACTCAACCATTTCCGGTTTTAAAAGAGTCTTCTTTAGTGTATATTTTGCACTTTTGCTTTATTTCAAACCTAACGTCTTAAAACATCTTAGCTTTTGTGATTTAATTTTGATGCGGTTTTTCTTCTAAGTCCGTTATATCTTCCTTCTGCCTTTTATCTTCATTTTTAAAGCTGTCACTAATGACCTCATTATTCCGTCCCACATTCTGGTAACCTGCTTACATGGAAAATATTTTAAACGGGAGAGGGGATGAGTTTCGCACACGATCTGTCTGTCGAGCGGAAGCGTTGGGTATGTATTGATAGGGCGACAATAAGTGCATGGTGCAGAGGCATTTCCCAGTGCGGAGTTGCAAATAATACAAGTGTGAGGTCGCAGCGGCTGGATCGTTTGTTACCTCAATGTCGTCAGCGATTTTAGACACTTCACACTAAATTGCTATAAAGTGTGTGCAAATGATGCGGCATTTATAGAACCAGTCGGCTGTCGTGTAGATGGCCAAGGGCATCGGCCTAGCTCATTTCAGATCGGTTCTCTTATAGGGTGTTCAAACGCTGTATCGTAATTGATGTTGCGTAAGGAGACAGACATATGTCATTTGTGTCGTGCTAGGCAGCGCCTCCTTGCGTGCAGATATTGATTCAACGCCTCAGGCGTCTCACCACCGTTGCACTTGGGGCCTTTTCCCCTCCCCCGTCTTTTAAAGGCGCGGCTGCCGCGAGCTGCGTTCTCATCGCTTCTTTACGCTTTCCATATTGTACCTATTTAGGCTCTTTCCAAAAACTCGATGAAAATGTTTGTTTAATGATATAGTACAAGCATCCGAATGAAATTACCACCATTTGCAAACGTCTAATCGCCCTTTTATATCTCGTTCAGAGTGTCATTAATGGAACATTAGTTGTATTTTTTGAGCTAGTTTTCTTTGCGTGGACCGCCGCAATGTCATCAACAGCGATTTCTGTTACACTCAGTTGATCGAAGCCGAATTGTACAATACCGTTTGTCTTGTGCGGGTCGAGAAGGAGGGGGAGAGGGAGGAGGGCGAAGCAGGCGAACATGACAGATCATACTAAATCGGTTGAATCTATGTGCTCGATGAGAGAGGACTAATGTGGGTTTATATCAATTTGGCAACTGTAATTTTTCACTTCTTCAATAAGTGCCTCATCGTTCGAGTACTTTTTGATGAAGCATTTCGTGTAGATAAATATGCCACCGTGTTCCCTCTTTTTTTAACTGCAGCTAGTTTGCTATTGCTTCACCTATTTATTGCTCATATTTCTCAGCGCCCCTAATGCAAATTGTTGTATTCCATTGCTCCATCTTTTTTTACCTCTTTATTTTGATTTAGCGTTCTTTATAAAAATTTCTAAAATTTTTACTTTATTTGCACCAGTCTCTAAATTTTACTCATGACTTCGGGCTGTGTAAATGAAATGAAAAAAGTGAAATATCTCATCTGTTTTGTTAGGCGACCCAGTTCAGTTAAAGGTACAGCACAGGGCCGAATGGCCGAAGAATATAGATTGCCATTAGAATGATGGTTACTTTTAAGCTGAATCGATGAGACTTTGAAATCGTTTAAATCGAAAGATCTCAATGAACGTACTTTCCACGACCGTTTTCATATTATAGTGCGTAATTTAATCATTTATGCGTAGAGAATCCTCTCGTTTCATCCACCACCGTTTCAGTTAGTCCTTTCAGCAATATAATGGCTCATTTGTTCGATCTTCGCCATTCTTCGTTCCTTATTTACAGCCCTCAGAAATATCTTCATTCGATATATTTTCTGCAGTAATGACATGGAAAAGTCCGTTTGTTTGCCCATCCTTTGCTTCAACGAAAAGGAAAGGTAAGAACATGTGTATTCACTGAAGTCCTTTCGCGCCGAATCATTTATCATCGTCTTTTGAAAATATCGATGGATTTTATGTGGATTGTGCAAATTTGACTTCTTTAATATGCAATTTTCAGAGGAAATACGGATGCAAATTGACTGCATTTTTTTACGTGTAATGTTTACCTCAGAACAAATTGTTGGGTTCTGCTGACGAAAATACTCGCAAAGCTTCTTTAGGGTTATATTAATTTTCTATAGAGGTGAAATTTTTGTTGCAAAAATAGCTCTGTTTTCTTTTAAAGTTGTACACAGAGCACTGCGATAGTGAACTCCGTTGTTTTGTTGTGGTCTGTTTCAAATGGTTAGCTAATGTGACGGCACTTGCTTAGCCGTCCTTTAAGGGATGAATCATTTGCGCTAATATGGACGAAAAACTTAAAAATATGAAAATCTCATAATATTTGGAAGCGTAAAATTTCAGCAGGTGAGAAAATGCTGTTCTTTCCTGAGCAGCTGTTCGGGCTCACGCTGAACCGTGCTCATTGAAGAGTGTTCACATGTGATCTTTAACTTCTTCAACTTCTCTTAGTTTTTTTCTTTCTTTTTCACTGCAGACGGTTTGGTCAACATCGATTTCGGTGCTTTAATGCGTATTTCTCACACATTGCCGGAGTTGAATGTCGACATTTTAAACCATAGCGTCGACTCTTCGACGAGAAATCACATCATCACACTTTTGCTTGTATCACAGTGTTGGCGTTACAAGTCGGTGATTATACTGCTTTCTATCTCGAACAAGCAATAAGAACAGTGGTGGGAGTTTGTGATTGCGCATAAAATTCCCAGAAAATCAAAAAAGCGAAGTTTTTTATCGCCAGTTTCTGATTGTCATAAATTCTGGCAAAAATCTACTGGCCGCATCGAGATTTCTGGAAAATGGGACTTTAAGTGCTCGTGTATGATTCATCTGCAATACTTTTATACTATCAGGCGCAATTGGCAGCTGACGAGTTTCCCCTGCTATTCCTCGTTTTTGCAGATGTTTGGTTCTTTATGTCGAATAGTTTTGTCCTTCTTACGTCCTATTCTTCTTAGGAGAGACAGGAGCTAATACCTTTTGTTCCTCACAGCCAGTAAATCTGCTCACCCTAGTGAGTTTCTAGTTTGGCCCTTGTGACAATTCCTCCATTCCATGTAATAATTTCTTCATAAAATAGAAGAAAATTCATAGCCTTATGTATATGACGATCGACTTTATATTTTTGAGGTCTCACACTGCGTTGACCGCTGACGCCCCTTCCGCATACAACACATTTTGTGTCGATCTACTTTAAATCATTTGTATATGGCACACTGCCTGAAATTTTCAGTTTGCTACGTGCAGTACTTAATAATGTCCCTTGTGAATGCTTTTTCCTTGCCATGTGTTTTTTCGTCACTTCCAAAAAAGCCTTAGTCTTGTCTAGTCTTTGTGCGTCTGCTTGTCTATATGCCCGTTGGTAGCGTTTTTCAGTGCAGCCTACATATCAAATTATCAGTTGATAAGCTACACACTTTTTAATTTTCGAGTCAGTGTTAAGGCTATTTATCGAAATCGATATTGCATATAAATATTACGTATGTATACTTAGTGTTAGCATCGCCTAATAAATTTGAAGCCATATGACCACAGTGCATAGAAAAAAGTGTCTATGATATATTTTCGTTTGTATAGAAAGAGACGGTTTGCTTCTTGTTCTCTTTTTTCCGCCACACACTTGCGCAAAAATCACGTGTACAATATTGAGCTATTCGATTGTGGCAGCGACATACCGTGCAGCACTCTGTCTGCACTATCCCCACATAGTGCATATTCGATTTGTGCTAATTAACGCTTCTTACGAGATTTTTTTTCCGCATGAGTGCAGCGCAGAAAAGGGGAATAGAGCGAAAGTTTCCATTGTGTAGACGCTATTTCCTTTGTGTACGAGGGATCGACTTCACAATAGTAACGCTGAATTTCAGCTCTTCTTTGACTGTCTTGAATCCTCCAGTTTCATTAAGGAGATTGTTCTTTTCAAAATTTCTTGCAACTTTTTACTAAGAATTCGTTGTTCTGAAATTTTTTTTCATTTGATCAATTTTATTCGGGTAATTATTCGGGTAATTCGAGTAATATTCGGGTAACTAAGGAAGTAATTAATCATGCAATTAAACAGAACACCTTTGGCGTTCAACTTTTGTACAGCCGAAAGAGACTGGGGCAGGTGGAATTAACAGCCACCTTTAAAAAATATTTATAATCACGTTGTGCTGTAAAATAAATTCCAAGTATTGATGCTAAAGAATTAATAAATGGTCTTATTGGTTTGTTTTAGCGCATGGAAAGTGCAAGAGTAATGCTGCGCGCAGATGCGTTTCTACCTTCAACTTGATGCCTTCGCTCAAGCAGAAGCTAGAAAAGAGTTGTCTTTGATGATTTATTAACGGCGCGCTATCAGCCTAAACGACTTGATATAGCTTCTTAGCACACAGGTTTATCGCGTCGATCAAAGCAAAAAAAAGACAAAGAGTTATTATTAAATCCAAAGCATTGTGCAAACTGGATTGACGACGTTTATTTTTGAAGCGCTCAGGTTTAACGCATTCAAAGAGGGGAACATTTTTAAAGCGTCTTTTATACATTAAAAGAATTTAAAGGCAGGAAAATTTTTATGGAAGGGGGGGGGGGGTTTCAGCACTCAAAGGTAATATTGCAAGCTTTTGTCATATAGAATTATAGCTGCAAGTGCTGAATAAAGTAAATTGTTCATCGATATTTCTTTAGTGACTTCCCAACTCTCTAATTCATGTTCTTGTGGCATACTTTCAATTTCGTGCAGTTTTAATGTATCCAACTTGCCTTGAATGATTAGCACTTAATGAATCGAAACTACTGCAGCTAAATATCGATAAACTTCTCGTAGCACCTGCAACGGTGGCAGCTTTATCTCTCTATTATTGTTATCAGTGAATTATTATGCAGATGTTTGAATTTGTTTGTGCAAAAAGAAGGATGCAAGAAGGCAAAATGAATAAAAAATGACTCTTATTTGTGGAGTTTTTTTCGTTTACGAAGGTTTATGCAAAGGTGGATAAAGTTGTTTGCATATAAAGAGAATTGTTGACTTCTGCAGAAATGATGCGATTGTTTATTTATATATTTAAAGAGAGTCGCTCTTTTCCACTTGAAGCTCAGTTCGATTTGAAAGTTTGCGTTATATTTATTGTTCAGCGCAAATATCCCAATTGTCAGTTGTTCTTCACCATTAATGCTGTAGTATTTCTAAGCACAAAATTATATCCAATTAGTCTACCTGATACGATTTTCGATTAGCATGCCGAGGATGTTCATTATTGCTGTTTAGCGTTGAGTGTAACTAACCGCGTGTGATAGCACAATTTCTCGGCACTACGGTCGCTTTGAAACTCTGGATAATTCCTAGGAGAAAGACCGCTGAAACAAGAAGTTTCCTGATATTCTTCTGGTTTCTACTTTGATCCGTGCTCAATGTTTTCTTGAGTCTTTCGAATTGATCGTACAATCGGGGAGGTTATCGGTTAAATTCTTTGGTGCCTCTTTCTCTTCCTCTCCGCTGCTCCTCCTTCCAGAAAAAAAAAAAAACTGCCGCATCGGCATTACTCTTTAAAAGACTGAGAAAGATTACACCGAGGGAGGAAACGAAAGTTCCAAATAAACTGGAGTGCTGAGTTGATTTCCGACTAAAAACCGACTTCAAGTTGCTCTGCAACGTCACAACTTCGTTTCGGTGGAAAGTTGACGTTAGAAACCAACGTAGAGTTAGAAGTTGAGGTCACTATCCAGTCTCCAGTGAAAGTTAAATCGCAATTTGCTTTTCAGTTTAAAGCTATTTCCCCCAGTAATACTAACATTTGCGATCTCCAGTAATACTAATACTTCATTTGCACTTCAGCTGCTCTTTGCCTCGTGTTGTAGCGAAGTGTTTCCTCTGCAACGCTGCATTCAGACATCGATGAAGTGCTGCATTCTGGCTTAGCCAACAGGATTTTGGAGGAATTAAGCTGCTCTAAAGCGTGGAGAGATGCGAAATTTCGCATCATTTCATTCGATCGGTATGGGCGAGTATTTCGTAATTACAATAGTTTTTAACACTTATAGTCAAGCTCACACAGTTTTAACATGGTATTAGGAGTTGTGGGGTATCTCACCTTTTTAGGTATATTGTCCCCTTGGCTCGTCTAGTCGTCCGATTCCCCTTGAATATGTGCACCCCATGTCCAGATGCGGTCAAATAAACTTCGAGACGACACAGGTATAAGGGCGAACAGTTTATCACACTTATACAATAAGGTGACAAACAAGTAAGGATTCCTTCACATGGATGGCTTCAATCATCGGCACGAACCCGTAGTCGCACCCGGCAAAATCCACGCTACCGCCGATCTCTTCACTCACTCCGGGCCACATGCACGCCCATTTGGCCTTAGGAACAATCTAGCAGCTGTAATGAATACATGAGCATATTAACACCTTTTATATTCTTCCTATCCTGCCTCAGGGTATCCTCAAGACACGTGCTGGGCAGTCATATGATTGTCTATATGCTCTTGACCTTCCTTGACTTACCTTGTGCTAGGCACTGTTCCTGCTTGGTCTATAGCCGACTGTCTACCTTACAATATTCTCGATTTTCCAGCGCAGATCTTGCCCTTCATCGACGCATCCTGCCTAGACACACACACAAAAAAAAAACCCGCGAGAACTCGTTGACGAATAACATTGACCAATATTTGTCGCACCCATTTCCCTTACCCGCTTAATTTTCTTCATAATATGACGGTTTTGTTGAATTCTTACACATCGGTTCTTGGGCGCTGCCTCAAAAATGTCAATAACGAAAGTGTCACCTGTAGAAAGCGCCGATGGGCCGGTTCATATTATGTTTTCACGCAACAGTGCGTTAGGTGGCCTTGAAATCAGCTGTATATGGCTCTATGGCGGGGTTGTTTCTTAGAACGTTAGCCATTTTTGGGTATGAAGAAAATTGAGTTGAACTATTCGCATGTTGCCACAAACCCATTTAAATTTATATTGTAGTTTTTTGCATCCGTTTTCTCGACACTGAGAAAATGATTTGTAATTTCGGATGCGCTTTTGCTATAGTCCACCAGAATTTTAGAAAAAAAGCTGTTTTTCTTAATATAACTCTGCTAGGATATATCCTTCTATAAATTTATGAGATGCTTTATATAACCCTCGGAAGTGTTAGCTGATGTATGCGGCATGTTTGCACCATCAAACCCTGAATTCAGTCCCAAGAGTTGTACATTTCATCTTGTTTGAGAAGGTAGCTAAATTTGAAGGGAGACAGAACTTGAAGAACATTTGTGCCGAGTGTGTGAATGCGAGAAGGACAGATTTCGGCCAAGGATTGAAAGTGAGAAGAATTCATGCGAAGGTGCTTCATGAATGTGCTATTACTACAGCCCAGCAAAATTTTGGGCACTGGAGGGAGAGGTATTCAGGCACATATTCTATGGATTTATTTGCGCTTTTTCTGTAGGTGCTTGACCACGCTGTTGTTATCATGCCTTACGTTACGCCGATATTACATTTCTACTTCTTTTCGCTTCGGTACGTTAGTAGTCGTCGTTAGCTGTCGTCGTGTGATTGTTTTTATGTGCCTAATGCTTTAACTGATATAAATAATGTGTGAGATGCAATGAATGCTCCTAGGAATTGCAGAGCATTGTGCGAATCGGTGGCAGAAGGATCCTTATTACTAGCCGGTCTGTCGATCAAGCTGTATTCCGTTGCGAGTTGCTGCAACGGACGGTAACAATTTGTCGCCAACTCTTGGAACTCAATATTTGATCAGCTCCGATTGTATTTAATCTCAGCCGTTAAGAAATAACTCACTTCGCTTTCAGATGGAACAGGCGTCGCCGCCAACGCAGGCAAGAAGCAAGCAGCGAGTACTGCCATCGTTGTTGCAATTGCCAACGGTATGTGTGGGCAGTGGTCAACGGACGGCACCCATTAAGCAGGCATTGTCTATCGAAACACGCTCGTTAAGTGATGCAATAAATGCACTGGCTACCTCATCGCCCATCATGAGCCTCTCTACCAGCATGCCCATTGTTAGTTCTTATTTTACTTCCTCTTTTAGTATCCACCTCTTGGTAATATTTTCGCTCTGAGTTAAGTACGGCCAAACGCTTGGTCAGTCTATTTTCCTACGGTAGGTCACAAGACGGCCACTATGCTAACAACTGCACTAGTGGCATCTGAGTACGCTAATAATAGTGATGAATACATAGAGTCGCAGTTTTTGTATTTACAACTGTTTTGTTTTGTGAGGTAAACTGTGTCGATTTCAATGTGTACGCGAGTAATCACTACGTAAACTTTGATGGCTACCGTCCCTTAAAAACAACGCAAAAAGTATGCAGGTTTTTTGTGAGGGAGGTGGGGGGGGGGGGGGGGGGGGGAGGGGAGAGAGAACTACTGATTTCGCTGATTGATGTGTGCTAATTTTTCGCTCGAATGGTGCGAACAAACACATGCGAACGCAAAAAACGATTTTATTATGTGCACTTCCCAGTGCAATAGTTGCATAAATGTGACTAAAAATCCCCCTGTTTTAATATCACGCGGTATTAGGTCGCAAAAGTTACTGTGCAAATTTCCACAACTCCTTAACGAGCGATGAGAAAGCAAAAATTAGCACAATCACAAGCTTTGGCGAATAACATAGCCATAACGAGTTGAAATGGAAAAAGCAGCTGCCGCTTGCCATGGAACGGCGCTAAATCGACGACGCATTTTGCCTATTTATGGCAGGCATTTATGCGCGGAACAAGGAATAATAAAACCTACTATCGTTTAAAACATTTATTTAAAGACAGTTTAGTAGCTTCCTTAAATATGAATTTTAAGTGCTCTTTACTTTGAGCTCTGTTCGTGGGATTGGGGGTCGCTGACTAGCTGTTTAAGTTTTTTTGACCTGCGTTCCCTTCAAACTCATGTAACTGTTGATGACGTCGCTCAGTAGGATTTATGAAGTGTCCATACTCATAACTTCGTTATGGCGTTTCACTTGCGCTTTCTTCTATTGTTCGAAGAAATCGCGCTTCCTTTCGCATGAAGGTGGAATAATGTGAGTGCGTTGATGACCGTGACCGTGTCGCTTCTTATCTATAATTCCAGCACCGCATTATAATAATAATTTGTTAGGACTATCAAATTCCACCTACATTGATCTTGGTGTATTGCTATATGAAATGCAGTAAAGTGAGCCGAATAAAGCAGTTTCTACGGTATGCGTTTTTTTTTTTGTGAGTTTATTTGCAAATCGATGTTGGTAGACATAGCTGAGCAGGAGAATCCTCTGAGGATGCGTATGTCGACTGATGGTGCGACGAGTGCGATGTTGCACGAGCGTTGGTTTACCTATCGCCACGAGCGGACATCCAGCTCGAGCAGCGACTCAGGCGTTGCTATCCAGTTTAGTCCGCCACTGCACATACGTATGTTTAAACTTGTTTTTTATTTCGCTTTCATTTTATTAAAAAACCACTCTTTGCCGGTCATATAGGAAACCTGTATCTTGCGAGCAGTTACCCTTCTACTCTTTCTTATTTCGTTGATACTGTTGCAAACGCATGACAACTTTTGTTTCTTGCAGTTTTGCAACAAAATGTGCCCCACACCGTACAGTAATGCTCCTTGTATTATTTTAGAGATCCACAGAAATGGGCAGCAGAGGTGCTTAGTGAAGTGCATAAGCAGCCACGCACATCAGCTGAACGTAAAGGGAAATTCATGCACCAGTGGTCATAATGCTATGTGACCATTCCACTTTCCGTGATGCAACTTTCTGGAAGCGTAAATATCCGCGGCTGCAACGTTCTAATTTGCGGTCTTGCGGAACCGGTATTTCTTGTGGCGCATCGTCGCAGGTGAAGTCTCTTGTTGCAGGCATCTGCAGCATAAATGCTCTTAAACGCGTTTCTGTTGACCAAATCGGTATGATGCAAGCGTAGCACAATAGCACGCTATAAGTAGGTATCTGTGACACATGACATGAGTGTTCTTGGCCTACGTTTCCCACACGGTTTAGCATGTTGAAAGTGGTCCGAACTGCAGCTTTACACAACAGAAATTTATTAGCAGACAAGTGTCCCATGTGGAAATATTTTAGCAGCTTAGTTTCCCCTTAAGCAAACACTACACTATTCTCAGTAGCACAGATGCGATGTGTGCGATGTAGGGCTTCAATGCCTCACGGTGAACGTGCTCATGCCAAATTCTTTTGTGTTAAAAGTATTCTGGGCGTAAATGTTGTATGGCTGGATCCCCGATGACGCAGATTTTTCACTTCATATGCCTTTACGACGCCAATATCGCACGACAAAGCTTCCTAGGAGGAAACGTCTGGTACCGCGATACCACGTTGCAAGTGCTTTATAATTCTGCACGACATAAATATTCAGCCACTTCCCGATGTGCAACTGTCTGTTACACGAATGCACTACGCTGCAATTCTTTACAAATATTTAGTAGCACGGGCTGAGTTTCACAGATATTCCGTTTAAGAAGTCTCGTAGGTTAAAATGCGGTTCGTTTTAAGTGCTACTGCCGAAAATATTCCATACAGAAGATCTTTGCAGTCCAAATTCCTCACGCACCGTTTCGACGATACAGATGTTATTGTCGCGACTCTCTAATACGCAGGTGTCGTACGGAGAGAGTGTTTGCTTTGCTAGAATTTCGTGGCACAAATCACCGTTGCAAAAGTGTCTAACGATGCAAGCCTTCGTTGCGTGGATATCCAGTGGCGCAAGCAACTTAACCACAGTGCCCCATTCCTCAAGTTTTCGATGGGCAAGTGGCTCAAGTCTTAGAGGCCTAGTTTCTCATGAATAGTGCTTTTTATGGCGCAAATGTGCCATGGCGTAACTGCGTGGCTGATGTTTGATGACACAAAACTACTTGATACATCTGTCCCATAGCGTGAGATTCGTCTTTTGCACGCTGAGATCGTTCACACCTAAGAAGCGGGTCTTTCCTCGTAGGATTACACGTTTGCACCCCCCCCCCTCCGCACTTTCCAGCCTCCCCACAGATTCTCGCTACGCCATATGCCTTAAGAGCCGCTTGTGCGGTCAAAATGTCTCGTAAGACACTTCGCTTTGGTATAGATTTCATACGAAATCAGAGGCAGTTAGTAGGAAGAACAAAAACAATTCTCAAATATGCGCACTTTCAAAATTCCTCATCGATTTTGGCTACATCAGTTTCTGAAGATCTTGCACTTTATAAGCCTTTTTTTTGATCGAAGACTTCCCTTGAGTGTTCATCTTTCGCTTTGTTAAGTCTCGAGCGTCCTAAGCTTGAGTGTTTGCAAAGTGAAGAATTTCATTGCATTTGTGGAATATATTTATGCATTTGTTCTGAGTGTCATTTCCTTTGCAGTCAGTTTCGCATATTATTTCACCGCTGAGGAATATTCATGTAGGCGTTCATTGTTGGTGTTGTAGAGCGAGCTGCTACTTCACAGGCCGCATTGTGCATTTCTCCGCCTGGGCTTAGTCCACTCAACGTGACGGACAGCGCATTTTCAACGCCAACGCCATCATCTCGACACTCGACTAGCCGCTTCACGTTCGACCATGTTCCCAGTCCCGCCAGACATACAAGTAAGTGTTCAATTTTCACTTGATGCGCACGTATGAAAGAGAACGCGCATCTTAGTGGCAGAGCATCCCGATTGCAGCGGTCAGAATTTCTGTTCCGATCTCGGCGCTGATTTCAGGTTGGAGGGGCATCGGCACAAGAGCTTCTCGCTTATATGATTCCAAAGGTAAATTGAAGTCAAAACTTATTGGGGTTTGATCTGCGGTTCTAAGGAATCAGACTGTAAAATAACGCAAAATTTTATTTTCCTTCGTATTTTAAAATGTGTAGGGTCGATTTTAGTAGAATCACTCGCCTGGCCTTAGGGCAGCACCAGAGTGAAGCGAGATAACAGTGTTCATCTTCACGGTTAGGATAAAGCACCTGGTGTTCCTGTCATTGATATTCGATGTAACAGTGGTGTTTTTCCACTTTTGTTTTGAGTTCCGACAGCTTTCTTGCAGATTCAAATGGACACTTCCCACTCAGCATAGTTTATTCAGCTTCAAACTACTAAGGCCTTAAATATTCTTGATTTTGATCGGATCCCTGCTTACCTACGTATTCCTTTTTCCCTTCGTTCGGGCCAGATTCGGCCAAATTTGTTACGCCGATATATGATACCCCAAGGTTGTGTTCTAAGTTCTAAAGTCGACAAAAATCGTCACCGCATTTCACCATCAATATCTGCTGGCACCGAAACTGTCGTGCTTTTTGCCAAAACTTTATTGTGGCTCATCGCGTCATTTCGGTGTTGCTATCGCCTCAGTTTTTGTTTCCTTGCGCACTTCACATTTCTCCGAAATTCCGCATAGATAGTGCTCCGCACTTAAGAGTGGGGAAGGGGCTTAATTCAGTATGGTTCTCCCATATTTGCTGCTCTAGGAGTGTTCTCTGGAATAATTCATTAGAGGACGACTGATTGTAGGGAGATTTGAAATCAGTTCAATGTTGATGAGAGTGTTTGCTCCCTGTGACGCTCTTTACGAAGCATTATGGATATTTACACATTCAAGAAAGAGTTACAAATCATCACAAAATAGGTGAGAATGAGCATTTAAACTGCAATATGTTTTGGCGACACTTACAAAGGTTTTTCTCGGACAGGTTAACTGCTGCTCGTTTTTAAAACATTTTCGAAATTATTCAAATGTCGTTTCTTACATCGCACCTTCCTACCGGGGGGGGGGGGGGGGGGGGAGGAGACGGAAATGGTACATTTCTCCGCTCAACAAGGCCCTTAACTTTTTGCCGGTCACTGTTTTGAAATATGCGACGTCGTGATGAATTAAAAACTCCAACGAAGATTTGCGCAAAGATGTTACAGATGATATTCCATGTTGCAGAGGAAACTCTTTCACACATTGAACTTGATGTTCGTTAGCATTTGCTTTGCTGTTATCGTGTTACTGTTTGTGCAGTTCTGCTTCTAAACCGTTTGGAACAAACAAAGATGCAATGGGATTCTTTGTCACTAATTGCTTCCCCGTGTTTCCACATGAGTACCTTGTAGCTTTCATGAATCATGTTGCAGCGACTTGACCACAACCACATACGATCAGACCGCTCTCCCCCTTTACCCATTTAGGAGTAAACTGTGGGTCGCGAAAGCTTCAAGAGTTTTATGACAATCGGGCGATAAATAAGCACTAGAAACATTCATAAAAATCTCCCGAAAGCACAGATAACCGTCGCCACTAATGGCTTCTTAATTTTCATCAAATCTTATCATTGCGGCCCAATGAGAAAACAATTTCACCACCCAAACTTCGGTTTCGCTAGAAGAAAGTGAGATCTAGCTACACCCCAATTAGTGAGTCGCAAAGTTTGACCAAATATTCATCCACAAATTTCAGCTAAAAATTTTATTCAACAACAGTGGGCTGCGAAAGGTTCCGAGATTGGGAAAAGGAGTAGTTTGAAGTAGAACGGTGCCTAACCGCAGCCTCCTTCTCCTTTTTAAATTTCGGAGTATATATTAACTATCGGGTGAATCGTCTTTGGCGGTTTTCGATTTACCTGGATAGCATTTATATGAGCAGTAAGACTTTTCGCCCACAGCGATACCTTCAATCAGCTCTCAGTGAAACGCTGTTATTGTGACTGTATATAGTGCTAGCTTGAATGTCTTCCCATAAGAAAAGCTCCTTGTAGCGAGCAGGTCGCAACGACTTGCAAGTGCATTTGAAGTGCCAGCGTCGTGCTCGGACAATACGTCTCTCGAGGAGAGGCTTAGAAAAGTTCGAGCTGAGCCCGATGCTATCGACAATGAGGAAAGCTGTAGACAACCAAGTACCGAGGTTAGTTGCTACAGGTACTTGAAAACAACGACAAAATTCGTCTAAAAATTTCAGAAAGTCTTGTTGGAACCCGCTTTAAAAAATATCGTCAAAAAAGACGAAGCTTTGAAATGGTTCATAATAACACTGTCTTCATGGTTATTTTAAAATCCCTGTTGCTAATTTTGCCAGATTGTCTTCTGCTAAATTCACTGATGGTTGATACTATTAAAAGGGTTTCATGTAAATCACAATGTGCATTTAAGTTTTATTGTTGCTAAATTTCTGTGTGGAACGTTCATGGCTGCATAGCGTTTCGGATTTTATAATTTCAATCAATTTATTTGTTTATAATAATCACCGAGTGGTGTCGTCGAAACATATTATCGGTTAGGTAGTCGAAATCCACAACAAAATGCTCTGGCCAAAATGCAACAACAAATATTTCCATCGGCTTCGTATTCGACTTTGTTAAAAATGCGTAAGCTATTTTGCTCAGTTTCCAAAAGGTCACAACACCCGTCTTGTCTAGGCATGCTTAAATTCCTTATCATCGGTAGTAGCTTTGCTAGGTCAGTCGCTTTTATTCGACTCTTTTGGAAAGTGGCAACGCTTGAGGAATTCAGATTATTGGAACCCTCTGGTTACGATGTGCTGGTTTTTTGTCGAGGAATCCCGAAGTAGTTACTCCCATTCTCCTTTGGAAATTCCGAAATTTGGCTTACTCAATTTCTTCCGGAGGTTTCAGAGATCCACAGCAGTCAGTCCCTTCCAGGATTCCTTGAAATCGAGGGTCTCCGACCTTGTACTGGAATTTTCGAAATTGGAGGACCTGGAACGCCCAAATTTAATCAGCATTTTTCCAAGGTTCGCGGAGCCGAATGATGACCAATTACAGGATATTTTAGGCGAGTACGCCATTGCTTATTCACAAAAAATCGCTGCCTATCGCTTCGCACATCGAATATGCAAGTCTTCTTCATCACGTAAGTTCGTTTGTTCGATTGCTTCTTAGTTATCGTGCTAAAAGCACCATCGGTAGGCTCATTACTGTGCCATTATGCAAGAGCGTGTTGCCCGGCTTTACTGCTGTTTCCTTTGTTGTGCTTCGGCGCTGTATTTTTTAAATTTGGGCATTTCCCGCACGATCTATATGCTTATCAGACGCCGATGAAGCATCAAAATGCTTCAGATAGTGATGCAACACCTAGCTCCATTTAGAACGGCAGTGCTTGAAGACATCATGATTAATTTCTAAATCAAGCTTAGTTCGAATGCAGATATACCACGGCCTTTTTAAATGCTTTGCAAGGCGATCCATGACCGTGACCGTTTCTCTGAGAAAGGCTTGTCGTGCAGGTTTATTGCTGAGCTTTCAATTTCTTTGATTTTCGGAATTTGTGTTCAGCGATTATTCTACATACCACTGGAAGTTTAACAAACTCCTAACGCACTGTCTCCAGACTTCACTATCTGCGAGCCCTAGAGCGCTGGCGCGCGTTTGTACATGTGCACCTTCGAAGTGATTTTCATAGGACATTGTCATCTGCCGTATGCATTGGCTTACTGAAAAGGAAAGAAAGGACAAAGGAAGAATTGCTTCATAGTGTCATGCTTCTTTCGGGAATTTTGGCCCCATCTACTGAATCTTCAAGCTTGGAATAGATGATATACCATGGCCTGATTAAAAATCTGGCTCCATGCGATTGAGTGCCCTGGACGTCCATAAGCTCGCTCTTACGCTCGGCATTTCGCAACAGTGACACATTCACATAATATATTGTTCGAAAGTCACAACATATGACATTCCACGGTTCCAAATTGGCACATCGTCTAAGGCGTAAAACAAACTCCAGTAGGAATGTAACGGACTGCCTAACCTCAGGAAGCAAATGTGGCTTGCAAAAAGAAATTGTCTTTGGCAAATAGAGCCCAGCAGCTTCGATAAGAAGGAATTTGAAAAGCTCATAAAAGGCCGAGTTGGATTGAGAGGTGCGGAGCCATTTTTGGCGCGACCGTTAAAATTTGCTTGCGTGTCCAAAGTGTAGATTTTGTTGGAATCAACATAATGGATTACAACTTTAGAATGTGTAATGGAAAATCAAGGCTTTCTCCACGTATTTCTTTCTAAAGTAAAGGTGTAGTAAGTGAAAATATCAATAAGAAGATAATTAATGCTCGTGAATATGAAGTCTGCGATGGTGTGGCAGATGTACTCCATCAACGAACAGTTATGTGCCTTCTTGGGAGCTGATAAGGAATGAGGTGCAGTTGGCGGTAGGTGCCGCAAACAAACATTCGTCGCCAGCACTCTTTCTGTAATCACTTCGAGATGTCAAGTTGTATAGACTGCTATAGAGCCATATGCTTCATTTTCTAGATGCTTGTTCGCGAAATTTCAACGCGGCAACAGACGAGTGCAACAAGCCCACAGCAGGTGATACCAACACCGTTGGTCTGCGTTGACGACTGCTCGCCGAAATCGCCGGATGCAGACTTAGTGAACGTTCTGCGGTCGCCGTCACTCCATTTGCAGAGCTCGTCACCAGCGTCGTCCTCTTTTAGCGTGAGCATCCCGTCGAGCAGCCTTCTTTCAATTTCACCTAGCTCATATCCCTCGTCTGCGTCGCCTCTTTCCGGCTCCGATGAACCAAGCTCTTCAGTGTTCAGTGAAGATTCCGATGATCCCAAACGCCAATATCTATGTCGTTTTTGTCACAAGGATTTCAAACGACCCGATATACTCTCGAGGTCCGTCGAGTCTCGTACTCTTCAACACTTTTCTACTTAATTTATCATATATTTTGAAGTGTACGTGCTGAGTTATTTGTACATTTTTTTTTGTGCTACGGTTTTATAAATGTTCCATGAAAATTATAAGAAAATGGTGTCAGCCTGCTAACGAAATGGATGAAGAGGGTAGTGAAGGATGAGGGTTTTTAGTTCAGCGATTCAGTGAAGGAAGTGATTGTTGAGTACGTCAATTCGTATGATGAGTGTATCTGTTATCAATGACGCTCAATTCAGGCATTTGCGACGTCACACTGGAGAAAAACCGTTCAAATGTGAAGTCTGCTTGCGGTACTTTAGTCGGTCGGACCACTTGAAGACTCATCGAAGAACACATACCGATGAAAAGCCCTACCAGTGCCCGTTATGCGTATATGCTGCGGTAGGTTATTCATTACTCGCAATAGTCCAGCATATCTGCTGGATGCTCGAACAACAGGAAACTGCACACTTCGTGCAGCAAGCCAAGTAGCTATATTTCAGTGACCACCTAGATTGCTTAGGAACTTTCGGCCAAGTTCAGATGATCTTTGCTACTACTTCTGTATCCAGAACGGTGATGCGAAATGCCTTTTTGATCTCCTAAATACTCCCATTTCATAACGTGCGCTACTGGCAATCCCCACGGACAAAAACTGCTCTTTGTTTTTTGAGTCTAGGTTACCCAACTTTGGTCTCTACAGTTGGCGAATTGTCCAACTGTAATCCTGTCTTTGATTCGCGTTATTTTTATCAGCTCCAGTTCGTTAGATCAAGGCATAAAATTACAGTTTAGTCCACAAGCCTTGCCAGTTCATTTTCGCACAATCTGTCGTGATTAGCGGCGGCGGGGTTGAGGTAGATCGAGTGTAGGGCAGAGGGCAGAAGCCCGACAACCGTCTGTGGATGCCCATATGCAAGAGTACAAGCGAGATATAAGCAGTTTATGGAGGAGCGCCACGACCTCGAAACAAGAATAAGACCGAAGACATCCAAGTGAGCCGAAGCCCGACTTACTTAGGCCCCAGATATCGCCTGGGGGACACAAGCGCACATAAGTTACGTAAAGAATAATAAACGAGAATCGACTAAACTAGCAAATGTGATCACTGCAGTGTTAGGTTTCATGTGGATATCATAGGTTGGCCCTTCGGTACCATACCCAACAAACTCTTAGCTATCAGAGTGTGATGCCGCTTAGTACTTTCTCTGGTACTTTTTTTTCCTACTTTTTTCCTAATTTCCTAAGATCCCACTATTTCGATCTGAGCTGAAAGGGAAGGCCTGCCACATCGAAGATGGTGCACTGTTAAGTGAACGAGATTAAATGAAGACTCGCGGCATACTGTTTTGGCACAGAAAGGGGAAATCCAGTGAGGGACAGAAATTCTAGTTGTGTTAGGACTGGATCTTCAGCGCTATAAGGAACAGAAATTTGAAATACAGCGGAATCACTGGGGAGATGCCGCTCTATTTCGAATGCTTAAAGCCAGAAATTTTCAAATCAAGACAAACAAGACAACTCTAAAAATCATAAGCTGAGGTTACTAAGGCAAGCCGACAACTTATTTTTGAACTGAGGAAACCATTGAAAGAATCGGAAATTCCCTAATAGATATGAGCTAAACAAGTTGGAAGTTTTTGCGCTAAAGCATTATAGGCCAATGGCGATATTAAGCTCGAGACTCGCAACTGTGTTCAATTTGTTTTTATATCAAATGGAGCAAATACGTCCACCCTTCTCTCATTTCATTCCGTGAGTTTGAACGGCTCCTATGATAATATAAGAAAAATGCAACGTTAGAGCACACAGTTTCAATAAAAGTTGATTGTTAAGACTGAGAGATCGATAATTATTACATCTCTGACGCAAGTCACAACAATCTTCAAAATGCCATGAACCACAGGTAATTAAGCAGCATAATTATTGCACACCAATCTGAGTGCGACACGCCAATTATGATGATTTGCGATGAAATCATTACAGCTAAACAGTGTGCACCGTGAACATAAGAGTTGTTGTTTTAGGAAGTGAGCATAAAAATAATTGCATGGTTATTTTAGACACTGCTAGTAGCAATATTTTAGCGTCGACGAGACGTGCTAACCCGACATATGAGCACACGCCATCACACGAAAGCAACACAATGCACGCATCAACGCCACCGTGAGGTGCGACGATGCGCAAGTGATGGTGATGCATTGCATGTACCACGTAGTGATAGCAAAAGTGAAATGGATGACCAGCTTGTTCCCTTCAACGGTGACGACAAAATAACCGAAAGGAATCGTCGCTTGGTGCGCACTCTTGAATGTTTCGACAGGGTTACATCTCATCCACAATGCTCCAACATGTTGACCGCAGAGGATGCAGCACAATCGGTTGATACAACAAAGATGGCAACGTTTTCGCAAAACGAGTTCTCCGAGGAGAAGACCAAGCCAATCGACAAGCAGGCTAGCAGTGGTCTGTGCGATGTTGATGATGAATGCGGCCACGAGCACGAAGTAAAACATAAAGACGAACGCCTGATGAAAAATCTGCAGCGCGATTCACCAATGTCTGCTTGATTTTGTTGTCTTCTGAATTGTTGTTATGAGGAGAACTGAAAATGAATTCACAGCTCTAGTTCCCCTCACAATGACATATTCAAAACGCGGTACGAAAGAGCACTTTGTCCTCATTTACACTTCTGTAATTTTCCTGGAAATAATACTTTTGCATATTTCATAGTGTCTTGAGCGCCGACAGTGTGGTTGCCGCGAGACATGAGGACCTCATATCGTTTCCAGTGAGCGAGAGTCAAATAACGTTTATTTCCATGATACTTTGCTTTGGTGCCTTTACGGCAAAAGTATGAGGAAGAGGCAGAAGTGGTTTGAGGACTGTTCTGAAATATTTTGACGAAATTATCCAATTTTGTTAGTTAGCAGCCGAGAGGAACTGTCCCAACGACGACTTGTTGCACCACATTTGCCTAATGAAAGGTGGCCAGTGTGTGCATGTACTTCTTGGAGGATTTTCTGCAGCAACCTGTACAGTTTCGTTATTTAGTCTCTCACTTTCTTCTATTATCTGCCCTCACTATGTGTAGAGCAATATTCTGTCACAAAGACGATACCGTTATGATAACACCACTGCTTTATAACTATACATTAAAAGACGGAAATTGTGCTGGGCACGCACCATGCGTTCGCCATATGGAAGCAAAGGCTCGCAAGGTATTCTTTCACGTGATTTTTCTGTTTTTCATATAGTTTTGCCGAGTTCACACCCATGTACAGGCGGAAGTCTGCAACCACCTTTCCCTGATCAAGCAGATTCATGAAACACCTCAAATTTCGAAAATGCCGCCTCTGTTTCGTCGCTTTCCAATTGAGGCATACGTAGCTTGAAGTGCACGTTTTCCAATTAGGCTTTTTTTCTTTAGGGCCTTTCCACTTATGATACCGTTCGTCGCATCAGCAGCAAAGTTCCAGACCCCACATTTCGTCACCTGATGGCCATTTAGCAAGGAAAGGTAAACGCTGCAGTGTCAAACTTGTGATCTGAAGCCTTGCTAGATTCACCATCAGTTCCTACGTTTCCTCAGATTTGTTATGAACCGTCTCAGGTTAGTGAGTTTTTTGTTTCATTTGTTGTTATGATGCTTCAGAATAATTCAGGTTGAAGAATTTGCTTTCATAGCAAAAAGCGATAGACGGAGGAGATGGAATGAAATGATTTCTTGGTTTTGAACCCTGGCATAAAATTACACTACAAGGCAGTGCAGACATCGGAATCGTTGATGCAATCTTTCCCGCAGAAGAAATGGGCAGGGAGATGGATGTTGCTGGCATACGCTTCAGATGCACCGTTATTCCTAGTGTTGAGTTCATCTTTTCATTCAGTGCACATTTCAGCTTCGGTCGGTGAACTGCATTTGTACTGTAGTTGCCCGCAAACAGCCAGAGGTATCTCTCCTGGTCCTTGTTTCTAGTTCCGACCTCCTTAGCCGCCACATCGTTGTACTCTGCTTTATCTCTCTCTTCATCATGTACAGTTTATAGTTGTACCATTTCTCTGAAATGGCTACTGAAGTGTTGAATAACTTCTACCCAGTTTCGCTTGCCTGCCATCTGCTTCCCATGTCCCCGCTTCGGCATTTTATAGAAGAATTGCTGGAAAGGGAGATATTAATGTTGGTACTCTTTGGCACTAGGACTTATTCGGTCCTTCCCTTCTTCAAAGCCACGGAATGTGTTCTAAACAATGGCTTTTTAAATCCTCCAAAATTTTCCAACCACTTCTTCGCCTTTGCCCTGTTCCTCGAAAGTCCCGAGGATAGTACTAAATTGCGTCAACCTGTACCATGTATTTTTGCCGTTGTACTCTGTTAATGGATTCTGTGAACGAAAATTCTATTCACCAGTGCTTTTCATACAGGGGCGTGCTCATCGTACGTGCATGGAGCTCTAATAAAAAATACATCTACCTAAGTTCCTTCGAGCCGAGTGGTTAATCGCCGTTCGCACTTCGGAGTTCTTAAAGTGGAAACGATTCTTCTAGGAAGAGGAGAATTTTGACTGGTCGGTGAGTTTAACCACCTGCCATTTTAGAACTCCCAAATGTCGATCAAACATCACTGAATGATCGCGTCAAGCATCTATTCTCATAAACTAACCCAAACTTGGCGATCCCGTTCGCAGATATTTTCGCAACACACGGTCATACCTACCTGTCATGTTAGGGCCTCCACGATTAAAAACTAGCTGAAGGCTCGGAATTTGGAGGGAGAAGGAGAGTGCGCTAACTGCTAAATTGACAGGGGACAAAAAGTTGCAGTGAGTGTGAAATGGAACAAGATGCTGTGAAAATAGAGGGCCCACAAACTGCTGCCAAATATCACAAGCGCAGAAAGCAGTTCTCCGCTTATGGGGGCGGAGGGCTAAGGATGAGTCTTAAGACATATCAAACGACGGCGAAATGGGTTGCACTCGCCGAACGCAAATGTTCTAAAAGATACGTTTTAGCGGCGAAACTCGATGCAGGAAAAAGAGCCCCTCTTCACTCCGGTATACTCTGATGTCTTCTTTTTCAACCAAGCTTCCCCGTCCCTTGTTTAATCCCAGCTCTTCCCGCAAAACAATGGCATTTCGCCTCTCACTTCGACTGCCGAAGCATGTTTTGTGTGTGACTTTGGCGTTTGTGTAACAAGACAGCGGCTTATCCTCGCTCCGACCTAAGACTGGGGTTTTTATCTCCCGTACGCCAGAATCTCGAAAGCGGCGTAACACAAAAATAGCCGCTCGCGCGGATGTCAACTCGTGCCGGTGTTGGGATACCGATGATAAAAACTTTTCAGTAAACACAAGTACTGCTATTATTTGCTTCGGGCATCCACTTTACGTTGTTAAAGTGCTTCTGCCCATCCGTTCGTGAACAGACATAAAAATGAATTAGCATACCATAAACAGGATACAATGATTCGGGGGTCCGCCTGTTCAGTATAGGACCTCATACCAAACTACTGCCAGTATCTGAATCTGTGCGCTGCAACGGAATGGGAATCGGCGGTGACTTCTGCCCACACTTGCCATAAAAATGTAACATATCTGTGAACACGAGACAACGACAACATGTGAAGAAGCGAATAAGCTACATTAATAAACAATTCAATAAGGCCCGTATGATTCGAGGTACGCGCTTTCAACTTTGCCTTACGAACTTAAAGGTAGAAGCTAGCAAAGATAAACGAAACAGAGCATACGACAGTGAAAACGTTCGATAAAAAAGGCATCGATTCTTGGCTGGTCTCTTCCATCCCACTGCTCCACATTTCCCTCCTTCACTTCCACACCAACCGAAAAAGTTTGGAAAAGACATGGTACTATGGAACTTCTATCACTCGAATACATCTCAGTGTGAAATTTGCAAAAAAAAAAAAAAAAATTGTTTGGTTATTCCACAAACATTAGTGGACGATGCATAAGAATTGAAAGCATAAAATCAAGACTATACAACATCAAAAATAACAACAACTTAATGTGAACAATACATGAAAGACAACGATGCAAAGACGATACCTTCTGCACCTGGACGGATTTGACACAGCAAGCAATTTTATGGTCCGCACACATGTTTAATGTTAGCCTGCTTGTGCATGCACAGCTTTGTAGAACCTCTAGAAAGCACCATCCTCATCGAGATTATCGTCCGAGCCAACATCACCGTAATTCTCACCGTTATCGAAATAAGTATGAATATAATCGTTATCCTCCTCTAAGTAGTCGTCATCTGAGGGCGCCTCCTGCAACGCTTTCATCGTACGCTGTTTGTTCACTTATATAAATGTAACACGAAATTGAAAATGAGTTGCACCGATCGCAATCAAAGCAAAACAGCTTTAGCTCAAGATGGACAATGATCAACGCTGCAGATGGGCAATTGGGAACAATGGCGAGAAGAAGCCGGTGGAAGGACACGGCCATCCTTCAAAAAACTTTCGGCCGCGGAAAAACTTATTGATCTACCAATAAATAAAACGCTTTTCTAGCCACAGATTCTTTGTAAAACACCACCACTCCGCCTTCTCCTTCTCTTCACCAAACCTTTTTCGGTTTCATATTACTACTGCTCCACATCACTTACTATAAAGTATTCTGAGACAATCTGTCATCAATAATGACGCTAACGCTAAAAAGCGCTAAAGGCTGAACTTTTTTGTGCAGATATGATTCCTTCGCTATCCGATACAAATTTTTGACGTTTTTGATCTGGAAAATTTTATACCAACTAGAGTTATAAAACTTTATATAGAGTTATTATATAAGTTGTTCATAGCAAGTGTTCCCTCCCCCCCCCCCCCTCCCCAACTTGCAATTTTGAGGAGATCCCCAGCCCTCTACATATCACGCCTATAGCAGCTTATATTGACCTCTACACAGAGTTTGCTGTTAGTTACAGTCCTCACCTCCCTTATGAGATTTTGTCACTTCGGTTCAGTTTGTGCTGACTTCAATTCAGTTCTCAATTTCAAATTTATTTTCATGGTTCATTCCGAGCTTTTCTAATGTATGACAAGATTTTCATCTAATTTATTTCAAGCAGGTTAGCCACATAATTTAAGCACAATATTTAACGAATGCAGTAGAGTACTCAATGTGCTTTAAATATTGCCCTCGGCTTTAAACTTTCAAACTTATAATGGACTTCACAATGCTGATAAAACGGTTGCAAGTCAACTTTTTGATGGGTAGTGCTATGATCAAATTACAGTTAACAAAAACGGCACACTATTTTATATAAATCCGCTAAGATCAGAAATGCATACTTCACAGTGTGAAATGTATGGAGCAGTTCAGCAAACAAGCGAGTTGCAATGAAGAAGGGGTCTCGGAACAAAGAAAAGAACGAAAAAAATGAAAAATGCAGATGGTTCCTTTCAGATAATCTTCAGTAAAGTCACTCAGTCCCTCATTCCCTCCTACTTCTATTTTTGTTTCTCTGCGACTAATATTTCTTTTATCTCTTCATTTCTTAATCCCTAATTGTACGGCTTATTTCATCTAAACATACCTCTCCACTCGCAATGTTATGCCTTTCGTTGTGGCGATGGCTCGCGCGGACTCAAGTGTCGACGTCAGCCGATGATGCTCAAAACCTGCCCACCTTTGATAATGCTATCTTCTCAACTTTTCTCGTAATCCTTTCTACCTCCGAATTTCACAAGCTCATTTTCATGCCCTTTTCACCTTTTCTGTTTGATTCCTTCTTCACCTACATCCGACATTTGCCTTCGCCTTCTTATTCACAAGCCTTTCAATACTCTACATGCGCGTGGTAATGACTGACTAGTACGTTTTATCTTGCAAGTGCTTGTGTAATTTTTTGCGTTTTTATCACTATTAGTTCCTCTATTTAAGAATTGCGGTGTTTAACTGTTATGAAGAAACACTTCGAAATGACGTTGCTGCCAGATATGCAAACATAAAAGAATAAGCAGTTATTACATACCTGATCCTCATTTTCATTAGCCTCTTCCGCCTCACTGTGGCCTTCCTCTTCATCATCTTCCGTTTCATGTTCCTCCACATCGACGGCATCACCCTCTTTTGCTTCGAGGGCCGCCAACCTTTCCACAACTTGCGCCCCATCTCCTCTACTGAGCCGGCTCTTCTTAGGTGGTGGATGCGACGTCTTTGAAGTTCGTTTCCTTGGTCGTAACTCTTTCGGTAGCCGTTTCCAATCTAAAAACATCCATCAATTATCGATACAACACAAAGTGATTTTCGCACCTGATCGCAGCATCGCACACCTTCGTCGGTAATTGAAGACATCCAACTCTTGCATTCTTCATTGCTGCTCTCTGATGTCCACTTGATGGTCAACAGCCCATTTACTACAAAAGCGTCCACTAACAAACTGATGAGAAATGTGTCAGGAAAACTTGTCGTACAAACTGAACGAAAGATTAGATAAATGAAGTGATGAACGTTTCTTATACTCACATATGAGTAACTGTGTGTAGATGTACAAAACTGCTTATTCACCTCATATACAGGCAAGTTCTCACTTACTACGCTCAAGCACCCTAACCAATTGGATGATATTGTTAAGTGACTTTGTGCAACATTGATGACGCCCCAAAATAGCCTATCCTTTATTTTTCTCTGATTGGTTACGCTGGCATCTGCAGTGCTTCCCTCTCCTCTATACAATGACGGTCTAACCGCATTTGTAAGATTTGCAAATTTTTGGCTACTTAAAAGCAATTTGAACAGAGGAATATGTGCAAACGCGTAAACAAAGAAAGCAGTAAATGAACAGTGCTCCAGGACTTCACAAGAAAGTAGGGAGGGAGGGACTTTGTGCGCAGAAGACTCAGACACGGCTCAGCGAAACTCTGGGTAGTGGTCGTAGCACCTCAGTGGGTATTTATGACCACCTGGATGAAAAACAGACGGAAAAGACCATAGATTCTTCACGCCACCTGAAGGACTTTAATTGTCTAAGTACTGTAGAAGTTCTAATCATGTCAGCACATAACGCAGATCGACTTCCACACAGCCCTTACATTGCTAACAATAAATTTTGCATAAATAGTCTCCATGTGTAGTGTGCCGCAGTGAGACGATTTTCATCGGAGATAGAAAAGCTTCGTCGAGAAGGAGAAAGGGATAATTTGGCTGGGCAGACCCCGAGAGAAAAGCTGAAAAGTGATTTGCAGGCAGAATCTCGTTGAGAAGTGGTATGATCAAGTGAAAAAATCCAAAGAAGTTAGACAGCGATTTGCTCTAAAGAAAAGACTCCCTTAAGGGGCAGTTTCGTAGTTCGTAGTAACGGCAACTTTCAATAAGAAACCCGAAAAGAAAAGTCGGGTACACTACAAAAGCAAATATTTGTGCTAGCAAATGGGAGAGGGAAGTTCATATTTGTCGAAAAAACTGGAGACGCACTTCTAAAGAAATAGAGAAGAGCTGAGAATGTGAGATGGGGCCCAAACAAAAGTTCAGTTTCACAAAAGAAACAATGAGATAGAGTCTGTTGGGTACTCTTAAAACAACTTTGTGAGTCCAGTCCAGGAAAAATCATGCTCCAGCGAAAAGCTTCGGCTGGTTTCGAAGGACATTAGTTATGGAAGCAAGCCGTGTTTATGGAGGTAATTCAGCAAAATCCACCTTAAAAAAGTGCAGGATCACTAACCTGGTATCAAAGCTTCCTTCTCGATATCACGGTACTTATCGGTATAGCGCCGCACGTCACCTTTGCTATCTTGTTCCACATAAAACGGAGAATCATGGAATCGTGTCAGCAGCTCCTGTTTCAGATCGACCATGTATTGCTGCTCATCAGACATTTTTATTCGTTGCGGTGCGTGTGGCATTGGCTGCAAAAGAACTCTGATGGTATTGGTACCATTCCATACCGTGATACCACCAACTCACAACTTCTGAAAGTGAATTCATGAAGTCCAGCGCATACGAATTAGGCCACCTCGTTTACTAAATTTCACGCGATCTATTGTCTTTCGCAAGATGTGTCTCTGAAATAGGCTGAATATACGCGCACTTCAATTATATAGAGGCATACTGCGATCGTCCCTAACAAAACCAGCAAAGAAAGGAAACTTTGCCCAGGTTTTGATAGGTCTGACGGCTGTGAAAAAAACCAATCTAGCACGCTGTTCAAAACAGATTTTCGTCCAAGATGAACTGCGCAGTTCTGGTCCCTGAATTCTAAAATATGATCTCTTTTTTTCCCTGGCACATCAAATTTCTGCCTTTAATGACAGACAACACGACAACACATGTTCAGAACTTCAAGATGAATAACTCACACTTTTTCATTGGACTGCTGAATCTGTCGAAAATTTGGTGCCTTGACGACACGTGGACAGAAAACTGAACGCGGTGATTTATCGGCTGTTCTAGCAAGTTTGCTCATTTGTTTCCCTTTCACAGGCTGTACTCACCCGGGTCAGAGACGACGTTACATGCTGCACAGGTTCGCTAACTGACATTTACTTTAACAGAGACAAGAAGAAAGCAGTACCGGAAAAAGTGGAGGCGCTTCAGTGATGATTGCCGTAAACGCATTCATCTCATTTCGAGCAATGCCGAGTGCGTTTGCGACCGCCCGAATCCCAGCGGTCGCTGCCGCTCGTGCCCCTCCTCGGCCACCGCGTGACATCTTCAGCCCGAATTTCGGCAAGCAATTGCCCACAAGCGCAGCGGTCCAATATGCGTCGAATTAAACCTGCTGAGAGCATACACATGACACCAATCATTGTAAGACTAATCATCGATCATGAAATACGTCTTAAAGCGGTCCTATGAGATTAGCGTTCAGCTGCCTTTCAGCAGAATAGGCATATATCCTCTTTTGCTAGCTTCAGCTCGACCTCTGTTTCCTGCGTTTATATTAGTGAATTTAAGAGCATCAGACATGAGCGGGGGTGGTAGAGCTAGCCTTTTCTTTAAGAGGAGAAGCGTGCCTGTTTCACAATTCCGTACGTAAGTACCACCTGCCATAAAGCCTGTAAAGCCAACAGTTCCGAGAAAAATCGACAATCTGTACGCGACGACCAAATATCGTGGCGACGATAATGTACGGTTTTGCATAGTTATGCAAGAAGAAACTTCATCCCGATGGGATCTTATTTAACAGATTACAGCGATCGGTGTAAAACGTGCCGCACTTGTATTTTCCACCCCTGCAGCGTGTCTGTGAAATCGAAGTCTTTAACTCGAATCTTCCTAACATGAAATCTAATATCAACCGTGATTTTCAAAAGCTTGTTACATTTATGTCGAAGTGTGCGTAGGATAGATCAGGTGGAACTGCTACATCAAGAGCTGTTTGCGTTTTTAAGCGGTTTGATTTCTGACGATTGTTACTGTGACTGTTCCATTGCCGACCTCCAGTGTAAGATTACGAAAGGGTTGAGTTTTAATTTTTGCAACTGATATAGAAGGGTTTCGAATGTTCGACTTTCATCTGTAGCGTTGACTTTGCGTAATCCCTTCCACTCCCCTGTAGATAGCCAAACACTGAAAGACCTCCCCTACCTCCCTCAACCAATTGCGATCCCCCTTTCTCGAGAGGTTCCACACATATTCTTGCAGGTTTTTCCGATGTTGATCAGAATACCCCTCACTTCACAGCGGCTCTACCTTACAGCTAGAGGTCGAACAACAAATCCATGGACTGAAGCCCGCGACATAATCACTGAACGTTTGAAGTTAGCAGTCCAACAGTAAAAGTTGCCTTTCTAAGTGTGCCTCATCCTGCAGTTCAATCTCGAGGCCTCATCGCTCTCTTTCGTCTATAGATAGGCCTATCTCATATCCTGAATAAAGGCAACATAGGCAACTCTTCGGTAACCCGTAAGATTGTTCGGCAAACGCATGAACTTTTGCGAAACTCTGACTGCGGGTGAAGAAGACATGAGAAGACTTTCGAAAATCGTCATTCTCGTAAAAAAAGCAAACATTGGTTATTTGATGGAGCGAACGCCAATCTCTAGCTGCCGGTCCCTAAGGAATGAGATAGTCGAAGAATCTCAGTTTCAATCAATGTTCACGAATTTGTTTTACCTGTAAAAGATGATGTGGCTGCGATCTATGTAATGACGTTGCAACTTTGCACTCTTGACAGCCCCTCAGCGTCGCATAACTTTTCTCAGAGGTTTCCTTCCTGAAAGTCATGCTGTGTAAAGCTGTAAGATTAAATCAAATTCCCTCGTTCAGACCTGCTGCGTAACTGATCATGCATACAAAAAGATACGGCTACACCACAATTTCGCCAACCATAATCGTGCATTTGGGCAAACGGCTTATAGCATGATGGCACAAAAGTGCTAGGACATTAATTAATGTTAAAGAACAAGGCGTACTGTCTAAACGAGGCCAAGTGTAGGATTAAGCCTAGGCTCTAAAACGGTGGTCATTTAATGGCGACGTAAGTGCACTTGTCCATACTAAAACGGACACATTAACACTCTCATACTTATACATTGAAAGACAGTGATGTGATGCTTTGACAGAATCCTTTGGGTACTAATGAAAGGGTGGTCTCCTAGAAAACAAGGGAAAGTCACATGGATTCGTTTTTATAGCGGATATCACTGAAGGTGTCCGCTATAAATTATACAACTATTACTACAAAAGCGGCACGAAAAGGGCGAGCATCGATGCCGCGCATCTGAAACGTTCCCGCTGTGGTTACTCGGAAAGGCGAAATCCGTTGCAGTGCGCACTAAACCGCCAAGAACTTCGCTAACCCGACAGGTAAGGTTACATTACGTGAACCTCGAAAACGGCTGACAACACTTGGTTATCATGCATTGGAGGTCGTTAGCGCTGTTGCCACTGCGCCTGCAACATTTAACGCACTACAATTGCTGGCTCCTGCAGCACAAAAGCTGCTCATCAACAACGCGCATGCTGACCCAGGTCCTAAGGTTGCATCCGTCCTGAGGAATGCTGAAATCGTTCCAGACATTCCGGAGCAGAGATAAATGGATCTTACTATAGAATTTTGGTCGTTCCTTACAACACAACTGCCATATAATGTGACCTCCTCACAATCACAGTCATCCCTCCAGAGACGCGTTCTCATATGATCATTGCCTCCTCCTCCTATCAAATTCCGATGAAACATACTGTATTAATCGACTTTAACGCCCTTGAAGAAGCTTATATGAAAACATATGTGAAAATGTCTGATCAACGAGGTCAATGGACGCTAAATCAACGGAGTCACTAGACGAGCATGAACGCTTGAAGAAGCCTCAAGGTGTTTAAACTTCAACCTGGAACTTATTGCAATGATAGAACTTGAAAGCATTGCGATTCGTGAGTGACACCTATTTCGCCGGTTCCAACAAACAAGTTAATCTGTATGCTCGCTTGTATCTTTCCCTCTTCAACAGACAAAAAAAGATCGATCAATGGAGCCGGTCCGACAGCTCCGTATTTCGTGGCCATATTGATTAAGGCAATGGATGACTCTAAATTACACTAATTGATCGGCGCTGAGCTAAACCTATCCCAAGGGAAGGCTGATGATCAAAAATGAAGCGGACACACCAGCTGCACTGTTCGAATTTCACACGATAGCAAATTAATGACGTATCGCGCTCATCCTTCTGCCATACAACCACCATCGAGCTAGGCGAACAACACTGATTTAGAGCATATTGAATTTAAAAAGCATCTGTCAAAAACTCCATACTGATTTCCTGTGATTTTTTTTAAATAAAGCCCTCAGCTCTGGGTTGAAGTTTCAATAAAAGGCCTGATGTGAACCTCGCTCCCTTCGAGCACAAATCACGGGATCATTACTAAATGTGGTTCACTGCTCTTGTAAACAACTTCGGCACGAAAGTGCCCCTTGTCGGAAGTTCCTTCGAGACTTCAAACACGAAGCTTCATCCTTACTTCCGACTCGTCTTTAATAGGACTCTGAGGAAGTTGCATCCCCGGCCTTTATCTAGTTATGGTTCTTTATTCGTTATATGCTTATTGGGAATCATTTCCTTTGCGAAATAGAAGTACTCAGCTGTGAGCAAGTGCCGATTGCGTTGCATCTCAGGATAAATGTGTGCCAGCTTGCTAACGATACGGTATATCCGGTAATGTTTCATGATGCAATAAGAGTGCTTAAAAATGATTAAAACAGTTGGAATATCTGAATATTTTGAAAAAAATAAAGAGAACCGGGTCCTTTAGCAGTTTTTCTTCTTTTTTTTGTCGAACACGGACGTTTTTGTTGCCTCTCGACACGCCTCGCATTTGCTTTCACGTCACCGTTACCATTGTGTGGGAAGCGAGTTCAACGATATAATCAATGCAAATGATAAGAAACATTCTAATGGGGCTGCTTGGGTTTCTTTTTTTTGCACAATGAGGGAGGTAAGATGATGTGAAGCTAGGTTTGGACGGACGGGACTAGGTGACTTTCTGGAAATAATTCTGGTGATTTGATTCATTCTGCAGTCATAGCTGCACTTCGCTCAGGGAAGAAGTTCTCTCTGACTGTCAGTTAAAAGCGTGTTTGCGAGGCATGATCGGTCACGGATGCTGGAAGCAGGGCGATTGCATATATGACGGCAGGTGCTTTTCTGGGCTGTTGTATCCGGAAATTAGGGAGCAACATTGCCGATTTGCTCTTATGTCGTATTCTACTGGTTTGCCACCTCCCACCTCAAAGCTCACCTACGCCGGCATATCGTTTGTGGTATTGAGCGAAGCACAGCTTATGGTAGTTCTCTTTCGCGCACTGTATTGCTGGTTTCCTGCTTTCATCATTCGATCGTTTTGAATGCAAGGTATATTGAGGGTCGAAGACAATCGTTATCGATCCGCAGTAAGAGATTGACGCTGCTATTTTTAACTTGCTCGGTTCACACTAAAGTATGGCACTTTTGGTTTTATGATGTGCTTATAGGCTAGTCAATGGATGCATCTTTCAACGCGTCGAAACGATACAGCGATAAGTGCAAGTGGATTTGCATATATCCGCTATATTTGAATGCAAGGAAGACGATCGCCCATGGCCGTCGTATCAGTAAGCAAAAGGTGGAGTCGGCACTACTGCTTCTTAACAATGTGCTGTTCAATCGGCAGTTGCCGTTGCAAGCGAAAATTCGGATGAATGTTGTGACTGCATACCGCGGCGCGTAGAAAAACACAAAAATTAGATGCTGAGCAGGTAGTAAGCAAGAGGAAGGAGGAGGAGTGGTGGGTGGTGGAGGGAGAACTGCATAGTCGCTAACAACACTGATTTGACTACGCGCTAAAAAGCTTGACCCGAAAATTGCTTTCAGTAAAACCCGCAGCTTTCATAAAAGATGTTAATCCATTTTTCCTATCGAGTAAGGCTAACGGAGGACATCGGTTCCCGCCTCACTTTAGATGCGCATAGAAGTGCGGGTGCCTACCTGAGGGTGCAAACGAGATTGAGGACTGTTCAGGGTAGCCATAAAACTTTAATGAACGTTTCAGTTTTGACGCCTACAAGTCAACAGGACAGCTCTCTTACAGTTGGTTGTAGGCTGCCCACAGGCAGTGGTGAGGCGCCAATATGTTTCGATGTGGAGGCAACCAGTTACATAAGTCCTTACCTGGAAATTCGCTTTCGACCTACGTCCGACCGTTTGTCTTACAAAAATCGCCTATGCAAATTACCCACCACGCTTACATATCAAGCATACGCAAATTTCCACTCCGAATCGGATCCACCAGATTTTTACCGGCACTATAAATCAGATCCACCAAATTTCGTCCTGTAGTTTTTGCGATTCGCAGATTGAGAATACAGAGTGGTTAGACGAAATGGTGTGTACGTTCGAGCAGAAGTGAAGTCAGTATTGTTGCGATCATTTTTTTGACTCGCGGTAGGAGAAGTCGATTAGCAAGAATGACCCAATTTTGTATTCCTGCCATGTAATAGATGACTGGCTCTCATTTGATGCATGATTTTGTTTCCGTTTCCCGCATTCATTTCTTAGCAGGCATTTTATCGCACTTGAGGTTCTCAGAGACCTGACTATCAAAGTGACACTGTTGTTGTAATTCGGTGCTAAGCAAATTGTAGTTCGTATTGGGCGTTCCGTTGGATTTGCACGTTCGCTTTCCAGGCGGTCGACTCGCCCACATCGCAAGAAATTTACGACGTTTTGACAAATACAGGCTTCAAAGTACAACTTGAGGTTGGCGCTGTCTTTTTTTCTTTCGGAAGCGTTCTTTCGATTGCGTCGGGAAAATTGCTTAGCCTTATAGAAGCGTAAAGCTGCCTCCTCTGAGGGTATGAGATGTAGTCATCATGGTATTTTATTTATCGGATAGACTTCAATAAAACGTTCTAGGCCTCGGAGGGTGCCACGTTTATTGGGAGAATTATAGAGCCAGAGATTTGCAAAAAAATAGAATCAGTGCGGTGACCGTTGATTTGAGAGGGTAGATATCAAAATAATAAGACAAATAGCACTCATTTATTGCATTCTTCATTTACAGGCAATTCTCGAAAAATGTTTTCCTTGAAGAGTATTTTGAATTGTTCCGAGTATAGAATCGTTATAGTTTAGAACAGTTTAGCAGGAAGTATTGACCCTGAACTAAATTGGTGCTGAACTTCCATCGTTTTAGTTCAAAGGTTATAAAGTAATCTTGAGAGCGCAGCTCCCACAAACGGTTATTGAGTTTTAGTAAATCAGAGTATGTTTTGCTTGAATGTATGCTGCTTTTATCTTTCCTTCATCCCACAAGTGAATTATTCGGTGCTAATCTTGGGCATTTTTCCAGCAGTCGCTGATTGATCCATACTTATTAATAATTTAGGACTCAAAAAATGGAGAAAAGAGGTATTGAGAAGACAGGTCTAGATTCCTTAATATTGTACATCAAATGACCTATGCAGTGGCCTATTGTCCGTCTCTTTGTGGTGTGCCCGCAGAAGGATAGCCACCCTCTGTGAAAATAAAAAACGGTGAAAGAAGTGAAAACATATATGACAAGGTGCAACCCATGCCGAACGTTAAAAGAGACTTTTGTTTTCGGTAATGCTTTATTGAAGACATGTCGTTGGTGACTTCTTAAAACCATTTGTTTTTTCGTCTGATTTCGCTCTTCATTTTATGGTTTCATTAGGCGTATTACTTACCATTCTCTTCCCCCTTTTTTTGACTTGCTGTAATTGGGAAGCAGTTGGGAAAACATTCCAAAGAAGTGGGAACTGAAAAAGAAAATGATTTCGGCGCAAAGCGTCAGCGTATAGGAATGTTCGAAATCGAACATTTAGCCAATTTAGGCATTCAGTCATAATCATTAGCCAGCCAACAGTTCAACCAAAAATGACTAAATAGGCTAAAAACACTGTTTCAAAATGAAATAGTTTGACGCCAAAAGTTGGGTTTTTATTCATTCGCAAAAGAATTCGAAACTCGTGTATTCGCCGAAAACAAAAGTGAGATAAGGCGAGGGGAGGATGCACAACTTTGGTGATTTCCCTCACTGCGTCAGTCTTTTTAGTAGCGTTGTGGCTTTGGAGCAGTTGTTGTAATATGGGAACGGGAAAATTTCCGCTACTGCGTATCAATAGGGCGTAGGAGCAGTGCTAGGCTCTAATTAGGTGGTCTCGTTGTGTATAGGATGAATTTGCATCCTGCCTCTTTTGTTATACTCGTAGTTGTATGGGCGGATCCATGACGTAAATAGGCATCCTTTGCAATGAAGAGTTGAAAGCGGGCCGCTCATCCCCTCCACACCACTTAGGCCAAATTTGATAAAACACCTCTCTTTCTGCATGAATCTTGAGAGCGAAAAAGTTTAACCAGTTTTATGGCAGCAAAAGACTCCGGCTAACTCGACAGATTTTCCCATTGGTTTTACTGGGTCGTTTCGCCTAAGTATTAGTACGGCAGATTGTTTATTTAGGTTTTTTTTTCGGTTATCGGGGTCATTGCATTTCTTCTGCATTATCTATTACATTTGCTGAAAAAACTGGTCATGAAAGCGCTTGTTTCATCGTTCGTTGTTGGATAATCGGTTCAGACACTGAAAGGTCGAAGACGAATTTACAGTGCAAGTTGTTTGTATTTGTATGCCTTCGTGGGTTCAGTTAAGACGGTAACTTTTGGTATAACTACATGGTGGTTCAAGATTGAGCTGGATTCTTGCAGGGGTCCACATTTCTCTTTACCGATTTAACTGCAGAAAAGTTGAAGTTAGTGCTAAAGTGTTGACTATTTGTGTTTTAATTCAGACAAGACAACAAAACAGTGTGTCACTGCAAAAACCACAGCACATTTGTTGGATGCTTAGAAGGCAAAATTTTTTTGCAGCACTTAAACGATCGTTGCCGAGAAAAGAGTCCATAAAATATTACGGATAAAGACACCGAATTGAATATTGGGGGTCACGTTCCATATAAAAGTCTTGCTTCTGCCCGCTTGGAAACTTTTTTTGCAGACTCGTATTCACATTACCCAGATCTCATTCTGTTGAGGACTTCCCTCATCACAGCTGAAAGCGTTTTTTCGACAACCACTTATTCGATGACCAGTGAAAACTCGGTTGGCAAACATGTGCCGAACCTGCGACATTCCACTTATTGAGCAAATGCTGCACCACTTAGCCGTCGTGGATGGTTTCATCCACTGTCTTTTTTTGCTTAGCTCCCTTCACCTCCGCTGTGTATATAAACCCAGTAGGCATAATGAGCGTATAACGCCCACAATCAAATTGGAACTTTTAATCTGGCTCAGAATTGAAAGATGCCGTTATTTGTTCGCTATCGTCTAAGTCTGAGCCAGATTTAGATGACAGCCAATAAACAATTTTATAGTCTTTTTTGGAGTGTTGTTTATAGGGGTAGACTTGAAACGAGTTGCACTATGCGTTTGTCATCATGTACCTTCATTTTGTCTTCATCAGCACGTAGGGAAGGTTGCAATAGAGCGAAGGTGTTTTCTTTGCCGACAGCAGTTGGTGCGCCAAAACAGTTTGTCGTGGATGGAATTGCATTCTTTTATTAACTTTAATGTAGGAATACGAGCCTCGATTGCTTCAACAAACGCTCATACAACAGATTGATGGTCATTGTTATATGCCCTTTTTGTGAATTTGATTTAAATGAATGCGACCTTTGCAGAAGGACAAGATGCATCCACTCGAGCCGAATAGAGACCCCAATGCTAAGGGACGTGTGCGTGTGCAGCTGCACAACGATGACGGCACACCATTCAACGAAAAATTTCCTACGAGTCGGTTACTGTTTAGCAGGTTTCACGTGGGGATTTGGTTGTTTTTTTTCTCGAAATGAATGCATCTTTATAGACCTACTTTGCTGCACAGGGCTTAGCGACAATATCATCGAGTGCTGATTGTTGAGATGGTTGCCTTGCTCTATGAATTTGGGGAATCTGCTTTCTTCGATCTATTTTTATAGCGTATGATCCTTTCTTAAGATTATTGCTGCTGTCGTAGTAACAGTATTTCAAAAACGTCGCGCACTTTGACAGGCTGACCTAGTGCAGCTAAATCATTCGGCACGACTGAAGAAGCATTGTAGTCATCATCGTATGGTATAGGTAGATGGCTGTTGATGCGAAGTTTTACAGTTATGAGTGGATGAGACAGGTAGATGTGGTTTCAGAGATGTCAGTAATGTTGCACGTGTGCGAGATGATACCGAAATTGAAGAATCGGCAAGCTGGTGGCGGGTCAGGACCACAGACAACAGCACCAGGTGTAAAGACGAGCAGGAAGAACAAGAAGCGATAGTCAATTTGGTCCTTTGAGGATAATGCCACGATCGTTTTATTTGGCCTTTAGCCAAATTTCTAAATAGAGGTTGATGATTTCTTTCCACTGACAAATGTTCCCAAGAACACATTTCTTGGGATTTCAAGTAGGTCAGATCATATGAATGTACCTCCCTCGAAAAATGTGTCCGCGCCATTAGTAGGGAGGAATTTCCCCCTTCCCACATGGCCATATGTATCATTTGGCCGTCCCTATATTGAATGAAGTGCTTGCATTGAAGGGGGACTAGTTAATGGTTAAATGATCGTTCTGCCATCTCTCGATGTAGCGATGAGTCCACAGAAGGATCGCACCTGCCATGCAATTTTATTAGTTTAAGCTACTTTTATAGTTCCTGTCGATGGGCTCTGGACCGTTTAGTAAGCTTGTTATTGGAAATATCGGATCAAGTGGACAGATTTTAGCAGTGCGCTTATGAAGCGTTACCGGTGTGATCTGTTATCTTTCTCCCAACTCGTTTTGCTATTTCCTTTTATGCGGTTTTCTCGCGATCGTCTGGAGCGATCATGCTTCCTTTCCTGTTGTTTGTGTCGTGTGTCGAGCTTACTTCAGAAAACAGAAATATCCTAATAAGTTCATCTACCATCTTGCGTAGGGGAGCCAGAAACGCACATTCAACGTGGACGCTCACTTTGCGGGATTTACACTGATTGCTGTAAGTGAGGTGTTCGTTTTGCATGCTTGTGATAAACGTCAAACTCCATGCGCAAACATTGCCCACGCCGTGCTTACCCATCGAAATCCTGTGATTGATGTTCGTTTCAGTGCTGTTGACGTCCCTCTTCCTACAGTTTCCCGTTGTTTTCACTCCTCTCGCTTCTTGAAGCTTCTTTTTTTAATTCTTAATGTTCTTACTAAAGTACAAAATGTTTGTGCATTGTTTCTGAATATTGGATTTGCTGTGCTGTTTTTAATCACATTCGCCACCTTTTGATGCCATTGAAGAATTAGTAAGTGGAGGGTAAAATCTCGATGTCACATCGGATATTCGTGGGTAAGGAATTAACGAGTGCTCTTAAGCTATAAGAAAGGCTCTCTGTGCCAATGTCAAGGATTAGTTTTAATCATTGACGCGAATGGTTTTATTCGTGAAATGTTTCTGCTCAAGCTGCCAAATGCTGTTTATTTATTAATCCTGTGATTCACGTTTTTTCAGTGTTTTTTCTTTCAGTACCCCTCTTCTGGCAAACCTTCCTCTTTGTCTTCGATCATATTTCATCTTAGGCTTATGCTCACTATGGTTCTTACCGTTGTTACTAAAATACAGAATGTTTGTGCGTTGTTTTTTAAATGACGGATTTGGTGTGTGCTTTTAATTCACATCCGTCACCCTTTAATGGCACTGGAGACGACTGGTTAGGGAGAGACAATATCGATTCTACATCGGATGTTCTTTTTCCAGGATGGCCGAATAAATGTCTGGTCTATGTCATATGCACATAACTTTGAATTACAGACCGGGACTTATGGCGTTCGAGCATCGGTAAGAACGGTTTGTACGAATGATGCCATGATTTAATCAAAATGTTTTCCTCAAAACCCAGATTTCAAAGAGATGCGCCAGCTGTATCAAAAAATACGTTCGCGGCGGTGAAGTTAAACAAATTTTCGAGTCAAGGCATAAAATTTACTCAATGATAATTGGTGCTCCAAACGCATTGATATCCTCCACTTCCAATGGGAGGCCAAGAAGAAGGGGCTGGCTTTTTTGAAAGAGGGGCATAAAGGTCAACATGAAATGGGCGCTGGTAACGTCCTGGTTCGGAATAGCTGACCTCTGTTACGAAGTCTCGCATGCGGAGTCGCTGTTTTTGAGGACGCCTGGACTCCTTAACCGGCGCAGGACGTCAGTTATATCCGCGGGTTGCAAGAGCCTTTTGGACGATGGAGGGAGGGAGGGGAGCGACATGCCGTGTAGCTACCCCTAGACACGGGACGGTGGTGTGGCATCTCTGGAATTGAAAGGAAAAAGGAATATGCGTGACTCCAGGAAAAGTAGGGAACTCGAAGGGCTACTATTGCACTGTTGTCGAATACGTCAATTAGCTGTAGTACTTCCGTCACTTACATGTTTTCTTGGTGTGGTGATATTTGTTAGAAGGCGATTCCGTTGGCTTGCATTCTAATTTCCGTTTAGTGTCGATTTTGAATTCCGGTTTCGAAGGCTTGGATTTTGGAATTATCAGGCATTAGAGAGTCTACTGAAGTTCCTCTTTGAAAGATGGCTTTTCCTTTTAGTCTTGGTTAGCACTTAAGAGGACTTTTGCATTGATTGCGAGCTCTTCTGTACTGTATGCTAGAATGCGGCTCGCGGTGGAACCAAATGATCGCTCACTCCGTGGAGGAGCAGTATTTAATAGTTGATGTAAGATGGAGCCATACCGGACCATTTGGGGTGATTCTGTAGCCAGAATAAGCAGCGATAAAAGATGTGATGGGATGAGAGGCTGTAGGGTTCATTTGTTCTTTTTTAGCTATTGTGCTAATGAACTCCTCATTGGTTGCCCTCCACCTTTGACGCTACAAAATATCAGTGAAAGGAGAAAGTGCAGATGGAAAGTAGACGCGAAATTGTTGGGATGAGGATTGTTTGCTCCGGATGATAATGCATAGTCGGCGTTGTCAAAATGTGGCGAAATAAGTTGTTACAAGTTGGAATATACTCCTATAGAAGAGAATTAGTTGACCGATTTTCATCATCGCACAGTGTGCTGTTAGGCTCACACTGTGCTGTGTGGCTTTACTCATCAGCGCCTTCGAACTTATCACAGTAAGCGGCATTTGAGTATACTATCTAAGGGCATTGCCAATTGCTCCTTCGTTTGATGAGACGTGTAATGGGGGCAAACAAACACTCAAATGTTTATTGCGATTGACGGCTTCACAGCGATGAGGGCAGCAGCTGCTGTCCGTGTTGAGTGCAAGCAATGGGGGAGGCGATTGTTTCGAGCATGAAAAGAACAACGGTAGACTGGGAGGGATAGAAAGACGGACAGAATGCAACTGCAACAGTTGTCCTCAAACTGGATCATCGTTCCTGAGTAGCTACATCGAAACAGCATTGCTAGCGAAGTGTTTGGATCAATCGAAGCCGGTGAAGCCATGCCCAACCAGTGAATCGAAGGCCCTTTTGTCGAAACCAGTGAATCCTCGACTGTTGAGACTATCGAAGCTGCGCTTATCAAAGCCAGTAAATCCAGCGCCTGTCAACGAATCGAATGCTCTAAAAGGTTTCAAAGCAAATAAACAGAAAATTGTTTAGGTCTGTTGCATGGCTGTGTAATATTTGCCACAGTTCGCTTTTTGTTCGCCGTCTAATTTCTCTTTTACTCAGATCGTATTCAGCTTCTTTGTGTGCCCATATTTTAGGCAGCCTGTTTTACATTCGGCTTCAATGGGACCGGATTCTATGCGTAACTCTTTAGAAATTGTTTAAACTCGACTTCTTTCACAAGAGTGACCGGATTCAACCGATGCTCCGTTTGTCTTTCTGAACAAAAAATGAAGCCGCTGTTTCTGCGTTATCATCTTCAAGACAGCTCATCCTTTCTTTATTTACAGTTGCCTTAAATCTGTAGAATTTGTGCGTAATTTCAAAGTTCTGGATCTTGAACGTCTGGTATCCTTTATTCCTTCAAGCTGTGAATTCTTTAACTTCCCATACACTGGTTTATTGAATTTTGTTTGGCATTAACTACTCATTTCTTGACGATTTTTCTGAGCCTACGCCACAATCACTTGTTGGATATTAAGCAAATGAACATCATTTCCAGGTTTTAACTCTCACAAGGTTCTACCACCTGGCTAAAGATTTCACTTTATATAGTGATTGGAGTTTCATCCACTCTCTTTGCTGCCATTCACATACGAAAATGTGGTTGCAAACCCATGCACAAAAAAGTGCATCAAAGCAACTTGACGTATATACGTTTGAGATACCTCTCTGGATGCAGGTAAACAAATTTTTTTTATTTGAGGACAGTTGTCGTTCTCAGCCTAAATCGCTTGCTACTACTATAGTATGGAATAAGTTTACAAAATTTTCGCCATTTCAGCATAGTAGTAATATGGCTTTTTTTTATAAACTAAAAGAAACCTTTTATCAAAGTGTGTGAATCCCCGATTGGCAGGGCTGTCCAATGAACGCTTGTCAAAACCGGTGAAACCGGAGCCAGTTAAAGAGTCGAAAGCACGCTTGTCAAATCCTGTGAACCCGGCTCCTGTCAACGAATCGAACGCTCGCTTCTCTGCATTTCCTGCTATCCGAACCACCATCGGCGCACCATTCTTTAAAAAAGTCACTTCTGTATTCATCTGCCAGAACGTTGAACAGATCGTCTTCTTGGCCATAAAAGAGAAGAGTCTGTTCATTCTTCGAGGGCTTCAACTGAATGGAATTTCGTTGGAAATGTATTTTCTGCAGGCCGCTGCTCAAACAGGACTTCACTTCTTCGAAAGCAACTGTTTTCGTCGTGATCTCTGCATTGCGTATTTGAAATCGGATGCATTTAAAACTCGAATAGAGGCCAAGCTCGAAAATTTTATCATTTCATAGAACGCTTACTGTAATCGGGTTGCGTCACAAAATGCGTTGCTTAATTCCCGAACGGACTCAAGCACATCGAAGAGATTTCTAACGATGGGAGTGAGTGAAATTTTTTGAAACACGGTTAAGAAATGAACAGCGTTGCTGGTCCTTGCTAAAAATAATTCTTTTTTTGGAATCGGTCATTGGCAGAAACCTCTATCTACAGAATTTCGGATGCATCCCCAAGTTTGTGGGGGAAGGGGGGAAGGGAGAAAAGGAGGGTGTGATTAACAGCTCGCAAATGTCTCCAGTAACCCATATGATCAACAGAATTGCAACTTGTAATTTTCGAAAACGCGAAATCATAGAGATAGTTCCCGCAAGAGGCGAGATCGGTTTTTAGAAGTCAATAATTTTTATAGCTCAATTTTCATGAATGTGCTGGCTGAATGAACGAGTAGAAAAGACTTCTGATTGAAAACAACTCTAGAATGAACCTAAGGAAATCACTTCGAAGCAGAAGCAACGATAAAGTGAACAAATGTTACTCACCGTAGTGTCCTCAACACGTGCTTACTTAATTGTGAAACTCCAAGTATTTCTTTTGTGAAATCAAACCGATATTGCAGCAAAATGCAGACGTAAAAACATCTCATTAACTATTTGGTGTGTTTTCTTTGACGGCAATTTTGTAGCCGTTGTATTCTCGGGTGCGTTCGTTGAAGAACACTGACAATGGATTTTCGAAAAAAGTATGCTAAAAGTTGGATGAAATATACTGATGGAAGATATCCGATCCATAAAAACAGCGATCATCCACAATATCCCATTGCATTCAAATATTTGCATCATAGTGAAACGCTTCACACTGCGTTCCTTTTATTCTGTTGTTTATTCATAACTACCGTCGCAAGTTGTGCATATGTCTCGTTTATGTAAAGAAAGCGATGGGATGCAAAAAAGCCAAAATGGACGTGAGGTATTTTCTCGCTAGAGTTGGAGTGGTATTGAGGCTAGAACTTGGAAAAAGCAACTTCTTATTAAACGAACCAACTCACCGCTCGTTTTAAAATATCAACATATTTATAGAGCATAGGTATGAGAATGGATTTTTATTATTAGTTTCGATTTATTCGGTCGATTGAATTTTACAAAAGCGCTCTAATTTACTTGTGAAGTTGCAAACTGTGGCACTTCAAGAAATTCATTTTTTCGTACATTTGCCATGTGCTCATGCATTATCCTTCATCGTAATGTTCGTTCCAATGTGGACAAAGCAGGCCTCTAGAACTTCCCCCGAAACAGTCGCTCGTTCATCATCACTAATTGCCCATGTTTTTACGCGTACTTAACATTTGGCGTTTTTTTTTTTTTTTTTTTTTTTTTGCATATTGTCTGCTCGTTGTTTGTTCAAATAATGATCGTGTTGCTATTTTCTTTCGCATGGAAGGTTTAGTTATCTGTTTCAGTATTCGAGTGTAAAGCATTCTAAAACGGTGAGGAATTCTTTTCGGATGTTACAACTATACCCCCCCTACCCATCCACCGCCCAAAAAGGCTGGTCACTCCCTCAGAACGTTCGAATATTCGTTGGTAGAGTAAGAAAAGGCTCAAAAAATCCTATGCCGAGCTAATGTTTGGGGACTTTGTAGTGAACAGGTTGTGCGGTATCCGTGCATCGTCAACCCTCCCAACAGAGATTGATTTACAAATTATTAAATCTATTTGAAATCAGGTTTATACGTAACCAAATAAGTGGAAGGAGTTGAAGCTGTTAAACGAATCACATGCATACATCTGCGCGCACACATAACAATCCTAATGTGGTTTGAGAAATGCAAATTTTCAAAATGGTTAATGAGGTGGGGCAAAAACTAAGCATATGAGCATAGAAGCTTAGAAAAAAAACGGAAGACTTGAGGGTCGGATCGATTAAGGGCTCAATCGATTCTGCATGGCGACGAAATTCCATAATCGCGGAAAACACAGCAGAAATTAGATGCTGAGAAATCCTCTGTGTCAAAATTCTGGAGAAAATCTACGCATTTTTTAATGTCAACAGACATATTAGATTTAGCTTGCGCTAAAGTGATCAGCACAAACAATATTTGTAAAACGCGAATAAGAAAATAAATAGAGAAATATTTTTTGCCTAAAAAAGACGTTTTTATGGGAAACGGGCCGTAACATCGCTCCAACTGATCCATTATTTTTATTGTCTGCAAATTTCTTCGCATTGAAAACCCTTATCCAGTACATCACGGGAATTGCTTTTAGTGAAAGTAAATTAATTCTCAAATGCAAAATTCATCTTTGTTTGAGATAATCAACTTTGATTGTTCCGGTTGTTCTATTACTTTATCAGAGAGCAGCGCTAAGCGAACCGAATTGCCTCTACATCCTATCCACCATTTTGAAAGGAGCAAAAAACGCGCCCATGCGAATGAGCGCATAATGGGAGAGGAAATCTTACAAAATAATGTCCCTGAATATGGCACACTCGAATGAATCGAGGAACGCTCAACAATTACCCACAAGCGTTCCAATAAATGATTTTTAACAGTGATGTAAATTTGCTTTGAAAGAGATTATTAGTGAGCCGAATTTAATGCCACAAACTGCTGCAGTGAGCGCACGAAGCGTCTTCTGAAGCAAATCTCCTCTTCCCACCGTTATGTCCAACAACCGAAATCCATCACAGCTAAATTTTAAGCTTGAAGTATTCTGTTTAGGTCGTCTAAGCATCCCCGAGGTCTTTTTTAAACTAAATAACGGAATGTTTCCATATGTGCGTGTGTAGAAACTTCCTACGGTTGAATACGTTCTCTTTAATATGGCGTATTAAGTACTGCTTAGCTGTTAACTTCTTCGTCTCTTTATTTGTCTTTTTCCCACCTCATCTATCATATCAGTCCCTCATTAGGTGATACATATGTAAATTCCTAGAAGCGAATAAAGCTTAAATTTTATATCTACTCTTATGCATTTTTACCCAGCAACGCTTGTTTATGGAGTAGGACGCTGTATGAGCGCAGAATTAGTGCCATTACAATTATTAAGAATGCGTTGTGTTCTTTAAAAACTGATCGAATATCCCCGGTTTTCGACGGCGATTCGAGGTCAGATAGCAGTAAAGCACCACCGCAAGCAAATATTTCAGTGTCTAAGCGAAATGTTATGTATGCATCTTAAATCAATCATAGAAATGAGTATAAAGCCATTTGTTGCTTCGAGAGTGTCCGAGGCATCCAAACTACTTAAGAAAATGGCCGCAAAGTTGCTTTTTCGACGAGAAAGAACCCTCTTCGGAATATCTACGAGATCCTTTATGTGCCATCGATCATAAAACAAGGCTAAAGGAACTCCACAGCGGTGTAAATAAGGAAGATTAAATAAATGTGCAGACTAATCATTCTCTTGTGCACAAACACCTCTACGCATGAAAGTGATTTGCCGAACTTCCCCGAACAGTCTGGGTTCTGGACATGCGCTCCGTTTGAATACTTTCCCATCCCATCTTCGAATACACAGGAAAATAGTTCCTCTCCTCTTACAAAAAAAAATTCTTTCGAATAATCTGTCGAGCGCAAATCAATAAACACCTTTAAAATAAAAGAACGTGGAGTAGCCCACATCCTATTAGAATATATTTGCTCAACACAGAAACGCAGATTTATCGAGGATTTGCATAAGATGGCTTGAAATTCAGTTGCTGAACGGAAAAAAAATCTCTTCTCAAATACCCGTTGGCCCAGAAAGCTACGACATTCACTGCCATGTGGGGAAGGAAGAGCTGAATGCACTCACTGAATGAAACAAGGCAAATGAAGTTCACTGAATCTCGCTCGCATACAATGTGTTGCAAAGAAGCCAGGAGCTTAAAATGACGCTGCTTAAAGATGGCTCAGTGTTTTCCGCGCGCTGAATCAAAATTAATAAACACTGCGAGAAAAACGAAAGGCTCTACGCCCGCAGAAGTTTTCAGCGTCGCTCGTCTGAATGCCGCTAGTAGTAATGGCCGTGAACTTGGGAACCGTGGACTCCGAAGCTCCAATCCTCAGTGCTCCACAACTGTTGCATGTCATCCTTATTACAGCTCTAGCTCAGCACCATAAGCTTCTTCCACCTGAGTCAATAACTTTGCACTGATATAATTTTGTAATAGTACGCCTTGTTCGTCGCTCACTGTGAAGCATTAAAAAATAATGATCAATATTTCGCAACGCGTTATACATACAACATCGTTTACGACTTGCACTTCTTATTTTAGAGCTGTTAAACGCACCAACTTTATAACGGTGTATCTTACCTTTGCCATTTACCAATTCGCACACCTTCCCAAATCGTGCTGACATCATTACTTGGTAAATGTGATTCTTTCCTATCTTCTTCACACCTTCGATGCACCTTTTCACATGCCGTTTATTATTCTCGGAACAAAATGCGGTGATTGGCGGGTACTTTAAGAATCGGAAAATTGTGCGAGGAAGCCGAGTCTCACATTCTTTAAAATCTTCTTCATGATAGACCAGTCAGCTGTAAGGACGTCAGCAAAAGAATAATCTACGAATGCATAAGTAATTGGGCTTAAAATGCAACAACAGATATAATGCACGCGCTGAGAGCTCATAAAAGGGTTGTGGTTGTATTGGCGGGGGAATTCAGTGCATTAACAGCGCGATATATATATATATATATATATATATATATATATATATATATATATATATATATATATATATATATATATATATATATATATATATATATATATAGTATTTATATATTTATATATTTATATGTATGTTTATATATTTATAGATATATTTATTTATATATTTATATATTTATATATTTATATACTTTGATTAGTTTATGCAGACAGCGGAAAAAAAGTACAACGAATGCAGCATTACTATTTGCGAAGTGCTGCATATAAAACACTCGATTATATCAAACAGTTAATGTTTCACAAATGAATAGAATTCTGCAGTTGTAAACAATGAAAATGACTGTGGTCACATCTCACCTATGTGTCGGTAAAGAAGAGTACTGTCCCCCTTTTCTAGGCCGTCGAGGAATCAAGGTCTTGAATCGTAGGGAGTCTAGGGCAACTCATCAGCCCTATTAATCGCAAGTGAAAACAGCAACTGCAATTAAACAGCTTAAAATCGCGAACGGACGAACTTTTACTCTGAATCGATCGAAGAAAACCATGACAAAAGAAAAGCTTGTTCCTTTTTTTGGAACGCTTTTTGCCATAAACAAAACTACCATCACAGCACGATTTCTCTATGCACTGTCCTAATTTTTAAGGAAGAAATGCATTTTATGGTCATCGTTTCTGTAAATATACGCCCTGCTGGCAGTTATTTGTCAGCCGAGTAATTCCAGTAACGTGCTCTACCGACATATCAATTTCACAGATATATGAACACTTGAGGATGACCAACGTTTGCATGTGCGAGTTTTGTGAACACACTGGAAAGTGAACTTCCGATAACTGTTCTATACACATACCACTGGTAGAGTTAAAAAAAATTCATTTTTAAGCAATTAGACAGTGAACCGGTATGAACTGCGGAATTATCGAAAAAAAGTGCACACGTGCCAGCATCCCTGCGCACTTTTCCACCTTCACTTATTTTTTCTGGCCTAATCATAGCAAAGCAAAGTCATTCCAAAGAGCTCGCATCAACCGATGGCAAATCTAAAGCAACGTGAGACAACTTAAATGCCCACCAACATAATCACCATCCAAGCTTCTATACGACTTAATAGCGCAGTTTCCTTTGCAGTGAAATGGCCGCATAGGCAGCTTCTAGAATGGGTGACACTTCATCAAGATGCCTGAAAACCGCTGAAAAATTATTCCACTGCCCAGATCACTAAGGCATCAATCAGTGCGACGAGGATCATTTCGTACGACATGCTTAATGCTCTGAAAATGCTGATTCCCTTTCGTTTGTTAAAACATTACACCATCTTCGACCAACGTCGGAATTGAGTGTTAGGTGCTATTCAAATAAATTTCCCCTCGCCCACCGTCAATGTAATGTAGTCCCTAAGCCTCATCGAACGAGAAAACCATTAATGCTCGTTATGGATCCATCGTTTTAGTGATATGTTTATAAATCATCGAATGAAGCATCACCGAAAAAGCAGTCACAAGGTCCATGTTCTCTAAATATCTTAGACGACACCACTTTTTGGGACACCGCACTCGTAAGCCATTCCAAACGTTCCCATTATACTTGCGATGGCCTATGTGATACTAAGAGTGTCATAAGCAAGAGCATTTCAAAGAAACGAAATGTCGTCTTCAAACTTCCAACCAAGCATTGATAAAAACATAAAATCTCTCATCACAAAAGAATTTGGGGTGCTGACAATTTTTCCAGAATTAAATGAAAATTCCGGTAAGTTCCAATTCTGTACGTTGACGACTTTGTCAGGATATTAGGTTATGATGGAATGCAAAAGTTCTTGCTCCAGATTAAATCGAGATTCTACACTTGTATACCTACACAGCTGCATAATGCATTTCAAAGGAACCACGTGAAAGTCGCTTGTTTCGCACAAACAATGCGAGAAAAACTATGCAAGTCGATGTGGAACGAACGACCTATGAGTTATTTGGTTCCACCCTCCTCCCCATCCTAGACTGATCCTTTGCTTCGAAGAAGTTAACCGTCTGTAACATTGTTTCACAGCGACCGACCCCATCGAGTACGGTCTGTTTTCTCTGTGTACACGCGTACCTCAAACCCTACCACTCAGCCTACATCCTCACGTGCAAGTCGTGTAAGAAGTACGCATTCCCAGCCCCTCCCACTCCTAGAAGATGGGGAACTCGCCTCTCATATGTCCCCCTCAAGAGAGCAGGATTGCAGTCGCCCATTCGGAAAGACCTCAGCGCCTCGAAATGTTTTACATGAATTGTATAATACTAGAAAACGTGAATCGCAGCACAAACCGTCTAAATAAGGGAACGCCAAGGAAATGATGGAAATGGAGATCAATTCAAGCCATATGGGAGTCTGGGAAGAGCTGTTCGAATGCAATGGTCGACTGCGCAGAAAAGCTTAAAAATAAAAACTCACAAGTGCGATGACCAACGAAAGAAGGAGAACGACCGTGAAGCAAGCTGACATTTCACAATGTGCCATGAAGAGTGGCCGTATGAATGGGACAGCTTCAACGGCTTGGACGCTAGGCGAATATGGGCGTGGCTTTGGTGCTTGACTGGTTCAAATGCAAAAACACTTCTGCCGAATAAAGTGACGAAAACCTGCGCAAATGAGGAAGAGACTGTTGTATAGGGAGATGAAAACACGCCACACTAGATTTAAATAAAAACACAACGACCTCGAGAGTCAATCCCCTAGAGCGAGAATGAATCGTGGTAGACTGAGGTACTGTAAAGAGGCGAAGTTACTGCACTAATTCCACTCATCTCGCATCTCATGTGCGCCATTTCTTTACCCTCCCTACTTATCGGATACAAAAGGGCCAGATAGTCTTGCTCTTACTGATAAAAAAAATCACACCCGCCGACTTCCAACGGCTGTTGCATTGTAACTAAGCGGCTGATTAACACACCTTTCTTTTCCTTTTCTTCAACAACGAACTTAAGAATACAAGGAAAGGAAGGGGCGGTAAGGAGGCAAGCTTATATGAAAAAAATTCTCTTATATGCGATTATGTCACGGAGGAAGCCACACTGTTCCAAAATTCTGTTGAAACGAAGAGGGCAGACTCTCTTAAGCATTCCGAATCCAATATTTGCAATGGAATCCTCTCGAATAACATGCCCTCAGCGAGCCTCGAGGGAGTTTCAACTCAACTCAATTCAAAAAAACTCCTTCCGTATTGTCTTAAGCGTCCACTTGTTTCATCATATAATTCAGTCCAATAATTCATCGATGGCTATTCCTGCATAGAAAAGACTTTAAATATGCATATACAATGTGGCTATTTTTTGTTACAGCTTGTGATAGGGGTTCAAATGGAAGGTCGACAAAAAAACTGAAGCCACTCGTCGTATGAAAATCATTCGGAAGTTCGCGAAAACGTTCATTTCTTGTGGTCGCAATTCTCTAGAGGTTTATTACAGTGCTCGCAGTTTTATCTCAGCATTCACGCGATGCGTCACTGTGTCGACTGTTTCCAGTTGCTGACGAGGAATTTCTTCCAGGTCTTTACGTGAATATCATAACCGATTGTCGTTAGCGCATAATCCATCACCTCGATGCGATCCACTACCGCCAACTCCGCATTCTCCTCGAACGGACCATTCCAAACGTCTATGACGTCTGCTTTTTGCACCTGAAACCCTTCTAATGGAAATCTACTAGGTAAAAAATGGTTAAAGTAGAAAAGTGAGTCCTCACTCTTCCGTACTTTTCACACATTCCCTTCGATATAACCTCTCCTCAATAATACCCCTTTTCACATTGGCGAATATTTTACTCTTGTCCATACTTTCGAATTTTTGCAATGCACCGCCCTAAACATTGTCAGTACAAAGCATGACAACTCAGTGCACAAGAGGATAGCAACGATCGCAAAACTATGCCAAAATAGAACGGATGAGAATTACCAACACACGAAAAGCCCAAAGCAATTGCTCAGAGAACAAACGAAAACGTAAAAAGTTGACTCCTATCGTCACAATTTCGAACGTTTCCATCGGCAAGGATGAAGCTGCAGTTTAGAGTGCGCATTTGCTGGCAAAAGTGCACAACGATATTAAGAACTGATTTTTTTCTCATCACAGCACAGTAAAATAGTATTATAGCTTCGGTACTGAAAACGCTATTGACAGCGACAAACTCAACGCATATAAGAACGGCAGCGAATATTCACGATTCTCTTCGAGCTCGAAAGTACCGAAGTATAACTCTTCGCTCCCACCACGTATGGCATCGGTGATATAAAACTAGTGTTCGATCAAATTACTAAAGAACCATCAGAAACTCGTGAAACATTGACCACCCACGAAGTTCAACTCGCAATCATTGAATCGTGTGAAAGGCTTTTCTACATGGACCAACTTACGTGATCGTGGAAGAAGCAACAATCGGTTACAAATCGAAACAGGTAGGGACGCGTGGCAGAAGAGTTGGCAGGATATGAATCTTCACAGTTTCGTCCATCAAAATTACCATGAATTATCATTTAATAAGATATATTGCAGAATTAAGAAAAGGAAAGACTCTTTTATGTGCAGAAAATGGTGATAGCGAAAAACATCGTTGGCACTGTTTTTCGTCACCTTTTCTGAGGCATAAGTCTCCGTCACTCCGTCAGTTGTATACCACAAAAAGAGCACGTTGCGTTGGATACCTAATACCTAACTGCTTAAAACTATAAAATGCCCACAATAACGCACTGATTAAACAACGCAATTGCCTACGATATGAGATTTGCTTTCCGCGCTCCGATCGCTGTAAAATGAAAATGCGATCCTTGCAAAATTTCTGCGAACTTTAAAAGAACAAATTTCATTTGAATTTGATGGAGGAGCTTCAAAACTGGAAAATGAGGTCCTCATTTTGTGATGCAAACAATATATGCCAAACCTCGTACCTTCGGTTTTAGTGGTTTCCGATTTGAAACCGCCTGATGTACAAACACATAGAGTAAACGCAAAGAGATATAAATATGCACAGGCATGTCTTCGTTATAGTGCACATTGCAAATGTATATCGGCGAAGTACATAAAATGGAAAATTCCAAAGGGAAGGTTTTACAAAAGAAGCTGCGATCTTATTAAGAAAGGCGATTCTGCTGTAAATAATCTCTGTTGCGTTCAATGGTTTTGCATCCACCACAGTCTTGTTTCTGCCATTCAAACGAGTTACACTATTCTGAAGTGGAGGAAGCATTCAAACTCATAGTCAGCTTTTACCAACTCGAAGAGTTCCCCAAATATCAATAAGTAGCTAAACTCAAGAAAATCTGAATAACAATGCTAGCAATTTATCCATCGCATATAAGCTGCGATATTGAAGCTTATGATGAATGTTCTCGTTTATTTTCACTGGCTATAATTAGACTCCTTTCCCGTACAATAAAAACGGAAATTATCCTCAACAATCGTAATCAGAGCGCAGCAGTAGGGTGTGGAAGATGAAAACAGCCGTCAAATAATGCATTTTTAGCAACAAGCACAAAACTATGGGAAAGGGAAGAAAGAGCGATGAGACGGATTTACAATCGGAGGCTCAAGTTTTCGCCGACTATAGCCGATTGCCGTTGGATGCTCAACAATGCGCTCAACGAAAACGTAACTGAATGAGCTTCTTCATCACCGTCGCAGGATGCATCTGATTGCACAGTTGTATCAAACAAGTCTGTAGTGGCCAAAATGGACAAAATTGGGGCCAAAATTTGCCAAATCATCTCAACTAAAATTGATTATTCGAAGAAAATATGTAGAACAAACGCGGCCACTGGTCGCATTCAAAATTCAGGGGCAGTTTTTGTGAAATTGAGCTAGACTTTGGCTCCACAAAGAGTTTATGCCTTCGCTACGCTGCACTGCATTTCTTTGTAAAGCAAAAAGTTTGTATATGTCTTTCAGGTGGCTATATGTTTGGATCTTTTATCTTTACCATTTTTCACCAACGACAGTAATATGAGAAATGCAAGAATGAAAGAGTGGGTGGAAAGCTGCGTGTGCAATTAACACTAAAATTTTACGCAAATATTGCGAGTGGGGAGTTGAAAGTAAGTTCAACGTGAGCTGAAAATAAATGCATTTATTATACATCTGGAAACTATGCTAGGAAGTTAACCCTGCGTGCGCAAAATGGAACGCAAATTTTGCCATTCAACGCTATTTCTTGAAGAGACTGCGGTTACAGTATCGACATGAGATGTGTAGAAATAACCGGATAGCGCCTTAAAGAAGCACTAATAAGACGCACTTCATTTGGACTCTAGCTAAACGACCTCGAATACTTTTACTGCACAGCGTCATTCAAGCAATCACAAAGCATCGGTGGCAATGTACTTCACCGAACGAGACAAGGGCAGCAATTCACTTGAGGATTTATTTTAAATGAAGACACATATATACAACAATGAACAACAAAAGAAATATTGCTTCTGAGCTGCCAACAAGTCAGTTCATAACCTCAATACGCATCTATGCCTCTGTACTTCTTTCGAATAAAATAAAACGAACGCAAAGTAACAAAAGTGGCACATTTGAAGCTTAAAAAGTGACCAAATGACGGCTTATTAGAAGACGAAAGATTTTGCTCCACAAACATTTCGTAATTAATTCCTCTCTGTAGGAAGCGTCAACGTCTTAAACACCTCTCTCGTCATGCAAAGTCATCTGCCAGTAGATGCTCTCACTGCATTCGTTTACATCCAGAAATGAGAAAAAAACCCAAGTTATACCCTATTCGGGTCGACAAACGACCTCAGAACCTTGAAGAAAATAGAAGCGCTAGGTTTCTATTCAGCCAATTATGGCATATGTATCAGCATCGTAAAATACAGCCAAGTCGTTGCCTCTCTCGCAAATGTTCCGGAAGTTTCTCGCTCAAAATAGCCGAAAGATTTAATATGTCAGTGAAATCATTCACAGCAGTCTCACTCACTTTTCCACGATGTTCTCCCATGTTAGATATTACGGTGCTTCTCCGAACAAATTACAAAGCGAATTTTTAGTGTGAAGTGAAGCAGAGGAACGTCACTACAATAATACCAATATGACAACTCACATTGTAAGCTTTTTTTGTAACCGCCGATTCGTTGACAAGAACTTTCCCGCTCAGGACGAGTTTTTCTACTTGCCTGAAATTAAAACAGACCATTAAACTGCAGATATTCAAACAGATCAGAGGTAAAGTTGCAAGTCCGCGACCCAGTAGATATTATGTGAAATAGTGCTCAGTTTTCGCTACTCTTTGACGAGAACCTGGGATGCCCCATAAACTTACTACATCGCACTTCATCCTACCAAATTCTCCGACGCAAAGGGGATTTCCCTTCTCAGATACTCATTAAACTGCGTAAGCGGACGGAAATAACCCACAACATTCATCAAAGTGGATAAAATTCGATTAGTTGCTAACTGAACGCGGAGGTGTTTATATACTTTCAAGAAATGCGTGGGTGAGCTTATTAAACAAGAAGAGACACCAAGGGCATACATCGATACTGATGGGACTGCAATATCAGCACAGTAGAACAAGCCAATGGTTTACTCTACGAAAAGCTCCTCGTTGAAGTTAATTTTCGTGCTACAATCAAATGCTTGTGCAACCGCGAAATGCGCATGAACTGGTCACCAGCCTCAGACGCCTTTCCGAGTGATGCTTCTTTCTGACCTCGCCCTCTAACAGCACCTCAATTTAATACTCATCAGTTTCATTCAAAAGCCCTCTTCCGTTATAAGATATTCGCTATTTCTGCGAACACCTTCTTCCCCGCTCTGCACAGTGACTTTTAGAAGACTTGAGGTGCTCAAGGATAAAACAGGTGGTGGTGAAGTGCTTTCTTAGTGCTTCAAACGGATCCTATCAATAAGTATTCGCACACTTTCTTCCGATTTGCGGGTATTACAAATCCACCTGGTTTTTAGATGCAGTGTCCTAACAGGATCGGGTTCCTCTTTCCCCAATGGCATTTTTCCTTTGATATGTTCAAATGAAAAATGATCTTTGTTATCCGTTAAGGACGTTCTTGGGGCCCTCCATTTTTCTCAATTTGCTCCCCTTCTCAAAACTGATCGTATGGATGTGTCTATTTAGTTACTGGACAAAGTGCTTGGGCAGGCTCAATAAATAATGGGGGATACACGGTTGTATTGAGCAATAATGTCACAGCAGACAATCGTATAGACATCTGCCATCTCAATAACCTCTTCACGACCATCTGTAGAAGATTATGATGAAACTCATTTGCACTATAAAATGTCGAGAACTCATTGATAATAAACCGAACACTCCTTTATGTGCTCAACAAAGAGTCTCGACCAACAGGAATAAGGAACTGCTGTCGTCAGTTCACTAAAGCTCTACTTATATCGCTAAAAACAACCGCCTCACCTAAATGCTAGAAAGCAACGACGCTTGATTGTGCTGCAACCGTTTCTGCTGACAATCTTGCAATACCAAGGATGGTATTCACACAAACATTTGTCAAGAAACGGCTACAGCAAGTCTTTCATATCTTCAAAAACGCCCCTTACACGTCAATGCGCATTCATTTCGTGGACGCACAACATCTGGATCCTCAACAAATGGCTATTGAAGAGTATGAATATAGGGCTGCTTCGATTTGAGATTGTTCCGATTCTCGGAACACTACAAAAAGTGTGAGAGTTGTGCAATATATTGGTGGGAACAGTGCCTCTCAATGACCGTTACCAATAATTGCGTAGATGTAACTAATACCTTCAGCTATTTGCTTCCTGTAATTTTAAGATGGAGCGAAGTGTCCGATGCGTGTTCCATCACAGTGATTTCGGCACAATAATCAAGAGGCAAGTCAACGACGGTCGACAAATGAAACGTTTCGCGTTCGTTGCGTTTGCTTATAGGAGCACAATTATCACAGTGTCGTTAGGAAATAAAAAGTACACCAGTAATTAGTGAAATGGAAACGACAGCGAAGCATCGTCAACCGTATTCACAAGTGACTGTCGCCCTTTCTAAGATATATTTGAACTGCAGACAAATCAAAGAGAATTTCATCCTCAAGACTGGTTGCTCTAACCAACTAAACATCAAATTTACAGCATAATCATCGAAACACGCTGCGTTGCCATGCCCGTATGTATCGCTAGAATGTAACGTTGTACATACTTCACTGTTGTTTACATTACAGATTACATTGCTTCTCGTTCAGCTGATTGATGAGTTTCAACGCCCTAATGCTAACCATAATTGCTAAATCGCGCTGTTTAATCAGAGAGTACACTTTCATAATCATCATATCATTGAGTAAATGAGTACCCCTCAACCTGTTTCTGAACACGATATCCATGTTAGTTCTATTAATTTTACTCTATGCTTTCTTTTCCGTTCCACTTTTAGCGTCCTTATTTTCCTAGAAGCGCCCACTATTGGTGCTTTCTTGCTGCCATACACCAAATTTATCCCACTTTATTTAATTTTTTATTACACGTCAGCGTTTCTACAAATACTTCTTTATGCATTTTTCGTTTACGCAGTAAAAAATTGAAGTAATCAATTAGACTGCTGCTAGTCGGCTTTGTAATTCGCTTTTCAGCAACGCCACCTGAACGACTGCAGCATCAAATGTTTTTAGTGAACCGACCTATTACAGCATGATTAACGAAGTAATAATCTGTATACACAGATAACACCAAAGGTAGTACACTAGGTCTTCCAGCAGTGGAAAATGTGCCAGTGTGTTCGACTCATCATGAGACACAAGTAAGTCGGCACACCTGCGAGGTGCTAACAACAATGACGCCAACATGCGAAGTGCCAATAAGCATGTTCACTACTGTGGCTTCATGCAACAGTTTTTTGTGTGACTCTTTCCCGTCGGCGCCCAATGCTGCGTCGACGCTTCATTTTCAAGTGATAACCGTCATAGCGTCATACTGCGCACAGTTTCCAGGTTTGTAAAGAATGAAGCATGAACGATGCCTCAAGCTGCTACCCGATACTCGGCTTCGCTTAAAACACTGCTGCATGCAGATAATAATTTAAACTGTTGGAAGTCAAAAACACATCAACCACCTCTGCTGTGAATTCCTCATGCAACAATTTCACCTCATTAGTGAAGCGATCGTATGATACAACGATTGTGATTCTTCCTTTATGTAAAATTTATGAGATCCTTTCATTATGGGAAATTTATGTGACTTTCCCATTATGCAAAATTAATGCCCCATTCATTGACGCATTCACTGAGCAAAATTCCCCATTCACCGCACCATCATTCAACAGAAACACCTCAATAGATCGTTCGACAATCCTCAAATGCAAAATTCAGACATTTCTTAGTCAAGCAATTCATCTCGTAATCATATTTGCAATAACGTTTAACTCACCGTTTCTCCGAATCACCTTCACTCTAACAATATCGTAAGAGTCCGATTAAAAGCCTCCTTCCTTTTTAAGAAATAGCACCCTAACTTTCAATTATAAGCCCTCCTTTCTGGACAAAAATTGCGTCGAAGATTTAAAGTTGAGTTTAAACTTGATTTTGGATTAAAAAAATGAGCCACTGATTCGACAAGGAGAATCCAGTAAAGCTTGTACACATCGTTAAGACAGAGGGGAAATATTTTGAAGTTCGGTGATGTTCATGAAACTTTTTTTAAGACCAAGGCAGATTTTAAATGAACGAAAATCCGAAACAGCGGATGCTAATAGGGACAGGAGCGGCGCGAGTGAATCATAGGCAGATAACACGCTGCGCTTATTTGCGCTGTTTTCAAGATACAGGGACGCATTATAAAAGTGCAATGCGGTTGTTTTCTACTTTGACTCACTAGAAGAGAAGCTCTTTCACAGGAAATATTCAAATGAGACGTGAAAATGTGAATGCCACTGCTGCCCAATAAGACGCGCGATCGGAATGGGCGACAAATCCTACGAATGAAGCTCTGCTGCCGACGTCATACTCTTGGCTAAGATATACGATAAATTTTCATGCATAGTATATGGACGAAAACTTCAGCTAATTGTGTAGCAATGGTTGCGTCGAATGTTGCATAAATTTTCCACTACATCGTCTTGATACACTTCCAAAGTACGGCTGATTCGTTTTTGCCGATTCTCAACGCCCAAAGTGCATAGATTTTCGTCGGTTTTTTTTTGCTAACTACATCAGAAAAATCCGACCTTGAGTAGTTGTAAAAGGTTTTGCCCGTTCCATGCAGGAAGTTATTATGCCTGCTCAAAATTGCTACCAAGATGCTTACGCCGAGCAGATGAAAATAGACATCCTCATCCACTCAGTGCTTGGACCTGCAACCGTCCAAAATGTGAAAGCGGCCGCTTCAACCCTCTAGTAGATTTGACGTCTGCAGCAGTCACAATTGTCAAAACCACTGAAAACTAACAACAATTACTCTCTGCTTTTAAAAACTGTACAGCCCTTTCCCCTAGTTAGCGAAAAAGTGCCGTCAAAAAATTCCGCGTCTTAAATGGCAAAGAAAGAACAGGCCAACTATTCTTCGATAGTGCTTTTGGAATACACTACGGTCTTCAATTTTCACAGCTCAAAACTTTAGCGACAAAAGACCGTACGATATTTAATAATCATCTTGGTTGCCGCATCCGGATATGAGCAAAGGAAGCGACACGAAGCACTGAACTACGGCATGATCCGCATTACTCATAGCTCCCTGAAAATGCATATCCGAGCCACTGTCTGCTGGCTTGCCGGTAGCCACTTCTCGGGGTCGACACTGACATACGCAAATCTGACAACCAAAGATGGCTCTGTTATGCTCACAGTCAATAACTTGGGGTTCATAGCGTGGAAAGTAGCTCCCAAAAACATGGCAGGGAAGTAAAAAAACTTATGTAATTAAAGAGTGCAAAACTAACGAGCTGCTTTTGCCAATGGCCCTATTGATCACTGTGTCAAGCCGCCTGCTTCCAGTCTTAAGCGTTTTCAGTTTATAGTCTTTCGGGAGACCGTCATCTGCTGTACTCGCTTCCGAATCGCCTCCTCTCCTCGAACTATAGCATCGTGCCAGTGGGTAAGCCGATGCAGAGGCACAATGAGGCGGCGCTATACAACCTTGTTTCGCCATCGGCAGCATCTTAGGCACATTCGCCTGCATCCATGCACTAGTGGAAAGCAGCAACCTCATCTAGAAACCAGCAATTTATAGACAAAGTACAATCAGCTCCAGCTATAAACGTTCCTAGCCCCAAGAATGCGCTCTCTGATATCTTTAGCATTAGCATCACCCTACCACAGTTCACAGATCACTTGCACCTGTGCATTCAAGAAAAGAAAGAACTGGAAGTAGGGAATCTCTTTTTTCAAGAATTTCCTAAGAGCACATCTGCAAAATGACAGCCAAAATATCTGCACGCCTGCGTCTAGATACCTGGTTGACCTTCGCTTAAGCTTATTCTGAAACGCACAAGGGTGCAACTCAATTCTCTTGGTAGGTTATTAGTGCTCGATCCCCACCACTGAAGACGGAGACCATCCTCATGCAACAGAAAGCTGAATTTTTTCAGCGTTCCCTCGCATGTTTTTTCTAGTGTTTTTCACCGTTGCAAAAGCTTCGATTTTGTATAGAGTGAACTTCTGCCGCCTGTCACTATTCATTGCAGCCCCAATCAATTAATCTGTTCAGAAAGCCGTATAAAGCAGTGTTGTCTCTTCCGGTTTTGAACATCTCGTCGTTTGTTTCTTTAAAAATTGATCCTGATATCGACTCGAGGATAAACTTAAATTGGAAGTGAAGGAAACGCACCAGGGAAATTGGCTACGATAGAGGTCGTTTACAACCTCGCTCACAGCAACAACCGACTGCACGGATATTCAAACAGAAGGAAAGAGTGACTAACAATGTATCGCCCGTATGAAGCAGCTCTTAGTGAAAAATCGCTTTACCCTTCGCACTCGGTAAAAAGTACAACAAAATCTGCCTGTGCGAACAATGTGCATGACATTTTCATATATTGATAGCTTGTGTGGAATTCGACAAACCAAAGCGAAAGAAGCGGCGCGATGAGCATAATGTAATTGTGCAATTTTATGAATCTCTACTTTTGGCGATCGTTTGTGGAACTATGAGAGAAGTAAACACACAAAAACGCTCAGATATAGAATGAGCAATTAAGACACCGCTGCAAAAACATCAGCAAAAGAAAAATCAGAAATGTGCTATGCTAATTGCATTGCAAAACGCAATGCCACTATTGCATGTGCCCCCTTAAAACTTTTGAATCTGCCGTCAGAATGCAACAAACAACCATCTCTTCCTTTATTTGCAAGCAATTGTCACTAATTAGAAAAGACTGACATTGTTGGAAAGAATCGCCTGTTAGGGCGCATATCCTAACCGCATCCAAGAGAATCTCCTCGCTCAAAGAAATTATGGGAATTAACCACCAATGAACGGGCGAAGAAAATTTAACAGGTTTCTACTTTTACACTACTGCTTAAACACACTAGTGTTTGCTTCTCTTTTATTCCGGTTGCGAATGCTCACTCTTTATTACCAGCTGGTGCCGTTTTGAAGGCGATGTTATATTGTGTTCTCGAAGTGACTGCTTCACCGCGAAAAACGGGCGTTTTGGGAATTGCCTAGAAGCGGAACGGTTGGCACGTAAATTGCCTTGCCTAAACGATTCCTCGTTGGCTTGAAGATGGCACGCAAACTGCAGTGCGATTAATGGACAGGAAATATTCAGCGAAAAGTTGTTTCATTTCCAATCAAACTGAAACTGAATGATCTATTCGCATACGTTGTTTTACCAGATAATATGTGCGCTGAAAGCCGATCTTATCAAGTCTCCTTTTGCTTTGAAATGCCCGCAGCTCGCACCTTACAACAACATCGATTCGTTATAGCGCCTTCGAAGCATTTGCTAAGACCCATAATTGACGAGCCATCCTTACCTCCAAGACGGTGCACTACAATGCAGACGACAGCATGAAAAGGACGAGCGACGAACGCAACAAGAGTTTTTTAAGGAGTCGCATTTTCATGACTAAAAGCGTTTTTAACTGCACACAATGGGCACAAGTGCTGGAATCTTTTCAAATGGGCTAATTGAATGGGACGAATGCAAACTGAAAAATTCATACAGAAAGATTTATTTGAGGCACGAAGAGACAATGACCTGCACTGAATTCACAAACGCGAGCAAAAACAACCACTGAAACGTATTGTACTAACTTCATTCACCACAGCCTCACTCGTTACAAAGCCGTTTTCTGGATATTTTAGTACTTTTAGTCCTTCAGCCTCCTCTTTTCCATGCCTCACATGCACACACCTATCAAAAGATGGGCAATTGTGGTGAGATTTGTAAAGGGAGCCGAAAAAACTTCCTGCAATGCCAACATAGCGTTGGCAGTCCTTTAAGGCGATGAGTGACCTTTTCCACATCAAATTAGCACCTCTCATCGAGGTATGCTCGAGGGATTTGCGAAAAAATTCACGTGCGCTATTTTTCAGCCTCATTGCAAAATCAGAACGACTACAATGCGGAAGTGAACGCGAGATGTTTCAAGTATTTCTTCAAAAAGATAAAACGCATATAGAGTGCAGTACGAACGTCGACGTGACTAGCAACACTGATGTGAATGCAACGCGTTTTTGAAACGAATATTTTATTTTCGTTAAAAATGCAAAACAGAGGTTATTTGGCAAATTGCCATGATCCGTTAGCATCAAATAGATGACCAAAGCTCACATCAGACTACATTTAAAATGCCGCTTTTACTAATAAGAATGTTTACAAATGAACGATCGGATGAGCCATTAAGCAACACAGCAATCATCTCAACACCAATCACGCTACTCAACGAAATTGTTCCGGGAAAGTAAACAAGGCAGATGCGCACCTTATTCTCAGCATTCCCATAAACTTCTGGTAAAGAGACTGCTCACGCCGGACTCGTCAATAAGCCAAGCAGAACTCAACTCCCTGGTTGATGAGAATTCGCGTATCACTATAGACTCAATTACTGCGCAGTACGAGGAGCAACTACACCACTGGAAAGTGCACAGATGAATTACTAAACGATGTGTACTACTAAACGGGTTAACTTTACGTTTTTTCATTTGCAATCGTGCCTAAAAACATGGCGTAACGGAAGTGAAGAAAGTGTTGAAAGCATAAAAAGGCAATCGAAACAGGCGTTTGAGCCACACACGAACACCCTCATACACTCCACATTTCAGGAAGGAAACTCTACCAACATTTACATTACGGATCATTACATTTTCCTATAATCCTTTTTAAAGGCGCGAAAATTTAACGATATACGTTTACGTCTAGCGATTCAAAGTACTCTGAAAACGATTTTACCTAACGATAAGATTTCTGGCATTTGTATGCAAGCTTCGAAATTTCTAAATTTTCCCTACCTCCTAGAGTTAGTCTTCCTCTTCCTCTTAGGACAAATTAAGGGAAGGGACGGTAAGGCGACTCGGATACCGTTTAAACATGATACAATGCAAATCATTCCCAAAAGTCCACAATCATCCACGCATCTATTATATATTTCAGGCAGGTATCTGACAGGTTCCAGCAAAAGTGGAAGTGGCAGGCGATCGAGAACAATGGTGTCATTCACTGAAAAAATAAGCCAATTTCATTGCTCCACGCTAAGGATTATCATCCAGCTAACACTACCAGCAGCATTCAAAACAGTTGGTGCATACACGCATTGAATTTCTTGTGCCCATTAATATAGTGGCATAATTGTAAATCACATGAATCAGGAGGTGATACTTCCTGCAAACAGGAAGAACACAATGAAGATTCAAGGAAGGTAGGACATCAGCTTCCCGTTATTTAAATACTTCTTCATCCACAACTCCACCGTGACCTTTTCGCCAGCAGTTATTGCTGCCACTGTCTCGTCCGAGAGTCCTTGTGAAACACGCACTCGTATCTTGCCACTCTTACCGAAGGGACCCTCAATAGTGCCCCTCTCTCCAGTAGACAACTTTACCACCATTGATAAAAATGCGTCAACATCGGATTCCTTGCTGAACAGTGATGTACAAATCACGCTTGTCCTGTCCCCTTCGATCCGAGCCACGCACCCCGAGCGATGTTTGCGGCGGAACCTGCACACCTCATTACCGCTGCTCAACATCCTCAGGACGTTACCGTAAAACGCGAATCGACAACCCTTACCTTGCATGTCTAGCTTTGCTGCCATGTAAAAGCTACCTTCTCTGGCATATATAGGGCGATCTAGTGTAAGTAAAACAGCCGTGACACGCTCGTCCAGATTTGAGAGTTGTTCGAATTCCTCTTTGTCATCTTCGACCAGGAATTGACAAGTCGCCATAACCGTTTCGAAGCCAATCGAAACATGAATTTTGGAACGATCCGAAAGTTCACATTTAAAATGCGAAATCTGTGTGATGCTAGCCAACGCAACCTGTACTGTGTCAAGTGCAGCCGGCTGGAAGATCACCGTGCGATCAATGTCTTTAGTAGGGATATCCTGAAAGAGTACGCCGACACGTTCCCCCATGCAGGCACATTTTATATCCTCCTTCCACCGCTGCATTCCTTTCACTTTGCGTTTCTCCTTTAATGATGGAATCACCACTTCCATTCCAACACTGAAATTTGTTCAGAATCAACCCAAATTCACACATCTTTTCTTTTCTTTTCGTTGAAGTGGCATGGAAACGGGAGGAATGACTAACTACGAGCGTGCAAACTCGACAGAATGCGCAGGGCAAAGTCTCGAGGAATAGTACTGCAGGCAGTTCGTAATTAACCTGTCGCACTGCCCCGAAGTCCCATACAAACACAACCTCACGCCGCACTCTCCTCCTCTCAACCAAAAAGCAAGACTTTCCTCACTATCATATTTCGACTATTATATACTAACGCTTTTGCAAGAAAATTTACTTGAAGAAATTGAATAGCACCTAGCACAAAAGCCTGACGTTAGTTCATTAACGCAAGCGTACTGCTACAGCGAATATACGCGTTTCTCGAAAAGCCGCTTCTTCGCCAAAATTTGCATAAAATTCTCGAGGAACTCGGATACTGTCGAGATTCTCTCATTTCTGAGTGAGGACCTTATAATCTCCTCCTCATGTTAAAAGAATATATGAGATTTAGGCGCATACTTTCGTTTGCTCTCAATTACGAACGCACAGGGACACTTTGCTGAATAGCTCGGAGCTTCTCTATTTAAAAAAAATCGGCAGAACTAGTAATAATTTCACAGCAAATGCATGGGTGTTCAGGCTGCTCAAATTTGCATGCCACAAACGATCAAGAGCGAAATTGAACGAATATTAATGCTGCATCAAGAGACGAAAAATGACACTTTTGTCTGGATATTCTCGACGGCAGTTTCCTCATCAATCACTACCCTAATTAGTGTAAAAATTTGAGCTAAAGCAGTCGATCGGACAGCAGTATCCACCTCAACTCGTATTACCACAAAGTGAATGCTAAATATCACTAAAGCAACCACAGACTCATAATGAAAAAGAATAAATGAGATGTGCGACTCGCTCTATGCACAGATTTCATCAGGGATCGAAAAGAGAGCAATCGAAAATGAGCATTTGCAACCTATACACCAGAATAACACTTCCAGATCATCACATTCACAACTTCTGACAGCTTTGTAGCATAATTCACCCCATGAAGGGAACTCCCGGTGATCAGTCGAATATTTGAGCAAGAAGCGTTAAGTGGCCACAGGAAATAGCAAAGGCCCCAATGAACTGTGATGAATACGAAAACAGTGAATCGAAGATCGACCCGTTGTAGCGGTAGAATAATGTGCGATAGTATCTTTTAAACGTGCCTAATTTAATATGCTCAACAAAGCAAACCAACCAGAATGAACAACGTTCCGAAATTATCTCAGAAATCGTGTAGCGAAATTTCTGTAAATATTCAATCTAACTGGGAAGCTCTCATCTGTGAGATAAATTCCTCGAAGACAACCGAACATTGATGGCAGAAAATACTTGAAAAGAATAGTCCTCCCTATCGAAAAGAACGGCCATTAAACTTGAGGGAAAATAATCCCGCTTCGGTAAAACTTTTCCACAACAAACAATCTATCAATTAAAGGATTCAAAGAAAAAAGGCTTATTTTCAGAGGATCGAAGTGCTAAGCAATAATACTGCACCCTGCCGAAAATGTGGCTACAAACACAACTTCATCAATCCTTCCCTCCTCCCTCCCCCTCCCTTCCTCCCATAAAATAATCGTGGAAAGTGAAAACATTTCGGGAGTTCTATTCTAGGTAATACGACAATTTCTTGCGTTAATCTTGAAGCAGCATCGTATGCACCTCCATTATAAATAGTAGACGGGCTGGATGCATTTAAACGAATTATTCAACCCTTCTACGCCCTTCTAACTTGACACTTGTTTCTTTTCGATCCTTTCCCCCCTCGCACAAGAGTTCTACATGAAGAACAAGTCATAACAATGAATCGACAAAGAAAATAACATTACCTACAGCACCCATCGACGACGGTACCCGTCATGACGGTTCCCTTGCCTCTAATTGGGAAGCAATGGTCAACGCTCATAACGAAACGCCCTGAAGAGATCCGCTTCGGTTCATACAGATTGCATCTGAGTGTCTCAATCAACGCTTTTGCCGATTCAGAAGCTCTCGAACCAACTAGTGAAACCGAAACAATTGGCGACTGTGAGGGAATTCCGAAGTACTTAAGCACTTTACGCATTCGTTTCCGAATAGATTCCAGCTGTTCACTATTGACGAGATCAATCTGAAGTACCTCTGAATCACTTCGAATCTAGACAGCGATAAAACAACCAAATGAAGCCAACAACAGGACGAAAGCATGCGAATTGGGACACTGCAGCTCTATTATAGACAGCCAAAAAGGACAATGGAGCAAAACATTGCTGCGTTCACCGTCGCATCTGTCAATGTAACTTCACTGCCATTCCTTCCATTTCAAAGCACAAACAATCAACTATTCTATAAATGTCTTCTGTTCTAAACGAAAAAGAACAGAAGCGGGCAAGAAAACTTGCAGAATATAAGAGCAGAGAGAATTACTTTGTTGAGTACGATGATGACATGTTGCGGACAAAGGATCGAGACAAGCAAAAGATGCTCGGCGGTCTGCGGTTGCACTCCCTTCTGCGCGTCCACCACAACAACTGCCATATCGAAAACGCTCGACGCGGACAAAACCGCCCTTAAATGTGCCATCCTCACTCATCTAGCACACTCTCGATGTGCCTGCTCGCTGAAAACAGTTCTTCTACCACGACCATCCCATAATCATCGCACCTCCGATTCAGATATTCAATGTGCTTACACAAAGCAGTTGTCATCAAAAATGCACATTCTATTTACTGTAGCTGAGGAAAACAGAATGAGGCGGTCCGAATAAAACACCGCCTCTCCAAACGTGTAAACAACAGGCGGCAGTTAGTAAAAACTCTGTAAACAGCATGTGAACAAATACGTAAACCACATCATTTTTGTCAAGACTGGACCTCTCCACAAGACGATGAAACAACACAAAGAACCAACCCAATGAGTGACGCATGACCGGGACAGTCAATGAGCGCGACTGTATACCCATCGACGTTCAGCGACGAGAAGCCCAAGTCGATGGTATTCGCTCTTAGATTCTGTGCCTTCGCATGCTTATCGAAGGCTGCGGTAGAAGCGATAGAGGAAATCACACGTGCAAGCGTTGTCTTGCCGCAGTCAACGTGTCCCAGAATGCCAACGTTCAAGCACACTTTGTTGGTGCGACTCTCCCGAACACCTGAAGAGCAGTTTAACACTTCGCGGTTCACGAAATAGGTCGTTCGGCCAGATAACTGCTGTCAACAGTCACTTTATCAGGTTTCTTTTTAATAGTTAGCTGTTCGATGCAAATGTCAAAACAGTTCATAGTGAATCGAAAAATTAGCGAATACAGTGCTAGCAGTACGTTCAAGACAGTTAAGATACGAGCATTACCGAGAGATTGTGAGCAAGCTGCGCCATCTACTTCGCTATTGCTTTTGTGCTGCGGAGATGCAGTTTCGCCATTCTCTGTAGCTGTGTCACCATCGATCGGCAGTGTTTCGAGAAGCACGTTCGTTGCCATCCGATCATGCAACCCGTTCACTCCAGTCTCTTCTGAGACCGTTCGTTCATCGTCCCTCTCGTTCATCTATTCTATCCACTAAAAAAATTTAACATTTTCAGTGCAATAGAAAATTTAGGCAATTTTTCACTACATATACGTCCACATAGTGCGTTGCGACTGTATCAGTGATTTTACATACCGTTCTTCGAAGAAATGTCTGCATTATATTAGTGCTTCAAGATGAAGTTCCGCGATATGACAACTAACCAAAAAATGTAAGAGAGCGGTAACATTCAAAGAAATTGCTTTCGTCACAAAGAAATTCGTGATAATGCAGAGAACTCAATGCTTGCAAATACCGATGAACAATGCGAACCTTCCGAGCTAGTCTGACTTTGTATTTTACGAAACTACAACGTGGAGAATTTGCAACGAAAGGAAACGAGGTAGCGACTTCTAGTAAGTCCAACGACTTCATCCGTTGCTTGCAGAATCAGAATAAATGGCTGATAACCCCATAACGCCCAGTCTTGCAGGTCTAGCAGTGCTTGGTCTCTCCTCAAACTGCATTGTTGCTGAAATGAACTTTAAAACCACTATTTGCAACTTGCTTCTTCACCCTTCACCCTTCTTCTTCACCGACTCGAATAACCGGCCGGTATCACCAACCTCCTAAAACCTTTTTCGAATCAAGCAGCACACCTAATCAACTTCAATGCTCTGGGTTTCATACGGAATGTTCTGGGACTCGTTGCGTTCAGAAACGATGAATAAGAAACTTGGTGCTGCTGTGCAGAAAGTGTTTCACTTCGGTAAGCATTGCACTTACCTGTCGTTTTACGATGCTGTGCAAAATTCGACCAGCCGACGAGGTTTGATTACCTCATTTCTAACAGTTAGCCTTCGTCTTGGCTTAAAGTTAGCTCTGCACCAGTCCAACGATACTATTTTGGAAAACCACAACTAACTGCCTGAACGAACTAGGAGACAGAAAACTGAGCGGCCGAATCACATAGGGCGCCAATAAGCGCAAATGCACTAATCACCGCTGATATCCCAAATACCATCGGCCGACATTTACCGAATTAGGCGGTCATCATGGCAACAGCAGTAAATATCGTCGACTGGCGAATATTATACCTGTAGAACCACTCGGTGCAAACAAATGAAACGAAGTATATATCCTGCTGGACGTGAAACAACAGAAAGCAACATAAAACAGCTATTCCACGAATGATTGCACAAGGAGCAAAGAAGCAAGATATAAAGCGAACAAACACTCCCTCGGAAAAACGATCATTCAACAAAGACAAAACCGTTGTGCACGCAAGTTTTTATTAGGGATATATTAACAAGGCAAAACCAAGTGATCATTTTACTATCACAGACTCGCTGCCGGTCTCGTCAAGCTTCTTCAACATTCTTTCTCGTCATCCTGCAAAGTGCCAAAATAATACCCTAGAAAACGTAAGATCCCTTGTGGGATCGATGTGAGAAGCATCGCCTCCCTCCCCCCCCCTCTCTCCCTCCAGCCTCCTTCAAGCGTAAAAAGCGATAAGGCACCGAATACGGACGCCTCTACCTACACTCGATGACAAAGCTCTGGGAATAACTCCCGGAGGACGGCTCCAATTCTAACGTTCTTTCCATGCACCTTCCAAATGCAAAGTGTTCTCAAGCACAAGCCATGTCAGACTGCTAACTTAGTTCGACGGCGCTCAGCTGAAGCCGTTTGGATTCTTTGTTTGCCAATTCCACAGATCGGCGCACATCTTTTCTAGTCCAAATTGACACCTCCAGCCAAGCTTTTCTGCCGCCAGAGAAGGGTCACAGTAGACGGACGCAACATCGCCAGGTCTTGGAACACCGATCTTGGTCGGCACCTGAAATGCAACGCTACACACTTCCGTAACAGCGAAGTCAACTAGCAGCAGCCGTTGAAAACGTGCGTGTTAAGCAAATAAGAAAATATCAGCGTGCTACAACAAAATAACGTGGAATTGAGAACCGAAAAGCGCACAGCAACCATGCATTCCAACACCGAATTTCTCTTAGGCGCACCATAGTCTCGTCTCCTATGAGGTGGAACAACCAACATTCGGGGCAAACAGCCACAGGAACTAAGAATTTGGTATTGTGACAGTGCAGCAATGACGCTCTGTCCCTTAAATACTAGACAGAGCACAGCACAAAAATTAAGGCATAAAAAAAAATGCAGAATGGGAGCAAGTGCCACTAGGAAATAAATCGAAGGAAAGAGGACGGAGAAAATCGAAGCAGAAAGACAAGAGACTGAATGCGAAGGTTAAGCTAGAGCTTGGATCTGATGTTTGAAACTGCTATGACTAGCTTTGCATAACATACAATATTATTTTACTAATGCTAATAATTTGAGGGCGAAAATACACCGAAAGAGGAGCATCGTCACTGCCACTGGAGTATTCACTCATCGCCAACACTGAAAATAAGTTGCTCCATTGTGTAAACCCTTCAAAACTTTCACTTAACGTGTACAATCAGAATGCGATCAATGCCCCCTCCAACCCCCTTCATCGTTCTTCGATCATCTCTGGCTTCAGTGAGTTGCACTGACAAACTTCTGCAACAAACTAAATGAAGCAAAGCATATTCACAGTCCGCCATCATCTAGATTCAGACCTGGTGAGGGTCTATCGTAATATGTCGCTTGTAGCAGCGCGAGCTTTGCAAAGTATATATATATATATATATATATATATATATATATATATATATATATATATATATATATATATATATATATATAAAATAATTTGTGCAATGTAATCTTGAAAGGACGGAAGCAAAAGTGCTCGGAATAGTGACAAGGATGTTAGCGATTATGCAAATAAAATTTGCGCAGCATGAGCATCCGAAAGAATAAAGAAATAGTGGTCGCGTTGAATACTTGACTGGAAAATATAGGTTCACCTTAGTTCGTGGTGCCGAAAGACAAGTGCGTCATTTTTGTCTAACAGAACCGAATCTGGACGTGACTTTCGAAAACAATGTCGATGCTGCCGTTCCTCCTTTTAACTCAGAAAGGAACGATAAAGACTAAGTGATGAGATGCAAACCCACAGGTTCGCTTCTGTATGAAACCGGTAAATATGAAGCAAAGCTTTGCTGAAGTCCATTAAGCTCGGAATAACGATACAGAAGATTGAAGAAATGAATAGTCTTACCTGCTAAAGCGTTTCAGCCAGGCGTTGAATTAAACCTAATATAACACACCTTCCTCCCGGAGACACTTTCGAGAGCATGCACCATCTCCAACACCGAGTAGCCTCTGCCGGTACCAAGGTTGTATACTTCGCAGCCGAGATTCCCCATCTTTTGGATTCGATCGAACGCCGCCACATGCCCTCGTGCTAAATCCACCACGTGGATATAGTCACGCACTCCAGTTCCTGAAACCACTACGACATCAAAAATAACACCAAAATTTACGTTTAGAAAAGCGGTACTCAGAATTTAGCAGCTTAGGAACTACAAACGTCTACTGATAGGGACTGCTTCATAATGAGCAAAAAACCATCAACACGACGACCATAAACGCAACTGTTCTAAAATTTGGTATTGGCACAGCTAGCTCACTCAAAATAGATCAACAGAATTGAAAAGCTCACCATCCAAGGTGGGGAATTTGTTGCCATAGACCACAAGGTGTGGTAATCGACCTATGGCCACTTGACTTACGAAAGGCATTAGATTGTTCGGGATTCCCTTCGGATCTTCGCCGATCATTCCACTTGGATGCGCACCCACTGGGTTGAAATAACGCAACAAAATTATATTCCAATCCTGAAAACGGAAAACGATGCAAAGCAAGCTTTACCCGGCAATGCAAAAGTCGCCACCCGTTTGATCAATAAAACAGCTTTTCAGCAACCTATGCGAAAAGCGACAACAGCAACAAGCAGCTGAATACGTTACAGTAATGCGCAGAAAGAACATACAGACAGTGTATCGCTAAATGCAGCAGAACAATCGCGGTTGCCCTCTCAGAATGCGGGAAGGAGCGAGAGAAAGAGTGGATCGGCTATTCTCCTTCGATCCCTTCCCGCTTTTGAGCAATAAAATATGAGCAAGAATTCGAATCGCATTGCTCGAAAACGAAAGACCTGTCACTCATCTCTTCTTTCAATTGTTGCATACTTAGAGAACCATGCCTATCTGTTTATTACCGTGTTCACTACGTAGATTTTCACTTCTCTTGGTGAATGTGTAAAAGGACGACCTTGGCAACAATGCTTATTAGCAGCCTCAACCGATCTATTCACCAAAAATGGGAAAGCTGAACGGCTTATCTGTGGAATGTGATGCCACAGCATGATCAGAACTGAGGGCAAGAACAAGGGAGGAAGAGGGGGGGGGGGAAGAGAGGGGAAGGAGGGTGAGCGGGGTGGAAGCATGTAATCGCCAAGTCTGCATCAGCCGCATGCTCATTCCCCTTTTTGCTAACAAATGAGTAAGCTTCGTAAACTGCCACTTTGCGCACCAAACAATGTGTCGTATCTCTGAATAACAATGAATAATACGTTCGACTCCAGTGAAATGAACCTAACAGATAAAACTTATCAAATCAGCACGTCTCTTTCTAAATTTCTAAAGGCAAGCAAGCCCTAATAAATTCTCAAAGTTAGAGAACGTCGGCTTTTTACGACTGACCCACTTTACGAATGCTCGATAAACAAAGCTATGTGAGGCGTTCCAGTTTAAGCTCGAACGAGAGGCCACAAAAAGTGGAAAATATCTTATGAAACTATTCCCTTAATGCGTTTTCATTCATAAGGTAACAAACTCATTCCTCTATACAATGGTACAGTTTAAAATGTGATGAAAATGGAGCTGCACAACAGCTGCCAGTGTATATTCAGCTGAAACGAAGACATATGGTAAACAGGAATGACGGAAGGCAAAGAAATCAATTACATTTCCTCAATGTCTTCCGTTTGCAGCTTTTTGGGCAAACCGCTACACGTTAGGAGGAAAAGTTTTGATAAAGTTTACGTCAACACTCACAGTATCATTATCCTACAACGGCCTCCTGTTCTTTTTTTGAAACAGACATAAAAAACATTCCAATTTTCTCGTCTTCTATTTCCTTTCAGTTTTGCAACTTACTGAAATCGCGCTCTCGAAAGGAAAACCTATACAGTTGTCTCAATTAGCAATTCCTGCAAGTAACACCAAAACAAACACGCACCTTCTCAGCTTTAGACAAATCCATAAGCATCTGCTCGATCATGTACTTAGTCTGCCCGTAGGGATTTGTTATACCATGCCCAACAGGATCCTTTTCTGTGATCGGTAGATGTTGCGGCGGTCCATAAACCGTCGCACTACTTGAAAAAACGAAGTTCTTAACACCGTACTTCCGACATAACTGAAACCCACGGTTGCGCCATAAACACAAAAGATTATAAGAGACGAATGATCTTTAAAAATAGTCTATAAGCATTGTCATTGTCTCAGTTATCTGGATATTTCGAAGTTGTATACACAATAACGTAGAAACAAACAATGCACAGCCGAGAAATAAGGACATAGAGACAGAGTGACCAAGGATTTTTATCGCATTTCAACGTGGAGACCGAAACTAAACTGATTATCCTTTGGAACAGAACTACGATTTAGGAAAAACACCCGGAACTTCGTTAGGCATAAAATATTCTTTAAAAAAACGGAGATTCCTCTGCAGTTTTAGCGCATCCAATTTTAATTTCTCATGAGAACAGCTCTATTTTGCAGATGCACATCCTTTTTTCGACAAAGTTCCGAGTTCCAAATGGTAATATTTTCTTCCCATTATCGCATCAATCTTTCGATAACAACTTCAAAATGCAAACATATCAAAGAAGCAATTAAACGCCTCTAAATTCAATTTCGAGAAAAGATTTCACTGGATGGGGAGCAAATTATCGAAATGAGTCAAAAAATAGTGCACGCTTTCCAGAAGAGGACGTAAGGAAACAAGAACTGCTGTATCAGCACATCTGTTATATTCACTCTGCCCCTACCCCCCCCCCCCTCCCTCATCCTTCCCACCCCTTGCCATACCCTTCTCAAAAAAAAAGTTTATGATTGTTGATTCCTTTTAGAGCATTATTTCCCACTGCTTTTTCGACTTTTCAATTCGAGCCGCGTCGACGTTCGCTAACTGTAGACGGGAATCAAACTAAGAATCAAACCACTCAAGCTGAGAATCAAACTTTGCTTTTGCTTCAAAGAAGAAACAGACTTCCAAAATATCTCGACGTTTAAGAAATACCTGCAGCAAGACGAGAGATGCGAATAAATTGTTGCGGTAATACTCGAGTGGTTTCTCTACTGATTCGCCCACTGCTTTGAGGCCTGCCAAGTGCACAACGCCATCTAGCTGGAACTGCAAACAACAGCGAATCGATACAATGATAAAACGTCACCAGACGGCAAAACCTCCACAGTACCAAACGCTACCTCATCTGCCGATAAATAAACAATGTTTTGCTAAGCACTTTCAGCTATTAACTGAAAACTGATGAGATACCACATATTAGAACAAGAGATGAGAATAAGATCAAAAATTTTGGTGTTTAACGATATAATCTCTGAGTCCTCCTCCTTCTCCCCCCAACCTCAACAAACCAACAGGAAGTGGCAGCAAACTATGATTATTGAAGGCAGTATACGAGAGTTAATGCACTGCAATGCGAACCAACAACAACAACATTACCAGTTAGACAAAACTGTGAAAACGTTAAAAGTAAGTCATTTCCTATCCTTGCATATATTCAAAGCTTGAGTTCTAATCCAGAAAAACACTAATAGAATTGAAATGCTTAACATATATTGAAGACAGCGAATAAGCAATACCTTTTTGAAAACTGCTTCTAGTTGCTCCTCATTGCAGCAATCAGCGAAAATAAATGGCACTTCTTTGCCGACAATCTGTGAGACTCGCTTTAAGCTAACTGCATTCCCATCCGCATCTGTAGTGGAAAAAACAACTCGTGAACAATCATAACCAAATTCAGGTTTGTGCTGGGCATCTTGCAGCTTTGCCCGAGCTTTTACAGCGTATGACGTTTGATGGGTAAGAGAATACGGCAGCAAAGAACGGCGAAAGGAATAAAAAATACAGCTCTTCTTGATTGCTGTCTTATTTCCACACAAACGAAAAACAAACAAAAAACACGTTTAGTGCACTAACTCCCATTTTATGCAGACGTAGTGGAACAAATGAGTTCATTCAGAGTGCACAGTGGTACTTGTTAATGATATATCTCTAATACATACGATTCGTCGAAAGTGGAGAACATTTAAGAAGTGCTCATGGAAGAAGACTCAGATTGTGATCCCCTCTTCGCTCACTCTCACTTTTGCAAACAAAATACCATTGGTGCACTGCAAAAATCCTATTGCATCAGTCGCAGCAAACATTGCAAATGTCACAATTTTCGCTCAGCACTGTTTCAAAATGGGCAAAAATCCTGTTGGCCGTATTCGGAGCATCTGTTGCGCCTAGTTATAAATAGCCAATTATCTTTCTGAACGGAAATGATTTCTTAAAGTCAAATAAATGTAAAGAATAAACGGGGCGGCGCATATGGGATGTGATATGCTAAAGTAATGGACATAACGACAAAAGAGATGTTAAGCCAAAGTGAATACCAAAGGTGAAGGTTGGTACAAAATAATCAACTTACTCTCGTTGGCATAAAACCGCCTATTAGACCTAAATTTATAGCATCGACAACCAAATGCACTCAAAAAAGCTTCACTTATCGCATACTGATATGTACTACCATAAAAAAACTTTTATATATTGAAGAATCGACATCGACAGCTGCGTTTTGCACAGAGAGCCAAACGAACTCGAAACTCTGCGGAGTGCTCGGTCGATCCGCAGTGATCCAGCGCTCGATGGTCAAACGGTCGATCAACGAATGCTATCAAAAGTGGGCTGATGCAAAGAAACCTGTTACCTAGAAAACCCGCTACGGTTTAACACGGCGTAGATTACATGCGGCATCATTCCAACCTTTAAAATGGACGACTCTCTGCTGTGATTGTTGCCGCACATGGCTTTTTTGCAACCGGTGCGTGTGATCGACCAAAGTACAAAACCGATGAATCATTCTAGTCGTGACGTCACTACTCCAACGCCAGCTAACAGCAACAAAAACTTATAGTGATCATTAATTGTGACCGCTGGCGCTGCCCGTGATCTTTGATCCGTTTGCTTGAAAATTACTACACTTGAGTAATTCGTTGCAACAAACAATTTTTGAAAAGGGCAAAAAAGGTGCGAAGCTTAACAAATCAGAAGCAACCTTGAACTGAGTTCGAGAAGTTATCAACACACACGATTTCATAGCCAGCTTCGATCAGTTCGACTGCGACGTGGCTTCCGATAAAACCAGCGGCACCAGTGAGAAGTATCTTCATATTGGGCCTGTAGAACAACACTCAAACCACCGCCTACTGTTCGCCTCGGATATACAGGTGTGACAGGCGATGACAACGACTTCAAAAGCGGTATTGCTACACGTGCCGGACTGGAAAGCAAAAGCCGTCCTAGCTTTGACGGAAGAACTCAGAGGAAAGCAATTCAGCATCCAGGCAAAATGTAATGTTTTCTCAGCGCTAGATCAGCTGAACACAATTCATACTTTTCAATGCTCTAAGCTAGGGGGCTAAACCACCGACACCTGTCTTGTGAGGAACTTGCGCCGTAAGAAATTTGCGCAATAGGTACTTCAATTTGGATCCTCGCGAAAATATCTTGCTCTGCAAATGACTCTGGTGGAATATCTCCGGTAATCGCTTGCAATGCGAATCAAACTAGTCTAAACAAGCGAAAAACTGAATAGGCCCCAACCGCATTTTTTGATTTCCGACAAAATCACGGAAATGAAAACCTTGCAGGCACTTTTTTCTTTCATCCACGAATGGAAAACTATTTTCTGCAGGAAAAAAGCCCTGAAAGTAAGTCTGCGCTTTGTTTTACAGGCCCTCTGGGTACTGCCAACCTTTCTGCAAGAAACTCAGAAGGGAAAATCTAGAACTAATTAAACAGCAGTATATTGTGAGTGAGAAGAAAAATAAAGCTTCCTATACAAGGGAATGGCAAGCATACAATACAGTGTAATTCGTCACACTATGCACATCACGTTTCGGTGTGGGTGTTCTTTGTTGGCATTGGTCGCCAAATAAAATCCACATGGAAGGAAAGATGCCACGTCGGCAATTATTGCTTAGTAGCAGTTTATCACCAAAGCGGAAAACACCTTCGAGGCACCACTTCCTTTTTGAATGCTCATCGCTCGATCATGTAAGCGCTACTTCTTCGTTTATTAGCCGCACCATTACTCTAAACTGCGGTAACTAGACTTTGCATTCCGCAAAAAGCACTTCACACTCTCGCAACATTTGCACCCGAACACACACTGCTCACTCACCATTGACAATGATAAGATCACTGAGGCGTCGGGATGATTGTCGTGAACGATTTCTTTCGTTTGAACGGATCGCTGCAACGTTTGTGTATACCAACTGACGAATAGACGATAAGAAAACTGAGAAACTAATCGTTGATTTTCTTGGAAAAAACATTCGATACACATAAATCATCTCTTCGCAGTACCAATCCAAAGAAAGCAACTGCATTTTGAGAGACCACTCGAAAAGTACTCCGAACCGATTCTACACCCTCTTGAAAGACCGTAAAAGTGTCTGTACTTGTAGGCTTGTTTGTCCGATAGTTCCAACAAGAGAATAATAAAACCATGACGATGAAACGTGATAGATAAAAATTACTTGGCGGAGTGACTTATCAGCGATTTGGTTCTGCAATTCCGGTCGACCAACTTATTGACATTTAAAAATGCTGTGAAATTTGTCAGCGCAAAGCGGCGTAAGCGTAAAAAACAAAAATGATAAGGATTTTAGCAATCAACCAAGAACGCACTATTAGGCACTTTGCCATTTTTTCGTTTCGATGAACAATCTGTCAACTTCGAGCAGTGGAATGGGAAAACACATATCTGGGCAGCCTACATGGCGCGCTTTCCCACTCAGCTGTTTTCGATGAGAGTCTACGACGTTAGTAAACCAGTGGCAACCGTCAAATATATAAATGTGGGCATATTCACAGGATCAAGCTCATCACGAATTACATATGGATGTGCACCGATACCAACATGCCATTGGCGGCCCTTTTCGGCCAAATTCTGTCTAAATTCACATTCCACTTCCAGGAAGCAATCCTTGCTAAAATAAAATCCACTCCACAAGCACACGCCGAATGCATTTCTCCGAATATGAGGCTTCTGTATATCGGCATCTAAATTCCCCGCCTTTCCAGTAGGTCGCATTCTGAAAAATGAGCTAAATCGCCTCTTACTTCTGTTGCTTCTGCCAGAGTTTAGCAGCATAGATCGACCACCTTTGGATAATCACATTCTATACTTCCTCCCCCAACTCTTCTCATCACATACAGAACACCTTCTGCATCCCCTTATGATGCCATTTCGTCTTAACCATTGCCTCCATCAAGGCTAGCATATTCGTTTCCTTTTGTTCTCCCAAATGTAATATGCTTTTGCACCAATGCACCCAAGAAATCAACCTGGGCAATGCTGCACCTTCATTAAAAAAATACCACACCTTCAAATACAAATTACCACAATTCACAGTGGTGACACAAATCTACCTTGTCCATCATCCGATGAGGCAGGTAGAGAGAATCCAAATTCCAAAACTTTCGACGTCATCTCCGCATTCCGGAAAAGATAGAAAGAATCGAAATTCAACTTTGGCAGAGCGAACAAAATTAAGACTTCAGAATGAATTCAACAGAAACTTGCCTCAAAAGGTCGAAAAATTTTGGTTCTCACGAATTCCGACAAAACGCAAATTTTTCTCTATTATTATCAAAAGAAAATGAGCAAAATCGAATGCGTGCCAAACAAGTTTGAAGCATTTTCAGCATTTCGTAAGCACGCTCATTCATTAATCTTTGCAGATGCTCACTTGCGCCAATATAAAACATTCAAAAAATAATGCTTCATAGGCGTTTTCCTAAATAGTCGGCGCTCCCACAATATTCCTAAGTAAAAAGTGACTTCAAAGCGACATGTAGAAGGAAGTGACTGACAAATGTTACGGCATTTTGCATATCAAACTTATTAATAACTCAAAAAAAAAAACGATCAGTCGCAACTAAACTGAAGATAAGAGATCAATTCATCATGTTCAATAAATCCACCATATTATTGTTGTAGCTTTCTTAATAGGCGAATTGAAGCTATGAGACAGACATACAGACAAACACATATACATATGACGTCATGTGCTTTGCAGTAGTGCATTTAAAAAAAAAGAAACACTGCGACTCGGTAAACAAATGTAATTGTGGCTGTTTGTGTACAAGAAGAGAGAGAGATTTGTTCTTTTTAATGGATACATATGAGCATATAAAAGCTGGTAGTGGTGACATTGTCGTTTGCTCAGTACACATGTGAAGGTAATCGAAAAACTGGGAATTAATTACAATCGAGTCAATAAATCAAAGCGTATTTTAAAAAACATCCGAACATTCTCATTTTCCTGTTCCTTCAGCTAATCAATGCAGTTCAATTGACAGAGTGCATTAGTGAGCATTAGAGTGACAATACAACTGAATAATATCTTGAGCAACGAAACATCACAAGCAAACATTTTTTGTATCACAAAATACAACATACTTAGGAATGCCCCCAAGTTTTTCCTCAAACATTTTTTAGATCCTTTCATGAGACAACGAGAGTGCCCTCACCGAAAAAAACCAAGATGAACATCTATAAACAAAGCGCTGCTCTGATACTTTATCAAATAACACAATAACAATGCAAATATAAAGGAAAGTGGATAACCAGACAGGTACCTAAGCACATGCTAAGCCCACCTCCAGCACATCGGCTACAAACTAAAACGGATCATACCACAAACGAAAACATTCAAACAACGGGTGCGCACCAGTGCCGCTATGCGCACCAAGATGTTAGTTCCAAAACCAGCATTACTGTAAGTACAGCTGCAATATCTTTCTATTTCACTGATAAACCATTCAGCAATACTGTCACGTTTACAAATCATCTCCGACTGCGAGTCCTATCACCTGTGGAATTTATGTTCGTGGGACATCTCGAAAAATACATCGATAAAGTCTTATCTCAGAAGCACTTGTACAGAGCAATAAGCGAAGCAATAAGTGAAAGAGTTGCCGTCTGCGTGGAGGTGAGACGACCTGCCCATAAGACGCCGAAAGGAAGTGACGCAAATCCACTTATGAAATCAGACACGTATCCCAAAAAGGTCAGCTTCTCGTCATCGAACTGCACGTCAGTTTTGTTGGACATGCTACGCAAAAGGCGGAGCATGCCAGCTGCCAACGCACCCAACCACAAATAGAGGCAGTACCGGAACAGACGGGCTGCGTCTAGCGATAGAAGCCTTGCATCAGCGAGCCATGCCAGCAGTTCAACCACTCCAAATACCGTATAGGCAGTCGTCACTGCCACCTAGCGATAAAATCAACTATGAATGGGACATAGCAAAAAACGAGCGCTGAATAACGCAGCCAGGAATTCGAAATAGAGGGGCATATTTTAAGGAAAAGCGAAGAAAAATTTGCACGCAGAATTAAAAAGAGGTCTTCAGAAAACTACTGCAAAATTGACTGAACACTGGGAAAATTTTCCCCTCTAAAGACAACTGTGCGGGACAGAAAAGCCACTTTTTAGAGCCACGACACCTTGATACCAATTCATATATTTTTGTTCAACTGTGATTTGCCAGACAACAAATGCCCTAGTAAGTGCGGGTTTCTTGGAGAAATTCGTTGCCGCTATATTCGCTTCAAGGAATTTGGGCAAAAAACTCTTTCTGCTCATTGGTGCCGCGATATGCACTCGCTTTTGCGTTTCCTTTCACGCTCCCAGTGTGCAACAGTGTCGACTTATAAAGGTGTACGACCGTTTCAAGTTTGTTCTTGCGACGATAAATTCAGCATGGATTGGTGCTTTGAAAGTGTGTTGCGTCGAACTAAGAAAGTAAGATATCTGCCAGGAACTGACTTCAAAATCTAGAAATGCCGTCATACTAATAACTATATCTACAGGCATTTCAAGTATCAATTTCAACTATCCCTTTCAATAACAATGCGAACTCTCCTCACGAAAACACTACCCTTCGAGGTAGCCAAGTTGTCACTTATTTCCATAAGGGTACATTAAAAAGTTTTGACCGCATCGCTCTTTTGCGATATGCAGTGGTGAGGTCCATGCGGATTCCACACTTACATCACCAAAACAGAATTCTTCGGATTTGCTGGGTCACAAAAAAATCACTAGAGGTTCTCAAATAATTCTAAGTTCTCTGAAATCTTCGTCGAAAGCGTCCAGCGCTTCAGGAATTAGCAAGTAAAAGGTCAGGAAACAATGTTACAGTCTTGAGGAGTAGATATTCACAGTGCCAAAGAGCCGCATACTGTCACCATGTAAGGGCGACAAGAGAGAGGAGGGAGGACGAGGTCGAATTCAGCGTCTAAATTTCTCATTTTCCAAAAAAGAGATGTGTTTGGACAGTCAGGTCTCCAACACTACGAAAATTGGCGGCGATCTGATAATCTGGAAGTTCGGAATTTTGTTCTCAAACGGCGCTGCAAATGGCATGTTGCCAGCTCAGCTTCTTCACTAATCACAGCCCAATCTGCCCCAAAAAATAAATAAAATTGAACAGTGTGAGGTTTTTAATCAACGTATCGCTCCCTCTCTCAGAAACAAACTGTGCACTGATCTTTAAAAATATCGAGCGAGGGCTCACGGACTGCAATCGAGGCAGCCTCACCCATCTCGGAGAAAAGACATAGGAGGTGCAAGTTAGTGAAAGCCAGCCAACCTGAAGCAAGAAATCCACGAAATCAGTCCTGCTTGCACGCGTGAGTTGAACGGCTGCATTGATCATGGCAGCATGATTGAACTGTCTGAAGACAAGTCGCGCAGCACTGAGCTGCTTCGCGAGTGCCAACAGATGTTGTCCTTTTGCCTGAATGCTAGTTTCGAATTGCACACTTGTGTGCTCTTTGCACTATCTACGAAGCAATTACGTCAAATCATTTCAATGCAACTAAGAGTGCCCCCATCGCCGCCACTAGGAAAGCGCGTTATCAATTCCCGAGTTGTGACATCACAGACACTGCAACGTTTGAAAAAATCCTTTTGATGAAATATTCGGGTAATGATTTCATTGAAAAAATTTTAGAAACTGCGCCATCTCATCGACAGTACTTCTCCCCAAGCCCCTTCCAGCAGCGATACTAAGCACAATGCGTTTAAAGACATCCGATCCTCACCCGACCATTACAAAAGTAGTAGAAGAATATGAAACACAAAGCAATAACGCATTTTTTCCAGACTACTGAAAATCGTCAACGATCGACACCACTGTCTGTTGACATTTCCCGAAACGATTCCACTCCAAGCTTATCGTTAAATACTCCAGCAAGTGACTATTAAAGTAGTGCTCTAATTAGCAATTACAGTAATGAACGCTTCACGTTATTCACAATCTCTCTGTGTTTGCGGCGGCTAACCAAAACAATGTTTAATGGATGAACCCTCTCGACAGAAAAATATGCGAGAGCATTTGCATATTTAAATTGGAGATCATCTGCATAAAAATCGAATAAAATTTAAAGGATGGATGTTAGAGATGGTCAAATGAAAAAACAACGACAGAAGTGAATGGTATGGGACATTGCTGCAAGCGGTCTATATTGTCTCAGGGTAGTTTATTGTAAAAACAACAAAGAAGCTCAAAGGTAACGTTCCACTATTCGATGCGTCTGGACATCGAACTGTGCACATCAAAGAAAATTCCGCCAAAAGTCGTTCGATACGGTACACTCAAGTTCAGTTGAATGTTATTCTACAAGTCATTTCGCCCCATGCAGCAGGTCGTTTTATGAGCCCATAAAAATCGTTTCGAATCCAACAAGCAATAAAAACTGCACTTAACGCCCCTCCCTCCCCCCGAAAAGAGTAAACCTCCTTGGTTAAAACTAAAGTCGCTGGTGCTGACGATTTTCTTTCTGTTGGCGTTCCCTTTATTAATTCAAAAGAATTATTCGGACGAGCATTAGACATCTTTCGTCTCGTATGTCGACCGCTATAAAATGCGGGCGTTATATTTCACCTTTCTTTTGATTGCCTCATTAAACAAAACCGACAACATTCCCCTTCATTGGTCATAAACGACGCCTGAAAAGTGGAAGTTAGATTACTGAAAGGAAGATAAATATAAACATCGAAGAAGTAAACTGCTTAAACGTTACCCGATCTTTTAAGTGATTCGCAAAGAGAATGAGAATGCAGTGCAACGTGCGCAGAGATTTGTCACGTGCCGAATACTGCGAAAGAACACGTGTGAGTCGATCGAGCCATGAAGCCATCGTGAACTCGTTCTACACGAATGCTTCTTCACAAACACGCGTCCAAAGAGCGTCACACGGCGCACTACCATAGGATGGACATCGTTCAGGCGAACACACACTAAACGAGTATCATTTAAGAGAACAGACACTGAACGAAAATCGTTTAAGCGCTCAATGTGATTTCCGTTTTGCTTACAGAAAAAAAGAAAGAAAGGAAAGTTGCAATGCGAGGAAAGATACCGACAGAGAATATAAACGACAGAATTGAGCAATCTACAAAGATGATATGGCAAACAAAAACGAGTGTGCCCTCGACGAAAGCACTGAAATCGGTCATTTAAATGTGAACTGTGCTTTCACTACTGGACTTGAAGATGTCCACACTGAAATAACAGTAAAGCTTTCAACAAGAAATGTTTTGAATGCAAGTGGTTTGAGAACGATACTACGGATCGCGCTGATAAACGAATTCAAGCCGCAACAATTTGTGATTTGCTGATTGGACACGCCCACCCCTCCCCTTCCCGACCATTACTTTTCAAGTCGTACAACTACTAACCCACATGCTTTCCCATATCGGGATCCTGGAATTAAAAAAAAACGAATAAGTAAATAACACTCCCCCTTTCATAGACGGAAAAGAAAAAATTTACTCCATTTAAAACCGTTCCGCTTATTTTGCAAACAGAAATTGCTCCTAGGGTCAGATATTTCGCAAGACTTCACCACCTTTCTTGCGATGCGTAAATGCATATTCCGTGAATTAAATGCTCCGTTACTTCATGGTTAATAGCGTTGCCGAGCGTATTCACCTCTACAAACAAATTTGTTTTGCAAACTGTGGAAGGAAAACCAGACAAAAACGCCAAACGAGAGGTGATGGAGGAGAAGCGTACGCAGCTCAAGCATTCGCTAAGAAATCATATTCGTTCGCCTAAGAATCGGCCCCTTATGCAACGCAACAGAGTCGCAGATTGTGCCAAAAAACGGTGCTTGTTTTGTAGATATCCAAAATTAACGCCTGCACTATGCATACAGTGCTAGAGAGGTGTCGAATTTAGCACTTGCTAAAGGCCAAGAAGCAATGCAGAACTTGAGTGACTTCTAACCTTTTATGAAGGATTTAAGATATGCTAGAGGCCACAAACTACTGTGATATGGCATCCAATTCTCCAATGGATTGCCCCGACAAACTTGCTCCCATCCAGAGATCCTCGACATCTTCTTCCTCGAAATCTATGCCGCTATGATAAATCGTTCTCCGACAAGACCTTCATCCTCCTGCCCACATCACACTACCGAAAACAGCAGTCTGCTGATTTCAACTGAAGGTTCGAATGGGAAGTGTAGAAATGGCAAAAACGGAGGTTTTCGAAAAGCGCACAGACGCAACGCCCTTTAAGGTTCTGAACTTGTGGTGACTAAATAAGCGACGAAGTTACGTTAAACAAAACATAAACATTTTAAAAGGACTAGCCTACCCCTCTCTTTCCACCAACAAGAAAAACTTCTTGTTGTGATGATAATATCACACCACACATCACCTGAGCTCTCTCCGATAATATCACAGCTCACCTGAGCTCTTTCTCTTAACAAGATTCGTTACTCGAATCAGGAGACTGCTTAAAGAACAGAAACAAATATTTCATTTCAATGTGACAGTATAACCACTGGCTCACTAAATCATACAGACTTAATCAGAAAATCACAAGTGAAGAGATCGACGAACGAGACTATCGCTGTGATGACAGAGTCCTTTAGGCAAGCCGACCCATCTATCAACGGAAACAAACCAAAAACTGACGCCGCACCAACTCGAACTTGAAATTCAGCTCTATCGTTCGTCAGCAGAATCCATATGATGGACCACCCATAAATTTGTTGTCAAGCGAGTATGGCATCAACGATATTCATCGAGTGGAAACGACCCGATCAACGAAGCAAGACGCGATAAAATCAAACTTCATTTGAGAACAATAAGTATAAGTGCGCAACGAAAACCCCAATAAGACATAACAATTAACCATAACTGACAGATGGCTGACTGTTTACATGTAGAAGGTAATTCGCAAGAAGTGGAGCCAACGCACACAATTGCCGCACATACACACGCCTCCTGCAAAGGGCCCAAGAAACTGAAAATTTGCAAAAGATCAGAAAATCAGTTTTGTATATCAACGTTCGCAAAGACCCGAAGAGTTGAAGTATGCCAGCGATCGTCAGCCTAGATGTAATAACGCATGTGGGCCCTAATTAATGCATTCGCGTGAAGCTGGTGCTTGGTTGGTTACACTTGGGCGAGAGAAATAATGACACCACTATCGCTCACATCGTTTTCCCTGACCACACAGCCACCTCTTACGAAAACTGACGTGCAGAACCTCAACAGCTCGCAAAACGTTGTGGAATTCAAAAATCGGCATTTGTGAAAACATGCGCACCGCCTTAAACCTCCAAAAATCCTTGCAATGTTCTCTTTACGACCTCATACCTAATTTCACTCATTCTGGCACTCCTCTATACTCCCTCATGTTTACGGCATGCTGTTTTCCCTGATAAGGTGTTAGATCAACATTTTACACAGGAACTTTTTATATCTATTAGGAATGAATATACCTTTCTCATAGAAATTATGCTCAATTCGTGTAAATTATAGCTAATAAATTCCGCCGCCTCAGCATTACTGCAAGCTTCTTTGCAGGAATGTGTAAAGCATTTAAAACGGGACGAACAGTACAAAGCGGATTACTTAACAAACGTCCCACAGTTTGTAAACTCTATTCAACCGAAACTCGTCAACACGAATTCGGGTGACCAATTCGGTTCATAACGAACAAACAAACAAATATCATCAACCAAAAGCCTACAAGACGTAACAACAGAGAGGATAACATGATAAACCTCTCGTCACATCCAGAAATCAAAAGGTGTTTTACAATCCGAGCTTCAATGCTGTAACCATCAAGCAAGACATTCGAAATGACTATTAGAAGAGATTTGACTAGCCAGTGATGACATCCAATAAAGTGGTTACAAAGGTAACTGAAATTTGCTGAAACACAGCAAAAACTTTTGTTCTATTTTAAAACAAGAGGGGGATTTGCTTTCATTGCAAGTGAAAAGAGTGATGGGGATGTGACCACTCGCATATTGTACAGTGTGGACAATGAATAGGCAACGCAATAGACGGGCATTGTTGCAACGTTTAAATTGCGTTGCTCAACAAGTCGCAGCATGAGACGCTGGGAACGTCCAACAATAAACATCAACGTCCGCCCTACCTCCAGCTTCAATCAAACTTTTAACACAGCCGCACTGCGCAAACTCTCCCTCTGCTCCCCAGATTTTCCCCTTTCGGATCTAGCGTTCATTTCATTTCAAAAACCATACGTTTCCTCACATCTTTCAACACTGTCATCGATTTCTGACCCCAGTCTACTCTTCACGTATATTCTTGAAGAATCTAAACCTGCATCAACAACCCATACGCCCTCTCCCTCCTCCTCCCCCACCAAACTCCCTCATTCATAAGAAATTCAACTGCACAGTGCCAGTAGTCGCTTTCCTAAACCCACATGAAACCTTTTGGAAACTGCTGCCAGCCGACTCCACTTCACCTTCTGATGGAACCAGAAATTAGCGCCGACTGCTCATAACAGACTTTCGATGAGCGTATCGCGAAGCTGACCAGTGATCGCCGAAGGTGCGCCGTGGTCACGATCACCGAGTTTGAAGATAGACTCGACGACGGAGAGCTCGGCACTAGTCGTATCGAGGCCAGTGATCGCAACCCAGTCATTAACGCACAAGCCAGCGCCAATCAATTCCGATCCCCTAGAAAGGAACTCTAATTTCATGGAAATGGTGAAGTCCTGCATTAAATAAGCTGATCGCACAACATTTTAAGTTGTTCTTACCTAGGCGGAAAAAAGTAAAATAGTGTGATCCGCAAAGACAGCAACTGAGAAGCTGCTTCATGAAGCGAGAAACCTCAACAGGTTAGGTAGCCAGCAAAATAAAGATAAAAAAGGAAAATAGCTTATGCACAGAGATAAGATTCATCGTGAAATAATAGCGACCCGAATGACCTTCAAATTGGAAACACTTATCCTACCACCTTCATTTCGTCTGTACAAACCCTGTCCACTTGAAGAAGTCACCAGCGTCTCTACCTCCATTTAATCCATCATCCCTATTTAAACCACATAGAAATTTTTAGTTCGACTTCTGTAATGACAGAAAGCAAACCGCCCCCGACTATTGTGTGATCTTTCAAGTTTCAAAGGACCACCTCAGATTCACAAGACATTTTCAAGGAGAAATGCATGACATTACCTTGATCCGCTTATAGTTGCTAACTTCCTCCTTCTCTCTCCCCTAAAACTCAGTTCTTCCGCTCCCCTCCTCCAAGCAAGTTTTACACGCCATCACGTTTAGCGATGATATCAATTCGTCCGGAACATCTTTATGTATCGATGCATAACCAAAGCCGTTTTGCAGCATTTATTCAACGATTGCGGCATGTCGCATTACTGCCAACCTCAAGGGACTACTGCATGCGCCTCACACTAAACTTGCTGCTAGCTCACGCAGATGTTCCACAGCTGCAAGGTTTGATCGCAAATAATTCACTTTGTGCATGAGAACATGAATTCTCTAAATTTTCCGTCTTGTTGTGTGGAGTAATTAGGCGCTGTCACCACCTATAGAGCAGTGTTATTTCATGGAGTTCAAACAGGTGAATAATACCGCATATAATAAAGCCAAGGTACGGCAACCAAGACGCCCAGCAGAAAACATTTGTCTAGTGGTCAAGCACAACAAAACTTGAATATGTGCATCACATTATTTTATTGCAAGTGTTCAACGGCACTCGTCCTTGACCATTCGCAAAGACAGCGGAACAAATATGTGTTTTATTGTTAAATATTTTTGCAATTCATTTACTTTATGATGCTAGAAAGAAATTTTGACCTGTTCACTGTGCCCGCAACAACCGGAACTTGCAGCAGCGCAGCCACTTCCCGCTGAGTCTCTGTCGGCGTCTTCGCAGCGACCAGTGCACCAAGCGAATTCAATGCCGCATACGAACCAACCTCAAATCAATAAGCATATAAGAAAAAAAGTCCAGGAAAGAGGGAAGTAAAATAGAGTAAACAGTAAAGAGTAAGGTAACATAAAAATACCAACAGCATGAACGAAAGGAAGTAGAGTTGGTAAAGGCAAGAGCGCCTTAAAAACCACGTTTGCAGCACATCACTTTCATACCCATCTCAACAAATCACAGCCAATCGGAAGTCGGAAAACGTTGCATAAGTGAGATGCAACATAAACGCATAAAGTGGACACATCGATTGTTGGATACGGTAGAGATGCGTGAGGAGTGAATTGACACATTCCCCTCGAGAATAAGATGCCTTGTTAAAGCGACTGTCCAATACAAATGCTTATATGTATGAGGAAATAAGAAGCACTCACCAAAGCATGCTGTGCGAGACTCACTCGAAACACTTCAACCTTTAGAACGTCCACCAGAGCCTTGAAAAACACTTCTTTTAATGAAGTGGACGAATACACAAATACTGCTGGAGTGATTGCTTTCAGTCGTATGCAAAAAAACAAACAAACAGCCAATACGAAGGAAATTAAACAACATAAACAGTTGAAATTTATGAGAAAAACTGCTTCAAAGATAAAATAAAGAATAAAATCAACAAAGAAAAGAATATTTGAAAGACCAACGAACGAACGACTACTCGACGAGTAATTAAAAATTACACGCATCTTTTCCAGTCCAAAATGAGAATTAACAACATGCGGATTGCTTTATGTTTCTGCTATACAAATGAGCAATAATATACCTCACTGGTCATCGCATCAACCAGCTCACAGTTAACTCCACTGGGATAGTCCGCCTAACCATAAGAAGAGTAATGACGTGAAATGGTGCCTTCAATTCTATTCGACTGTTGTTGAAAGAAAAAGTTGGGCTAATTTCTAGACGAAACTTCTTATTCTAACGACCGACGCAAGTGAAATAGCAAATGAAGATCCAGTTAGCTCAACGAAAAGTGAATGGAAAATCGTAAGGGGTTCAGCCTTTCTGTCAGATGCATGACTCAGCCACTCTGTCAGACGCCCTCGACTGTTTGAAGAGATCTTCATTCATTTCCTACTTGTAGTGTCTCCGTCGGAAGAAACAAAAATAGAAGGTATAAACAGCACTCGTGGACACCCGACTTAAATTAGGATATACTAGCGTTAAGGCAACTGCCATCAACTTGGGTGCAGGCGCAACAACGTATACAAAAACCTCTCGCAAAGCTTTCTTTGCGTTTTTTTGCCTTTGATACTTCCCTTTTTGTGCTGTTTACAGGTGATTTTTCGTCGCTTCTCGATGAATGGAAACGTCGTGAAATAAGAATAAGAAATAAGAATAATACATGCATTATTTATGACATTCATGCACAACATAAATTACGGCAATAAATGCTCACAAATGGATGACAATAGCGCACAAGAAGGCCGACTCATTGCTGAACACCGCACGGCGATGAAAACATTTTCCTCAAGTATCAGAATGCATCTGTTACTGCATCGTTGAGAACAACTTTCCTCCATAGTTTGTTTCAGTGTGTGTTGCAGGAATTCAAATATGAGCAACCCTCATGTAACAAGTCGCAATGCACGGATAAGGCAACCAAAAAAAAATAATTTATTTGCCCCTTTCCGCAGTTATTCTCCACACCCGTTCTCTTAGCAGCGAATTCGTCCTCAACGAAGGCAGAGGACGCAGAGGACATGGGGGGAGGGGGTGGAAGAGAGATAAACAGCAGCGGATGGGAGCTTCAAAATGACAAGAGATAATGTGAAAGGTTTCTTTGAAAGAAAAAATGAACGTTAAAAAAGACATAGTAACGACCCGTTTGCGATATAAAGTATCTCTTCCAAGCTCGCAAGAATCCCTTGCACGGGTCAATCTCTGAAGAAATAAACCGCCAGCAAAAATAAATCATCATTCGCATTCGCCGTCTCAAATTGAAGCTTTACATTAAATTCCCCACCCATCCATTTCCAGAGTTCAAGCACGACTTTTTAACACGTGTATAACAAACACCACTATGTGTACCTGCTCAGTTTCTGCACTGATTTCGGCATGTACAATCGCCACATGGTCGTTGCAAGCAATGACGTTTCCGAGTGCCGATAGCCTCTCATCGATTCTCCTTACCTGAACCGAATCCGGAAGGCTGAAAATAATTGTCCACCTATACAGCAGCACGATCAGATGGCCAAAGGCTACGAAACAAGTTGCTTAGAAGAAAGAAAAGGATCGATCTCTAACAAAAGGAGTATCTATTTCGTGACAGCTTTCCGGAAGTGATTGTTTTGAAATTGGGTCAATGGTGTGGAAGGAAATCGGAAGGGTTAAACGCTGATTCTAGCAGTGAGAATTTCATCGAAGAGGAAAGGATATGCACCAATGCATGGGAGAGGAAAATTAATTAATCCGCTATTACACAACAACTTTTATGTTAGAACAAAGAAGAGCATGAAAAACAGTTACCTGTTCCTTATGTGCTGCAACTCTTGGTCTGTGGTCGCATTTGGCACAAGCAAGCCGTGCCTGTTGCCCACAGTTGTGCGACCAACAATGCGTGTGCCCGCGATTGAGCAATGAATTACTGGGATAACATCGGCCAGTTCGCCTTCCACTACACTGAAATATGCTTTCCTATCGTAAACCCCGTCTAGTATAGTCTTCATGTCCTGTAACTTGCACTCTAGCATACACCTATTCATCTATGCGTTCCCAACAAAATTTAAGCATCTATGCAAATCTCTCGTCCACCATCGATCAGCTAACATGTTCTGAAAGCGTGTAGGAAGGAAGCAGTAGAAAGCTCGACAATGCCAGCAATCGGATAAAAAACTTGGCTTCTGTCCTGTTGCGAAGTGACCCACTGCCATTATCAGGGACAATAGCCGAAAGAAACAAATACGAGTAATTAAAGTGCCATATCGATGATTGTGCATTAAGCTACCTGTAAAAGTTTTCCGAAGCGCCGATGCCGACCAGGCAATAGGCATTAGTGAGTTTACAGAAGACACCAACATCGTTACTCGCTTCGAACTGACATCGCAACGCCATCGTCACACTCAATAAGCTGCAGTAAAACAAGACTGCACCAATACTCCACAATGTACTACTACAGCATCATGAGCACTTCACAGTAATATCAATTATTGGCTGCGCATAAACTATGGAGAAATGAAAATACGTCTGTGGCGGAAATAACTGCGACTGCCAATGGAACAACACACTAGAAACCCAACCTAACCATACTTGAAAAGGATACCTAACAGGCCGCACTAATAGAGAGACCGTATTTATAGCGACGGGGAAACAAAATGCACACTAGGGCCCGTCTGGCTGCTGATTTTTTTGCTGGATCCGAATTCTAGTAAGCGCTTGCATATGAAGGCAAGTAAATGAATGCAACCATGGGTGTTTGTGCCGAGTGCCTCGCCCCGTGGAACAACTATCACTGTCGCAAACGCATGATCGCGCAATCGAGCGTCGCAGAAATGTCCCACAATGAGAGAAGGGAAGTTTGTCCTCCCCTTCCCCTCCCTTAAGCGAGCGAGCAACGTAAAGTAAAGATATAAAGTACAGCAATGAATGCCACAGACAATATGTTTGGCACCGCACCTCGCACCTTCATTTAAAATCTTCCCCATACCACAGCATTCTGATAATACTTCACATATTGAAAAATCGAGCAGAACACGACCATACCGATACTACCTACCCACTGATAAGCAAGCACGTCTGGGAGGGCAAACAAGCGCCCGTGGTCAACGGGTTAGAATCAAAGCACCCTCTCAAGAATGGCTAGGACTTGTTCTGCTGCTGTCATCCATTCAGAACTGCGCACGAAACAAATGAAAAGAAGTGTCAGATGGCCGCAGTTCACAAAACCGAAAGTAATGTGGAAGTGATGTAATGTGAGCGAATATAGGTGAGTAGACGTTCTCCAAGGCCGCAAATTCAGCGATCGCTAATTTTGTGCGTAAAGAAAAGCACACGACATATAGCCACTGCAGCCCGAAAGACTTGCTTCGTCTTCTCACACCACCTTCGGGAACACGAGCATGCACATAGCCTTGGCCATATTTACTCTTTGCTTTATGAACTTGATCGAATGAGAAGTATTCGCCGAGCTTAAAGCTACAGTGACTCCAAGAGGTTCATTGAAATTAAGACACTAGTGATCGACTCCGAGTTAGTTGTGGTCCCGGTTCCGACTGAAAGTAGAAACAGGACTGCATTAACTCGGACCTCCCACAAATAAACCATAAATTTGCCCGGATTCATATGAAAGATATGAAGCAAAGTTGAATCCACTTGTCAGCACGCAAGACAGACAACAGTATGAACAAAATCTTAATTCCTGAAGGGTTTTTGTATAAGTGTGCTTCAATCGTCGAGGCGAAATACTGGGCATTTCAAAAGTACTCATACCACCGCCGACTGCACCGGAAGTGTTTTTGACCGCGAAGATGCCAAAAATAAGTCTTTAAAAGAAGTTAAAAGTTAGGAATGGCATCTCTGGTATCTCGAGGACTGAAAGGATCTAAAGGTGAAGTCTGGCGGTAATTTCCGCATTTCGAGGAAGCAAAAGGACAAGCCTTGCCGGCGAGCCTGAAACTTTAAACATCAAAAAGCGCTTCATTCGCCCTCCCCCCCCCCCCCCCCTACATACTGGAATCTTTGATTTTGCCCCGACACAACTCCAAGCATACAATAACCTATGAAAGAACAATATTACTAGCCCACAACAACTTCGCACCTAAATACCTACTGCTTAAGCGCCGTTTACCAATGCATTTCGCTGGAGGATTTTACTCACCCGCTGCCTTTAAAGCGGGTAAATCGGAGGGAAAACAGTGGCTGGCAAGCGTACTGCTTGGGGTCATGGATGGAATTAGTTTGGAGTTTTCTCGAGATATGATTTCGAGGTTTCCAATCTTCGACTGAGTTTTCCAGAGATTAATGGAAGGTGTCGGGGCAACCTACCGGAATACCAAATGAGACGGGTTGTATCAGTGCGCATTTAAAGTATGCCTCACAATTGCACAACACCGCATAGAGCGCGTAAAAGTGCACAGAGGTGAGAAGCGGGTGAGTAGTTCTCTTGTTGCAAGGAATTGCATGAAATTTGGCAATAGCGCATGCGATCAGTGGCAGCGGCAGGAACTGTGACGTGCCACCGGAAAAGCGTAATTTGTTAACTAATTGTGGTCGCGCAGACCGTTTGCCGGAATTGCCCCGACTTTTTCTGCATCCCTCCCAACCCAAAAACTGTCACGGAGCTCCTTGTCAGAGCCGGAGTCGTACATCCACGGCAGCGCATCGTTATGTAGCCCACGAGAAGACCTACCACATATTAAGCCTAGAATAAATGTGGAGGGGTATGGATGAGCTCGGCTATTGGCAAGGAAACACGTTTGATAAACCTTTCGTGTAAAATCACAACATTTGATAAGCAAGATACAGGTGTCACCTTTCATCGGAAGTTTTCATAGAAATTCTAGTTCGAGCTAGGCAATTGTGTCTGTGCTGCACGCTGCATCCACATTATTGAAGCTAATCACAAGGCGACCACAGGAATATTGATGTAGAACACTTCAAATGAAGGATTTTCGTGATTATTCAAACTCGAACGTGCAATATAGGCATGATTGCATGCGAACATGAACCTATGAGAAGGAAACTACAACGAAAGAGCTGTTGTGATGATTTCCTTGGCCACAGACAAGATCGCCGACAACACCACAACATCGAGGAATTGGCTAAGAGCAACAACCGCGATGCTACCATGAGCATGCCGAAGTGTCACCTCCACTACTGTCTCTACGTGCAATTTGAACCCATAGGTAAACGATTCGTTCGTTGCTGACGTCGATATTGTTTAAATTTGGATGGTCCAAGTATCAAAGAGACCAAAATGGAAGGATCCGCGATGTGTTCAGGTCACCGCAAAATTTCAGCCGTGAAGGGTTTTCGAGCGACCAGCTGATCATTTGCCTTTTATACGATTGCCTTCTGTATTAGTTACTCGCACTAATTGACTACCCAAACAAGAGTATTTGTATACGTATATGGCGATACATACGACAAGAGGAGCGAGTCAGTGGAAAAGGTCGGGCCAAAATACTGAGCAGCTTAAAGTGAGCTCAAGTTGCCGGCGGGCAAGAAATGCAGCTACTTCCACATTTTACGCAAGTCGCAATAAATTCCTAAGTGAATCCTGGGGCTTGACATTCGGCACTTAACGTCCACAGTCACACTGTGCTAATTCTAAGGAAACAACGGAAAATACAATGCTTTGCTGTCTCGGCAAATATTCAAAAAAGCGAGGAGAGGGGCCAATGAAAATAGCACGGCGAAGGCAAGGGAACCAAGAAAATGGTATGCGGAGTGAGTATGAAACAAGACTGTAAAGGCGAGTAGCTGTTTCATTTTTTCGCCTCCCACTGTTTCGACATTTCCAAGATTAGTTTGAAAGACCGGTGTCCGGTAAGCCAAACTATCTTTGGCATGCAAGGTGTTAATTACATGCACAGCTTCATTGTGACGCATTTCTGTTTGGTGAACATAAAACAACGGAACCCGATATTAACGTTAGTACCCGACGTCAGTATCAAAGAACGACTCTATCCCTCCTTCCTTGACAGGGGAAAGAAAATCACTCCTTCTTGCCCGCGTCAAGTCGAATCTTTTTCGTACCACCAATGTTGCTCTTTTCCTTAACACATCGTTCTCTTTCTTCTTGTTATCTCAACACTCAAATTAAAAAGATCTGTCATTGACAAAAGCCCTACGAGCTCCCATGCTAAACTAAATGTCATATATCGTTTACTGGGGGAAATTGCCGGCGTGAGGGGATCTGCCGACTTCATTATCGACACAGGAAACAAAGACACGGGATCTCCATCCCGTCCCACTGCTTCCGCACTTTGTCAGTTCTGTTCAAGGGACAAGTCTCTAAATGAAACACTTGAACGGTCGTGAAATAAAGCCGTCAAACGAAACACTGCTATTTTCATCATGGAATGTGGAGAAAGGCCTGCATTTCAGACATTAATCCCCTGTTTCTAAAAGCCGTCGAGAAGGGACAGCTTCAGCGGAAGCCACTGATGGACACGCGCTGTCAGCATTTTATGCGCTTTAGCAAACCCCCGCCGCCAATACCTGTTATCGCAACATCCCATAGTATGTATTTGTGCGGGTTGGCCTGTCTCTCAGATCACTCCAATTCGGTAAATAAATACTGAAGCGAAAGTCATGCAACTTTGTGGGTTTAGCCTGCTATACTATAGCGGGCACACAAATACCCGACTTTTGAACTGACTGGTCAACTTCGAAAATACCGCTTAAAAGCGCCTAAAAGCGTGCAAAACAAAGCGCATTTGGCAAACGATTATGTCGGAAACACATAACAAAAACAAACCTTGTATAAGAGATGTGTACAAGCGGTTGCTAAATGACCGCATTGTTGAACCTGCTCTATATTTTGCTGGCCATTTATGAAACCGGCTGGTCAAGTAAGAGGAACTGCAAAACCGCATATCTTGCGCCACGGATTAGGAGAACGTTTGCCCCACTTGCTTTAAATTACCGAATAGGTAGTGTCAACAGAAGCGGCAGAGAACCTCCGCCTAATCACATGCCTATACGGCTTGTTAGAAAATAATGCGCAGTCCACAGTAGAGCTGCACATGGCGAATTATGCACTGCCGAGAGCCATGAAGGGGCGGGGGTGGAGGGGGAAGGAGGGAAAGCGGAAGGGACAGCTGCGACGGGAAACAGCTGCCACCAAACCTCATTCCTCCACTCCACCCTATACGTATGCGATTTTTTTTGTCCTGCAGATTTTTATATTCTTCTTCCGTAACTGAGGTGGAAGTAAACTTTTTCAAATGATAGCATTGTTGACGAACAATCGTAGTGTTCGACTCGACAATCGTTAACCAAGGGGAATCCGCAAGTTCCAAAACCCCTCACCTCGCGAGGATGGGCGCTTACTTGCATGGGGCTCCCTCCCACACTGTATAAAACTGCAAGAGCTTTTAAACCACTTCAATGATCAGCGCATTGATGTACTCAAGTACACATTCTGTGTTTGTTTCTTCGCAATGAAATTATGCCGCTCTTCTTCACCAGAAATAGGGAGCAAGAGAACAGAATGAAAGTTAAAAATCTCATTTGTGACCGCTATGCGCATTTTGGCAATTCTTTTCTTATAGAAAAAGCCTCATATATTCTCGAGGATGTCAAAGAGATACTTCATGAAAATGCAACTCTTCGCAAAATCCCAGAACTGAGCAAGTTAGTGCAAGATCACAGAACTAATACTTCCATCAAAAGAACACCTGATTTTCAAACGTTGGCAAATATGCAGGTCATGCGCGAATTTTATTTGCTTCGGATGAAAGCAAAGCTTGTATTCCTCGACTTCTTGGACTTTAAGGGATGATGAAGAAGTGCATGGACAGCAGCAGACAAAGACAAGCATAACTATATTATCAAGCCCGTAACCAGCATTTCGATATGCGAGAGAGAAGACAGCGCAGTATTGTTCGTCCTCGGGTTGATGCCAAATCTGCGCAGAGATGCCGAAAATGCCACTGGAAATTTTAGTTCTGGCTGACTGCGTCAGTATGTTGATCCTCCCAAAACGCCTAAATCGACGCCAAACTGAGCCACTTGGGAGATGAGACGGACAGGAGGGATAACTGAACATGCATTAGCTGAATGTGGTAGGGGAAATTTCAGCTGTCGAGTATGGTGTTCTGCGTGCTGAGGGGTTGAAGATTGGTGGGGAAGTGCCTTTCGACAGATTGAACCCGCAGCAATACCGCTTCATGCAAGGTACTTTCAGAGAAAAACTTTTCCTGCACCCTTATGTGCCAGAGTACGCCCTCATTGTTTGTAGGCAACATGGTCATTTTTTGAATTCTTCAACTCACCACAATACGGTCACCCAATACATCGCAGATCCTTCTCGACCTTCCGACCAAGCCCATTCCCGTACACCATTGAATCCTCAAGTACAAGGACTGGAGTTAGAGGTTTTCCGGTCCTTCTTCCGATTTTGGCGATGAACAATCAATAGAGGACCAAAGACAATTACTAATTTCAGAAAAAACACAACCATGGGAGAATACACCGACAGGGCACCAGAATGATGGTTTCTAGAGCGCATACAAAGGTTATGTAAAAATAGCAGCATAAATTATGCATATTATGGAACACTTCAGCCGAATAATCCGCTTAAATAAAGAAATTTAAAGAGCAAAATGCAGCGTATAAAATACTGCTTGAGGAAAAGTGAGCGAAAGATTTGCCGCTACGATTGTATGACGTCCGTTCCTTTAGGGTGTGTTTTCATATTCAGTGATAGGGGCACATTTCATATGCTCATATAGAATGCATCGCACATTGTTCCATTGCAAGAGTTTTTATTCGTGAACAAGTGCTGATGAACGAAATGAACACAGAAACAATTCACTTCACCTCTGCTGGTACCCAATGAAAATCTATTCCAACAATGTACGCCCTAACGGAAGAATCCAAATTATGCGACCGGCCACTTTAGCCACATACTTCCCTCGTCTGATATCCACCAGACACCGGTTTAAATCGTTCGAGCTAAGCACTTCCGTCTAAACTGAGACCAACTAGGAGTTTCTTAAAAAACCCTTTCTAAAGAGCCGATAGCTGGTTAACTGTACCAGAAAAGGCAACATTATTACTATGCAAGTAAGTGTAGAATGAGCAGAACACAAACGCGCCATACGCGCTTACAATTAAAGCGATACAAAGAAGCGATGGTGATTCATCTGTAGATGATAGGAGCAATTAATAAAGAGCAAAGACGATATATTTACACCTCACGATAGCTGCTTGCCTTAACGTGACAGCCTTTTGTTGTACACCGTTGTGCTGTCTTTGTTTGTGACACTTCTTCAACGGTGATGTTTAATATTTTGAATTCGACTAGGAAATCAGATGGGAGGATAACGTCTGGTAAAGCAACAAACACGACAAAATGAGCATCAAGGGATTAGCTTCACTACAGAGGTTTTGTCTTTCAAGAAAACACCTCACCGACAATTGAAGCAGCCGATGGATTGATGTATGACTATCTAATATGTGCTCATAAGGGCATGTATATAAGGGGTTAATTACTATGCACCGACAATAATGTACGTGTGTATGCGTGACTCTCTGTTGTGCCTATTTATGGGAAATCTCATTCTCTATCACAAAGAAAGTTGAAAAATTAGTGAACACACACCGTTAAGCATACAAACCTAGACGATAGACTTTGGTAGCGAGAAAAGAGTGCAATATGAAGACGACTGGTTTTGGTGAAGACAGCAGATCGACCTCCTGCAAATAAATCTCTTTAGTTAAATGCAAAAGAACCACGTTAATGCTGAAGTTTCCAAATAATCACTAAATGGAGATAAGAAGTGATACAAACAATGCTGAAAACTCCTCAAAGCATTGCTACAAAACTCTATATTACTTATCATCCAAAATCAATTAGGGGTTCATTACAGAAAACTGAACGGAATTTTAAGGGATTTAACAGCAACAATTCTTTCTCCGCTTCAGAAGAGAGGCTTCAAAAAAAGACTATTGATCCTGCTTGGTGTTATAGGACTTTTCGAAAGGGGTTTTTTTTTTAGTTGCGCTGCCCGGATACACTTACATAACCCACCTGCTCTCCAGCTGGTGGCCCGAAATCGATCCAAAGGAAGCGTTGTCCATCGTCGCCAGTGGCGCGTATGGCCTCGAATGGATACTGCCAGCGGACATGACCTCCCTGTCCGATCAGACTAATACCCTTGTCCAGTTGCAGCACCAGCTCGCACTGCTCGTCATGCCATGCACACGCTGAAATGTATTGAAGTGAAAACCTAGGCGTTCGGTGACTTCCTGAAAATTAGGAATGGGTCTGAAAGTATGAAAGCTAAGTCGGACGTATTCCCCTCTTATTCTACTAAGTGAAGGTCATCTGCCGAGCAAAGGAAAAGACGAAAGCTCCGATCCATGGACATTAGGTTACATGACGTTAGCTGATTTGCTAACAAATGCATACGCTCACTAACGCGTTTAGATATATATATATATATATATATATATATATATATATATATATATATATATATATATATATATATATATATATATATATATATATATAATGAGGGGGTTCGGCTGGATGCATAAATTCACTGAAGCGGATAAAAACACTCAAAGTGTAGGAAATCAAAGAGGGGAGATCAGAAATGTGTTTTGAAAATAATGAAAACGCTCACGGCAAGACACCTGCCCTGTCTCCGCGCACGCTTCATAGGTGCATGTGACAATGCTTTTCACCCATGCCGCCAGTTCGCGGTGAGTTTCAACGCGAAATATATGAGACCGCACACCCTGCTGCGTGCCAGTTCGGGTCGTGAACGAAATTATGTCCGAGAGACCCGTTATCACTGGTGCCGTCCTGGAAAGCAATCAGGAGCTACTGATAAGCTGTGCACAAACGCATATTTAAACACACAAAAAACGCTCTCCGCATGGCGAGGAAGAAAGTTTTTCGGAAGAATCTTCTGAATGTTTCCGACAGCAAAATTTCTCAAAAAAGCCCATTTTCCCTCTGAAAGGAGCGCTGCAGAAAGTGACCATCTCCAACCCCAACGTGAACGCTGTCAACAGTGAACACAACGTTAAAGCTTTCCTGAGGCATCCATCATCGAATTGCTAAAAACTTCTGAACTCCACACAACAATTTCAACAACAAGCAGTCACTATATCTGCACATGAATCACTTGAATAAAAACACGTTGAAAAGCGCTTTTCACTGAACAGCGATCATGTGCTTGTGTGCTGCACGAGTACTAACCGCGTATTGACGACCCCTATCGAATCGTGACCTTGGAAAACAATCCGAGCCCTTCAAAGTTCCAAAAGTGAGTCAGTTTGTACTTCTTGAAGCACTATAACGAAAACTTCCCGTAAAGATCATAGAATTAAGCTATCTGCTTTCCATTTCTCGAAAAAAAGACGCCTCAGAGAGTTAAAGACTGAAAATTACAACCGATGGGAAGTCCTTCGAAAGTATCGAACTGCTTTCCATCCAGAATTGGTTGAGGCTTACTCCCTCTAACTGCTTGCCGTCAGTATCTCTATTAAACTGTTGTGTTGTGTGCCTAATGCAACAAAAGTAGCATACCTGGACGTAGTCTGAACAACCCGAGTAGCGATGAGCGGTCGTGTAACACGCGGGCAGGCCCATTCCGACTTCAACATCGGTACCGCATCGTAGAACAAGAGATCATTCAGAGTCAACGCCGCAAACAGAGGTTTCCAGCTCATCATACCACTTTCGTTCACTACCTCCAAAAGCATGCTCAGAAAGCAGAAATGCTCCACGCCTTAACCCTTTCAAGCATGATCTATCAGGTTCACCTCTTGTGAAGCATGAGTTCTAGGAAGAAAAGAAACGAGCGTATTTCAATCAAATAATCGAAATGATCCAAATAGATAAGATCAAATTATCTGTGAAGTTGCTTCTGCCCAGCAAAGCAATACGACAACGATCGCACATCAATGTCTCGACACATCCATCAAAACTTCTCACCATCTTCACATGAACACCTCACTTAAGGTGTTCTCGGCGAACCAATGAAGCAATTTGAATTTTTACTCTATATACTTACACATTCAGTAACAGGAAGAAAGAAGTATACTTAAAGCCGAGCCAACCAACTCCTCCTCTCGTTATTGTGGGAAATGCAGGTAAATGTCAACTCTTCGCTTGATACATAAATTTTGGGAATCATCAAGGATCTTGAAAGGTAATCGAAGCATCCATGAGGGGCTTCAACCATCCACTTTCGGAGGAATAAGTCTCTTCAAATCCGCTGGCCCAACCACTACGTACGGATGACGTATTTGTAAGGTCCAGTAAGCTTAACAAACCATACGATTGCCGTTCACTAGTAGTATTTTCTTCTTCACTAGTATTTCTTCTTCCTCTTATGAAGCTCGAACCTAGCTTGAAAATTTTTCACTCCGCCCAAGAGAAAACATTGCACTGAAAATGCGCAAGCGATAATGGTTATCAACACCTCACTTATACTTCAGTAAAGCTCGCAAGGTCACTCAACATATTCGAAACTTGTTCCCATTTACTCGTAAAATAACAACTCATCCGATTTTATACATCAGGTTTAGATTATTAATTCCCTAAGTATGATGCGCTCGTGAGGGACAGATATTTCCCTGTCTTAATTTCATTTTAAATCCCTTTTACGGAAATTAAGCGCAGTCTCGTCAGTTTCTGAAAAGTTTGGAAATTCGTAAAATGCTCACTTGCTCGGCCACCCAACCCATTCGACGAACTTGTGGACTCTGGCCTAGCATCAAATTGACCTGCGCAAGCGCCTGCGTTAACAATGCGCAAGCACATCCGTGGATGCTCTCGAACCACGCATCCGCTTCTGCCGAATTATTGCACCTACAAAAATGCCAAGGCAGATGAGACAGCATTGAACACACACAGGTATAGTTTATTTCCCTTGAGGCTGAATGCGCCGAAACAAAGGATCTTAGCGACTCGTTTTGAAGACGAAATACGTCAATTTTGGAGCGGGGAGCATACTTCGTTCGACAAAGTTCATGACCGTACCTGAATGTAATGACGTATCTGCCGGAGGGCGATCTCATCTCGAACATTCGATTCTCGACGTCTTCGTGTTGCAAACTGGTCCTTGTCACGTATGCCAGCTTCAAAGCGATACTTCGTATTCGGTCCCGAATTTCATCGTCCCACTGAATCCTCTCCACTATGTTGTCTCGGCGCATGCACATATCCCGCATAAACTGCACTGTAAAACGCTCATCACTAAAAACCAATTATGCACAACATGCTTTATCCCTCGAACAAAACGTCCCACAATTCAACTGTACAAATGTTTACCAATAAGCCGAAACCTTTCCCCTTTCTTTGAAACCGCAATGGTCAGTCTATGGAAGCCGTTTTTTGGATACACTATTTTAAATGAAACAATCAATCACGAATCGTAAGAAGATAATTTCGTATCTCCCAGTTTCCAAAGGTGTCTCTTTTTCGAATCTAACTTCTCAATGATGCCGAAATATCGCTTAAATATAGGGCATACCATGCAAATCCACTACTCGGCCTGCCTTCTTGAGCGCTCTGACGGCCTCATCGTGCGAAGCATCACACAGTGATTCCCCGTTAACTGCCACTATCGCATCACCGACAAAGAGTTGACCGGTTAGGTCAGCGGCCATTCCCTTGAAAATCTTGCTGAAAACAAAGTCAGTTTTATGACTACCTCCCTGCAAATGTTTTCTTCTAAAAAACAAAACAATCTTGTGAAATGCGATGGAATCAGAAAAAAGAAAAATGAAGTTTTATATTCGAAATAATTTGACTAGAAGTTGTTACGCTTTCGACGACTAGAAAGTCTCAAACGAAGCTCTTCATCGTAGTATTCTTTGCAAATTAGGGTTGAGTCGCTGAGGCATTAAAAGCTGAAGGAATCTCGTAAGTGGAAATTACGAAAGAGTTCTGACGTTTCCTACGGAAGATCTGTGAAACCACGAGTAAAACAGCGGGTAAGTGGCTAAAGCGAAATGGGTAAAAAAGAAACATACTCGCAGCATCTGCTTGATCCGACCCGAGATTCATGGAAATGCATATGGCATTTACGATTAATGCAATCTACGCGTGGAGATATTACACTAACTTTTGAATTTCTAAAGTGTAACAACAAACTTATAGTAATTTGTCTGGTCTAATGGTGGCTTTTTTGCTCTTCTATGATAGCAAAAAACGTCGAACTCGGTGGGACTCAATTCCGTGAGCGCGATTCTGTCAAGCTCAGTTCATCCTTGCACATTAGAGGCAGAACGCGAACGCCGTCCGTTTACTATAGAGAATGTTCGATTTTAAACGTCAATAATCATCGGGGATTTTGCTTACAAAACTATTATTTTTGCTGCATTTCACAGTGGAAATAAAGAAAACAGCTGCAAAGTAACACTCTCAGAATCACACAACAGTGAAAAAACAACTAACCTGATAAGGATGGGCATATTATTGTCACGACCGCCCTTGATACTAATGCCCAATCCATTACCGTCATGTTTCACTACGCGTACTGTACGCGTCTCAGCACTCACTCCATGCTCGCCATCTGAATTTGCGGTCAACGTTAGCGCCGTTTCATCGAGTGTTGCGCACAATTTATGCCACTCGCCGTCGATGAGAACGTCGAGAAACGAGCCCCTCACCGACGCCATAACGAGTCCATCCACCTGTGGCCACCCAGCTGCAGAATGCTCCTTTTACCTGCATATTCACTGACAGCGTTCGACCGCTGAAGCAACTTTCAACATACACTCTTTCACATCCACTACGTCACCTCACCTTGCTACGACTAAAGCTAAAAGCGTAGCAATGTTGATCCCCGTCGCTAAACACAGGTTGATTACAACGGCTGACGGTCAGGTGATTCCAACCTGCTGTACACCTAATGGGCAATTTTTTGCGGCTGCATCCGAGACGAAATACACAACGTAAGAAATAAAACGCTCACATCACAGGAACAGCAGCGTCAATGATTACCATGAATGGTAATAAGTAGGGTTGTGTAACATTAGAGCTAGCTAGACATGAGGTCGACGACGATGGATACATCTCAGATCGAATTTTTGGAACAAGAGATAAGGAAGAACATCTTTTCTCCTGGGCCAGAGAAGTAAATATCCTAGTGCTCTTAGATCTGAGGTTGTTACGATCGCGGCCGTTGGTTAAACTGCAGTTGCGAATGCAACAACTCAAACAGCACAATCGTGAGTGCAGGCAGCACAAAGGTATGAACGGGTCGAGGCGGATGTGACATCACTTCCAGTGCACTTCTGTATTGTCCACCGAAATGCAAAACTTCCTCCTTTGTTTAACAACACCTGGTCTCCTTTTGTTTAATGTTGGAAGGGTGGCAGCATTCCCTCCTCCATCTCGATAGGTCGACAGCTGTCGCATTCACAGCGACAACTTCACCACAACACTCTGGTTACGATAAGAGCCTAGAGGCAACGTTAGCCATGTTTCGTATACAGACAACAACGTCGAACAAATCGCCGCACCCAAACCTCATCCTCCCGCTCATTATGTTTGCTCAACATCCAACAATTCACGGAAATCCGAATTTGTCCAGATTCCGCAAAACTTAGGAAATCACCGACTTTGAATGCAATCGCTACGTGACGCAAAACGTTGATTGCAGCTGTCTAGTATCATTCCTGCAAACAAATATGAAAGGTGAACACGGGTGGATTTTCGTCTCTCAGGGTTTTCCATCTTTTTTGATGCATGAGAACAAGTATTACCTGTAACTCACCTGGATGCAAGATAAATGTTCATGGGCAGGTCACAGCTCACGTACCAGTCCTATGCGGTTTGCATAACTTTAGCATCGGTCCTATTTGAATGGCATCCAAATCATATAAAGCGTCAACCTCCCATCCCCTTATCAGGATAGTTAAGGTACGCCTCAGATGGGGCCGAGTACATCATTTCACGGTTTATACCAAAACTCTTACATTTCCACCACACCTGCTGCTAAAATATTTGAATATAAGTGAAGGAAAACTCGTAATATTATCTGTAGAAAGCGGTTGATGGAATCGAACGTTTTGCGTTTGCAGAGAGTTTTCAGCAAGCTTCACTTAGCATTTCAATATTCCATAATTCAATGATTCCACCTGAATGCTGTCGAATCAAGCACACATCGGAACCGCTCTTTGGCTGTATATCGTTCGCGCTAATACGGATCGGATGCTTTGTACGTCGTGTTTCAAAAATGTATTAACGTCTCTTCATTAAAAACGTTGCCAATGTGCTCAAATCCTGTGACGTTTGTGATCTCATGCACAATTCGCTCTAGTTTTTTGAAATAAACATAGGTTCTGATTTTTACTAACAGTGATCACATTTATGTACTTGCCATCTTTTTTTTATTGGAATATTTCCAAAAAAGAAAAATTGGCGTTGATCGAGCTTATCACCATCCAATCTGCAAGCATTCATCCACTTCAACCAACTATAAATTTCTTTGTAGAATGGTGCACAATTAATCAACCACTCGCCTATTATCTTGAATCCGAATAAAATGCAATGAGACCTAATGTTTGCTTTATTTTCTACGTAGTTCATGTGTTATCTTCTCTATTATAAAATGTTAGCGTGGAAATTAATTTATTGATTACGAGCAGGTACTAACTATTAGTGCACGTCACCAGGTTTACACTCTTCCGTCCACAATCACTGATGTCGCATCATTCATCGACCTCTTTCTGGAAAACGGACGAATTGGGTGGCACGAATTTGTAGATACAGTTGTTTGCCTATGGAGTAGTTGTCTAACCCTCAGGATGAAACGCTCATTCATATCCACAAAGAGAACGGGGTTGATTAAACTGATTACAACAAAAGGTTAAATTATCGCTAGGTACTCGTTAGAGTGTCGAAGCACCTCAATGCCGATGCAGTATATAAATCAATCGAATTGACAACACAGTATCATTTATTAAACAGCTGTATTATGACAGATACACAACGCATTTTACAAGCAACTCATTCGATGCCAATAAAACTACAATCAATAGTGAATAAAATGCAGCAAAATCTGCATATTTGACGGCGAGGAATTGCATATCACCGAGCTGCACGTTGTGTCCAGATTAGACGTTCATCTCAGCTCATATCATCTGCACTCTTCAACGTTTAGATCATGATACAACACACATATCATACAAGTAATGTACAACAATACTGCTGGCCTATCCTATCGAAGCTTCATCATCAAAACCCTAAACAGGAGTGCTATTAAAAAGCTGCAGCAAGCATTTAATCCCACACACTCTAGATGGATTTTCTTGATGATAATCGTACAATATTTCCCCATAGAGGTGATTCGGTTAGTAATGAGACTATGCCTCAGATTCAGTAGGCTCGAATATTGAAACGTTTTGTCACGAAAAAAGAGAGGAGGGGGGTACTCGATGTTATACGAGGGGAAACTACTCGTTAAACTTCAACCTTTGAAGTTTACCGAATAAATTTTCAAAGAAACAATTTTTTAGCATGTGGCTGTAATTACGCATTTGTTTTTTACAAAGTAAACACCCTTCGGCAATGCGCTTTATGAGTCCACAGCTTTTGGTGATTACCGAAAAAAAACCGCTTCCCCACCAATCGCGTCGTCATAGCAATTCAAAAATTTTTCCATATATAACAAGTGGAATCGAACAATTCCCTTGGCACGTTCCGCCTTACCTAAACAAGCGATAATAAAATGCACCCGTCGATTGATAAGTTGTAAAGATGCTTTAATGTTGTAAGAGAGCTTCAATTTGATAAAGCATACCGATTGTTGACGTCCGAAAAGAACGTTTGCCACCAATATTTATATTCCTCATGAAGCGCCAATAAGAATTATAAGAAGTGCGGCGATGACAAGTGCAAGCACTACGAAAATACTCACAAGCGTTATTGTCAAACACTGTGCCTGAAAGTTCCTTCTCTCATGTCGCACCTGGCAACTGTCGTTTTGACTACGTAACCTTGAAGAAACACTACATTCTTGACCTAGAACGCTTCTTCTAACTCTCTCTCTCCCTCCCTCCCCTCCTCTTCCTGTCGATTCCCCATTAATATATCATTAACTACTTCTTCATATCAAAGTAAGGTAAGACAGGACCTTAACGTCGACTTAGCGGTTCGTCAGAAAAGGTTTTCATTCACTCTGGTGTTCTGGCACAATGCACAAAATTTTAAAAAACCTGTTAAATAAATAGTCCCAGGATGGACTGAAATATTATCAAGGCTGGTGGTGAAATTAATAACAGTTGCCCTTCGGATTACTCTGGCTTGTTCGAAGAAATAAACAATTTTGGTGCAGTATATTAACGATTTATCATCGTTTCCAACTGACAAAAGCGACAAGTAATTCAGCAGTCATCTGGAAAAAGCGATACCACACTGCTCAAGTAAGAAGAGAAGTCTAAAAAGCGACCTTTTGATCTTCTTTGCCTCGAGTGATTACACGCACCGTCTCCCCTCGAAGTTGGCCAGTCGAGTTCATCTCGAATGATATGGCAGCTGCTTGACGGCGCTTTTTTAGTGCGATCACCTAAATAACGTATTCACCCCTGGAAATCAACGGCAAGTTCATCAAAAAATGATGTTAAAATGAATCGAATTTCAAACATGCTTTTTAATTTCCAAGGCTGAGCACCTAAACGTGAGCACATCGTTTGATCTTCGTTGTGAGGTGATGCCGTTTCACTCAGGTGTGTAAACAATTCACCGAAGGGACCCCTTAGGTGCTGTACCATTTAGTGAATGTGGAAATATATTTTAATATTTAGTTTGAGCCACTTTTGATTTGCATATATATTTAACTCCGTCTTTGAAAAATTTTCAGAAGTGTTTATTATTGCTGCGTAGTTCACTAAAAATAACGGCTGATTGGATTAACTCCATCTGGATATGCAAATTTCGTTGGTGCGGGAAATAAGTGAGTGAGTAACCAGGAGAGTTTTCATTAAACAGGTCAGTAAACTAGTTTAGCATACAAACAATAAAAACAATTAAACTATAAATAAATGTGTGATATCCCTTGATCTTATTTTGTTTCGGAGGTCGGCTAAAAATTTGATAAATATGCAAACTAACAATCGCGTTCAGCAACTGAAATTTCGACAAATTAGTGCTCATTTTATTAGCTAGTGGATACATCGACAAATATAAACCAGCATCATTTGCATTCAGCCGATATCGATGGTTTCAAATGAATTTCCCTTCAAATTGAAATTTCGAAACAACAGACTAAATATCGATGTGAGCGAAACAGTCGGACGACGCAGTATCCGTGAAAAGCGGGGAAATGACGACTGTATATGGCGAGTCAGTGGTGCGATGAAAACGACAGTGCAATAGTAAATCGTATGAAACGAATGAGATTGTTGCCTCGTCAATTAGACACCATCACTTACCTCCATTGTAATGAGAAATAGAATAACGATGAGAATATATATGACGACCAGCAAAATCGCCCACCCACGATCGCTCCATACGTGGAAAAATATGGCGGCAATGAGAACTGAGATCGCTAAAAGCAAAATATATCGCTATTATTAGATTTCAAAGCGATTCATATTTAATGAACAATTTAGCAGCGCACTGAAATATGAAAGCGTTTAGGCTTATCTCTTACGAGTGACCAAAATTGAAGCACCGCACGCCCATCCAGAACCATCGCTAAGATTTAGAGTGGTTCTTAGCCGTTAACTGAGTTTGACATTACGTTTGATATACATATATCTTTTTTGTTCTGAGGATAGGATAATTTCTTAAGTAAAGTAATACCAGCAAGAGCGAATGCAAATGCGCCAGCTAATCTGTGCAACCAATTAAAAATAGGCCTCGCTTTGGCATCTGGTGCGCATCGAAGTAAAGCACCCAACGGCTGTGCTACTGCAAGACCAACAGACACAGCACCGATCTGAAATCAATAAAAATCGTCTCGTTAGTAAGAGAAATAGTTAATGAACTTAGCAACGATCTGAAACCAATTTAGTGGAAATGAAGCAAAGAGAGAAAAAATAAGCAAGTGTAATTAGGAGAAAGTAAGGTCGAATTTTGTAAATGCAAAAAAGAATAACTTGCAGATTCAACTCGAGCTTCACCTGCGGCAAGAATACCTTTGTGAAAAGTTAAACACACGAAAACATAAGGTAAAAATGAACCTAGAATGCTAATGAATTGTTTTAACAGGTAGCAGTGTCGTTAGCAAAAACCCATCTGAACGCTTCCGCAGCGGATTTTTGACGTTTTCTACTGTGAAATAGTACACATTCCCACCAGATCCTCTTCATTTGTAAAAAATTGTATCCTATCCTAAACTTCATTTACGATAATTCATTAAATGAGTTTTGCGAGAAATATGAGAAAAGTCACTCCCCCTATTCCTTGGCACTGCATCAAATTTAACACATTCTATTATTTGCTGATGTTCTGACTGTTTGTTTGCTCAAGGTTAACACATTATTACCTTTTGGACACGGTTTTATTCATTCTTTAACGTTATTTGAAGCCGCCTAATATTTCAAATTTCAGCTCAGGTGGAAAAGACTTTTCACAAGAGACAGTAACGATGGAGAGCGTTTTCCATCGAAGCCAATGAGACTTATCTCAATTGCTAAATTAACATGAGATACCTGCAATTTCTGTCAGTAGAGCACTATCGCCAATTGTTGTAAGGACCTCGTATGATAATGCAAATATTGCAAACAAGTCTTCCTTTAGTCAAATGAATTTAACATGAATTTGTCCGTTAATGATGGAATTCTGATTGGTGTTAATCATCGCAATTACGGTCGTCTCGTTTCCAGTTTCTAACTAGAATACAAAAAACGAAGTCATAGCGATTTTTTAGGGCACTCAATCTGAAAATGTGCCAATATACCATTACCCACCTCCCATATAAGAATAATACTATTCCCTTTATTTGAACGCTCGGGAGGTAAATCTCAAGAAGAACGCATTACGATTTCTAATTATGACGATCATTTCAAAATCGAACAAAATGATATTTTTTATAATTTCTGATATGCACATCAAAGGAAAACGAACCAGTGAATGCACCGCACCAGGCGAAGTGTTTGTAAATTCAGAGCGTCCAACAGCCGGACCTGTCCATCGCCATCCTTTCCCGATAAACGCAAACAACACAGCGAATAGCATCGCAACCACACCGAGAACATTCAATGAGCGATGGATCTGAAAGGCTAACGGTGTGCTTTCACCACAGCCGAATCGTGCTGCCGCATATGAACTTAGCGTAAACTCCGATTATCTGCTAAATTCCGCTGATTGATACTGAAAGCATCGACTGGTGGAATTCTCAACCGGCAATCGTTCACCACCCACCGGTTGAAACAAGCGACGGATGGAAATCGAACCCACCGAATCGATCCAAAAAGTCGAATTTAAAGCGATACCGATAATTACAAGTCCTGTTTCACCGTTTGGTTTCCACGGTCGAGACCATACCGTATCAGTTACTTATACCTAAGCTCTTTTTGTTTCCGAATGTTGCAAGCTGATTAGACTGTGAGCGAAATCAAAGACAGAGGTATGTGAACGTGAGCGCAAGAAAATAGAACAAAGACAAAAAGCCAAGGTGGTCATTGATGCTCACTTCTGCAAACTGCGCATGATGAGATTTCATAAAATAACAACAAGAAATATGCTTTATTAACAGACTTATGAACTCGCTGAATCTTCTCCTATCCTTACTTGTTCTACCACTTTTTGCATCAACGCTCAAGAGTGGCTTAAAGACCTCCCATCTCGCCAGGTCCTCTGCTGGCCCGTCTCCACCTACTATTATGACATTATATATGCCAACGTCTCTGCTGAACCCTTTGCATGTGCATGCATTTCACCAAGCCCATTTTTGTACAATATACAGAAATCGGTTTGGGTTTTATGTGGAGTACAGTTTGGCAAAACGCTCTTAGAAGGAGCTTTGCGTGCAAAAGCGCTCCCCCATTAAATGCCGCAATGAAGCGTATCATCATGATTATAGCTGAAATTTGAATGGACCTTTCAAAGGAAAGAAAGAGCGCCATTGGACTCTCGTCTGAACGTTGATACTCCCAGGTCGACTTAAACACAGAACGCTAAAAGCAATATCGGTTTCGAGTAATAGCAACCTTCGGTCCCCTAAGAACCAATGAGGGTCCTCGGTCTCATATAAAAGCTACAACAAGTTGCAGGGCGCGCATGTCGGACACTCAAAGTCTAATGAAAGACAGGAGGAGATAAGGAAAAATTCCAGTTTTGCCACAGAAACCATGAACTAGAACAGTGAGCGTGTCACACCTTACAGGTGCCAAAGACTCCAAAAAAAGCGTAAGTTTTATTAATCACTAACAGCGCACACAGTGTCCTAACGTTATCGCCACTACAAGGTTAGCACGCAACAGTGATGCAAAGTCCTTTTCCAACGTTTAGTTGTCGATGGCTGAAAGCTCTAATGGAGAGGTATAGAGTGGACGGATAACAGGAGGGTTATTTTCATAATATTGTGGTGCATTCACGAATAGCAGCATTAGACAGTGCGTTCAAATACCTCATAAATCATATGCCAACTTCCCCTCTCGTAATAGCTTTCCACGCAACTTTAATAAGGAATATAAGGAGGCATAGATGCGATCTTCTTAAATCACCGCATTCCATAACATCCATTCTGTAACTCGCATTCTGTAACTAAGGAAAATCCCGTAATATTCTATAACATAGATGTAATCTGCGTCCCAATGTGGAGCTGTTTTTAGTCAAAATATCTCCGCTCCTCAGCCATGACCTACCTTATTTTAAAAACTCATATAACTCCCCTAATTATTTGAGTTAACCTCCGATTGACGTACTCAGTTAAGAACACTGTTGCACTAGCTCTCTTGTCGTTCCGTTGCACGCTAAAATAAATCACGTTGACCATGGTCCCTTTCTCCATGTATTTTTGATGCAATACCAGCCGTGAAAGAACGTTATTTTCCTAGCAGGAGCTCCCCAGGTGTCAAATACGAGCGGCCGTTGCACACGTCCCAGTTCCGACCGCTAACTACTAACTACTGCTATTAAACCGGATTAACACCATGCGAATGCGCAGCCTCTCAACATTCTTCATCGGAAATGCGCTACAGAATAATCTACTGCAGAAATGAGGTATTCAGATAATCAGTTTGCTAGGCAAGGATCTCATTTAAAGTGCTGACTTGTCTGGTGAAATATGGAAATATTAACGATCAAAAGACGTACATGAAACCAGATGCGCAATCCGAAAGGAGATTTAGTTGGCAAAAAGTTACGCAAATATCGGGCTGATACGATAGCCGTAGCGATAAAGAAGAACCACGCACCCAACATTACCATTCCTTCAAATAGTCAACATTGTCACAGAAATATATCAGTTGGCGAATTCGCCTACTCCACATCTGAGGCAATTTAGCTCTACAAGTTATTCCACATCTCGGAAAATCTGACGGCAAATTGCCACCGATTCTGAAGCGTTGGTAGAAACCATCTTTTGTTGTTTTATTTACGCACATTCGAAACTGTATATGAGTCGGAATATTCAACCGCCTTTTTATATAATCAGCGACAACAGCATTTCTCGACTCACTTTGTCACATATAACCTGGTAACCTCGTGAATTCCAACTTGTGTAATGCTGCACCATAGAACACAGCTAATGCTGCAAAGCGTCTGAGACATTAAATCGAGAATGCTAGAACAGAATTTGCAGTTTTACGGTGATCAAAAAGCGCGATTAAATGCAAGGAAATGACGAACCGTGGATGCGAACAAAGAAACGTCTCGTCTTCTTGGAAAGCATTGAGTCTCTCGCCTCATCTGGCTTGATCGCTTCCACAGGCTCGCTGCTAAACATGGCCACGTTGAATTTGCCAGCAGCAACCATAGGGAAGTCATCGGAACTCGTATCGAGTGAATGCACGGCGAGAGCTGCAAGCACAACTTGATGAATACACTCTTCATAAGTTTCTATTCTCGATGCGGTCAATTATATCCTTCGCCCTTAACTTTTCCTTCACTAACTCATAAGTACGACTGCTAAGCGATATACACTTTTGCAGTTTTGTACATTAGATGAGCCATACTTACATCATTTGCCAACAAATAGCAACGTATTTTAAATGATATCTTTCGATTGTGCCACCCACGAAACATTTCACTGCTCAGTCAAATACCATCGAAATCAGTCAGCTCACCAAAAAGTTGCAACGTTTTCCTGAACTATGCAGCAATGAATTTTCAGAAAGCGACTCAAATTCATGAGAAAAAAAACAGAACATATCGAGTTATTACTCTGACTTCTCTCGTTCTCCTATTCAAACTAATGAACACATAGAAATACAAAAACATTCATACTTTATATATATATATATATATATATATATATATATATATATATATATATATATATATATATATATATATATATATATATATATATATATATATATATATATATATATATATATATAATATTAATGAGCGATTTTTCTGAGCCCTAATTCACTAAACTACGGTATTCGCCTTCAGAATGGAATCTTGAAGATACCGTACTTTTTGGATCCTTCGTTATACCATGAGCGAGAAGAATGCTGTACGTGTCGTTAAGGTTTGCAAAACGTTCGCCATCTCCGACAATCAGCTGCCGAAATTTGCAGTATATTTTTCCATTATTCCGACTTGCTTCGATTAGCTCTACGTTTTTCTCTTCTTTTGCCTGCAATCTCGAATCTGCTGCAACATCAGGCAAAGCAGTTAAAACGCTCAGTTCTGCTTAACTGAGAAATAAAATGAATCTGCAAGGAAGCTAATATTTTGCAATATAAACATCAGTAACTTCGAATAGCGGAGATGAAATACTCCAGGCGAATCCACGTAAAGCTGTAGCCAGCAGTGATATTTCTACCCTACCTTTTTCAGATATATGCAATCCTTATTATCATAATTCTTGCAGGTGACCTTAATCTATCATATGTAAGAGCTCCGCTATATCTGTGGCTACAGTGGCCGCTGCGCAGCAAGTGAACCAGTCCCCCTCCTAATGCAGTAGGCTAGATGCAGACCAGCCTCATGGGCGTCCAACCGATTCTGCTTTCAAGATCAGCCCACCCACATCTCCCCCCCCCCCCCCCCCTCCTCCACAGATAAAGAGATCGACTGACATCAAATATTAAGCCAACTATCCAGTTGCTGCGACTAGGATCTTCTCACATCAAAGAAGTATACGTCTGCCACCGCCATTTTTACTCCGTAAAGCATCGTTCTGAACAAAATGTTACAATAACATGTGAAATACCTGCTTTCTCTCTCACGAACCCGTACCCCCACGATCCGCCAACTCATGTAGAATCATAGATAAAGCTGTTTCGCTTGATCGTTTCAAGAAAGCGACAAACCTAACGATAATATACTCTTCAAAATCTCGACAAGATTACTGTGACTGCTCATATAACTTCTTGCAAGTATATTTACATTTCTGGGACCGTATGAGCATTATTCATCGTTCTGGTAAGTCGCAACTAAAAATTACTCCCACTTTACGGAGTACGTGCTTCCGTTTTCGTAGCTCAACGCCTCTTTATAAGTTATTAGATGCCAGCATTCCAAAAGTGCATCGTTTCGTGTTGAAGAATAAACGACTCCACGGTCAGATATTACAACTTGTGTGAACTTTCCATGTTTTAACACGTAGAGGAAGGAATATTGCCTGTGCGCTCGTTAGTTAGATACTCCGCCGTCCAGCGATGACTAAGCTGATGTTAGAAGAAGGTGGGAGGGGGAAAGGATGAGGAAGGAGAAGGAAGAAGACGGGATCGGCCTTTGCGAAATATCTCTCTTTGTGAAGTTAAAATGCTATGGATCCATCCTTAATTTCAACTGTTGAACTCTACTCTATTTTGGTATATTTTCACTTAAGCCGTTATATACACCTCAACTTAAAAGAAAAAAGAAACTGAACTATATCGTTATGCACAAACTTATTTGTTTGACCGACAATGCTGTATGCTCTACCAGTCAAGGCTATACACTCATATAACACACTGATATAGCAACATTCCATGCCATATGTCTAATTTTCGAGTTTTCCCATTTATTAATTTCACTTCATAACAACTGAAGCGATCATCACGTAGTAAAATGGCTTAGAACACTGTCATAAAAGGCGATGAATGAGACTGTTAAGGACGCATCAAAAATGATGAAACAACGAACTTGTTCGGTCTTGTTGAGAGGTGTGTTCGATTTGCCATCATTATAGGATAAATGCACCTCAGCGATATTCGCATCGTTGAAAGCGCAATGTGTTACAGGTTCCTCTCCCTAAGTGATGCATTTTATAGTTTCATTCACATCGAAACAATGTTTGCACATTGAAGAAATGAACGATTTCTTAATGCTTATTTGTTCACGACGGAAGTCGACACCCTATCACTGCTCTAAAACGCACACAATCACGAAGCGGAAAGCAACAGGTTTCCTTCTCTGCCAAAGCTTCCTCACTTTCTTTACGAATTGTGCCGCTGCACGGCACAATTCAAGGAAATCCATAAATCATCAAGCAAATAGGTACCTACTTCATTCCTTAACTGCCGGAAAGTTCGAACAATCTTTCATACAAAAAAAAAAACAGTTACATGCGACGGTGCCCAACGCGCAACTCAATACAGCAAGCGTGCGCTGAATAGAAATATAGCGTTGCATTGGAAAAATTAATAAACGACGTGGATAAACGTCATCGATGTTTGATGGGATCTTCTCAATGATCATAACTTAGAAATTATTTCAGGTAACAATCATTTCAGGCAACATTATTTTTTATTTCAGTTAAATTGAATACCATTAAGTCATCTTTCGAGAATCCAACGGCAATATAATTCGATGATGGATCCGAAACAACGTTGAAAATTTCCATAGTAACCCATCCATCATTTTCCGGAGCAAAACTGAATATCTGCCGACAAATGTTGTGATGCTGGCAGCTTACCGGAATAAACAGGCATCCCTGAAAGAATCGACCCTAACTATGCATGAGCGGACTATCTGGTCTTATGCTTTCGTTCATGGACCAGCTTCGGGCTTTCCCTATAAGCGCCAAATTTGGACATTCATTACATTTTTTTCACTAGCGCTAACATTTTCAAACGAAAGGGCAGGAGGCGAGTGAAAGCGAGCTCGCCGTAAAAAGTTTTTAGATTCAACCGGTTGAATACTCTCAGTAGGTTGCTCGGAATTCGCAACATTATACCATATCCTCAAACAGTGACCACCCAGATCCGGTTTTTATCATCCACATGTCCAATCAAGCAAATGTTCAACAACCACAGTTGATGAAAAGTTCAGAGAAAAGCAGAAAACTTATAGCAGGCGACCTTCAAACTACTAGTTAGCAAATAATTTCGAAGTGTTTTTTGTGCTATTTCTTGTGACAGCCTTTTTCCACCTGCAGCCGTATATAAAGATGGCTATAGTCAATTAAAAATGATTTGCTTCGAATTGTGTTTTTTTTTTTGCAGTATCCCGGTATTGTAACAATTCAAAATAAGAGTGCGAGGAACTAAATCACACATGCACATCACTGCTTTGGTATCCAATTACGAGGTAATTCCACGTCTAGAAAATCTCTTTTTAAAAAGGCGATAGCTAGGATAATGGGCTGTAAACAGTCATAGTCGATTTTTTAGAATGGTCGGAGAAAAGATTTGCAGTTTTGGAGCGACCAACAAAGCAATCGTCACACCCGTTAATCCAACACTAATAAAAATCAACAGACACTGGCTCAAACAGATTGTGAAAATCTGATAATCAATCCACAATATGGATGTGCTGAGTGGTTAACTTTAAAATCAACTTCAATGGGAGAATGCGCAGGAAACCCCTTTTTAGCTTGGAAAGTTTTCGTAATCGCCAATCAGAGTAAAGATAGCAATTGCAATCATTTGGATATTGCTCAAAGAAACATCGAATTTATGGGTGCACCTGCAAGCTGCCCTTTAGAAATAACTCCTCTCTATTTGCAAATGAAACATTATTGCACTTCATTAGACAACACCACTCGAACTGAAGAATCGCTTGCTTTATGAAACGCGTTCAATGAGCATGTTCTTCACATTCATATAGCGATTCTCGTCTTAATCAGCCGATTAGTGCCATATGCACAATGTCATGATTGTGATTCGGAAGTGAGATGGCCAGCTGAACGTTGAGTGGTACATATTTCTAAGCGGCGCAATGACCATCCAGCAAACAATTTTGCCAAAATCAGAACTGAAGAGCCAATTTCTGACACTACTCTCATTAGGGGACTTTACTTCCTAATTTTTCAGTAATGTATGTAATGTGCACAATGCATGAACCAGTAATTCTTGTATAAAGAAGCTTGTGAAACGAAATAAAACTACTCAAGGAGCAACAAAAAAGGACTTTCCGGTTCCCGACGAATCTAATCTAAATTCAGTGCGATCATGACGACATCTGATATGATTCAGGTAGAACGACGCAACGCTTAAAACGAGAAAAAAAGATTTCCAAAAGCGCTACGCGTCAGTGACAGCACGTCAATTACGCGTTATTCGCTTTTGGTGCGGCACTAGTGAAGTGTGAAGGATGCACGGATTCTCCTCAACTTCGATGACCGAGGATGACGAAGTTTTCTTTCAAAAATAATTGCCTTTAAAAATAAACAATTTTTGAAGTTTTCATCTCTACGATACAGTCGTTTCACAACTTTTCGAGTTCAGCCTTAACATATGACATCGGCACACCTCCATCTTATAGATAGGGAGGGGGGGGGGGGGGGGGAGGGCGAGGAGAAAGGGAGAGGGGGCTAGCCGCAAACTTTGGTACCCCTAGTTGACTGAAACAATTGAGCGTGAAAACTGACATTTTCAAGGATCGAAATGTAATCGGACGGTAGATAAACATTAAAAGGGAATGAACATTTGGGAACCTGTAAACGGATATTAGAAACAGCGAAGAAGTTTCACAGAAAAAAAAAACACCTGAAGTTATCAACTTTTCCATTTTTTTAAAACCGACTTAACAAATTAAAATCCACAATTCAACGTTAATTAAACGAAACAAGAAAAAATTCTAATTATAAACACTATTCCTTGCAACGTTACCGACCAAATTCAACTTCGCAATATCAAATGATCTCGGAAAAGTGGTCAGTTTCCCATTCTGAATTCGCTTCGACAACTCCTGACAAAAGTCCCTGTCGAAAATCCAATAGAAATATGTAGGTCATAAACTTTGGCTTGGAAAAAGTCGAACTCTAAGATGTTTTGAAAATTGGAGAAGGAAAGCGGATGTAGTTTGGCAAAAAATTGCCGCTTACCATTCCTTCAGGAACTTGTAACATACGTAGCTTGACAATAAAACACAGCTGACACCTCATATCACAGTAATAAATTCTCTAATAAACGTCTGAAATCATTAGAAAGTTCTTCAATAAAAATCATTCATTGGCAATCCACCTTTCGCTCCCGACTCTCGCAAAACGGAAACAGTTGATTTAAAGAATCCTATGCAAAAGATGAGAAATCTGCAAGCGACAGGATTTCTCGCCGAAGGGCTCGATAAAGAGGTGGCAACTCGGTGCTAGGTATATGTATTCTTTCCTTTCATCCACGTTAAGAGAGGACCTGCCTAGTGCAGGAGGCTATGAATTGCTGTGGATATCTCATCGACTGTATATATGTTGCAGTCTTTAAAATTGGTATGGAAGAGACAGAGTTCACTTAAAGAATGTGCAGAGGACCCGCATCCCGTGCATGCTGTTGATGAATGTGTCGTTGAATTGCTTCAGAAAGTACGAAATGCCTGAAGCTTATAGTATTTATGGTTAAACAATGCGCAAATAACTAAAGTTGCAACTTATAAATCCCCTGCAGTTGGGTGGCCACCTATCGATGAAAGACGTTGCAGAGGTGTCCAAACATTTACCTTAGCATTTTGGCGTAAAATCATTTCGCATTAAAAACTCTGTGGGAAAAGTGCTTAAAAAGGTTTCTTCTAAGACAAACACGAGAAGGAATTAAATAATTTTTTACGGGGGAACATAAAATCGCTCGCGACATTTCTCAACTCGGCTTGTGCTGCGCTCATCTATGTCCTTAGTTTCTTTTCCCCTACGACCTTTAGCGTGCGATTTAGGCATTGAAATTTTCGGCAAACGTGCATTCACCCTTTTGAAGAGAAGTATTTGTATATGACATAAATGAGGGAATAATTTTTGCAGTCAATCAGCCACACACAATCATGCATATGCACCCCTTCCGGTCATCGTACATTTCTTGCTAGCGCTGCATCTCAACAAAAGGTGCAAGGAAGCGAATGATAGCGATCTGCTTGGAACAGTGCCAACTTACGGTGCGAGCAGTGGAAAAAATGCCGTATCGCCTCAAACAGAAAACCACCCATAAATACCTAGCTCTGTTTCAAAGATAGCGAGGGGCAGGGGAGATAGGCAGGAAGTGAAACTGTTTTCCCGGCAGAAAAATGTTAAGGAGACATTTGCTGTGGCAAAGTAGCTCACGCCGATGGAAAGCGCTGGCCAAAGACTTATTGTTGATGTCCAGTTATGCTAAACTCCTGTCTTTTCTAGTTTCCTCTCAAACATATCAACCCTTGACTCCCACAAAGTACATGGCCGCCCAGAAAAACAGAAATATGGACTTTTTTTGATCAATTCGGACATAAACAACGATTTGTTGCCATTGTGCAATTTGTTGCGATGTCTTTCGGTCATATAAGAATGGCAACCCTGGTTGCTTTCGTATTTCCTTTCCTTTAACAGACTTTCAGCAAGGGTCAAGTTTTCTACTTCGTCAAAAGCCGTGCCAAGAACTGCGAAACACAACGCAATAAGACCCTGCTGAGCTGAGGATAGCTATAAATTCTCCTCCTCTCTAAAGCTGCTGAAAATAAGAATATCGGAATATTCCATCCGATGTAAATATGGCAACTGATTTTCTGGTAGACCGCGATAGGCTTTAGATCAGTTTTCCCTTCAAACCTTAAAATTTATTGAGATTCATATGCTACTGTTATTCAGTGCAATTTCACGACAATCCTGAACAATATAATTGAGGTACTTGTTTATGGATATTGACAGCAAAGTCGATTGATTGTCGAAGGGAAAACTTGTGAAAGCACGTGCATTGGTCTCTACCACTTGAAGCATACAAATTGTATAATCGATTCAACAGAACACCTTTTTGGTTCCGCATTCGGATGCATCGAATTGAGCGCAAGAAGGTCGTGACAGAAGCAGCACGGCCACAATCCAAGCCGTTGTCACATAGCTACGCATCACTTTCCGCATTTCAACTCGTTTGGATATAACTGAAATGGCTGACTTAATGGTTGACAACCTAACAACAAAGGATCCATATGCAGCATTCCTCGGATGGAAGCAGCGATCGTTTAAGACGCATGAGATGCCAAACAGATCAATTAGCAAATAAAACAACCAATAAAGAGGTCATAATTTGCCGTCTGTTACCATCAACCGTATACGACACAAATGAGCAGTTAAAATTAGCGGGTGAGAGTGGTCACTCATGTACATGGCAGCAACTTAAATACAGCTGTACGCCCAAACTTATATCTCAGTAAAGATGAATTCTTCAGCAGCTGTCGCAAAATTGAAATATGCTAAAAGCGGAGTCGAACCCGCTTCGCTTAAGTCACTCTGAAGTTCAAAATGAACATGACTGGGCAAACATAAGTGCAAAAGAAGGCCAGATGAGCTATCACGATATGCGCTTTTGCATTCCACTCATCTAACCAACCGGTTCCACATGCTGCCAAAAAAATATAAAACATACCACGCAACTGCCAGCACAATTCCCCACGCGGGCTTTGTTTTCCTGCACCATGAAAAGTATAAAACGATTGCTAACTTTTCCATCTCTAAATACAGTTAATTTCTTCTAAAGTTAACAGGTCAACTTGAATTATGATGAAGAAATGTGTAACTTTAGCCCCAGTGTTTCCCAAGCTGAAACCCTATAAGAGATAGGCAGACGCGCAGACAAACGTACATACATACGCGCACACATGACCTCGTGGTGCCCTTTATCAAACCAAACTTATTGGAACTGACTAATGCATAAAAAATAAAACTGACCAGTAACTTCAGAGGAAGCCTAGAATTTGGAATTGTCGCATTCCGTGGATCAATCGATGGAGATCTTCAAATATTATATGAGTGAAAAACCTTAAGACTGACGATGTTCAACAGCCAGCAGTTCGATGCATTACCACGTTGTACTTGACGAGACAGGCTGATAAAAATGGGCAAAAAATGATAGACGTTATGGCTGCAGTGGCTGAATGAGGCGCAGAAACAACACATGAACAGATCTTTAGGATGCGAAGTAAATGTTATAACAGATGTTAGCAGCACATCCTTTCTTTACATCCGGCTGTTTTTATCCATACGTTCGTGCCCCGACGTTTTCGATAGCCATATATACAATTAAATTTTCAGAGGCATGCGGAAGTCCGCAAGCACATCAACCGACTGCGAAGCATAATGCGTGCAGAAACAGCACCAAAGTATGTGCGCAGTAGAAACCGTTCTATCTGCGTTGACCACTCGCTAATTATGTGTGCAAAAGCTCACGTGCGACACTTCTGGGCACTATTGTTTAATGAAATACACATACTACAATGGCTTCATAACTTTGCAATATTTAAGGGTATTAGTAATTCTATGAGCCTAATAAAACCGGTATCCCAAAGAGCGGGTCCGCACAAAAATACGTCTCGTTGTTTCGAGTATGCAAAAGAAACGATTGTCTACTCAGACGAGATACGAACGAGACGTAGATTGGACGACCGTGTTGAAACCAATTCGTTATTGCACTTCGCTTTCTTAGAGGATAAATTAAAGGCTTTGCGACCCTGTCAACACATCCATTAATCCACTGCCGAGTTTGAAATCCCTACTTTAAGCCTCATCGGTTAATCTCTTGAATGCGTTCGAGTCTTGAACTGTAGCGTCTGAAATCAATAGATAATCATATGCATCGAACGGTTTCACATCACCTAAATTTGTTTGGTATGCTAAATAATGGGCCATGAATCAGACAGCCATGGCGTGCACTGCATTACGAGGAAGAGGTGATGCAGTTTGGAGAGCCGCCAACCAAGTCGCTTTGCTCTTCTTCTGATGAGTATAGTGACATTAAAAACGCTATCCAAGGTCGTGCCAGCGTTATGGCATGTTTTCTTCCAAAACGATTTGTGCGGTCACTGTGACACAGACACAAAAACAAGCTCCTACAAACACATACGCATACACAGACACACTGTGACAAGAAAGATGGATACACAGACAGAAGCAACAACTAATTTGTTGATTCGACGAATCTCCGAACAGCACAAATATCATGAGGAGTACGTTTCCGCATGAAAAGTTTATACCGCAACGCAACACGTTGTTAAATCTCCATTGGTCGCATTTTTGTGTGTAGCAACCTATCGTCTCAAAATTTATCGGTGGAAAGAACTGAATTTTCATTTTTGAAACGAATTGAAGCCGCTCGAGTCCGACACCGCCTTCTGTGAAAAATGATGCTCCATATAACTCGTTAGATGTAACGTAGTGGTTGGTATATATATATATATATATATATATATATATATATATATATATATATATATATATATATATATATATATATACAATATTTAAAAAGCTACTTTCGCAGCTTTTTTTGTGAACACTGAATAGAGCAAATGCTGAGGAAAAATGAAAAAAAAGCAATTACGAGGGAAGCCTCAAGTTGAGACGCCCATCCGACATCTCAAAAACCTGAAACGACGACTTCTGCCATTCGCCGTACAAGGACGACTCGCTGCGAAATCTGATTTCGCCTCAAACAATTCACTAAATTTCGCCTACGAAACGCCACTCATAGAGCATTAGGCACTCTTCTCAAATATACGAAAGATTTTCAAGTAAGCCATGCGTGAATTGAGCACGTCGACATACATGGTTGTCATCACATGATACACTCATCTATTAAACTTCGGAAACAAAAATTTTCGGTTCGGCGGTGAAGAAAAATAGTGCACAGCAGCCGCCAAGAGATGATTTTCACTATGGGCAATCGAAAAAAGACTTGTTTCGGACAGATGGAAACTCAGATCCCACTAAGAGAGTTATGCCTCACGCATCCAAACGCAACGAATTTCCGTCAGATTTCATACAGGTGTGTTCAAAAGCGTCTTAGCAATAGCTGCGTTGTGCTCTTGAAAAAAAGAATTTTGTCGCCTTCTTATACATTGGTGCAAATGCTGCTGATACCTTCAATGTGTTAGAATATCCGTCTGCTGCACTGAGGTGCTAAGAGAGGAGAGCAAAAGTTGCGGTGACGCGGCAGTGTCTTCACGGAGATAAAATATTACACCAATTAAAGATAAAGTTGATATCATATCACAATATTCAGAGGTAAACGGCTGCAGAGTGCTCAGATGGTCAAGATATTTCACCAATCCGTTTTCTTGACGACCGTCAGGGCGAATTCATTGCTAGCATGAAGACAGTTTCGTAACTTTCGACCGGAAATTTAAGAAACCTTGTGCTAACTTCTGAAATTAAAGAAAAACACCGCAATTATGGCTACATATGAGCTTCCGCAAGTAATCGCTGCACAGTGCACTATCAGCAGTGCTGATGCCATGAGATGTTTTGATCCTTTTGCTTGACACGCATCCAAGTATTCTCAGTGCATTGCGCATGCTAGTCGGCAATAGCTCCAGAAGTGTCTTCTGCCTAAAGCTAGTGCGACCTTTGAAGATCGCGGCGCAACGACATTCGCTCGCAATGAACGCTTTCCCATATGCAGCTGTAACGACAGCGTTCGACATGTCAGAATATTTCAAAGCTTGTCGTATTTGAGGCATGTTTCCCATGTATTGAATTTGTTGGAAAACGCTCGTCTACAGTTTCGTTTAGTTGAAGAGACTCACTCAACTACACCGGTTGCACTGCTAAAAACTGAAAATTTGCAAGACATCGGCCTCGATATCTCCGTGCTCGGAAACATGCACTAATGAGGTTTGGCGCTATGAGTGCATTTTCAGAATTCCTCACTTTCGCCAACTTAAAAAAGCATTAAAGTACCGAAGAATTCTGATATCGAAAAAAGAGCCACTCGAGCTGCATCTTCTGGATGAACCAAAACGAATCATAGGAATCGGAAGTCTCATCGGCTCCAATGCGATAACCGTTTTGTGGCTGACAAATACCCTAGACTGTGACCATATCGGGAGTAATCGCATGCAACGGCTGCAACACGTCCGGCATGCTCCAGTGATCACTCGCGCATCCTTACAAGGAGCACCCAATGATCGACCTTTGACCTACACCGCCTCGTTTCTCGATAGTGGCCAAATCTGACAGCTGCTACATACTTGTGCGGAGGCTATATTACGACAGAGCCGAGCGAGAGCGCTGCGCCATTTATTTTTATCATTTTCAATCGACTATATCTAGGTGTGAGCATTTTTATAACACATATGAAGTGATTATTTTGCAGCCTATAAGGATTTGTATATAAGGCATGTTACTGATATCTTTAGCCGTGTAACCTAGTTATACGAACGCCATCAAAGCTTATATGAATCATTCTCTGCACCCTCTAAACCTGAGCTCTGCTCTAACGGATGACATAAAAAATAGTCACAGCTATTTGGAACTCTTGAATGTTCCAGCTGAGCACAAACATGCCAATATATGTTTAATTCCAAGAGTTCGCCACCTTTGTCACTTAGGTTTGGCCCACCCCACCACCTCCCCCTCCTCCAAACTGGGCGAAAAAAAACCCCGTAAAAATGGAAAATGATCGTTGCTGTAGCTCTTGCTAGATGGTTGGGGGAAACTCATGATCCGTTTCCACCAAAACGGGCTAAGCAGAGAAAAAGATGGCAAAAAAATGCACGAAATACTCAACTCTCAGTGCAGCGAAAACGAGCGCCAGGTTTTTCATAGGGATGACTCGATGGTAGCGATCAGTGCACGGAAATGAGGAGAACGTTTTCAAATATTTTGAAAGCAAAGGAAACCACAGCCAAGGAATGCAAAAAAAGGTGAAAACGCACATCGGGAAAGCATGTCTTTGGCGTCATCGCGAAAGCGCTATGCATTCTGCAGATTATATTGGTAATCGACGAAATGTGAAGCACAGTAGTTGAGAAGTAAGCTAGAAAGGATATAGGTGAACTAACACTTCCCATAAACCAACAGGTAAAAAAAAAACCAACCCGCTGGCAAGGTAGAGTAAGACAATTTTAGCGCTTAACAGTGGAGACTTACAATAAAGTTGGTCATATATTTCGTCTGCAAAAGATTGCCATGCGATTACCTGCTATGTTTCAACATTGCATCGCTGAAATTGAGCTCGCATTGCTGTATGAAATTATCCAATTCTTAGTCATTCACAACACGTTTAAGAATGTGCAATTGTAGAATGTGGTTTTCAAAAACACATCTGTTGAATTCACCGATAATTTTGGTAGTAATTACCGATAATTCTGGTGGTGCCTGATATCCCACTTCCCAAAGAAATAAGCGTGAATGACAAAGCGGCAAAAAGTCGGACTTGACAAAACGGCAGCCAAAATTTCGAGGAGATACTCGCACCTCCAATGTGACGCAACTCGGATACAAAATTGGCGCCGAAAACAGCCCAGTAAGTTGGAATAGCATGAAATTCGGCCTTCTGAAACTCAAGCTTCCTTAAATTCTGAGCGTAGGCCTAAAAATAGACTTAAACCGAAACACAAGCTAAATCTAAGTCCAGCTTTAAACGTAGGCATTAATGCAGACGTATGGCTAAACGATGATATGCGAGTCATATTATTGCGCAGAATATATCCTCCAAGTTTGGTATTTCTAGCATCAGTGTAATGCACGTAAACAGACGTAAGAACATGGAAGTACACGTACGACCATAACAATGTTACAACTGTGCACTTTGCAAATGTAAATCCGAGAAAGTGAATGAGAAGAGTGATGCACTTCGATAAAAGATTGAAAGAAAAATGCATTCATAGAGGAAAGTCTCTAAAAAAAACTTGCGAAAAGACAGCTAAATAGATGGTCAATTGATGCATATTTCCGCGTTCACGTAAGTTTCCCACTTACAGTCCTGCCAAACAACAGACATTTTGGTCGCGTTAAGAAAGCAGGATTTTAGCAATCCCTTATTGGCTAGAAGTCGTCGTTGCTAAAATTTGAAATTTTCAGCAACGTTATAAACTATTTGTTCGGATCTGTAGTCTTTTAAGGTACTTTCTTGCTGGCACCTGGCACATCTGACGTGGAGTGTAGTAGGGTTTGAACAAACAAGTCAGCACTACTCTAGAACGGTAGAGAATAGAGATCACAAGGTCTAGGCAAATGCTAAAAGCATCAATGCTGCAAAACGTTTCGTATGCAGTTTGCATTGAGCAGTTTGGCGCAGACTAACAAGAAGAGGCGCTCGTTGGTTGGCAAGGCACTTCGAACGCCTCTCCTCCTCTATCACAAACGCTGCTAGCGGCACAGAAACCGGATTCCCATGCCCCATGAAACTTGTCCCCTTGAAGCAAATATAATTGTTGTTCGGATGTACCGAAATTCGCGCCCCTTTATTGTACTTCAACCACACTATATCCCACTATTTGTTTAATCGTTTCCTTGCTCACTAGATATTGAATGACGACTATATATACCGTACATCCTCCAAACGGACCTCCCAGAATATAAGCCCTGCTACAGCCCCTCCCACTTCAGAAAGTCTTTCTCAACCTGCCCTTGACGTGGATGATGAAAATGCACTTCGAGTAACCTATTTGGAAATATAGCACGCGTCATACGAAAAATTGCCGTTATTTCGCAAGCAAGTTTTCCACATATTACAGCCCTGATTACACGCTTACCCTTAACACAAGTCTCTCGTCGACCACATATCCCTCCCAAGAAAGTTGGGAACATCCCCTTCCAATTCGATACCTCCCTTCTACCATGCATTCCTCTATGCGACCCCCGCAGAGCACTTCGATATGGCAACTTCTCTCCCATTTTGTTATCTGCTTAGCGAGCACCACCTGTACGATATACCTGCAACCCCCGCCTGAAATCCTTTTGTTCTTTTGCGCTGCGGAAGGATTTGAAAATTTTCGTCCTAGCTTCGATGAATTGCGCAAAAATATGAAAAACTTGTAGGCACCGTTACTTGCAGTGGCAGTCTGACGATATATATATATATATATATATATATATATATATATATATATATATATATATATATATATATATATATATATATATATATATATATATATATATATATATATATATATATATATATATATATATATATATATATAGTTTTTATGCAGTTTTACATAGCTCACGATTAAATTCGTTGAGTGTTATGCAGCAAAAACTTATTCCACTGCATGATGAAGGTGTAATATGAAAAATCCCCACTTCCTTCCACCCAGGCTTGTCTGCACAGCTGTACGTTTCGTTTTCTGGACTTCACGTTCTGTAGGTCCTATGAACTACACAACGTCGTAGCAACTATAACATTTCCTTGAGTGCGTGTCCATTAAAATCCACTTCTGTCACCGCTATTTTTTTGGTATGACTAATCTTTGGTGTATTTCACCTCCCTCAGTTTTAGACGTCTGGCGATATGTGTTGCTTTGCTTGCCTGTCTCCCTATTACACAGCAGTCTGATGCTGAAATTCCCCAAATAACACCAAAAAAAGGAGTTAGTTGAAGGCGAAGAGCGCCGTCGAAGCGTCCAAAGATCACACGCAAATGGCCGACTGCAAACATCGCCGAGAACTAATACGAAGAAGACGGGTTGTATATACAAGGATATTGCAAATGTCGCTCAGGTCTTGCAGTAACTTCTAAGAGTAAAATTTACAAATGAAGATAAACATCGAGAATACACATTCTCTATGAATCACAGCATACTCTAAGGTGAAGTGTCATACCTGTACTTTTGTTCCACAGTAAGCCGGGTCCCCTTATTTATCCGTACAATCATGACGTTTGCAACGCACTCTTTAAAAACAAATTTTCAAAACCCTTGAGTCAAAGCTAAAATAAAGTTTAATTTGTGCAATAAACAAATTTTTTGTTGCCACCTTATTGCGGTGGTATCATAATGCCTATGCTGACTGGTCATACCTCGAGTGACTAGGCATCCTCAGCACAATGGTTCCATGATGAGATTCGTGCGCAAAAGACGCAGTTAATACGATATGTTTTCCCACACACACGTAATTCCCATTGAAACTTGTGTTTAGCACACTTTCTTAAGCGGAATCTCGAAAACCGATCCGCCAATATCAATGAATATTCCCGCACGAGTTCAGCCTTCTCTCAGAATGGACAAGAAGTAACTGATGTGTATAGTGTTTACTGGTGCTAGCAGTGAACCTCTTCACTTTAGAGTGGATGCTTGCGTGAATCTGAATCGGGACGATCGAAATTGAAATTGTTCCTACTCGGCTTCGGAAGTCGACCGTCAAATCATCGAGAAATGCAATAAAACATTTTCAGCTCAAATTCAACATCACACTGTCGAACAATAAGAGGAAGCCTTAAGCAATATGCCTTCTTCTACGATAACTTATGCTGAAGACCGACATCTCTCAACCCGAGTCCTCGCATCATTCACGACGTTTTGCGTATTGCTGTTCGGCACATGCATCACTGACACATGATCGTTGCCCATCTTGCAGCACCAAAAATGAGTTGCTTGAAGGCTTTTTTCTCCCATTTACAACAGTGAGCGTTCCGCGTCCACATCTCAGCGGTTGCAAATCAATAAACGAACGTTCTTCTATCCATAAAAATTATATCTCTATTGCCATCCTATTAGCAAAAATTCGTAAATTCCTATCGCCCACCCTTCCCCCCTTTGCAAATAAGATGCACAAAAGTAAGCAATAGTGATGCAGTTATTTCACAAGGATTTGACGTAGGAATGGCAAAATTTTATTACGTTAATGAGCACATTTGAGCTGTTGCAAGAATGTTTAATAGTTATGACAGGAGCTGGAAGGAGTAATTCGTTGGGGAAAATATGATGGAAGAAGTTAGTGGTATTTGGTGTGTTCACTGTGGGCACATTGACTGCGCATACTAAATCCGAGGCATTTTTCGCTTCGTGTTTTTCCCATATTTCATATCATCATCCCTAAGCACCGTTTGCTTAATTCTACTTCTAGTATTCTTGAAAACTCCAACTCTTTCGACCTAATTATTAAAATTAGGAGACAAAATATTTTTCAAAACGTCTTTCAAGAGGTGTTCGATATGAAACAGTGCGACGATACGATTGTGATAAACATACCAGTTGAAGACAGCACATGTCCGAAAATCTTCATAAACTTTTGCCGCATAAGTGGAATGAGAACGCCTGCTGTAAAAAAACTTCTCCCGCATAAATCGAAAAGCAGCGAGAAACGTTTCGTCTTTTTCCTCCTCTTCTTGTTCTTTATGTCTCAAAATTTCCTTCTGTTACATAATTAGTGTACTCCTATATATATCAGAATCGTAGCCGAAAGGATGCCAGTACTCACAAAAGAAGAAACAACGAGGAAAATTTGCTTAGCAATAACTGGAACGAATATCTCATCTCATTCAGAGAGGAAGACAGGAAAGTGAGGGAGGGAGAGAGCGAGAGAAGATCTTTCGCGAACTGCTTCCTCAGATCGGAAATGAAAATGAAACTAATAGAGTGATGCGTATCTTTATTTTTGAATACAGATTTTATTTTGTGACCTATCGACTAACAGAGGAATCTCTACACAAAATTTTCGCTGATAGGAATGGCTGACAGCTAGAAGTGCGGAAATTACAAGAGGAAAATTATGGGAATAAATTCAATTATGGAACGATAAATTCGTTTAGTAATAACTTGCAACAAATATTTCAGAGAGTGATGAGGTGGAATTTCAGTGCCTTTGACCGAGCAAATCAGTGAAAAAAAATATGGTACTCCTCCTTAACATGGACTATCAGCAGTGCAGGTGCACTGAGCCGTCGTGCGCAGACATCATGCACGAACTTCGAGGCCGTATAGCAACTCACTGACGCCCACACTCCGAAACGTCTACTCGCTGGTCGTCAAAGCTGACAATGAAGATTCGTCCTAGAAAGGCCTATGATGGATCTTTGTTGCATTACACACGATCCCGCTACAACTTCGCATAAGAATTTTGCAGATTAAACACAAACTGTGTTGGTAATGAGGGCGTGCAGCTGCGGACTTATCTCCAACATATCGACCGCAACGCCCACTGTACATATCACCGGGAAGCCACTACGCGAACAAAAGCTGCAAAAATGGCATCTTAAAAGTTGTGAAAAAACTGAAGAAAAGCAGTCTTTGGTCTTAATTTTATTTCGGAACGTTACTTAGGCGCAATCAGAGCTAAAGAGCCCCTATTAAGCCAACTGTCTCAATTACATTTCTAGAAAAACGGTGCCACTTAAAGTAAAGTTAAAGTCACCAACGGGTATTAAAACCAACTCTCTCGCACACGTTCACTTGTCGATGAGCACGCAGATTGAACAGCTGACTCTGTGATTCTGTTGAACTCGCTCTGCGTTTCTATCTTTTATTCTGAGGAAATCGTCGGTCATCTGACAGTGCAATATGCTTTCAAGATGAGTTGATATGCGTCTGCTAAAAATTCTTCATTGCTGCAATTTCGAATGTGTTTCGATGTAATCGAATAGTGCGACTACATACTGAGTCTGTAGAGGTGTTATAATTGCAAAAATTGATATATATATATATATATATATATATATATATATATATATATATATATATATATATTATATATATATATATATATATATATATATATATATATATCGTTCCAAACAGTGCTTCTAAAGGCCACATTTTGGGGTGGGCGTGCCCTGCACTGAACGCGGAAGAACCAGTTCACTGTACTGCACTTCGCCATCCTCAAACAGTTAGTGCATTGCGTGAAAGACGCAGGAAACAGTTTAAGAAGCGGAGGCGACTTTCATACTTGTTTTTGGTGCTGAAAACGTCATTGAGGTTTTATTTCTTGAAAATTATAAACGTTTTGAGCTGTGAATATTTCTGTGCACTTCATTCGAGGTACAGCTCGAACCAGGAGTACTGTTCTCTGGCAGATAATGTGGTATGCTGTGTTTCATTTCAGATCAGGTGCAGAGGGAAATGTCACCTCCAAACGATATCTGAGGTGCTCGCTCGCACTGGAATACCAAAAAGTGCCTGACGTATAAAATAGTATGCGCACTTTTCTTACCAGCCTACCATAAGGTACTATATTATAACTGCTTTTAATTCAAAGTGACTCACATACTGCGTCATAGAGGGTACTTTGAACTGTGACGTATTATGTCGCGCACCAGGCTGACACGTGGGTGACGCTGGTCGAGTACGCTTCACCAGAAACCAACTCGTAAAAGATAGCTGCACAATACAGTCCTCCTCTCTTTGCCTTTTCTGAAAGGAATATATGGCGGCAACTTCATGCTGCATTCGGCTCTCGCGATATGCGCAAGATGGTTCTTGAATAAAAGCAAAACGCTGACAGAAAGGTCTCCAGAAGCAGATGTAAAAGCATCCTCATTTGCAAGAAACTGAGTGTGTCGGCATCTGTAGAAGACATCCCTCTGGATTAGCTGCCTTCTGATCTGTTGAATTATAGAGAGATGTCGAAACGCACTTTTGCGAAAGAGATTCTGATGGGGATGAGGGCACCACGAACGATGGAATTCATCGTGCACGCGGCCATGAGAAAAACGGATTTGCAAATCTTCGACTCAAGCCAAATGGCCACTGTGCCTCCTATGCAGCGTCAAATGTGATGACGAGAACAAGTTGCCAGAGTTGGCATCGTCGAATTTTCCAGCCATGTTTGAAAGACGGCGGGAATGACAGCCTTTCGTTCTTTCAAATGAGGTAAAAATTCAAGCTTCTTGTTTTCTTTATCAAGATTAACTTTAAGTTGTAGCAACTTAGCAGTCGATCACTTTCACAGAGGAAATTTTTGCTTTAACGGATGATCTAAGTCTGCTTCCTGTGTCTGAAAGTGTACTGTATTTCAGATACATCAGATGAATGTGAATAAGATAGCGTCCTCGTCCTCCCTTGACAAAACAATGAGGCGTTTAAGAAAGGACATGTATTGTTTTCTTTATTGCACCGAATCAGTTGTTTTCATATGCGGGTTTCCAGCTATGCTTATTTTGGGAGTGCGTTGTCGAGTGCAATGAAGCACATGAAATAGGCACATGCATTCGCGTTCAAGGTGTGCTCTGCGTGTTGACTGACACACGTATGTCGTGTTACTTTATAACTAACCCAAGATTCATAATAATCCTACTTATGAGGTGAAAGCGTGTTGCGACTTAAGGAGCCAGCAAACACATTAAATTCCCACCGTTTTTGGACCACATTCAGTGACACGTTGGGTATTTCTGTTGCATATATAGCGAGAACCTTTCGCCATGCAAATTTGGAACTGCGGAATGCTATGCGTTGTGACTTTCGAACGAAAATATTATGTGAGTGTATCATTGTTGCGAGTGGGTTACTGCACAAATGCCGAGCGTAAGAGCGAGGTTACGGACGTGCAAGGCGCTCAGTCGCAGAAGTCAAGTTCTAATAAGGCCATCGTTCACCGCCTGGCCTCAAATCTGGATTTTTGAGCTCAAGTTTGACTTCAAGTCTACTCCAAATTTGAGAGTTCAGTAGCTGATAAAACTTCCCAATAACTTCTGCTTTTTTGCTTCAACATGCATTGCATCCACTCGTTCAAATGGCCTTCTTCAGGCATCATGTACAGAAAGTTACAGTCCCAGAGGTCGTTGCGAAAACTGAATTTTGTTGATTTAATATGAGAGTTTCTGTTTTCGCGTGAGCGGGTGGTGAAAGTGTGCAGCTTGAACAGGGCTAAAAAACCTGCCATCTTCTACACTGCCCTCCAGTTCTTTTCGTTTTATTCTGTCCCTCGTTTTTGTTTTCCTTGTTAATGAGTGGAATGAAAATAGCCCTAAATTATTCCCCTATGGTAATAATAAAAAACAAATTCAGTGATAGAACTCGAAGATGTAAGGTAGACCAGTCGGCTACAGACGGGATGGCGATAGTGCGCCGTGTAAAGTAAGTTAAGGAAGGCTAAGAGCATACAGGTAGATCGAACGACTGTTCAGCATTCGTCCTGAGGCTAGCATGATGCAGAATGGGGAGAAATAAAAGGGGTTGATGTGGTCATGTATTCATCCCAGCTGCTACACTGTTCATAAGATCGAGTAGGGCTACGTGCAGCCGTGGGGCCCGAGAGATCGGCGGCAGCGTAGGGTTCGCCGAGTGCAACTAAGAGATCGTGCGGATGATCGAAGCCATCCGTGTGGAGTCCCTGCTTGTTTATCATCTTGTTGTATAAGTGCGGTAAATGCAATAAACTGTTCGTCCTCACACCTGTATCGTCTCGCAGTTTACTCGACAGGGGTGTAAATCCTCATGCTAGACTAGCCAAGGAGAGCCAACCCTTAAAAAGACTGCTTTTCCTGGTGCCAATGCTGCGAGCAAGACGAAGATGAGTCACTGGCACAGTCGACATTCCATGAAGTGATCAAGAACTTTGTAGAGAAAATAGAATTTGATAAGAATTGGAATTTACTTGTCTCTTCATATTCCTTTCCAGCATATCCCGCCCACTGCAAAAAAACTGAGGGACAGGTACAAGTGCGCGCATAAATTTTGGTCAGTAAACTCCCAGAGTCCGTTTGCGTGTGCGACGAATTTCCGCATATCCAGGTAGATGTTTGGCTATGCCGCCCATATGGTGTAGTGTTGCGAAACTAGGATGCGGATCCTGCCGCTACACACCGGCTCACCGATCGCTTCATCCGCTAAACATCCCAACCACTCACCAGGCATCCTAAAACCAGCGACAACCAACTATCAACCGACAAACCCTAAAAAAGGCTAGGCATTGGAGAGTTCCATACATTTGCAAAAGTGAATGAGGTGAAGGCGGGCGCTTTGGAATCAAAACCACTGAAAAAGCTCCCCAAATAGTCTTTCATTCAACAGATCACCACCAAAAGCAATCCAACAACCCGTCTACTTTCTACAACGGAACAGCGGAAATGAAAAAACTATGACCTGACGGCGTACCAGATAAGATGAAATTTCCACGCACAGGATGTCTGCAACTGCAACTGTCCTCTCCTTAAAACTGATGCCATAGCTTTGGAGCAATTGGCCATTTCAGTTCCGCTCTCACTACATACATAATTTCCATGTATATGGTGTCTCGGTGGGCATCTATACATCTCCAGCCTGTGCAGGATGATGAAGAGGCGTTGAGTGAGCACTGGCCTACACGTGGAATGCAGCTCCTCATCGTGGTTACAGCCTATTTCGATGGATGATGCATGGTCATGCAAGGACCCCTCTCCCCACCATCCCTCAGCCGAGGATTCATAAACTCTCCTAAGAGTGCTAGCTAGCTGCCAGAGAGCCTGAAAGCAGTCAACGTGTTGCAAAATCACGGTAAAACTTACAACACTTCACTCAACACAAGCAAAACCAGCATTCTTGAATAAAGATCTGTATTTATCAAGTAAACCAGAATAGGAAGTTCACACACTGAAAAACAGTCATCTAACAGCAGAAAGCAATCACAGAGGTGACATAAAGGAGAGGACAATTTAACATGGCTGAATACCGACACCGCTTGGAGACTCCTCAGCAAACACCTAATATGCACACATTCAAAAACTTTCGAGAGCCATAGAAAACGATATAAGGAAGGTGATAGGAAATATGAGAAGCGTATGAGTAAGGGAATGTTTCACATCCTGCTAGAAGTGCCCCTATGTGCTCGCCTGCTGGATCACTACCGAGTCTTCGGAACTTGCTTCACGAATCACTCATGCCGCGTTGACCTGCTGCGCAGTTAGGCAGCAACAACTCGGAAAGCAAAAATTGCGCATGTCGGATCAAGTGCTTTGGAGATGTTTCTCATCTCCAATTAAACTACTTCCAGCGATTAGTGTGATCATGTGTGCGAAGATTATCTAATCATCCTTGACTATAGATGCTTCCGACACATATTAGCTGATCAGTTTCCGATCTTAAAATACATAACTGCGCACATTATTAACTGCTTACAAGTGTTACGAAAATTGCAAAGATTAGAAGCACATATAAAAGTAATAAAAAGTAACGCATGCTTTATCGATCAACCGTCCATAACTTTTGTAACCCATAAGAACGTTTTTCACAACTGAGATTGTGTTTCAAGCTGCCTTTTAAAAAATCGAATAATTTTTGAGATTCGCGTCTATCATACATTCGGGCTTTGGCAATAATTCAGCTTGAAGTCGGCTTCAGCGCAGTGTCGCAATAAACTAGAGCATTTGCATAAAACCCGCAAAGAGCAGCCTGAAGCAATCATCAGAGAGGTAAGAACACAGCGTTCCCAAATGAACAAAATCATTCAGAAGCATAACAAAGACATGCAAATGCACGAAAAGATGTTAAACTAACAAAACGTCAGCTAACTAGTGGACGGTGCGTCACTTATGATCGCATGAGAACAATAAACCAACTTCACTTACGATATGTCGACAACTATTAGAGCTCATAGTTAAGCATACAATGGAAGCAGGTGAATTTGGGATTTAGAAAAGAAAGATTAAAGATATGAAACAAGGAGTTAGCGGATGCACTTGCCGTCGGCCTTCTTGACGGCATCACTTAGAAGTGTGGATTCGAAACTTTCGCAGAAACGAGATGGCGATCGCCATCAGTACGTCCTAAATTGTTTGCTATGCACTCATCAAGTATTCCTTACTTATAAAAATGGGATCCGCTTCCCACATTCGAAGACCTCAAATTATCTTCCAACCGCCAAGATATAAAACGGTCACTTTCAACGAGAAAACCACCTATCCCCCTCCCTCCTCCCGCCCGTCTCCGGTCCAAAGTGGAAAAAGTGTGCCCATTGCTTAGTCGCGCGCCATGAACGACTCTTAAGGTCAAACATGAACGCTCGCATCACCTTTCGATTAGTCGGTCAAACATTTCCCCGAAAAATCGCGTCTCACACATCGCGCCGCTTCATGTACAGCATTAATAAACAGACATACTCAAAAAAAAGAAAAAACAACTAGAAAAGGACTGGCATTTGTGGAGGTTGAATTGATGACGCATCGGTCACACATACCGTGAATCCCACACACGATACAGGCCCACTTCTCTATCGCACTCGTCTCAGTTCAGGGCTATCATAGAGCGGTCTTCAAATTTAAGAAGGCACAAATCTCCGCCATCCATTAACGGCTCCTCCGAAAATTTTAAATTATTGCAAATCTCCTCTTCATTTTAAAAAATTAAGGGACCTACAAATCCCACCATTTATGACTCCAATTCCACGGTATAAAGAGACTTGGAGGATTGAAAGTTACACCTATGCATCACTGGGACAATGGCATAAGGAAAAAGCAACTGAAATAAAGCAGCACTTGTTGTCCCGTCAAGCCTCATCAACTCCTAGCAATCGAATGCCACTGAACGGCATATCAAAATTTTTGAGGAAGTTTTCATGTTTGTCCATTATCCATGTGACACTTTTAGAGGAAGGAGAGAGGAAACGACTCGAGCTGTGATTGAAGCCAAGAAACGAGTCCAGGCTGTGGTAAAAAATCGGACGTTTTGCATGACATGGTCAAACTCTCAACATCACACTGGATTTTCTCCGCGCTACATCAATTTCATCGCTCCGCCTCCCCATCCCGCTCCTTCATTCGCCTATCACAGATGTTTCCTGAGAAGGGCTCATAAACCTGAAACGTTTCACCACTAGAGTTTCACAGCCGCTTGTCGAACAACAAGAACTGCGCCCAATATCTTATCAGGGTTCATGCTTCCTGTCAATGAATGCAAATTCTGCATTAGAAAAGAGAGAGAAACGCGATGAAGGAAACGAAGCAGCCTTTTGCCTAAACAATGCAAAACGCTGACTTTCAATGACGGGCGAAATCGTGCGCGGGGAAGCACCTCAAACAAAGTGAAAAACAGACACTGCAAGCGTATACAATATTTAACGAATGTGCAAGGCAAATGGGGGATTGCTTGAGAAATAGTCTGACTATCAACGATCTATTGCGAATAGGCGCTTCGATTAATACGTAAATGCCTAATTAAAAGTATCTTTTGCAGATTACTTCGAATCAATATTCTCTTTTACACAAAAATCCCTTTGCTGGATAATTGAAAATATTTCATCAATACTATGAATTTGAGAAAAAAAGCATCTGAAGTGACGAAAAAAGAGAGTGTGATGTGAGGTTCACCATAAAAATCGACCAATGATAAAAAAGATCCGCCAAAAAGTTTATGAATGAGACTCTGTGAGATTTTTGCAATAAAAATTTTCTGAGTTTAAGATTACACGCCTAGACGGAATATTTCGTCGACCACCATCACAGTTCAGAAACAACTGAAAAATCTTTATTGCCGAGGAGAAAAACGAATTTATTTTTACACGAAAAAGAGGGGAAGAAAAACTAAAATACATTCAACCGGTACAAATACCATACAAATAATATCACAAAAGTGATGTGAACAAAGCTCTGGATTATCCAAAGCCAGTGTAGGAAAAAACAGAAATTATCACAAGGAAAAAAGATTAAGTGAATTATACTGGAATTCGTTGACTCACAGAAACAATGAATGATGCACTGAAATAAAACAGATAAATAAAAGCACTCACATACCTGCAGACCTCTATCGATGGAAGCCGAAACTTCTGGTTCAATGCTTCTAACGACCTAAGAGGTCTTGCAGCAGTCGCTAAAACCTTACTATGCCAGAGAAAAATAATCTCTAATAGCAAGTCCGCTCAAATTAAATGAATTTCAAGATTTTTGCACAAATTTCCACCGACGATCCAAGTATAATCTGCAAGCAACTTAAAGGTCACTGAAAAGATTTGACGAGAAAAACGGCCAACTGTACTGGCAAAGTGCATCAATGCGATGCATAGTAACGGAAGTTGCGCACATGCACCCTTAAACCCGTTGTGACATTAATGCAGTTACAACAATATGTTGATTCTGAGGAAATGTTACAGAACAACCGCAAAGCTATACACTGCAATCACGAAAGCGAATCGTTATAGATCCGTCTGTGCTGCTTCTTCTACGACGTGCTCTCAACAGCACAAAGACGAAAAATCAAGTCTACGTACAACGAGGCTGAGAAAAGAAACCCACTCGAGCGCCTCATGCTCACTTGCTCGCCACGATATCAGTTGGTTCGAACTCAGACTCAGCCTCTGAGCTTGATTCGTCGATGATAAGCGAACTCTGTGCTGGTAGTGGTGTATAGCTGAAAAAAATTCCACTAACACTGCATTTATGATTCTATGAACATACAACAGATAAAGGATTCTATGAAAAGATGGATCTGGCGACTGACGGACGCATCGAACAGAGGAAGCAGCAAAGGTGGATTAAATTTCCTTTTGAGCATAACTGAAAAGAACATTTTCCATATTTGAATGAATTTTTGAAGAAATTTGGCACTCCCGATCGAAAAATGCACAGCATCTATACTTATGAAAAGACCGTTCGCTAAAGGAAAAACCGTTTATTTCTCATCAGAGCTGCTACATTCCTATCAAGTTCTCTTTATTTATTGCAATCAATTTATCTTCGTCACTTGCACCCATCGCCAGGTGGAGGTCTTAAATGTGCTACTAGGTATCGTGGTGGTCATTGCTTTATAGTCAAACCAAGGACGCTATAATTTCTCCTCAACTCATCGTTGCGCTATCATCAGGACATGAAACAAGATGTTGAACGGCAGCGTCGCCACACCCGGCATTTTAATTCACGGCTGAATGTAACTCGAATACAAACTGTAATACCTATGCTACCTTTTATCATATAAATTCTCCAGATTATATTATTCGTAGACTATTCTTGGGTATTGGAAAATGTGAGCGCCTGACGCTTGTTTTTATATTCTCTGCGCACCTCGTGTGGATGCTAGAACTGAACTTGCTTAAGTAACCAGTATCAAGTTTGCTTAAGCATGCGGCCGATGCTTCAGCACGCAACGATTTGGGCACACGCAATGCAACTAACTGCAATAAGCCAACGCCAAACATTCGCTCATTCACCGCTCAGCGGCTCCCTTGTCTATTTTTCATCACTGCTTCGCTAATGATCATTTAAATGAACTCGAATTTGCACCGCACTGCATCTCAAAATTAAATTCATACTACTACTGTACTAAGTTTTGAATGAATGCGAAGCTCATTCACTGCAGTATGGAGAAATATTTGATGTTTTTACAAGAGTTCGGCTTTTACTCATCTCCTCATCGATGCTCTCATCAAGACGTATTAAACCTTGAAAAACTGCTTAATAACGAAAATCTGAACATTTGCAGCTATTGAAGATATGCACATATTTGCGGGCACAGTTATGAGAGGAACTAGCAAAAGATTAAAACAAACTCAATGCTGCTTCTTGAGGTCGTGCTCCAAATTCCGTTTGTGTACACTTTCAGCATGATGCCAAATACACAACAGATTGCAATTAGCACAACCGAAAAGAGGAAAAATGAGCGCAGCCCAGAATGATGTCTTCGAGTTCGCTCGCTTGCACTCAATGCACAATTTTCTGAAAAAAAAAAAACAGAAATAAGCTGTGTTTTCAATTAAAGTACTCGACTCCTCTTTCATCTCCCTAATTCTCGCTATAATTACTTACGCCTTTAGTGAGAAGCAGTAGACCTCATTCTATACTTTCATATACTGAAGCAGCTGATAAAGATGAAATGATGAGCATACTCTTAAGTTTTTTTTTCATCGAATTTAAACCTCATAAAATTCAACGACGTCCATCACAAATTTTCACAAATTTTTGCGTCGTTGCCTTGCTACTAGCAATGCAGATAATCCTTCTCGGACTATAAGATGCATGCTTGTGAAACATTCCAAAAATTTTTGAATCGGCTATATTTGGAAAAAAAGAAACGTGAGAAATATGGAACACGAATTACATTTGAGCATATGGAAACGAAACGCAAAAGAGTGACTTCTAAAATAAACACTAAGTTATGGACTACTACGGAATGTGCACTGTGGAAACTCAAATAAGCACTTGTCACTTCTGCAAAATGCAAACGCCTTCAAATTATCTCATATGAATAAGCACCTTATAGTACTGCAACTTTGAAGTAACAAAATGTAAAAGCAACACTGCCTGATAATTGTTAGTGCTCTTTTTGGTATGCAGTATGAGATTGTCCTTTTTAAGTGATCCACTGGAATGCCTAAAAATAAAGAATGAAATACCCTTGTTTTGTTAGTTCTTAGCGACGTAATGCCCATACAATAACTGTACTTTTCATTCAGCCAAAAGTCAGCTTTCCACTTTCGTGACATTCGGCTCCAAAACCTCTACGGACTGTGTAATATGTCAAAAGCAAAAAATTCTGAATACATTTTCCACCCTCATTATTGGTGCAACAATCACAGCCTTTACAGCTGCTCGATCGAACACTACAACAACAGAAAATGCAGCAACAGGTGCATTAATCAATACAGTGAAACAAACCACAATGATTCTCCATTGGATCTTGATTATCGGCACAGCACGGCCTACAGTAGCCCACCGAGAGATTACTGTAGTTTGGGGCACAAGAATCGCACTGCAGTGGACCAGGGCCATGGCACGTACTGCAGGCATCATCGCATATCGTGCACATGAGATTCGGTGCTTCGTAATAACCAACTGAACAGATATTCTTCTTCAGTACACATCGCGCTTGAATCGCTATCGTATCTGAAACAGAAAACCTAATTAATCCTATTATGCAAAAATAGAAGCGTAGAAGCACAACAACTTGTCTGAGAACTTGCTAACGAAACTAAGTCATTGATGTGGTCAAGACATCCCGATAACGGAATCTCAACTTGAGGTGTGTAGCAGACAGAGGTTAATGCGCCATTGAATATGAAATGGCATACTCTTTTTATTTACAGTAATCACATTTACAGCCATCCCTTGAAGCAGCATTTTCTGTTTCAAAAGAATAGCGTTATCCATATTCAAATAGCAATGGTGTGTGGCCATCTTTCCTCAGCGAATATAACCGACGCAAATAAAATGACGCCGACGCATGTGCTGCAATTCTTTACTAGCCGATCGTCGATGCTGCTTTAGGTGCACCCAAATAAAAGATCACTTGAGTGGTTGTTGATAGAAGCGGAATGAAATGAGTCAACTACAGCTATAAGAATTAGAAACACTTGAACACTTACAGTCAGCTTCAAGGTTCTCGGGACAAGTGTCTACACATTGACCATGGTCGAGATGTGCATAGTGATCGACATCGATGAGCAATTTTGCACCAGGACATGTTTGACATTGTTCGGCCTTGATGCAACTCTTGCAGTTGGGGCTACACGAACGGCACTTATCTCCCTCGACGAAGAATCCCTCATCGCAATGTGAAACACATCTGCAATGGGCATCATCATTTCTAATACTTCAGATTTCAGATGACAAATCGTATAAACCCTCTTGCTTGTTTACATGAAATGCGATTACCAACGGAAATTCACTCTTCCGGCTTCACAAATGAAGTGATTTCAGAAGGAAACAATTCGCATGGATGCGAATACTTACCTGCTTTTACCAATCTCTCTGCAAATACGCATGGAATCTATGAAGAGTTCTTCTCGTTCTATTCATCTCATGATAATATCATGCCCGAAGAGTAAACAAGAACATAGAAAAGAGGGAACGAGGTATTTGTGAAATCGGAAAGAACGAGCTGATCGTGCCTGTAAGCGACTAAGAAAGGGAATAAGATGAAGCACGACCGACTGATTTCCATCTTCGCTCGAAGATTTAACAGTCGACCATCAATCGATGATCACAGCAACTGCGCGTTCAAATTGACTGATCCCGTCGAACTTTACGCAGCGTCTTATGCATGCAAAGCATGGCAACGAAGGGATGAATTGAAGAAAGGAAGTACGCTAATGGTCAAGCAAACACACTCTCAAATGTAAATCAACAATTTATTCAGCTAAACGAACAAACCGAAAACAAAGAAATTAAACAAGCAGAAAATAAAGGGCCGAAGAAAAATAAAAGAGGAAATATGGAGTGACGGATTAGACTTGTTTATGCAGATTATGTATCGCAGCAACTTACTTGAATCCAGCGCGATTCCTTAGTGACTGGGTGAGATGTTTGCACGCGAAGCAACTGACTGCCGAACGAGATTCGCTGCATCCGACGCATTCCGGATGACAATCCGGCGCCGAGCGTAGATCACCAAAACTGATCGTATCAGGATGTGGCTCACTCTGAAAACATCAATTATTTGCTCCTAGCAAATGTATGCATTAAAAGCAGCGAGTTCTTATTTCACTTTCCACTTGTGAGAAGAAACCGCCTACCGTAATGAGGACCATGGGAATTAGGAGTGCTTGAGTTCCGTGCTTTAAAGATTTGTAGCGAATGCAAAAGCACAGCTGTGGTTGTAAGACCGAATTTGTTTAAAAGTGTACTCCTTTTACCCATAATTGCAGCAATCATGCATTTCTTTATTTCCCAAATTATCGAGCGACCTCTTGAAAAGCAAATTTAGTGCGCTTTTATGCCACTACAGAAACAACAATACACTTTGCACAATGCGTCCACGCAAGTATCGCTCATATCTGCTCTGTTTGGATGGCCAATTCGGCCATATTTTGGTTAGGCTGCTGGAAGCTCTTCGTTTAAACCTGCTCCTCTCTAAAAATAAACCTTATTCTAATATAGAAACACATCATCGAGCTATATTTAAATGGGTGAGACTTCAGGGCACGATATGCATAGTTTTCTTGAACAGACATGAATATATTTATTGATAGAATAGATGGAGTTCGCATTAGGCGTTACGGCTGCCTGTCTATCAAAGACTTTTATAGAAGTTTAGTTTTTCCTACCAGCTCTGCATTTTTCAAGGTGCCTTTATAAGAGAAGTGCAAGTGGTCATTCATAAACACAATATGTTATAGTGTGAAGCAATATAGCAAATCGTTAAAAAAGATGCATTCAACGCAAGCTGTTACAAACAAGCTCTTTGTCGTTACAGACAAATTCAACGCAAGCTCTTTGATTTGCATATATTACGCCCGTTGCATATATTACCGTGTAAGTATACACCTCATACAAGTATCCAATGCATTGCAATTCATCAATTTTACTCAGCATACGGCATACAATAAAAACCTACCAGCGATATGGAACTGTTAGTGACGCGCTCACAAATTTCGGTTGACACATCATGTAATATATGCAACGGGCGTCAAATGCCTAATCACAGGGTTTTGCTTAGTTCATTATTCGTTAGATTAGTGCAGATGTGAAAATACTCGAATAGGCTAGCGGACATGAAGCAGCAGCCATTGCACAAGTGCAGCTCTTCTAGAAAAGACACTCGCAATCAATCGTACACAACAGACATCAACCCGTTAGGGCTTCACTACATAGAGGCGAATACGTCCACATGAAATAATTATCAACTGCAGCACAACAAACTCAATCACGATGACCAGATGACCAACCAGCATCGAACTTCTCACCAAAGGGCTTGGAAATGAGAGCGCAGATCTCTTCTGTGGAATAAACAGCGATCCCCAGATAATCCTGACGATCCCTTTCCACAATCCACTATAATTAGTGTTCGTCGTTCTGGTGCGACTGATTTTCTCCAGTCTTTTACGTCTATGCCCTAAACGAAATCAGCGCTACACTTCTAGCCCACTGTGTTCTATGTTCTTGGATCACTCTGCTTAAACAAATAAACATTGATCTGATCTCCTCAGTGCGCAGTACAATAAACAGTGTATGGACAATATCCAATGTCAGTGCTAAGGGCTCATATAAATATGCTAAAATTTCTCTCTTTATTTTTGCCACGCCCTTAAGTTATTCTTTTTCACAAACATAAAACATACGCCTCGTAAATTGCTTTCTCAATATCGAACCATTTAAAATCTCTAGTGATCCAACTACTGGAGCCTTTTTTGACAGGTCTTATTCCCACTCACCGTAACTTTCATCACGTTTGCAGATTGATGGACAATAGGACGAGCAAATTTAGACTTTAGTGTCTGCTGAATTGTGCGTACGTATCGATTAAGTTGGAAAAACCGAAAAGAGACTTTCTGTGGGGCAAGAGGAAAACATGAAATCTGAAAACGAAAAGGGAAACTGACGTTGCCACACCAAAATGTTCTTCATGGTTAGCAAATAAAAGAAAACTTCAACGTTTGCAGATGCATGCACAAAATTTATTTCGTTTTAAGTACGCTTCTGAACCCTCTTCTTAGTCACTCAAGTATCTTCACCATTTGATGGATCCATATGGGATCCCCCTTTCGCTTGTTCATCAATTCAAACGGGACTCCACAGCTCTCCTGCCAATTACCACAGCATAATTTCACGCAGTAGTCTGACTCATCGAAGTTTAGAAGCCACATAGAGCCGCCAATGTGATACCTTTGCTACCAACTAAACGGAACAGTTAACTGCTGATCGCAGCCTACACTCCAATATACCACGGTTGCGGATCCAGTTTTGAGTGCATCAATCAACAGTACGGCTCTCCAACCAAAAAGGTCTCCTCCTCACCACCGCCTTAATTTTTAAAACATGGTAGTTCAATCCCCCAACGATGCAGTAAGTTTGGAAATGTGAATACAGCTAATGCGTTTGCCCATGAAATGGACTGAAGTCAGTATAAAAATAGTAGTTTCCTGTTTGCTATTCTTGGACACCCCCTGAATTCTGCGGTCCTGCCCATCTCCCTCCTTCCTGGCTCCCATCACCAACCACCACCCCATCGGAACTTGCTCGCTCTTGCCGTTGTTGCCAGCGACGATAAGCAAGGTACCTCGTAGTATATTCGAGTTGTAGAATGCGAACAACACGTCACGTTAATGTGGATAGAATTTATTTGTGGCACCCACAACACACAAGCCAAAATGTGAAAAACAACATAAACTGCAAACATGATGGCCCGCTTAGCTAGAAATAACGCAATTCGTGCGGAAATACATTTGCAACCGATAACGACACGTGCAACAATGCCCTCTTGTCTGCCTCGTGCCCTTCTCACTATCCCAGCACTGCAGCACCTCATAGGACAAATCGCTTCTTTTATCATTTGTCCTTTCAATATCGCGTCCTCTCCAGCAATTCAGCATTCACTTGCTAATAAGAGGGCTGTAATTTCAATAAATAGTGAAAGTTTTCATAAATTATGACCGAAATTGAAACATTTCGCTCATTACACCGACCTATAAAAACAGTATCTTCTAATCTATCTATAAAGTCTCCCCTCTATAAATGTCAGCCGAAACTCAGCCGTTTTCTTTTTTTTTTGTGCGTGGATCACATCGGAAAAGCAAATAAACGCATTGTCTCGTTGATCGAAATTCATAAATGGTTTTAACAAGCTTTTTCTCCTCCCCCCCCCCCCCCCCCCCCCCCAAGGATGATAGTTTTCGAAAACGTTCGGTCAGCTTCGAGAAGGCAATCCTTAAGCGCCTTTTCAATTTTAGACGGTTAAGAACTAACAAGAGGATACGGTGACAAAACTGAGTTCATAGAAACCTGTTCGATTAGAGCTGTTCTCAATTGCTCCACTGAAAAAGACGAAAATGTTCCCAAAGTTACTCATCATAATAAACGATGTAGTGACACCTTGAGAATTTCTCCTACGTGCACACCGTTCTATAAAATTTCAGCGTTTTAGTTGACCTTAACCGTTGAATTTTTCATGTGGCAGAAACATTCTTAGTTGTGCAATAGAATCCAAATATGTTCAAAGCTCCAACGCCAAACATCACGTGATGCATAAAGAAATGTGAGAAGCCCATCAAAAATTTCATAGCGCAATGGTGACAACATGGGAGAAACGGCAGCAAGTGCAAAAAAAATTCCCTAAAACTTGTAACGGTTAAGTATTACCTTCGTTACCAAGGTTATATTAAAGTTCGCCCGTTTGCCGAAACGACGCAATAAGCAGTCAAGAGTATTCGCTGCTGAGCCCCCGCAGCCATAAGAGTACACATACTTTGGGGATTGTTTAACGGGTTTGAGGCAGGAGAAGAACAGATCAAAAGAGAAAGGCACATAAGTATAAAGAAAACGAATGTATATGGCAAGCAAAATATGATATAAAAGAGGCGAAGAGTGCGAAGTGACCTGATGAAAGAACGAATAGTGCATCAGAGGACCTATGCAGGGCTCAACGCACATACCAGCCTGCGTATGTAAATGCGTAAGGTTAGCATACTCGTACTGCCTCGTACTAACAGCATCTAAGGTAAAACTTTCCAACGTCAGTTCTCTATAGAGAACACAACCAAAAATTAAAATAAGTTGGAATAAAGTTTTGCTTTAGACAAGAGCTCACGTTGACCGATCGTGTAAATCTTTCTCTCCACCCACCCCCTCCCCTTGCAATAAGCTTGACGAACTTTCAGAAAAACCTAAACATTTCAAAAAATGAAACACACTCAAGAAAAACCAGCAGACGCCAGCATAGTAGCAGAAAATCAACCGAATACTTGTCCAGAAGTGACAGAAGTCAAAAACCTACAAACGTGAATGTGGCTACTACATATATGTACCGAATGAAACAACCTATTTAACTGGTGCCTAGTCACCCCTGTTTTGCATATCATATAAGTCTACCGACCACTGTGACTAATTTCGCCTAAGTAATGCCAAGTTATTCGAAGCAAACAGACATCGACCATCCAAATGCAAAAAAACGGCCTCCTAGCAGATGTGCACAAAACAAGACACAACAGCAACACAATATGAACTGATCCCTAGTGGAGCAACACAACAGCCCTCATAAAGAAAACGATGACTGCAACATCAGGCAACAATCAGGCAACAAGTAAATGCAACAAACGAGAATGGATTAAGTAAAACGCACTCACTACATCAAAAGGAATAACCGTTGCTAGAGGAAAGCACTTCAAGAACTAGAAGGAAGATCGAAGGCCACCTTTGACTCGAATTCTATAGCGTTTTAATGAAATTAAAAATACGAAACGATCGGGTTAATCGAGCATTTGTCAAGCAACGAAGAGGCTCCTAACAGTGGCCATAAATGCCCTCCCTGGTCCCGCGTTTACAACTTTTATGAGGCTGCTTTCAAATCTGTTAAAGCACTTCAAAAACTCTTGATAAAATAGAACTATGCAAACAGTCGTTTAAAACCTATAATGAATTAAATAAATGTAAAATCTCCGCCGACCGATATTCTACTGAAGAAAGGAAGCACATTAATGGCGGGTTCAAATACGACTGAATGAATGGTGAACTTAGACGAAGAAGCTTATCGCGACTGTATTCACACCGGTATTTAGTTACGCAAAGAATACGTAAGTTAGACAGAGAGAGTCGTTAATTTCTGCAATAATAATTGAAAGCACATAATGTGTCAGAAAACACGGTTGATGCGCTCTCCTATAGAAGTATCACAGCCCACAATTCTAAACTAGAGGTATGCAATGCGAGTCGCCGTGCTAATGTGCATATGCATGGCTATCAGTGCAATACACTTGGAGTAAAACAGCATAAGCATTGAACTGACTGGCAGAGGTGAGCAACGATCATCGGAAACATTGTGTGCGGTTAGCTGTTGGCCTCGGTGGATACGGGAGGCGCCAACTCACAGCTGCGTGGCATGATACTCGATGCACGTCTGCATGCGAACATCGCCACTAGGGCGATTAGTAACAACACGCTCACTTGTAGCACAACCATCACGAGCGGTAGTGAAATCTGCAGATCGTTTCGAACTTTGTCTTCGACTTCTTTTTAACTCAATGAGTGTCCTAGTTGATAAGATATATTAATCATCATTTTGGAATCATATAAGACGAACTGACTACGGGAAAAAAAACTCAACTAGATATATAGCAGAAATGAAAAACGATAAAAAATTATGTGGAGGATTGTGCGGCTTTATATGACATAAAAGCACTCTCACCAATCGACATTTGAAATGAATAAATGCTCGACTATTTCCGCCTTCCATCAATAAACCCTTTCAGCATTTATGGCTCACATGCGACGGTTTTTATAGCTCTTAAACTATCTCAAATGCACTTTCAAGTAGCATTTCAAAGTGATTTGCATGAGTTTAAAAGGCGCTAGATGAAGCATTATAATTGTCATCTTCCTCGTATTCTGTAAGCAATACTAACTAGAAGTTTGATCTCAATAACAGTTAGCTGTTTAAAATTTTCAAAAACTTTTTCTTTTCAAAGAATTGCAAGCAACAGATAGAGATATGTAACGAAATTTCTGATAACGAACAGCATTCATGCCGAATGATAAAGTGCTAAAATTTGTAAAATCAATCGTAAGCATTCCTTCAAAAATTTTCAATAAGCTTTCGTTCCTGTTTAAATCACTTATCAATTTACCTTTATCAGCCTCAAGCGGACGGTGGGATAGCATCGTCTCGATGAGAACAGAAAATTTTTCGAAACTCATCAATCACTCCCAACACATTTGAAATATATATATATATATATATATATATATATATATAATATATATATATATATATATATATATATATATATATATATATATATGGCGGAAACGTTTCACTGCGAGATTAAAAACACCTCGGTCACGCCTCCCTTTACAAATCATCTACTGTCTTCCACTAAATGAATCCCAAAAGAGATCTAAATGTGTGAGGAAACGAATAATTATACAATGTTTTCTAAGCTTCCATCTCCTGATACACATTTAAAAAGTGCAAAAACCTGTAAACAAACTCTGAGCCACTTTTTAAAGAAACCTCTCATGATCCCCAGTCGAGCGTGACAAACCTTAGGTCAGAAAGTTTTACAGTCGCAGTTAGAAAGTACGAATAAAAGTAGTATAAGATATCTCGCACATATACAGTGCGATTATGTCTGCACCAATGATTCCCAAAGCAATGAGTTAGTGTGCGGAACGAGAGCCGAACATGCTGCAATGTGACAAACCCAAGCGATTCTCAATATCCAAATGCGGTGCCGCCGTAAAGCTTGGAATCACTAAAAAATTTACTCGAAAATGAAAGGAATCAGCGCATTCTATTCAGTAAACAAATTGTTCTGACAAGCCCGGCGCGATTGACAAAGGTAGCGTTTGCATGTGACGACCACATCAACCGTCCTCTGCCATCATGCGCCCTAATGGGCAGATTCCATACTAGTGACGTTAGCGAAGCAATATGCGTACTAGATCGCACAGTTCCCTGCATAGACCACTGGGGTTTTCTATTTTTTCTGTTGCTCAAGGGGGTCCGTACACTCAAGAAAGGTTATTCATTCTTCCTCAAATTTGAAACGACACATTGCATTCATGTCTTCTTCCAAGGCTCTCTATCAAAACACAGGCCCCCGAATTTTGGTAAAGATTTGCAGGCCCCGTTTTCTAGGCCTCTACAAGGCCTTCTGTCAAAAAAAAAAAACGCAGTGCACGCTGTTCAAGGCCGAATCTTAGACAAAAAGAATCATACAGTAGAGTCCATGGAGCCGTTAAGCCGTAAAAAAAAGCTAAAATCCAGAATGAAGAAGGCCATTCCATACGCACTTATCAGAACAGTGTTTAAACCACGACGAGAGCGACAGCGATGGGAAGCGGATTGGGGGAGGGAGTGGGGGAGTATGGGTATTCAGGAATGCACCACTATTAACCATGAACGAAATGCCCAAAACAACTAGGCACTGTAACCAAGCCGAAGACTCCACTGCCTTTCTTCTCGTTCGGTCTTTCAACTTTGCATGTTTTCCGTTTTGAATGTTTTCACAGGCGTGCTGCCGAGTTTCTACCTCCGTCTCGTACTCCTCACTGAATTTATCTTTTTAGTTTTAGAGGTAAGCCTCTATGGTGAAGTGCTTTCCAAATTTATTTTGTTTATAAGAACTGCTCTTTAAAATACTGGTCATAGAAAACAGCGTATTTGTCTTTTTACTTGAAAAACCTTCAAATTGTGATTCGCAAATAATCTTAGGAAGTGCATAAATTTAATAAGCAGGACTCGAGACGACCCCAACACCTTTGCATCTGGCATTTGTTAAGGGGATTCCTAGAAAACCTCAACTGCTTTGCACAAGAGTTTTTAAAAGCTTGACGAGGACGGAAGGTTATCCTCTTATACTAATGGTAACCACAAATCATCGCCATTTACAGACGATAAATCCCTGCTGAAAAAAAAAGTGGAAACTGCGCGAGTTCCATCAAACCAGAAGAACGTTCGCAATAGTTTTCTCGTCTATAATCTCTCCGAGGAAAAAAGGCTCGCTTTACAAACAGTCCTCCTATAGGCAGTATGACAGCTGAGCACAAAAATGTCTATGACAGACTCTGAAAACTGAACAGTGCATAGGACAGCCCAGGTGCACATAACAAGCGCTCCACTTCACATCACATACACCCACACCATCCCAACACGGTTTTCAGCGGATGGTGAATATCCACTCAATGGGCAGTCCCACTGTATTAACAAAAACCACGCAGAAGCATGCTGTGATGGCAACAGTGCGTCGATACCCTTCCCCTCCCTGTCCCGATCCATCGTTACTGCCATCCCAAAGCGTTGCTATCAAACTCACAATCAAAGTTTTATGTGACTGTTAGCAGTTCTCTCATAGTTCCACTTAGATGCGAGCTATATGCACAACAGCGACATAAAAGCACAACACAAACACATGCAGAAATGCAAAAAAAAAGTATCCGAAAAGCCCCAAATGAATGCTGCTGCATGCTTATATACGCCTTCCCATTTCGCTAGAACGCTTACCGCAATATCACAGGGTAGGGAGGCGAGAATTGCTCAACAAAAATTCTCCTATCCTCTTCCCTCCTTCCACCAATCCCACCCTTCTCATCCACATTTTCGTGCTCATTTAAAACCGCTATGTTGTGAAGGAGAACGATTCAGATACGGCTAAAATAGCCCATTCTGTAGACGACGAACAACCCAAAATGCGATGGAAGCAATCGAATCAACCAAGGCCAACAGCCCAAACCGCAGCTGTTAACAAAGCGCATTTGTACGAGCTGCACAAAAAGTGCAAAAAGTCACGATCGAAAGACATCCATAAATACAATGGGAAAGACACAGGATATCATCGGCTGCATATTTGCTGCGCACGCTTAGCGCAAATGGTTCAAATCTTTCCACTGAGCTGAATCAAATTTTATATATATATATATATATATATATATATATATATATATATATATATATATATATATATATATATATATATATATATATATTATATTTAAATAAATCAAACTTCTTATCTAAATCAACTAAATCAAATAAAAGGGCAACTTCTTTGACCTGTATCGAACCGTAAATTAAAAGAAGGAATCAAACCTGCAGTAAAAAAATACAAGTGGAATACTAATTTTCAAGGCAGCAGTTTTCATAGTTATGCAAACACAAGCTTTCAGCACTCAAGAGACATTGAACGAAACAGAAACGTCACAGGTTGGACAGTACGATGGTTAAAGAGGACAACAAGACAACGGTCGGGTGAGCAAATAGGTGCTGTCTGAAGTTAGCCGCGAACGGAAACATTCATAGTGACCAGTGGACTGCAGCCCGCATCCTATGTGAAGGCGATCTCGCTTAATCCTTTCATCCATTTCAGAACCTAAACAAATACAAATAAGCATCAACGACGTCTGGATATCAAAATAACCGTCGACGAAGAAACTACTCAAAATGAAGACGATCGCAGGAGAGTGATTTGGAGCGAGCCATTATGTAATCAAATTTCTTCGATCGAAGCACTACTGCAACTGTTACAAGAAAAAAAGCTCATCTTATCCGGCAAAACTAAGTAGTAAGTACATTATGGAAATATACTAGGAGATCCCTATCTCCGCTTTGCAAGATTAAAATTCTTCGGAGGTTTTTGCTCCCAGAAAAAAACTGCAGTTTATGGCAACTTCTACGTTTTGCCTCTCCCTTATAAATTCTACTCCTAAAAAACGCCCACAGTTGCTTCAGAACTCCAAGTTATCCTATACAAAAACGGTAAACAGCATAAAGCGTGCAAAGTTGGTATTTGTTTCGGCAAGGGGAAACTTTAAAGGCCGAAATTTACGTAGGGTTTGCCTAGCGAATTAGTAATGAGTTGTATAAGGCGAGAAGGAAAACATGGCCACAAGATTTTATGCAGCCCCAGTTCTGAGCAAGGAACTCCTAAGAAAACATAGTAGCCTGCTCAAAGCGACATTAAATATGACCCCACCGACTTTCCAATGTATGGCCCGCTTAGGACCGGTGCTGTTCACGGCTACGCTTCTCCAATTCGCATCCTGCAATTCTTAAACAGCTTTATATCCGTCAGAAAACCAAATAGCCAAATGTTCGCTAAACCATCAAACCCCTATAGCACTTCCAGGAAACCACTCAATCCTGACGACAATGTAAGCAAAAGGATGAAGAGGATGATAAGAGTCGTTAAACAGTACTAAAAAATACCCGCACTCTTCAACAACATTTTACTCGCGAACTCGAACTATGTGAACATAGGGCAAAGGAAAAGAAACGACAAAAAATAGAAATGATTTACGAAGTTTACACGAGCAATCCCGTCAAATTTCGAGTAATCCAACGAAAAAATACCGAAATTAGGAATAGGTTCTTGCTAAAAACTTCAGAGGTTGCGTTTATGTGAGGAGGAAGAGGTGGTGGTAAGCAGAGAAACTCAGCGAATAAAAGTTTGAAAACAGCGAGAGAAAAGCAAGAAGAAAAACTGTGCTGAGTTAAGGAATGCGCCACGCAAAACTCTTAAAATGTTGAAGTGCTACTGCAGCTAGAAATGGATGGTGCTGCTGAAATTTGTCAGGAGGAAATGTTCTAAGGAAACGAAGAGTTATAAATCCAAGCATATATTGCGTCTTCCAGAATATGCCACTTTATCGAATATATCCGACAATGTGGCATAAAAACATCACTCTTTTGTTCAACATCGAGAAGACTAAATCGCCTCCCAATATTCAGAAGCAGGATCCAGTTGAAAATCATATCGTCTCCTATCATCTGAGTGCGCAAATTTCGACTCTAATAGTTCGCCAAGACATCAAGAACTCGCACTATGTTCTCAATAAATCCACAGGATCCTACTCCAAATCCCGGAATTATATAATATGCAGTGCAATCTTTTCGCTTTCGCGACCACTGTTCTCCCCGATTCGCTATTGTAGCTAATGACCTACATAACCATGCCCACCTGAGGCATTCTCCTTCCTGATATTCTAAACGCTCTGCGTATTTCATGTACCACAGGGATTAGAACATGCAGAGACTTCTATGGTATTTGCTGACATCTCGAACACTCAACGTATCGAGCAATCGAGTCGCATTAATGTTAGTAAAAACCAATATTCATTAGTTCATTTCGAGAATCACCTCCAGTACCAAATCGCTGTCGAAATCTACAAATTAAAGGAAGAAAATCACATGAAAGACTCATGTTTGTGAAGTGCGGATTAAATCTAGGTCCCGGTTTCGACAGCGATCAGATCAGGCTGGACACATTTCTCCACATCCGCTTACGAAGCTGCAGTCAATCAACGCCCAATTCTATCAACTTTAACGTACTCTCAAGATGGGAATGAATGACGCTACTCCATGGTAGTGCAGAGGACGATAACGACTTCATGAAGAAGACATGAAATTAAACGAATTAATAAGAGAGAATTCTTCAAGAACGAATGGAAGCGCCTTAAAAGAGGAAAATATTAAAAAGAAATCGCAACAAAGACCGAGAGAACGAGCTTGTTCGGGCCAAAAATGTCAACGTAAAGCCAGTGGTCAATTAGAAAACTTGGATTCAAAGAAAACGAAGCAATTTAAATAGTCCCATGAGCAGTGAGAGCCTTGAATAGCATAAGCTCTTTTTAAGCACCCTGTAATCGCAAATAAACGATGAGGGAACACTCCAAGTGGTCAGTCTAAATAATTAGGTGATGAGATATATATTGCTTTAGAAAGCAATAAAGGAAAACAAAAGTGCCCACTTACCCGGAAAACACTGGAAATGATTTTTATGAGCAACCAGTCTTTAAGAAGGACTCAAGAAGCACCGAGGCTTTACAACAACAAAACGAGCAACCGGTATGGAACGGCATAAAGTAGTCACGAAAAAACTCATACTTCATCCATTTTTGTGCCAAATTTCTACGGTTTAATCAAACTTATCCTAGCAGTTTTGTCAAAGAATATTTGCTACGAGCATTTAAATGAACTGAAATATGGTGCTGTATTAGAGTGATGAGAATTCCATCCTTGCTAATGTGTACGGCAACGCGATTGAAAATCCAAAGTGCATTCAACGATGACTCCACACTAATTCCAATGACTCCAATGCGCCTCACTGCTGTCTTTTTGAAAAAAAAAAATCTGTTCCAGAAAAGTGTGACCAACCAGAGGAAATAAAAACATAGAAAAGACATAACAGGGATAGAAGGTAAAACGATACATCATAAGACTGATTTGAATCGGTGCTGCAAGTGTTTCGATGATGCGATTTTTTGTGAATATGTAAATAGGCTATCAGTTAACGAAGCAAGTTCACTATCGATACTATGAGAACAACGATGCCACAATCAATGCAATCGTGTTAAAATCTCATGTGAAACTGATGTCACGCCGACTCGTTACCTTCATTGAGCACTTCTTCATACCAATCTTGAAAAGCAACTAACGAGACGTCATCATGCTAAATAAGGCACACTAATCCAACTGCAAAATACTAATTTCTCATCCGCTGACACAAGCCGCCTAGATGTTTACACATCAAAGCGCTAAATGAACACTTTGGAAAAATGGATAGCTTCAATTACGCGGATGGAATTTAACTTAAAAATGCCTCAGCTTAAATACTACGGCTGAAAAATAGTCGCACTAGGAGAGAGTATCTTATGATTAACGCAATCATTCAATGTTCACAATCGTCACGAAAACCAGTTTGATTAACAAGGTCGTTGGATCTACCTAAAACGCCTGCCCATTTTTCGATTAGACTTAGATAAGTGGCGCTTTCAATACGTCGTCTCACGCATCTTAAACCTGGGACATATCGGATTCATGACAGTGATAAAAATTAGTGAAAGACCTAACTCCACGGAACACAAAGCAAGAAACAAGACTAACGAGGAAGAAGAAACGCGAACAAATACATAAGACATCGAGAAGAGAGAAGAGGAAAAAACAAAAGAGAGGCGTTACGCAATGCCTTAACTGTGTCAGAAATACACAGCCGACGAGATAACGTGGACAATAAAAACAACAGGCTCATATATGCACACAAGCCGACAGAAAATCAACCGGCTGCCGCGCAGAAGAGGATGACGCATGAAATATGCACAGATGCACAGCACATGCCAACAAACGGGTGATATGGTGCGCATGCATTGGTTACATACCGCAACACATATCAACGCATCGATCCCCATCGCTAGGGTAACATGCGCCATTGCTGCCTAGGGCCATACCGATTATTCGTGCGGGCGTGCCAGTGCTGTCGCGGATGTGACTTCATCCAACCTGTATTCTCCAGTCGGTAGTTGGGCGGATGCCAGCTAGCCCCACGCCAGCCTGATGGACGCCAGTTGGCTTGGCGCGCATGCTGAATAAGGTACTCGAGTGAGCAGATAACCCCCCAAAAAAATCGTTGCGCTAACAAGCAACTGCTTCGAGACCAAAAAAACAGTGCACTACAACTTGCAGAAGAAGTGCTTCGCAATAACAAAAGCAAAAAGTGATCGAAGATACTGAGATGAAGCGAGAAAAAAATGCTCTCTAGTGGATGTTGCAAATGGGCAGTGGCTACTGTCGATTCGAATCGGCGACAGACAACGAAGGCAATTTCGAATTAACGTAACCTAGAACAGCTAACTTTTAAACGAGGCTATCGGTGCTGTGCTACAGTTAGCTCCACATCTAATTAACACTCACACCACCGCCACCACCACCACTATGATTAGTGCAGCGCAAAGTGCACGAGTGCGGTGAACGCAGTGTTACTGCCAGTATGTGCACGCGTTGTGTTCAGCACCTGTGAAGTGATGCGTTCGGTTGCCCGGCCCAACAGAGTCTGCGAAGGACTGCCCGAAGCCGGCGATCCTGGTGGATGACGTGGATCACTCGGCTGTGCCGGATCTGCCGTCCCATACAGCAGCAACGACCAGTCATGAAAGGTACCTACAATATGAGCAACACTTATTCACCTCACGGCTCCGTATGTGAATACAATATTGCAAATGCCCTAGCATTACTCCTATTTAGTGTGCAAACTATTTGTTCATGGACTCTATTATTCCTCAATCCAGCATTCATTTGCCTCACCATTCAACTAGTTTCGGGTTACAAACACCAGCAAAGAAAACACGATAGTCGACACTGAAGGAAAACAATTCAAAGCAGAAGACTACATATGCCTACCGACAGAAACGAGCTAATCAGTATTCAGTGCGACAACGTAACCCATGTGGAACATTTCTATGATAAGTATCTTCTAGGTGGAATGAAACGGAAGTGGATTAGAATAAGAAAATATGCTCAAACATTGAAGAAAAGATGTCAGGAAGTTGTACATATCATGCACAGATTTTTCAATTAAGGACATAGGTCAACGAGGATGAAATTTTGAAGTGGAGGGGTGGAAGAGGAGGGTTATGATGGTACTAGAGATTCGGAAAAAGTGGGGGAGGTAGCGAACATTTAGCGACATGCGCAGAATATGCCACTTAAACGTCACAGTTAACTGTGGACCAGAAATTCACTTGATCCGATTAAATAGACTGTCTTCCAGCATATTTCATCAAATTTCTACTATTAGACTGTTTACTGTTACCTCCCCACATTTTATTCCTATCGGTTGTTGGTTGGTAAATCCCAGATTTCCTTTGCCTAAGATTCACTGATATTAAATAATAGAACAAAAAAGGGCAAGTTTTTGGACAGGAATTTATAAATAGAGAGAAATTAAAAAAAAAGAAAAATTATTGCGAAATAAGCCGGAGTAGCCGCTAATATGCTCAAATACATGCTGTCAGAATTTTGCATCTAGGGCGAAAAGTTTGAAGAGAAAACCACAATTGAGCCTAGTGATCCGCAAAAAAGCATAATACTTAGGAAATACCTCCGATATTCTTATTTACGCTGACCGATTCGACCATCAACGTCCACGTACCACGCGGGTCCTCGCCCCACATTTGCACCGATAGGAACGGCCACTTGTGGAAGCCGTTCGCATTGTAATCCTAGAAACGGATAATCTCTGCTTGACGTTAACAAGTTCCTTCATGCTTTCCATATAAACCAAGAACAGAAGAAATTGCGGAGAAAAACTTACAACATCCAAAACGAGAAAGAACATCATGTAAGTACAGTTTTTCAAAACAAAAAAAAAAGGAAAAGGACTCTCAAAGGAAAGCAGTGGGCAGCGGAAAAACGCCTCGAAGGCGACAACTTTGACAACAGTTTGGCAGATCAGCACAACACATTTACTCATTTGAATATATGCCTGTGAATAGACTCATTTCTCAACACATCGACGTTTGTTTTAGAAGGAGAGATGGGACCTCGTAAAGATGGGACTGGTGCGCGTGAAGCGAATTCTGCCATTATAAGAGTTCTCTGCTTTACTGATTGGGCTGATGCTATCTGTCCTAAGTCCTTCATCTGATATATTAGTACTTCCTGGCCGAATAAAATTTTCACGCTGAACAATCAAATTTTTGGAGTGACGTGAGGCAATCCTATATCTAAAGAAACTTCACAGCCATAACTGCTATTTTTTGGCGCATGGGGAAAGGAATAGCGACTGCAAAGCAGCCAAACTTGCCTTTCTTCGCCCATCTCCCCCCCCCCCCCCCCTCCCCTTTCAACTACACCGTTGCGTTGGATGGTTCTGTAAAACAAATCTGAATGGATAATGCTATGATGGATTTGTGGCGACAAAAAAACAACATAAAAGTCTAAATACAGTTTCGGCTATTAAGTGGTGAAATGAACGAGTATGACTAGCTAACCTGAGGCCGAGGAGGCAGTAAGACCGAAGTTGTGCCTCTAGGAGAAAACAGGGTGAGCTTGAGGTCGCCGCGCTTCCCGAAACGAATGGTGGCCAGCACCTGAACGTGCTCCAAATAGAGCACTGGAGTTCCCGACTCGCATCCACTCACCTCCAGTGAGAAGTTCATTCGAAAATTACCCGTCAATGGTCGTGGACTAGAAGTAGTCTATTGGTATATTGAAGTGACAACACCACATATAATCACCGCTATTACGTGAGAGCAAAATTATTATCGCTATGAGGTGACAAGGAGAAATTTTGATGATTAATATCGGTGATCTCAAAGGTGAGAAAAATCGAATGTCGATGAATAATATCAGAAGGTAAATCCACTACACATATTTGGCCTCAAATACGGATATAGAACCTATGTACTTGAGTTTTCGCTGTTGAAAACTTAACGACGAAACTCACTGAACTGTTCTTTCGAACGCCCGATAGCCTATAGTCTGCAGCATAAAAAGAGATTGGTTACAGGTTCAGCAAATGAAGCAGATTCACCTTGGTTTTTCTAGCTTATACTCGTAAGTACACATATGCTGTTCTGGTACGGTCACCCACGTTCTAGCAAGCTTCACGAGTGCACCAGCATCCATGAGTCCATAACCAAATTTATTGCTGATATGGCGACCCACACCGTTTATCGACCAACCCGCGTTGTTGAGAAGTGGTGTCGGATTAGCGGTACGGAGGACGACGTGCTGCATGTCGCGCCATGTTAGATTTGGGCTGAATCAAATTCACTTTAGCAACTTTTTGGAAATACATCGAGTGGAGAAAACTGACTTTCAAAAAAGGAAAACGACGAGTTGAAAATTGCAAATGAATTTTGCTATGAAAGGAAAAAGAACGGCGATGAAAAACAATCGTCACATTCTGCGTCAAATGTTGGGCACTATTGGAACATTAAGCACGATGAATTTCTCTGCTAAACAAAAACCAACTGAACAAATTAAGGTATAAATTTACGCGCGAAAAAAAACCATAAAATTGCTTACGCACGACTATCAAACATCACTTTACGGGCAAATAATCCATTCATTGCATCATATCGAGAAAAAAAAAATGATTAGTGATGCAGTTCGGAACAATTTGTTATGCGTTTTCATCACTTTTGCTTTGATACGAGCTTTCTTATTCGGAACGAAGAGTCGGTCGTCCATTTCAAAATGAGCTCCAAGTTGAGGAATCTCAGCAGAACTGTTAAAGCTTGCGAGTAACTAGCATACCTTTGATATGAACAAAAATGCTCGCTAAGAATTGTTAAATTGTTAAATAACAAAATTGAAGGCTGTTAAATTTAAGAACAAAATTGTTAAATAACGGAACAACGCAAATAAGAATATAGCTAATTAAATTTTAAAAAAAAGCAATGGAGAAAGGTGAATTTTTTTACTGGAAAATTTCTGCCTAGTGGACAGCCATCTAGTCATCCATTTCAAGCATCCCTCTTATTTGGGTACGAACAATAACCACAGCCAAATTATTGCAGATCAATGGAAGCCACCGCTGACAACACTATTCAGCACTGCTTTGAAGATAGGCGACTCCGTACTTCTAGTGGTTCATCACGCACAACTGATGGCAAAATGTTTCCAGAGCAAGGATTGTTCTCTTTAAACACCCAAAGTGCCCTTTTTGCGTGGAAAGAGCACCTAAACGTTGTTAAACGATCACTGATGCACAATCCATCAAGCTTTGAGGTCAAAACTGCATATCCCCTCAAAACGTAGGCAAAAATGCTTAAATCTCAAAAGTGAACGCCGATGGAATTGAACTCACTTGGCTTCTAAAGCGAGAGCAATAATGCCAGCAGCTAGTGGAGCACTTGCACTTGTACCCGTATGTGAACGTGTGCATCCGTGTGGTACGTCGACGGTCACCTTCAATTATTATATCATATCGCTACTCGTGTATTACATATTATCTAGTAATGGAGCGCCAAATGTCTTCCAAAGATAGCTCACATAGCCACTACAAAGCCATACGGAGCGGCGGATTCACTTAGACCAGTTCAATGGAATGAGCAATAAGTGAATTAGTTAGCTATGCAACCACTTTAACCAGTGATCACCGCCCATTCAAACAACATAAAAATGAGCAGAGATCAAAGCTTCTGTGCCTTAGCACAGTAGGTTTACCACTCATTTTGCAAGCGGCTCTTCATTCACCCCAAAAGAATCACAGGCAAAATCGAGAATTTGTGGGAAATGCAGTACATAACAAAAAGTGGAAACTCACAATAGCAGGTTGGTTCATATTGGCACTGCTATACGTTGTGGCAATGCTCGATGGGCATTCTTCAAGGTACCATGGCCTTCGATTGTCAAAAGTTGCTGAGCTAATGCTCAACGTATATACAGATGTCGTGTACCCATCTGCTGAGCAGCTGTCTTGCCTACAAAATGAGATTCATCGAGTAAGGCTTAATTCTCGAACTTTAGCAAGAGGGCTGAGCTTTCCGGGTCAACGGGACGATAAAGAACGACAGTCAAATAAACTAGCTCATAAATTGTCTCCCATCGGGAAACATCATAAACCAACTGTAAATTGAAAGTGTCCATGCGCTTTACAGCTCATATCAAACTGACGAGCATCACTGTAAAAGTAATGCACCGATGCATGTCAGTTTGGCTTAAACGATCTTTCTGCTAACGCCGATATTCTATTTCTTTCCCAGAATCAGTCCAATACTCGAGATTTTCATTTAAATGAACACATGCAATTTATATTCACAAAATGAGAAAAATTACTCAGAGAGCAAAAACATGTCTCTGATTATGGGCTGATAAATTTTTGGGCCAGCAGGCTAATTTTTCTTGGGTGCTCCTCGTGCTTGGAGAATAAAGAAAGGACTAAAGCGAAAGGCGAGGCTTGGGACAAAAATTTGCATGTTATTAAATTAACGTAGCTAGGTGGCAGAAGATAATAAATAATAGGGGAGAAATAAGCACAAACGAGCACAAAAATTTCAAAAACATAACGAGTAGCAAAAGAAAATTTGAACAACGAGAAAACACGACATAAAGAGAAAGCATGCATCGCTAATGAAAGAGAAAAGAAAAACTTACCTAGAACCACCGTTGCCACTGGCCCACACGAAGATATTGCCTTTACCATGGCGGCCTTGTTTGATGCCTCGATAAAAAGCCTCGCGTGCTAATGGACCAGGCCATCGAACGTTTTACCGTCATCCTCAGGTCCCCAACTTGCCGAGTAAATATCGATGTGATCTTGATTCAGAGATAAACTTGCTGCTTCCACACTAAAAGATAGAATGGAAGTGCCCAAAGATGCACTGTGAACGTTAAATAGCATCATCGAAGGGGATGCTAAAAGACCTTGAATTTACGTGCTATAAACCAACCAAAAATTGATCATTTCGGTGAGTGGCCAAAAATAAGTGCTTTCCGAAAAGATATCTTTAGAATACCATCGATGAAAGAATATACAATCGCAAAAAAGTGGAAAACTACAACGCATCGTGCTACGCTCAATCGTGCTATTTAGAGTAGATGCCGGGCGAAAAAGAGAGGGGGACAACTCAAAATTCAAAATAAATGCAAAAACCGACACGTAAATGCTGCAGGTATCATTATTTTGGTTAACGATTGCAGTGAACGCAGTAGCCATTCGCAGCTTTACTCGAGCATCATACGAAACATTTCTTGCAGCGTACTCTCACCTATCACTGACAGGTCCATCGAGCATCCGGACGCCGCCAATATTGGAATGGAAGGCAACACCTACACCGCAGTAATCGTTACCCGCTACTGCCGCCACTTCACCAGCACATCGAGTACCATGCCTGAAATAGCGAGCACGCACTTCATTCCTCAAAATTCAAATCTCCCTCTGCAGAAAACGGCGACAATTGCTTCCGCAAAACTCAAGCTCGTTTTCGATTTCAGAATCTTCTTGCAAATAGCCTAAAGCCTTCTTCATTAGACTACATGATCGATAATATTTCAGTTTCCGAATAAAGGATTTAGTAGAATCCGCTCTGAGGTTCACAAGAAAACGGTTTACGCGAGCATTAGCAATCGAACTGCGACTGCAATCTAACCAGTCTTCTATGTGGATCAATGGAATATGCCAATTCACCGTGTAACAAAGAAAAAACATTTGCGATCGTCTTCGCAGCCAAAATGCAAAAGTGTGCTATTAAAAATTCACATTAAAACGCTTCCTTTTCAATAAAAACGCTTTTCATGCCACCACGAGCCTTTTGGATCGCCACTGACACTGAGTTTCGCCTAACAATAACTTTGACCTTGCAAGCTCGAAAAGAACGAACTTATTGTCGCCATTATCTTGTGGTGTTGGATCATCATCGTGGTCGTTGATATCAGTGCTGGCTAAGGGATCATAGTTGATGGCCAAGTCGAGATGGTCTTTCTGGATGCCATCATCGAGAATTGATATCGACACATTACGACCTGCATAGCCAAGCAACCAAGCTTGCCGCACGTTCATATCGAATCCTCCTACTGCACCACCCACCTAAAACAAATTAAATGTCTCATACCTGCATAGGTGACACAATTTGTAACATTTTAAGGAAGTAATACATCAGTTTTTGACAGCTATGCGGAACCTGAATACTGAAAGAATGAAAAACCAAAAGTAAAGCAATCGAAATGGAACAGAAAAACAGGAAATATCAGCCAAAGACATGTATTACATCTGTGCAATCGAAAAAAAGCCAGAAAGAATCCGAAGCAACTGTACTCTAATGAAATGCAGCTGCTTTCATTGCTAGCATGTTTTCGTAACCGATGCAGAAATACATCTTGTGCCAGGGATCACTGTGATGGACCATGACAGAAAAAGGAAGAATGCATTCATTATCAGAGTTCATCGACACACCGCTGTATTTACTCTGTTCGAGCGCTGTTCGAGCGCATCATTATTCACTCGCCTCAAAATCGGTGTAGCTCAACAATAACAGTTAATCATCTCCAATCGGTGTAATATACAACAAAGTTAAACAACGAAGACCACCTACCAGATACCACTGCTCCTTGTAGAGTGGATCCCTCCATGGCAAAATGGGTATCTCTCTGGGCGTTGTGAACTCTGCGACACTTTGTACCGGATCCCGCTCTGCCCTTCTTACATCCGAGTGAATAAAATCTCGTTTTACACGCCGCCTGCATATTTTAATAACTTCTGATCTAAGAAGCTATAAAAAATTTCCTCTACCCTACACGACAATACTTGCTTTCGGTAGCTTGTGTGTGGAAACTTATATCTTTTTGATCGCAAAACACCATCCATATTCTAGGAAACGTGTCAGTAATTCACTAATTCACGACTGAAAAATCACTGTGGGAACGCTGCGAGCCGGAACACCCCACCTGTACACACCAGCTTCCTTGTCTTCTTTACTCCCCAAATCGTCTGCCTTCGTCCCCTCACTTCTACAAACCACGACCATCACAGCAAAGGACGTAAATTTAATGGCTCAGTAACTGCTGGCTGTTACCGAAAACTTCAAAGCACCCAACATGTCCACATGTTCTATTTAGTGAAGTGCTAGATGCTTGAGTCGGCAAAGAGCGTTCCGATCAGCTCATTTTAATTGCACAATAAAAATACTGCGGATTTCAAAAAAGTTTATGGTGGAAAAGCAGTGAGTAGTGAAGTTTGCCTTCTCTGTTCAATTTCATCACGGAATATGAAGAAGAGCGAACCTAGGCCTCTGTTCATCGGCCCACTCAATAGCCGGATGGTCCTTCAACTTCGATATGACTTCACGTTTCCGCCTTCGCGAACGTTTTGTTGTGTCGTGGAGAAAGTAGTGTGAATCGAGGAAAGGCTTCCCCTTAAAAGCAGCAATACGTTCGTGATATAGCACTCTGGATGGACGCTATCATACATAATAAACGCCTTGTGGAAATGCTCATAGACAAAAAGAACATCTCTTATAAAATCCAATTCCTCAAAAGCAATCATAATACCTTAAAATTCAGGAAAGTCTTAAGCAACTCTCAAACAAGCTGTCATCTAAAGTTCCCATTAAGAAGTGAAAAGTGTAACTTGATGCGATGCAATCTGATTTAATTGTTCTTTCAAAAAATTTCAGGCCTCACTGATAGATTTTAGGAGAATATAAGACCGCAATCTGAGACGTAAAAAAAAACTCGATTGAAAGTTTAAGAACACGGTGAGTCCTTGGATTCTGCGCCGAGATGGCTCATTGCAAACGTGACGCCAAGTAGACTGCACATTTTCAAAACTGGACACTCGCTAACAATGAAAACTCCTTGAAAAATTCATTTAAAAGAGAAAGAAATCGAATGTCGGCAATTAGGAATGCAAATAAACTCACTTTCTGTGAGCTTCATATTCCCTTATATTATCACTCCAACTTCACTTCAGAGAAGAAAACTTCAACTACTGTGGTGCCAGAAAACTTCCCCTCTCCAAGGTGTACCACTCTTGCAAATCGCTCCCAGTCGTACACCGGCATCTCCGCTGTCAAACTGTGACTTCGAAGAAAAGCATATTGCAAAGTTGCTCTTTCCTCCTAAGTTCCTTGCCAACCTCCCCACCCCCTCCCAACCCAACACTAATTCCCTGTTCCCTTTTTCACCACCATTCTTTCTGCGAAGCCGCTTCTTATCGGATCCTCTCCACCGACAGAAGCGCACTATTCGCAGGGCGCTAGCTTCAGCCATAATTCTCCAAAGATGCCGTTCTGCAATCAGCATTTACAGACCCGAAATGTTTACATATAACTCGAAAAAGTAATGCAACAGCAACCACAAGGCGTACCCTAACTTCCATCCCATGTTCGGCTGCGATCCGCCTTGCCAATTCATCATCCCGCCGTGCCAACCTGATTACTGTGTGAATAGGTTCTGGACAACTACCGTCTTCCTCATTGCAAATCGAGTCGTGCTCGATCGAAGTGGCACTTCGAACAAAACAAAAAATTAACAACGATATCCTTGCCAAGTGCCAAAATAATCTGAAAAAACGAATATCTCAGCTTGCAAAGAAACACGCAATGAAGATTAAACAGAATTAAACAACTTCAACATGAAATAAAACGTATAACAATAGTCGGAAAATTCTGAGTGCAAAATAATACGAAGCCTTCAATATCCTGAAATCATCTATTACAATGATCACAACTTCAAGAAGACGATGTTGGCTTGTTGAAATACCCCAAGACGCGTCTATTTCGGGAACATTTTATGATGCGGATAAGAAATAAAGTATAAGAGGGCCAAATTTATTATTTACCTCCAGATAGAAAAACTTTGCAAATGAGCAAAGCTTTCAGGAAACAGACTAAAACTACAACAAGTGGCCTGTAGCTGGAAACTGGGATTTCTCTGCTAGATAGCATTTGCAGAGATAAGGCCATTCGCAAACCACTTCAGAGGTAAAACCGCATATTGCAGTAATTTTCAAAAGTGATGAGCAGCCTAGTATTTGAAAAAAAGAAGTCGGTCCTAACGCCTAAAAATGTCCGTTCGCACGACCAGCACGAACTCGAATACAGTGAAGCTAAACAGAAGTGATGCTCATATATAAAGCAGAGCCCCTCAAATGCGCATCAACAATCTTTCATTGCCATTAACATAAACAAAGAGCAATACAATTTCACGTAATTAGTTACTCCACACAAGCAAGCATAAAATCGATTCGCAAACATAGTCCTGTATTCCGTTGTCACTCTGCCCTCCAATTGCACCCATTTTATTTACCTTATAAACTTCTGGAAGTATTCAGAATCTTAGCATCAATGCCGAAGCAAATGAGAGCTTGCACGACAACGAAGAAACAAACCGTTTTGGTGACATGGCACGGACAACAATCTCCATGATTACTGATTGATGGCTGCTAGATAAAAAAGCGAGCAGTTGTGAATAGCGTCGCACACAGCCAAATTGCTACTACGAGTCGAAGATATGTGAAGCTCAAATCAGTGCAGCGATCTCGAGCGGCTCATTCTGAGCGAAGCCGTCCCCTCGCAACTCTATTCCGGAATCGGAATCCACTTCGAGATGACAAGTCGTTAATATGCCAGACGTAGCACGCTCGCAGAAAAGAGCGCAGCCGTCGGTCGTCAATCGAGTTTTTAAAAAAAAGAAAATGAAATCAGCTGCTATCACACGTCCGAATGCGCCTCAGAATTCTTCGAACAGTGGATGAGCGACAATTACTTGGGACTTGACGACTACGGCAACTGCGCTCCTTCTAGATGCCCTGCAATAAAACCCGTTACCCCGCAATGCTTGTGACTGGTTCACAACCACCAGACGAAATAATACGACAGATACGAGAAGAACGTTATACAATGGAAATTAAAACTCGAGAACGTCTCAAATGCAAGATAGACAACAAACTCGACATGCTTAACCGATAAATAACAAGCTAAATCAAAAACCTTCTTTTGCCTTCATGTAAAGAATCAACTGAGGAAAATGCACTCACTCAATTCTTATAGCTCAAAAATGGAATAACATTTCAGCAAGAAGAATATGTATAAACTCGAAGATACATTGTACTTCGTGGAATATCTGGCGTAGGCCGAATATGACGGTACAGCAGTGTGTATGAGATGGTGACAGTGACTTAACGAACCACTGAAAACTGCTGACCTGTTTTCCAAGCCTACTGTGGCATTGACAAAAATGAAAAGGTTTCACGAGATCAATCCTTCTTCGTAACTCCACCACCTCCGCAACACAGTTGTAGGTCAGTTGCTTCATCATACGGTCATTACTAAATCTGCGATATCGCCTTCGGACACGAACGCACGATCAGCCATTATCAAAGCTCAGTTCTGTAAGTTACTGCTCTAACTAGAACGAATCGAAGGAGAAAAATAAAGAGAGCAAAAAACATGACTTCAAGGGACCGAAAGGACTTTTTACAGGCATGCTGTTCACGACACCGAATAACAAACGTGGAATGGCATTTTCTATCGCAAACATTCTAAAAGAAACGTTACAGCAGCTCAGCAAAACTCCCTCAAAAAAATTCAGCTCGGCTATGCATAAAACTTGAAGGAGAAAGAGCAGTCACAAAATACTGTTCAAACTATTATACTGTAAACAAAACCGTTGGCAAAGAATGTATTCATTAGTCAAATGGGACGCATATCCTTTCCCTTATGCAAGCGATACTTGACTTGTGGATGGCGATTAACTTCGTTTTAAATTTGCGGATTTCGATGAAACGTTTTTGCTCCACACTGAAAATGTCGCATCGTGCGCTTTTGCGCATTTTATCGCCCTTCTGGTTACCCCTCCCTCTTTCTGTGCTTTGTAGCACACCCCACTGAGATAATTAAATGATGAGGCATTAATTACCCATATGAAGTCAACCTGAAGCCATGATACTATATTTTATTTTATAACAGAAACTACACGAGAACCTCGAAAAGTTGGTGGACAATGACTTAATGACAACAAACGCTCGAGGAAGCGATGACAATAGAATATGAGGTGAACATACCAGAACTACGTACTGAAGTAATTGCGATACTCTTGAAGTTCTTGCATTAATCCAAAATGAAATAGTGCGAATAAACATCTGCTGTGCTGGGGCGTTGTCGCTGTACTACATCATACTTTTTGTGCCAAGCGGATTTCGGTTATTTGGGCTCTTCTCAATACGGTCGAGATTAATGTACCTCTGTAACCCCACCTTCACCTTTTAGAGCGGCCGCGTCCCCGCGGGATGAATGTCTGTAATCAAGACGCCATGCAGCTCAACGGTTTAATAGGTCCCCTTTCTGATCGAAAAAAAAGATGGAAAAAAAAATCGCTGCTGCTTTCTCAATAGCAACTGAGAAAGGGCACCCACAGACGTTCGCTCGAGTGAATCACTAGTGCAAACGGCAGGTCTTTCAATCGAGGCCATTCACGCCATCCGACAATGTACTCACTTGTCAAAGAACTCCATTCCTCTTCCCTCCTCCCCCCCCCCCCCTCTCTCTCCTAGTGCCTAAAACAACCACCGAAGGTGAACATGCTGCCGATATTTTAAAAATCACTGTAGTATTTTCGAAAAAATGGGCCGAAGATCTCGAAGGAAGAAGTGTCAGGTGAGTTCTTTGACGGGTCCCTTCGTTCGCCGATTGTTTCACTGTCTATCTGCTTGCACCCTTTAATAAAGTAGGCAAAAAACGTTTCTAGAGATGTCCTGGAGCAAGCGCATCGCCTAATCTAACAATCGAGAAACTAACAGTGGCATAGCCTTCGGCATAATGTTCATCGAATCCACCACCCTTCTATTCTAATGCAATCCATCACAGCAGCAAACTCCGAATCACAAACAGATTATCCTTTGACCCTTTCAAAAAGAAGCATTGGGAAAACCAACAATGTTAATGAGAGTCTGCAAAGTTGTAATAAGGGCTACAAACATATGGGAAATTGAATGATTATGGAAGTCGTTTACCTTTATATCAATCAGTAAACTCTGCATAACCAGTCGGCAAGCTGCATCTTAGGAGGAAGGGATGACACTTGCGAAAAAAAAAGCAAACATGAATTTCGGCACCGAAACCAACCTCTAAACTAAGAAGATATAGGACGTTAGCTTGCATTGCTCTCGCAGAAAGAAAGCAGCAATGATCGCACTCCTAGTTCTCTTTTTGGGAAAAACGCGCCGATCATCTGATCGTTATTTCGGAATTAAACGAATTTAAGAAAGAGCTAAAAAAAAAAAAAAAAAAAAACGAGCAAATGGTTAAACGCAATGTAATGATCACAGTTGCGGTATCACGGTTGTTATTTAAATGTTACCTTCTAGTTTGATGCAGTGAAGGAAAATTATGTGCGAATGTTCAGTACATCGCAAGTCATCAAGAAGGATACAGCAAGTCAAAGAACCAAGCAAAACATATGAATAGAATATTAAACACGAAAAATGGGGAATAAATCATAACAGTGCAAAAAATGTAAAAAGTTGCTGAACAGAGGAAGGCGACAAAAGCTGTAGAACGAGACGAAACAAATCAAGAGTACATTTTTCTTTTTTTGACAGAGAGAGCGATAATGAAGAATCGGTGTGAGCGAGTGAGAGGGGAGGGGTTTATCATTCGATCTATGAATACCAGTTTGACGACTTTGTTCATCACAAAAGAAACACTATCGTCTGCTTTAAGTGCATTAAAGAAAAGCAACGCTAAGCTTGAGAATGTGGTTGATGGTCAGAGGAAAGAAGTGCTTATTAGTCGTGTTTAGTTATTTCTTTCCAGCTTCAATATTGTTCGTCTTTTCTGATGTTTCTTTGCTCTTGCAGCTAGTTTCTTTTTTTCTCATCTCATCACATCCTTCCCTCCATTTCTGCAATGAGAAGTGGCGCATCCATACTTTTATTATCTGTTGAACTGGTTGTATGCGTACGCCTCTGCTATCAAAGATGACAAGTTCGGCATTTCACGGCTGACAATTAGCGGCTGGAGCATTAATTTATTTGGTATGTCGCCGGATTTTGCATTAGGCACATCACAGAAACCTGATACAGAGGAAGATGGAATGAGAAGAAAAGAATCTACATGGAAAAGCAGAGAAGATTCAAAGATGAGCAGTTAGGATGAGTTTAAATGGAGATGAATAAAAACGATTCATGAACTGCATCCAATGTCAACATTTTCCTTTGATCGCCAGCCCCATTTCGACGAAACTGAGAAACAGGCTTGCAGCTGTGACAAAAATAATCACCCCATTGCCTTGCTATCTGACGCTTTACTGTAACTTGTGCGAAAGCTGTTTTACCCACGCATATTTCTGAGTTCAGCAACTTCATCACCCGAAAATAGCCTAAGCTCACCGCAGTTTTCTGCAGTTAGAGCCCTATTCCCATTGACTGCTAAAAGCAATATCCGTGAGAAAGACATACACAGACAAACCATGCTCACTTTAAAAACTTCTCATATTTTTCACAAGCTCTCATTGAATATGCCTCCGTTGAAATTTCATCAGATCTAGAGTTCCACAGTCGTCAGAAGATTCTAAGTGAAAAACAACAAAAAGTTCTAGAGGTTATTTTCGGCCCTATAATCAACCAATCAGATGCTGTCCCCATCCCTGCACAAGTACTGACCCCAACGATTAATGAAGCAGTCAAATGAACCGAAAACATTGCGCAATTGAAGAAAAATGAGACTGATATATGAGAGTAGAAGAAATAACAAACCGATCTTCAATGTGCCCTTTTTCCTCTACGGAAATCTAGTCTGGATTGATGAGTATACAAGATGCAATGCGAATAACAGTAATTTGCAAGGGAGAAAAAGTAAGTGTTGCTGACTATAGGGCAGAGATTACAAGTTTGTATTGATTCATTTGGTGACTTATTACCGCTCGATCGAATCGCATTATTTCCAGTTAATAATTATATTTCAGATGCATTTTCTATGAATATAAAGGAAGAGAGAGGGTTACCACAACTGAATGAAGGAAATATCGTTTAGCGGATTGCTGCGAGATGGCGAGTGGAACCATTCCAAAGGAAACTATTCTCACTAGTATTCGATCGGTGCAGCTTCACCTAAATAAGACGCTTATGCAGCCGAGCTGGTTTAGAAAAACTTCTCTAGAGATGGAAAACAGAAGAAAAGAGAGTGCCGTAAATTCATAGAAAAAGACTCTCATAAGAAGAAACAAGCAGATGGTATACGAAGATGACTAAATGTGCCAATGAATAGAGCAGCTACATCTATTCATTCCGATATTTCCGTTTTTTTAAGGAAAACAGCGCTTCTTTATGTGAAAATGAATTATTGCAACGTCGCATTTAATGTGCTAAAAAATAAACGACTAAAAGAATATTATTTAAATCAACAATCAATAATAATTTCAAGTTATAACTGACAAATAAATTACTAATAATTTAAAAATTCACGATCAACAAATTTTCACACAACAGTGAATGAGTGCTGTAAAATTTGCAAACAGCACACAGCACTTAAAAGAACCTTCTTATTTTCTATTTCGCAGCTATAATAACACCTGTACTGCGGAATTTTTCATTTCCTTCCCAAAAGAACAAAGCATAATTAAGCACTAAGCTGAGAAGTCAAAACCAACTAATGAAAGAAACTGATATAAAGAGGCTTAGCATGCTCTATGTTGCGATGTCAAGACGCACGCAACCATGCCAACAAAATGGGGCAAAAAATTTAATGCCACAAAATCACAAACGGCAACGTAAAGATAACAATTCTATAGGATTCGTTATAGTTCGTACGGCGTAGTATTTCCACTAAACTCGTCAAATACGCTTCAGAATATTCGTGCTCCTCATTGAGGCGCATCGAAGAATTCATCGTTGGTGTGGTCCGTCAAAAGTGGTCGACATCACTCTCCCTGTCATCCACCTCAAGAAAACGGAGAATGCGCAGCAAAATTGCCCCCCACCTCTCATAGCGACGCCATATTAGATGTCTAGCATCATGACACGATAAATCAATGCCAAATGTTACGACTGGCTGATATCCAATGCCACCTTACACAGGTGTTTTAATTACCATGCTGAGGGCTGTTCTGAACAAAAGAACAAACAAATCCAAGGAATGTAAGGGTCTCCATGTGGTGCGTCGGCAAGCATTAGGATGTATAGTGATTTCATGTGTCCTGCCGTCTATCCTTTCAATTTTGAAGGGATAGGCGGGTGCACGAGGAGGGGAAGAGTCGAGGGATGGACCTGGACTCGGAAATCCCCTGGTTCCACTAGTGTGTATGTGTGTAAAAGCTGCTCTGACTTTACTTCTTAGCCTATCATATTCATCTCCGGTAAAAAAGGTATCTTTTTAATATCAACTTTGGTATCAGGCGAAAGCAACTCAAACCCGAAGAAATTAAAGCCCGTCTTCGCAATAAAAAAAGCGACCTGTTATACAAATGAACAGTACGTTCTGTATAACATTTTAGTCACTACCTCCAGTATTCTCAGCCCACAGCAGCACTCTGCAAGAGCAACAAGTCATCAATACTCATGACCTCCTTCTCAGACTCGAAAAATAGACTTCGATATATAACGATCTGTCGGCAAAAGAGCTTGAGTCCTCTTCAAAAAAAAAGCGATCGAAGGACATCACGTGTCACCGCACACCCTAGAAGTTCACAGTACAGAAAAATCCTCGCCTCGCAAACTGTTGAATCCCATTCGTTGTTGTGCTAGCAAAAACGCCGTGATGGTTAGAGGTGTTGCGTAGCTGCAAGTGGTAGTATGGTGCAATGAGCCATGAAAGGTATAAAGGCTTTGTAAAAATTAAATCTGCAAACGAGAAGCACGTGCTTCCGGGTAACAATCGCACTATGCCAGCAAATGACGTTCATCTACTCTCTCATTCAACTATCGTCTTGGCGACTCATGTGATGCGAGCAGACAGACGATAAGAACTCACAGAGGGGAGAGGTGTTTGATGACGTTTGAACTTGGCTGCGACCAACCATGTCCCACTTTGCTCCTTTCAGCCTTACAACAATGAATAAATCGATATGTAAGGCATGATTCGCCTTCACATGTCGCAACAGTTCCATTTCATACAACCCAAACCAATACAACGGAAACGAATACCTCGGAAATTATCGAACACAAGAGAATGTAAAAGACATAGAATCTTTCAGGCGCAGAAAACTTACAAAGGTTATTATCAATGTTCCAAGGTAGCACTCATAAAGGACGGGGCACAAAGTGTTCTTCGGCACTAAAACATTAGCAACCGATCGGGTGCTGCTGCTACAGGATGCTTCGAAAACGAACGCAAATGTCGCAGCGAATTTAAATCCAGGACCTTTTCTCTTCGTCGCAGATGATTCTTTTTCCTTTTTTTTCATTAGTTATGATTTCCAACGTTCACCTACTTACAGCTTCGGAAATGAACATGCGAGATAATCAGAGGGAGATTAACGCTGGCAAAACACTAAAACGATTAAACATCTGGCAACTCATCCAGAACCGCCATCGTTTCATACTTTTCGACATCCGTTTTCGATCATAGAATCCGATCCACTCATTTCAGCAACAATACAGTCAAGAATTATGAGCGTTTTGTTTGCAGGATCAAGGTTGGAGGTGAGAAGGAAACATGGGCGATGCAACAACTTCGCATTAAAAGTTTTGATATGATGCGAATGAGTGAACGTGTTTCCAACACTTTTTATAAAATTAAACGCATCTGATGCTCTTTCTTGCCAAAATTGTGAAGACGCGCAAAAAGACCGCGGCTAATAATCAAGATATCTGACATCATCAGCCAAGAGAGAAAATTCTTTGCTGAGTTTTTCGTGACCAGTAAAGATGGTGAGATGTGCTTTTTGAAGCATACTGAAATAACCTCAGCAAAGGTTGAGCAACAACAGTCCGAAAAATGGGCAAAGAAACAAAGCGGGCAAGAATGTCCTGACCCATATGTGAACGTTTACACTTAAATAAATCCCCTTTCAAAATAATCGCACTATCACTATTTTGACCAGGCCTTGGCTATACACATACTATTCAGTGCACTCTCTGGTCGTGCTCAAAAAGTTGAAAGTTTTAAAAAGAGCCGATAACAGCCACAGCAACCTGCACAAAATACCTTCCATGCTAAGAAGCGAATTCTACGCTGGAGTTAAAAGTTTCCCAGCCATTATTTGACAGGAATCTTCTTCGAAATTTCCCAACAAACTTCCCCAATTATAGACTTTTTCCTCTCAGCACCAAAAGCATTCTGCTCACCAATGCATAATATTATAAACGTATATCTTCGCATCTTCATTATTGCCACTTTCATCTCGGCACCAACTAAGTTCCATGAAAAATGCTCATAATTGTGGTATCTCTTTTATGCACTTCAAGCTCTTTTAACGAACCTTAAAGATCAAAAGTAAAAAATTTTGAGGAGTAAAATGAAACTAATGCAAGACTTCAAGCCAAATAAAGAATCTCGAAGACGGTTAAACAAGTGCTTCGACAAGCATGGAAACCACATTTCGTAGCACGGCTTTCAGCCACAGTCGTGCTGCTTGCTGCATTCTCCTCACGCTGACACGTCATAAAAACACCGGTTCGTTCCCCTCTTATTAAACCGATCGACAAAGAAATCTTCCTTCTTCGTTAACCTTCAATTTCTCCCCATTCCCTCCTCTCCTTCCCCGCCATCATAAAAGAACCGATGGTGCTGCATGACTAATAAGGAATTGTCGAAAAGATAATAAAATAAAGTAACGCGATCAGCAAAATATCCGTTAGACTGTGCACATGATGAGAATTACGATGAATCTATGACGACAATAAACAACACATTTATTTGCAACGACCGCTACGTTGAAATGAAATCTTCTCATCGAATTTATATGTTTGCCGAATTACCAGTTGGAGATCGCCGAATGCAAAAAAGGGTGTTTGCGCAGCTGATCGAAAGTCGAAATCGACGCTCAGCAATCGACCGCAGCGTATACACTCCCGCAAACAACCAAACAGCTACAACATTGGTTCTTGTTTCCATTTCTTAGATGTTTGCATCGACTGTTCCTTCCATTCTTCTCTCCTATATTTATGATACCAAGTGAGTACAAGGGAGAAGAGGATAAGGCTGTGATGCCAACCCCCCTCCCCTAGACCATGAGATAGAGTGTTGTTAATTTGCTTCTGTTCAAAAAGACTTCAAAAAGGCTTCTTATTTAGATGCACAGAAGCGAAGGGTGGAAGCGTGACTGCGACTGCGCACGCGGCCTCTGCAATTTTTTCCTCTCCAGCACGAGACATAATTAGCACGAGGGGATGAGGATGTACAATATCTAACCTTTTGAATATGTGGACAATATTAAACAATAAATAACTGCTGCCCATAAGAAGACGGTAGGCAATATGCTCGCACTTTCACAGAACGTGTTATGAAAGCTACCTGAGCGCAGCCTTTCGCTATATAGAACGTCACCCAAGTGTCTGAATGGCTGAGATTAAGTACATAAGTGGCCTGTGATGACTTTTAAGTGTGCCAGCAGAAGTGTACACGATTTGCTGTGAACATTAAAAACTACCACAGTGAATAATAGCATTGCTCTCAGCATTGATGGTGAACAAATATGACGAGGGTTTCGATGAGCTCAGTATCGAGGTGCCTCAGAAGTATGTTGCCATCAATAAACGTTTTCAAATAATAGGCGAGCAGCAACGATCAACTCATCATAATAAACCCTTAAACAAACCCCCTATAAAGTACCACTCATTCTGGAAATCAAAGTATCATGCGCTCTCCTGAACAAGAAATAGCAAGCTAAAAACAATAAAGTAGACAAACTCATACTGCTGATTAATTTATGACTCACAGCGGCTACAATTCTCATAAAAAGATTGTGCAAAGCGGCAAAATTAAGTAGATATTAACGGCAAGCACAAAAAAAGGTAAATCGGAGCTAGAGCATTAAAGACAAACGAAGACGATGAGAGTTCGAACCGTTCCACAAGGCAAACTACAGCATTTTGGCGAAGCGCGTCCCTCCTCGTCGTCTCGTTCCCCTTCAGACAGTCGCTCAACAAACCGGTTCGTGGAACTGCAACGACTTTTAACGTGGACACATATTTCAGCCACACCCTACTGTGATGGCAGCAACTCATTTTTCCACCATCAGACGATCCTCGTAACGATGCACCGCTTGAAAGATGAATAACAGAAACGCCGATCAAATTCCGAACGCATGTCCATACTGATTCCCAAACAACATTCAATTCTATATATTCAAAACATAGCATTAGCGATTTTCATCTTCCTTCGCATAGAGTCTGTGATGAGTGGAGGACTCTTAACAGAAGTTCTCCTCTGCATGGCGTAGTCTCGTAACTGCCTCTGAAAGACTTGGACGTTACTTGAATTTTTTTTTTTTTTTTTTGTGAGAATATTTGTTTCGTTCATCTATTTTTTGTGAGGACGTTAATACTCGATGTCCAGACGAATTAATCATTGAATGTTACTCATTTTTTGATGAGATTTAGGATGTTAATTCGCCTTGTTGTCACATATTTTCGCAGCGTTATTATGGAGACTTCTCGCCGGTTCTCCACCAAAACTTGTACTCACTTCCGCAACAGTTTCAAAACACTTGAATATTGTCGACGGTTCAGCTTTTTTCGTATGCAGAACCTTTCACGCAATGAGGCGTAAAACAAACCATGTGTACGAAAAGCACAAACGGGGGACAATGCTTGTATGTGCTGATGTCGGTTTCAAAGTGTGCGTACGGCACTTATAGCAGAAGCACGCAAATACATCCTAGTTCAACACAGATTCCTCCCATGCAAACGCGCCGGAAACATGCGCCGAATACGTCATTCAATAAGCAATAAGTACTAATTTGGGGAAGGGGAGAGAGAAGTCGGTGGGGATGAAGCGAGTGAGTGGAAGCAAACGCGACAAGTATTCTCATGTTCGTCACTAGCCATCACATCATGCACACGGTGGTAAATTCAACAACAACACGTATACCTACCTGATTTCAGAAATAGCCAAACAGTGCACGAGAAAAGATCCTGCCCAGACAGCAGACTGAAGTGCAATCGATCAGTCGAGCACATCAAATTATGTCTTTTCAATGAGTCGATTCTTTGCAATGCTTACCGTAGTCTACAAAAGCGAGCACTTTACTCTTGAGTGTCACCACCAAGGCGACAGTAATCAAAAAGACCCAGCTATATTTTATCAACAAGTACTACTGGAACTTTACTGACAGATATCCTCTCGACAACAATAACAAACTCCGTAAAGATTCTCGTTGTATCTCCATGCTTGGCAAATTAAGTATTTGTCAGCAGTCTGCGAATCCACATTGCCCCTTTTTACGAAATGGCGAAAAAATATACCATTAGCCAGCACCATCACTTCAAACTGCCTTGTGTTTTTGATAGAGAAGGAAACAGCATTCGACACGGAACAGCACGTTTTTGCGACGCCCTTTTTAAGGCGGATGAAACTGCAAGACTTATTTAAAATTCTTCTGCCGATTAACTGACCGCAGCAGCAGTCGCTGCGTTAGACGAAGTACCCTGTATACTTCCCCTCGATGAGTTATCGACAATGATGTACCAGCCCAGTTATTGATAAAGAAAGAACAATAAAATCGCTGAAACAGAGTGTACCATTGTTCTCGGTTATCGAAATCACTGGTACATCATTCTAGGAAGCATTTCGAACCTCGACTCATCACTGATATGATATCGCATAGTCGGCGTCATAAACTGACCACAGCGTGCGTCGCTATGGTCAGTTTATGGCAGCATGTCTATAGTGCGTCGCTCCACCTCACGGTTCGACCTGTTGAAGCACCTTCTTGCTGAGACGATTGCTTCGTTCAGTAAGTCACGCTTTAGCCGGCAAGCAGATCAACGTCGACATTCTAAATAACTTTTCAATCGATCCAATGCGATAGACGGGTCCAGATTGTACCTTCTGCGACTTTGGCAACCGGCTTCAACCCATTGGCGACTCACTGAAGGGTCAAAATTGCGACCGGATTTAGCCCAGAAGAGTACAGAACAATATTTACAACAAAATCCCCTCGTGAATGAGATCTTTCGGGAAATCAGCAAATAACCACCTCCGAAGGCTGATCAAGAGGAAAAACAAAGACTTAGACCTGTTTCATTGTCATTGCCAACCATGAGGACCTTCACCAAGACGGGAAAAGTGAAGACAAAAGGAAACGCCCTCGACGAGGACGATGAATCAAAGTCAGTCCCACCGTTATAACAATACGGCGTTAAGGAGCGAAAGCAATGTTGCTTTGCGAGCAGAGCTGACATTCGCTAGTGGTCGCATGCTTACGAAAAAGTACGCATCCCCAATTCTAGAATATAGTTTCGATTAGGCATTGGCTATTTTACCTGTGAAGACATCAAGAAACACAAGCCCAAAATTTGGCCCACCTTCGACGAGGTCGAAAAACCCAGTTATTGGCTTGTCCTCATTAAGAAACTGGCACAGTCAATTTTTTTTACACCATGCGTAAAAAATTCCTCTCAGAACATGAACCCGCGAGGTTTCAGCCATTGTTACCTACTAAACAGGAGATGTTATACAGTACTAAACAGGAGGAATCACAAAACAGCGGAGATAGGCAATATGCCTGATCTTTGGAACCGGTGCTGCTTCGGAGAAGACATATAAATACGCACAGACCGATTACTAACATCATATGCCTTGAAGGATAGAATAAGGAACTTCCGCAAGCCAAAAACAATCTTCGCCACACCAATAGCGTGGTTGACATACACCATTATATACTACCATCAAATCTAGTCAAATCTAGTACTTTGGTGTTGCCTTCGTCAATAAGCAAATGCAAAAATCATGAACTGATAATGTGGGTATTTATGAAAGTAAAACTCGACTGTGGATACAGTGAATATCCCTGTAATCACTTCACACTGAGGCAAAAAAAGATTCGGCTAAGTGTTGAAAATAAGGAGTTGGGTGGCATTCATTCCCTCGTATACAATGCTGCCAAAATGAGCAGAAAGCAACTTTAGATTGGCTTCAAACCGGAGATCACGTCCTTGATTGAACCGATCGAAAACACAAATGCGCACCACTGTAAATCATGAAAAAAACTGCACACGATAAGCTGTATTTTATCATTTCTTCACTTTCGACTGAGTAGTGTTTGCAGACGTCGCACTTTCTGGAATGGTATTACGTTTTATTCTTCAAAGTTCCGCTTCATACCAATGAATTATGACAGCTTTCACGTCAGATAAGGTTGCCTGAAAAGTGATTCTAGCCCCGTCTGACGTGACCTTCTAAACTCCAATAATAACAACTTCAGTGAGCTTGTTCAAACTTTCGCATGAGAAGATCACAATACTCACACCAATTTTCGTCAATCAAGGTTAACGGATCAACAGATCCCTGCTTCATCTTATATAGAGTATACGGCAGAAGGAGATAGCAAAAGGGAGTGTTAAAAGTTCATAAGGATGAAAGTGGGTTGCATTAGAAGACAGAAATATGGGCAAATGAGCCAGCCAAACCAATCCACACACCGTGTCGAAACGTTCAGATTTCATTCAATATTTAACAAGTCGAAGTTTTTCGATATTCTTCACACAACAGAACTAGAGCAGGTCGACTACTGCTGACGGGTAGCTTTTAGGGCTATACTGGATATCCACCAGGGCAATCTCACTGCTAGGAAGCTTTCGTCGAAAAGATGGAAGAAACCACCCTCCAAGTGAGTCAGCGCAAAGGACCAGTGATGAACCTTTCCTTGCCCTTTATGTTCACACTTGTTTCAAAATGACTGACAAAAATGCACATTTTGCCAACGCAAAGTTCACTTCGCCAAATGGACGAAATGAACTGCGCCAAATGAAAAATGACGCAGCCCCTCGACAGCATGCACGCGAAAGGACAAGAGGCAAACGTGCGGTGAATAGAATCGAACAAAAACACATGAAGGTGAATTAAGAAGAAAAATAATATCGGTTTAAATAAGAAAGGGATAGATAATGAAGCCTGGAGAGGATAGAAAAAGTTTCTCAGGAATCCTTTCTACACCCTCTTCCCGCCCTGTTCCTAGCATGGCTTTAAGCCTGTCTTACTCAGCACCTTTTTGCTCTCAGCGCTTTCTACGAAAGAAGCTGGGCATATTTCTCAAAGGCAATTCACACCGCTACTGCCATTCAACATGAGACACTTGCATAACGCCGCACTACATAATGACAATGAAGGAAGCTGCAAGAATGCTAGGCCCTTTACAATCAACTGCGACAGGATATGACAGGAAACGACCGAAAGTTCTTAGTCTTCGAAAAGATCACAGGTGTCTTCGCTCTCTCTCTCATCTTCCACCTCCCGACCATTGAATAAATTTCCGCTGAGCACCCTGAGTGATCAAATTTTTCAGTTCCACTAACATTTTTCGATCACTTTGATTGCTTATTTTCCTCTTTCATTTCATCAAAATCTTTTTACACCTCAACGATCCGTCGTAGGAGCGCAGAAGCTGCTCCATTATAGCTTCAAGCAGACAACTAGCGCCATTAGGGAAACAACACTTGTCTTCAAAATAAAAATTTTGGCAGCGACACACCCACCCGTGGATTTTGAACGTATTTGGATTTTTCCCCGAGGAAAGACAACAAAAGCGCCAACCAGCAAGCTAAATATAGCACTGTTTTGTATGGAGCTAAATGTTGTTTGGCGATATGAAGCACTTCTGAGGCTCCGATAGAATTCAACAGATAAAAAAGCCATGCGGAAGATCGTTGTCGCGTAAAAATAAAGCCCTGAAGCAAAGTCAAGCATCCAGCACAAAACCACGCAACATACTCGCGCACTCGAACATGCGGTGCATCTGCCGAACGAGCTGTCACCGCAGCTTAACAAAGCATTAAACAGAAGCAGTACCACTAAGAAACTTGGAAATGAAGACAGCACTCAAGAGGAAGGAAGGTGTGTAAGGAAAAGACGTTAGTATGGCGAATGCGTACATTCACGACAATGCACGCACGCTGAGGGGACGTGTCGCCGACGAGTGCACCGGTTTTTGCGCAACAAAATCAGAGGCAATTGAGCGCATAAAAAGCGCTTGCTCGACAGAACTGTTCGTCAGCTATTCGCGCAGCCGAAACGCTGAATCAACCGGCCAGCCTGTCAGGTCTCCGCGCCTCTCATCCGAACAAACAAACGTTAAACCGCTTTTCATCCTTATCATACGCAATTACGTCATTCACATCGCATCTTACATTTCATCGAACTTTGCTAAACAATTTTTTTAATACTCTTATTCAGAACGGCTATGGAAATTATATAATAAAACGTGGAAGATGGCTGTAATTTGCTGACTCAAATCGCCACGTAATGCGACATGATAGCATGTCTATTGATAAATAATTCGATTCTAACAATGCGCAAAAGGTGCTGCTGACATGAAACAGCAAGGAATATGAGCAGCGGCCAAATCACCACTTTTTTTGATTTCCGACGAAGAATGGTCGGCCCCTGTTTCTTTCTTCAATCTACCGTCAATGGTTTTTGAACCACATAAGGAGACTTGTACGTCGAATCTGCGAAGAAAGACTGTCTAGATTATCGAAAGATAATGAGGCGTTAAGAACCAAGTTCGCTGCCATCAAATTCTTGTGAACAAAAACTAGCTCATCAAATCGTCCAAAAAGAAAAAAAATTCGAAGATCAAATTTCAGTGCTCATACCATATATACTGTCGAACAACTAGTGATGGCCGAACACTGGAAAAAGCAATACTAGAACACTCCGCCAAAATCAATGATTTTAGCAATCCCTGCATATGAAATCCGGCCGAGACTGTTAGAAATGTTATGAATCATTGAAGTGATGATAAACTTTGCTGCCATAGCGGCGACAACTGCCACACATTGTACTGAAGTTTGAACATGGAATGTGAAAGATGCGTAAAACCTGCGAGCAGATGAACAGGTGGATTCGAAAATCCGACACATATTTCCGGTGATAAATAAAAAGCCAAGGCGTATCAACATCGTACAGACTGCCTTCCATCGCTAAATCCCATAGGAGCAATAACTGGCCGATGATATTCAATTTCCTGTGATGAATTACGACGACCTCATACTATCCTATAAAAGCAGATACATCTAACTTCCTTCTTACTGTTTAAAGTTACAGTTGGAGAGTGAACAAGCCAGGAACTACCTAAACACTAATCAACGTATAAACCATCCGGCCACACAGTTTCTTTTGGCAATGTCGATCATTAGAGCCACAAACAAATTTCAGTCAACAATCATATCTTGCTGGCCATGCACACAGTGCCTGTCGCCCTTTTCGGTCTTCTCAGAAGACGTTTTTTTGGCCCTCTCCAATTAGATGTTTTTAAAGAAAGCGAAGAAATAACAACTGAGAATGCCGAATTACCACCATAATTTTAGCTGAATCATAGTGAAAAGATCACTGCAGATGTGAACTGAATGCAAAAAACAGGCACAAAGCTCCACTTACTATTGTGAGACGCAAGCATGACAAATGGGTCTCTAAAATTGCGCTCCATAAACGCACAGTATTATGACGCAAAAATATGAGCGCGCAAATTAGTTTCAAACATCCAGCGAATTTCTAAAAACATCAGCCTGAGTCAAAGTGCAGACTTAATTAAATTAGTGCTCAATTAGCATAGGTGAATTTGTCGAAGGCGCAAATGTCGCACAAATGGCACATAGATTGACAGCATTTGTTTACAACGAATATATCGTTATGGATGGCAAAAGTGACCATGAAGTGTCGAGTTTCATTGAAAACGATACGCTTAGAGTCAAACTAGAAATGAGAGGGCGTATTGGTTAGACGTTGAAGAGAGCATCAGCACAAACCAGAAATGCCACCAAAATGAGCGGAAATGGAAAAGCAGAAAAAAAACTCTTCAGTAGTCAAACGTTCACTACAACGATAAATCAACATGACGTATCGGTATTAAACTCAGCGCACACATCTATGCGCAGAATTAATTAACGCCAATCTACACCTTAACTTCATACGCACAAACGTAACTTCGGCAAAAAAAAGCAACCAAAATACACAACGCACTCGCACGATTTACAAAAAGCGAGAATGCGAATAGTCTGCGCACACAGATTGCGGCGATATTATCACTCAAGCAGCAAAATTTAAAGTTTTCGCATCTACGTTCATAAACTACTTCATGAATCGGTGAATGAACGAAAATCCGTTTGCCTCTCCAAGAAGTGATGAAGCTTAGAGACGTGAACTCTGAATACAGCAATGTACATACAAAAATTTCATCATAACTTGCTTCTTTTCACTACTATTTGACTTCCAAACAAAAAGAAACCAAATAACATCGGAGTGAAAGAAAAAGATAACCAAATGGCAGGAGAAGCTGACACAAGACGCGTTTCTACAGTTTAGCCGACCACATCGCTCGCTTCATCAATTGCTAACAAATTATAGAACAAGCGCGAGAGTGCATTTAAAATGAATTAACAGTTAACATGGAAATCGCCTCTATCACTTTAAAATCACTTCAACACGAATCAACTCAAAGGAAAAAGTCACTTGCGCCCGATCGATGCACAGACACGATGTCGCCATTTGAATAGTACTCTTTATTCAACAAATAAATAATAAAAATAAATCAATCCAAGCATTAATCAATCAAAAAAAAAAACGATCCCAATGGACGAATAAAGTAAACGAGAAAGTGCAAAAAGACGGGCATATAAAGCATACGTCACTTTCTCGAAAACGTATATACATCGCAGATCAAAGTGTCATCAACGACAACCGAATGATGAGCACTTCCCAGCTGATATACTTTCTAAGCTGAGCAAATTCTAAACGTTAGCCATACAATATGCGTGATTATGAGGAGCGAGCGCTGAGATATGAAGATTTACAACATAGCTCATATTGGTTATAGAAAATTGACTTGGAACTTTAATAGAGATAAAAAGAAGAAACCGAATCGAACGGAATATTCGACGAACACTAGATATTTGATAGTAGAAAATCAAATCAAATTCGATATGTGCACATTCCATTGACTTCACATCGAAAAACTTTTAGATGCATAATATAATCTGACTGATAAAGTGTTGTAAAGATTTCCCGAAAGGTAATTCTCTTAAGCTACCTCTAAATATACCGCATGAATGCGCCCTCGGATCACAGCTACGGCGAGCACATCCATGTGAAATATTCAGCGACGAGATTGGCAGTACAACGTCAACGAATTTCGACACTGCTAAACACTTTCATGATGAACAATCTATAAAGCGCAATTAGCAAGTCTGAATCGTTTCTCAGAAATATATCACCAACCGATATTCGCACTTCAATCCCGACTCAACAAAAACTCCCAAATTACACATTCGACGTAATGCACAATGCTCAGCGACATTCACAGCGGAAATCATCATTTCATCTTCACTTAGTGGAAGAGCAGTCGGTGCGATTTTAGGCATTTTTATTAGCTGCTGTGGCTTTTGCACTGTTTATCCATATGTGAACAAATACTTCAGGAGAAATGCCTCGAAACGATACCTGCTTGTAGAATAAAGATTCGAAATAATGCGGTGGTTTTTAACACCTATTACTCTCTCGACATTTCCGCTCCCCCATCGCTCGTCATGCTCGCATCTGCTTTCAGAAAAATGCATCAGAATTGACATATGTGTCGGAAATTCAACTTTCGCATTGACTAAGCAAAAAAGAGAGTTAAGTTTCCACGATTTTCTACACCGTTTAGAAATTTGCAATTGAAAATACAAGTTTCGCGCGAAGATAGGGTTATACAGACTTGTTTAGCTGGTGCCCACTTCGATCAAGCGTGCTGAAGAGTTTGTACTATACCTGCCAGTTTTTCTGTGTAACACAGTGGCAACGCCAAACTTTCTTGGTGTCAAAGTGGCGGTGCTAAAATATCTTGTTTCAAGTAGAAAGTCTCGAAGTGAACGAAGAGAGAAGAAACGAAGGAAGCTCAACAATGAGCGAATAAACGGGTCTCGGAAAAAGTGAAGGCGTTTGACGACCCGTAGAAAGCACAAAGTAACGCTTGAAATATACAGCAATGATCTAGTAAGCGCATATTTATATACAAGAGGATTTGAGAAAGACACTAGCATGACGGATTTGCAAGCGAGTTTTGCCTAAAACAAACTGTCACTGCGCTAAGAATTTCCACAGCCATCGCCCACCGCAAAAGTCTCTTGCAATTTAGTGGCTAGTTTTGCAATACCTTTCCGTTTGTCAAATTTCGCAAAATTTCTGCAGATTCCCTCAGATTTTCAAAAACATAAATGTCGTCAACATTTCCGAATGAATGTAAGCAAATAGTTCACATTCAAAAATGACACAAATAGCGAAAACAATGAAAGCATATACTTGAGCGATAAAACAATGCATGTTATTGGAAGAGTCTGCATCAATAAGTAAGCGACCAATTAATTAGCTGTTGTAGTTTCTGAGCAGATTCGCAATACGCTGATTCTACGCTGAAATTTTCAAAGAAAAAGTACCTCTGTGGTATGGCAGCCGGGAAAGTTATGCAATTTGTGGCCAAATACGGCAAAATTGCGCTGCATCAGATGAACGTGTGGTCTTGAAGAGAAATTGATCTTTTAAAATCATCAACCATTCAACGACACCAACAAACTGAGTGAGTTTCAAATAATTCGAAACGATAAAACGTTCTATTTCTGTGTCACTTTAAACAAAAATAAAAACGGGAAATTCATATTTTAAGCGACGATTAGAAATTTCCAAATTGACTGCGAACACGCCTTAGGAATTCTTAAGCAACAGAACACTGCAAATAAATGAAACGCTTAATTGAATGCACTTTAAACGTTTACTAAAACCTCGCATTGCAGTAATAATTTCAAGACCACCCACGCAGACGACGAAATGCTGCTTCTATGCATGCCAGCATCATTAGCCCCGTATACCTTTGGCGAGTGTACATAATAAGCTACGATCACCTAGTTTCCTAGTAATGAATCAAACTAATTTAATAATAGCACCATGTGCACTCTTGCATTCCGCTCAGACGTGCAACCGATTTCACAATTAGCCAACAAATAACGAGATATGTGGAGTAATACATTCGTATTTTAAATGATAAGATCACTATGATCAATCTTTTAGGAAAGATTCTCTCTTCTATTGCTTGATTGGCGCAAAATATACGCAAATGGTCTGGTAAGGATAATGTTCACTACCCTTTTCCAGGTTGGTGAACCGATGTGTAAGATGATACAGGAGTCAGCCTCTAATGTGCATTACAGTTCCTAAATTCCTTCACTCCTGGCTTAGCGATTCCCACCTAAAAACTATCGAGAAGACAGATGCAGATACATACGCACAAATACTATACTTCGCATTGCAAATGCCGATGTAAATATGGATTTGCGAAAATGGATAAAAAAATCGAGTGGAAGACAACTTAGTAGCTATCAATGGATAAGAGACATTAGAACTCTAAAATACTAAACCGGACAGGCAAAACTTCACTCACATCAACACAGCAGTATGCAATTGCAGATGGATCTGCTAACAGTATGAGAACGGAAAAATAATATGAATTAAACAGCAGAAGAGTTACAAAGAGGTGGGCTACCAATACAGAAAGCACAGATTATTGAAGAGGAACAGATAAAATTCGATCTGTTTTTACGAATATAGCATGCATTAATATTACCTTTGAAAGCTGCATTACAAAAACAAAGAAAATATACAAGGGATGCAATCACTGATTTAAAAAAAAAAAAAAGAAGAAACAAATTTTGCAGTCCGGAAAATGAATGAAGTGATGAAGCGCGCCAGGCAAACTGGCATGCTACGCATACTTTGCAAGCAAGCTTGTCAGGGCGGGCGACAGCATAAAAATTCGAAGAGGATGAAATAATCGTTGGTAACGCACATTCCTTTGTAAACAACCACTATCTGAGTTTCTCAGTCAACAAAAATTCCCAGCATAATCAATTTAAACTAAAGCTTCGCATTTTCTTACACCAAAGTTAAAAACGCAGAAATATATGATGTAGAATTTCTTGCCGCAATTTATCAATACGACATTTTGGCTCTTGAATTGAAACAGAGTGAAAGGTAGACAAACGTGGATCCACAAACAGGAACGAAAGCGCTGTATGGAACGTCTGCAGAAGTTTACAAAGACTGCATAAGAATGAAATCACTGAAAACGTTAGAAGCAAAGTTGAACGAACGTCTCTTGAAAAAATTGCAAAGGGAAAAGGAAGAAAATGCATCCGCTCAAGCAAAGCAAAAAAAGCTCGATAAAGTGAACTTTGCGAATTTTGATTTTAAAATGGAGGAGAGCCTAAACAAAAGCAATGAAAGATAAGAAGAGCAGAATCCTCCACTTATGCGCCATCTGATTTGGATTTTCAGTCATATTTAACAGCCCATTAAAAAAAAATGAAACCGCGGCTTCAGAAACGGAAGCCGATCCCAAGAAAGTCTAGCACCTTTCTTCTTCTCTCCTCCCCCCCCCCCCCCCGCTAAAAAAAATCCTTTTCCAACCGTTTTTTTCACCTATAAACTGAGTTATTCATTGATTTAGAAGGTCGAAATGAATTAAAACTACTACGAAATGATTCTATAAGAAAAGAAAAAACAGAAGAAATCACAACTTATCATTCTAATCAAAAGCTGTGAAAAAACTGCGAAGTCATCAGCATAAGAGCGTCATATGCAATATGCTTAATTCAACAAGTATTCAGAAAGCAATGAGTGCAAAGCATCGCATCACCAAATGAGATGAGGAGCACTCATAGAAAATGCCAACAAAAATCCGATTAGTATGGAGGCGTGACAGCCGAAATGTGGGACGCGGCGAAACCAAACAAGAACTCTCTATCACATCCAACACCATACCACTTACACACTCACTATGCCATGCACTATTACGAATTTTGCCCTCAACGTGTCATACCTTTGTGCAAATTTCAAAACATCTCCAGTGTGCAAGATAACACATAAGGGAATATGGCACGGTGGATGCTGTGTGCATTTCAGAGAGGAAAAACCAATGATGAAAAGGTGATATCAGCAGAATAATCTCCAGCTTATATCACTATTATGCGAAAAACAACTGTGACTGTTTCTATTATGGACGTATCAGAAAAAAACAGCTATGTAGTTATTTTGATTCATTGGCATTTAGCGCTAGCTGATCAACGATTGTACATTAGAAGCCAATATTAATTAGATGTCTTTATGCAAGGAACGGATCGTTCTTTCTTGTAAGGAAAAGGCGCCTCACTACTTTTCGTTAGCAAATACTAAGATCGGAACCTCGTGATATGAAAAATATAACAGAAATACGATATCTATTCTCTTCGTTCAATCACTTAAATATCGAAATACGAGAGAATTCGTTCGAGAAAATAATTCACGCCGCAAATATTACAAATAACCGAGGCAGAAAATATGGATCCCAATTAAAGTATAGCAATTGTGAGTTTTATGCCCTTACAACAGAAAATCTTTGAACAAAATGTGCTCAATGACAGCGCGAAGCAAAATCTCACCTCGAGCGCTGCAATGTTTGCACAACAAAAAATAATATTTGTGCACCGGAATATTTCAACAATTCAATGCTATGAATGAGCAATGAAAAGCAATTATGTGCTCTTCGTAACGCATACACAGGTAAATATACACGAAAGTATCACATCGAAGCAACGTTGCACTGTTCACCGCGAAACAGCAAAAAGAACAAGCAAAACCATGAGTGGTGCATGCAACAAATGACGATGACGAATGCAGTGCGAGTCAGCGACATACGGCAGCAAGAATGAGCAGAAGATTCACCTTCGAAGACTTTACATATATATAGAAAAACTGCAACGTTCCGCTGATCCCGTCACTACCGTAAAAAGCGCTCTGCAGTGAGGTATGTAACTCATAGAAAGTCAATTCACAGTCCCTCGCCTTCCCCCTCACATCCTTCATGCCCATCACCATCAAACAGCGTGAAGAAATCGACGATTCGCTCTATTTGATAACACCAGCACATCCGATATCATCTTCATTTTCGTTCATTCCCTCTGAGAGCATCGAAATGAGGAGTACATACAAAACATTCGGCTCATTTGATAAACAACTTGGATTCATCACCATTCTGCTAGATGGAAATCACTATTCGTTCCACTATATGTATTCAGGATGTCGATCACTTTTGACGAGGAATCAAAGTACAAAATCTGCAAGCTATGAGGTACATTAACTGCTTATGCAACAGCATCGTTTAAAGGATGCATACTGGTACTGTACTAGGCCATGCGATGATTCAAGATGAGACTGCCCGTACTTTGCCCCGGCGCCTAGTGTCTTTACGTTCATTAATCGCGTAAAAGCACTTCGATCTCGGAAAAATCTATGATTTCGTGTTTGGTTGAAATCGGCTTTTCGATCACCTTGACCGCATCTTTTTCTTCTTTAGTTTCGCTTTATGTTTTCAGTGTTCTATATTTTGCTTGTGAAACAAAGATTTCACTAGATTGCTTAATTATAGTGCATCTGGCATAATGCATTTTTTCAGTTTTTTTCTATAATGGAAGAAGGCATCTATGCGCATACATCTATCAATAAAAACACCACCTATGAGCAAAAAAATCAATTTGCGCAAAGCAAAATTTGCGTGTGTGCGGCTCATTTCGTTAAATATCGTTATAAAGTGAAACATCGACGAGATGACCTACGAGAATTCTCAAACATTTCGACGCACCACTTCAGTAGTGTCTCCCCATCTTTCTTCAGAACACATAAGAAATAAGAAAGAGTTGCCAAAAACTTATGTAGTGATGTGCTGGACCATTAGAAATCGTTAAAGGGATCCTTCATAAGGAAAGTTAACTGCTTTTGGTTGTATTCAGCTGCAACAGAAGTCATTACCCGCAAATGAAGGTGCTGCGCATTACGAGTTCATGGTTACTAAACATAGCTGAATCGGCTACTAAACATTGATTTTTCTTCTATAGAACCATAAATTTTAATAGAATTCTACATGTACATTTGTTTTTTCTCTTTTATAAAACCCTAAAAATAGCTGAATCAAAAGCGCGGGTCATCTGCAGCACGTCAACGAGACGATTCTCCTGTCGGTGTTGCGATTGCACTTTCACCTCAGTGAATCGGTGCCTCAGATAATTTTGCTGAGCTATTCCCACACGGAAGATAAGAGGCAAGCTGCATTCTCCTTGTCTTTTCTATAGACAGTGTGGTGTTTTTTTTGCCTTTTGTCACTTACTCATGCCGACGAGACATTCCACATAATTCAATAAAACACGCTACACCTCAATACGACAACGAAGCTCCATCCATTTAGACAAAACGAGGGGCAGATAGATGCGCGATTCTTCGAGAAGGGCAGTTCAAAGAATAAGGTGACAGAAAATGAGAAGTCGAAAACTTTTAATATTCGAGAGATTCGGCTCAAATTTGTGGCACAAAGGAAATGAAGATTTCGGCAACTCAAGTCAGAGCAATGCTAAAAACATTAACGAAGCGTAAAACTCGTTATCATAAAAACACTCTTTTTTGAAGTAATGCGCATATCAAACGTCCCTATCTTTACGGCTTTCAATGCGCTCTCACAATTGATAAGCAAATTATTAATATGAAATAGCAGAATGCATCAAAAACTATCAATTCTCAATTCCACAGAGTTTAATCGCTCAGCTCTACTATAAACAAATTACCGCACAACTTAACGTCAAAAAGAATTCGTTGAGGCATTTCGTATTGGCTTTTCTTATTCCGCTCTGCTCCACTTGGCTATGGAGAAAATCCCTCTGAGTTGTTGTAATTCCCGTAAGACTTACATCGACATAGTTTCTACATTATCTGATAACCTTGACGCAGCAGTTAACTTTTTAGTACCTAAATCATACTGGAAAATTTTGGGGCGACATTCTCCAGCGAAAAGCATGAGCGCGCCTTCAACATCATCTCATATCAACACTCATTTTTGACAAATGTTTCAACCGATGAGCAATGAACGCATCGTTGAACAAATCAACAAATCGCTCAGTCATTCTAATATGTTAACGAGGAAAAAAAAAGAAGTGCAAGAGGGGAAGTGCAAAAAAGAATAGCAATAAATAACGCTTTGAATAAGACAGCTAACTACAGCGGAAATGTTTATTTTGGGGGGGGAGGGGAAGGGGGAGGGGAGCGGGGAGTGGAGAAAGATGAAGGAAACGAAGGTATCTATGACACGTTTCGAGCAATAATCTTGCGAGAAGAGTTAGCGACAAGGTTAGGTGCCCATTAAGCAATCACAAATATGCTTCTTAAAAAACGCTCTAATGGTAGACACAGATCTCCAAAAAACCGCCATTCCCTACTGCGGTGATAATGTGATCCCATATGTACACATAGCAGATAAAATGTCAACAGCAGACGTTAGCATCGCACCTATGCACCTGCATGAAAACTTTCCCATAGTTTTTTAAACTGCATTGGCATATTAGCACGCTTCTATGCGGACTTTGCAACATTCAACTTTTTATGGGTTCTCATTTGAACGTATAAAAGGAAAAATGCGGAAGAATCGAGGACGGGAGACAACTCACACTATACAACATTCGACTTTTGCGGTTCTCACTTAATTGAAGAGATACATTCTGCGAATATAATCGATGCATAGTTGTTCATTGTCACCTTTTGCACTTAGTAAATAATAACAATTAAATGTCTATTTATGCAACAATATGCTCAGAAACATAATACTGCAAAAGTAATATTGTGCCAAATCTGGATGACTCAAGCGCGTTACAGATTTAATTCGTCATTCATCGTTTGGTTAATATATCAATGTTTGGATAAAAATACACACAACAAGCAATATCCTCAACAATTCACTCGCTTTTACGGAATCAGATTCCATTCGCTTTCATGCTTTCCGATCATGAAACAGTGAACTGCATTCGATCGTTCTGCGATATTATGCGGTTTTTAGAAAATGCCACATGAATGTTACCATTACCTCTTTACTCCATTAGATAGGTGCGTTTCTTTGTTCTTGTTAGCTACACAATGAAATTTTGAATGCACCATTTGTATAGTTCTTAACTCAATTCAAGTCCATCAGCCATTCGATATTTTCATTGCTTTAAAATTCATGTCAGCTTTTCTCGATATACGATGAATTCCTTCACCTAACAGAGAAGAGTGCCTCTTCCCCCCCCCCCCCCCCCCCCGCAATCCTACCCATCATTTCTGAAATCTGCTCCGTGATACTATGTTCAAATGCATTTTCAATAGGCAATAAGCTCACATCTCAGAGGATACAAGTGATCAGAGAATTCTTTTACTACGCATTAATCACCTCCACTGAAATTTTCTCAAGCGCTCTTTGACGGCTTTTTTTTTTCATAGGGATAGAGGGATTTGCTCAAACCAATAATGCATCGGAATTTGGTGCTGGTGCATCTTTAACTGAAATTCAGACTAATATTTTATCGATTCTCTATAAAAAAAACCCGTATCCAAAGTCATAAGATATAAAGAAGAGAGAGTTATCCAGCTGAATAAAAACAAAGCCGAGAAGGAGATGAAAACGTGGTTTGGCCTAGTACGTGGCCGGGATCGACTAGCCGCAGCTAAATATAGTCTCACTTCTACCCACTTTGTGGTAGAATTGGAGACGAGGCCATGTCGGATCCAAGCACATCGTCTTCGGCGATATTTCCCGCTCTATTAGATAAAACATCGGATGAGTCAGTCACCTTTTTTTCTCATTTCTTAGCTATAAAACATCATTTTCATAATAAAACAGCCCTCGTTAATAAATGCCTCCGATGAAAGAATGCACCTAAAGAGCATTCGACGCGAGCAGAATGATGTTCAGCTGCAGTGCAATAACAATAATTCTCAGTAATTTACTCAACGCCATAATGTTCAACTAAGATTGCCCTCGATTCGAGCGCATCGAACAAAGGCATGACACCTCGCATAGCAAGCAAATCAACGTATACGGCATTTCATCGCAAATATACATTATTCTTTATTGAGACGCCTCACAGAGCACAATTTAATACGGTGAAATAGAAAAAGCAACAACCATGCATCTTATTGCAACATTTTTGGAAAGCAAACATCAAGAATCAAATTCAACTTGGAAAACATCGAAGGTAACCGCCTCTGATGAATACACCTATAAACAGTGTCAAATCCGAGAAAAAAAAGGTGAGAAAGAAATCAAAACGCGATTTCCTTAATAAAACACTCGAAAATCGGCAGTAAAAGTAGTGATGCTGTTTTCTCTGAGAATGTCTTCAGGCTACAAGTGAACCTGGTTTAGTAAAACATAAAATTCTCACAACAATATGGGTTCAAAGTTTGAAAAAAGCATGTGCAGAAGAAAAAACCTGCGGAAAAAAACTATCTTTTTATAAGCGCCAAGCTTACAACGTTCAGGACTTTTCAAGATATAGGTATGGTGGGAAGGGGGTTGGCTCATGTCGTTCAGATCTACAGTAAAGACACCAGGCGGAGTGGGCGATATATATCCGAGAAAAACTAGAGAGGGGAGTGAACTGGAAAGGACCTTAATCCCTCCACTAGAAGCGCGTTTTTGCAACCTAAATTTGCTGCCACATTTCTGACAAATGTGTTGCCAACGTTGCGATTAGGGTAAGTGGTAGCCCGTATGATAGTGGTAGCCAATGGTAAGTAAGGTAAGTGGTTCATTCGTCTATAGTGCATATAAAAACTCGTATGATCGACCACACCGCCAACTAGTTCGAGTCATTACGGCTCCGTGAGGATAAAGTGTCGCACTGCACGCTACGAATAAAAACATGACAATACGAGAGTAATGGTGGAATGGAACGGAATTTTATAATTAAGTGGAATTAAAATTAAATCCATCTGCAGTTGCGGTAGCGGATAGGTCTCGAATCAACATCAGTTTCAACCCATGATGGCATAAAGAATGCCAAATCTGATGGTCCCCGTTGGAAGACCAGCTTAACGACAACCGAGACTGACCGGAACCACTCCATCTCCACATGACCGTGAGTTAAGCTCAGCTGCGACCGGCCTTGAATTTAACGTAAGTCCGACTTCGCACTAACTAAATTAAAATACCGATGGAATTTCAGGCGCTGAGATTAAGAGAGAAGACTGGTAAAGAACCAAAGTTAAAACGCAGAGAGGAAAACGAAGAAAAGACCAATCCCACTTCATGTCCGGTCCGCCGGACGATTCCACATTAATGGGGTGGGCACAAAAAATGCCTTGAGTAGATAGCTGGTTAAATTGAAATGGAGGAAGGGGTCGACGCACTTAGCCACAAGCGCACGCGCACAGGAGGAGACGGAGAGAGACCGCGCGCGTCCTCGGAAAGCGCGCGGTAGTGGTCACTCGGCAATAAAATTGTCGCAGTAAATATGAAAATATACCGTAAGGAACCAAAATTTGAAAGATGAATTTCAACACATTTGAAGAGCATTGAATGCTCTATCAAATCACTGATAAGCTGAGACAAAAAACAAGAACTTTTCTATAAGATCAATTTCTTATATGACGCCCAATTGACAGAAATTGCATGGTCATCGATATATCAGGGCTATAAGAGTATAAAGGAACAAGATTATGACTAAGACCTTAAGAGCATTAAAACTCTATCAGAATCATAACTGAGACAAAAACAAGAACTTTTCTATAAGATCAATTTCTTATGTGACGCTCAATTGACAAAATTGCATCATCGATATATCAGGGCCTATAAGTGTATAAAGGAACAAGATTTGGAAAGATGACTAGGCAGCATAAAGAGCATTAAAAACTCTATCAGAATCAAAACTGAGACAAAAACAAGAACTTTTCTATAAGATCAATTTCTTATGTGACGCTATGACAAAAATTGCGGGTCATCGATATATCAGGCCTATAAGTGTATAAAGGAACAAGATTTGGAAAAGAATGACTAGGCAGACCTTAAAGAGCATTAAAAACTCTATCAGAATCATCAATAAACTGAGACAAAAACAAGAACTTTTCTATAAGATCAATTTCTTATATGACGCGCAATTGACAGAAATTGCTGGTCACCGACATATCAGGGCCTATAAGTATATAAAGGAACAAGATTTGGGAAGAATGACTAGGCACACCTTAAAGAGCATTAAAAACTCTATCAGAATCATCAATAAACTGAGACAAAAACAAGAACTTTTCTATAAGATCAATTTCTTATGTGACGCTCAATTGACAAAAATTGCAGGGTCATCGATATATCAGGGCCTATAAGTGTATAAAGGAACAAGATTTGGAAAGAATGACTAGGCAGACCTTAAAGAGCATTAAAAACTCTATCAGAATCATCAATAAACTGAGACAAAAACAAGAACTTTTCTATAAGATCAATTTCTTATATGACGCGCAATTGACAGAAATTGCGTGGTCACCGACATATCAGGGCCTATAAGTATATAAAGGAACAAGATTTGGGAAGAATGACTAGGCACACCTTAAAGAGCATTAAAAACTCTATCAGAATCATCAATAAACTGAGACAAAAACAAGAACTTTTCTATATAGATCAATTTCTTATGTGACGCTCAATTGACAAAAATTGCAGGGTCATCGATATATCAGGGCCTATAAGTGTATAAAGGAACAAGACTTGGAAAGAATGACTAGGCACACCTTAAAGAGCATAAAAACTCTATCAGAATCATCAATAAACTGAGACAAAAACAAGAACTTTTCTATAAGATCAATTTCTTATATGACGCGCAATTGACAGAAATTGCGTGGTCACCGACATATCAGGACCTATAAGTATATAAAGGAACAAGATTTGGGAAGAATGACTAGGCAGACCTTAAAGAGCATTAAAAACTCTATCAGAATCATCAATAAGCTGAGACAAAAACAAGAACTTTTCTATAAGACCAATTTCTTATATGACGCTCAATTGACAAAAATTGCAGGGTCATCGATATATCAGGCCTATAAGTGTATAAAGAACAAGATTTGGAAAGAATGACTGGGCAGACCTTAAAGAGCATTAAAAACTCTATCAGAATCATCAATAAACTGAGACAAAAACAAGAACTTTTCTATAAGATCAATTTTTTACGTGACCCGCAATTGCCATAAATTTCAATGTCGCGTTATGCATTATCTTATGCGTTATTCTGGTGCATTCGTGACACTGTGTTCTTATTGGTGAACTGAATTCATGAATCGACCCTCGACGGTTTGATGAAATGACTCAATCGTTCTTAACTTGCATTAAACTCCCTGTGACTCTTCATGAATGGATCTTTCGTGCGACTGTTATATGCATCGGTTATGAATTCTTCAGTTCGACAGCTCCAGGTTCCCATCACTTCATTTCTTTCCCGTGTAGGCATGCCGATAACGGGCATTGTAAGTTCGTTTGATAGTAAAAAGCCAATCGACGCTTTCAGCGTCTAGTTCATTGCATTGATATAGTTTGATTGCATGCAGCACTTGCTCTCCGACATAGGCAAGTCAGGATTGTGAAGGAAAAAGCAGCTCGAAGGCGATATGCTCCCAATTCGAAGAATTGCCTTCAATGCAAGCAATCATTTGAAGTGCGCAACTCTAGCAGAGAAGCCTACTCTTAGGATGTGGAGGAGATCGTATAGAAGATGGGGCTATCAAGAGCACTCGTTTCGAGCCACTAATCTAGAATGGCTGAATAAGTTTAGAATAAGTACTTGGCTCACGTGCATGTTACCTGTCCACCTACTCGTGATCATTCCAAGTCGATAAAGAAACCAGAAGAATGAGCGACGATGCAGTTAAAGGTGATGGCAATTGTTTTTACATCCTGCATCATGGTAAGCACTTTCTCGCACCCGAAACCGTCCAAGAGAGAGCTTGTCATAACAAAGTTTGCGCATTCGACAATGCAACCTATTATTAAGTCGACTCAAGCGGATCGGAAGCTTGTTAACGGCGTAAGCCGTGTGCAATGCTTGGCGTTCAGAAAGTTTGCACATGCTGTTAGGATGTTAAGGGCTGCTCCAAGCATGCTTATTTCGCACAAGAAAGGCTCCTAGCAAGGGAATGTGGCGTTAGCACTAGATAGCGAGCGATTCATTTCGACCTTTCAGGGCACTCGCGTGTTGCATCAAGGGAACGGGGCATCATCACCCAGATATCCGATCGATTCTCATCACCTTCAAATATCGCAGAAGACTGAGCTTTGGATAGTTATCGCTTTGAATGTTACAAAACAATTCACTGCTTCAGAGGAATCCCTAAACAATGCTTTAAAATGAAAGTTCAGATCATAAATGAGTGTGAGTAGATTTAAGAGATGTTCATATCTAAGGCCACGTGTAACAGTGTGGACGAAGTGCTGTAATGGAAACGGGACACAGCGCTGAACACTATGGATACTCTGCGTTGGGGAGCCGACATTGACTCAGTGGCTGCAGCGCTATGTTTCGACTTAGACATCTATATGTGCACTGCGAGGATGGATTTGGCAAGGCTACTTTACTTTGGATACTTTAAACACCCGTGATTTCGTCGATTTCATCGTTCCCTCCCCCCCCCCCCCCCCTCCATCGATGCAGCTGGCAACTCTTCCACCTATAGCGATCCTGAGCCCTCCACATCCAAGTAACTACATATAGGCACTTCAGCGGGTCTTCCCCCTTGTTGCGGCCTGCCACGTGATTGTTTTACGTCTCTTGGTTGCCACTAGAAGATTTACTTAGTCCATCTATAGTCATTTAACCTGGCTACGTGACCAGCCCACCTTGGTTTTCTTTTTTACATTTCTTCAACGATATCCTTCAATGCGGATCCAGAACGCAACTCTTCGTTTGTGGTGTGTTGCAGTTTATTGATACTTTCCATTCGCCTTTCCATTGTTCACTGGGTCGCTGCTAGTTTGTTTTCTTCAGCGAGTGTGATATTCCACGTTTCGCTCCTCACAGAAGAAACAGGGATGGCCGTCGAAGTGAAGAGTTCTCCACGGACATTTTTATCATTGGTCGCAATAGACATCGTTGAGCTTGGCGAATAATAGCCAACGCGCTCTTTTTCATCTGCTTAATTCCTGACCCAAATCGCCGCTCATCTGCAAGTCTATCCTAACTGTAGAAAATGTTCCACAAGTTCGATATTTTCACTGTCGAGCTTCATGGGAAACTAACGACAGAGTGTATTTTTCATCCACTTCGTTTTACATTTGCAAATGCTGAGCCCAACTTTCTTGGCATTCTTGTTGACCTCGTTCAGTGAATACTGCAAGTTTTTTGGGTGATCGGCAACCAGTAGAACTTCGTCCGCAAAGAGAAGCATTTAGAGTTATTTGCTGAATAAATTGAAACCATCTGCAGTCTCCATCTTTCTCAAGAGTCCTTCGAGAGTTGATAAGGATGTCGGGGAACAAATATCCCCTTGTTTTGCGCCTGTTCCGGCTGACAGGGATACTTCGAAGAAACAGCTACATCTGTCTCGATAGGCCATATTCCTTGCATCCTTTTCCTCGCCACCTCGTCAAACACAAACAGCACACCTCTGATTTCTTCACAATTGAAGTAGCACCAAACTCGCGATGTTTCAAGACAGAGAGAGGATCACTCGTTAAGCGCTCGTAATTGAAGCAACACAAAACTTCCGCTACTTATATAGCGTCTTTTCGCCCTGATCCTATCATATCTGAGATTTCAGATGTTTGCTTCACATCTCTAGAAGGGACCGACGATCTTGTTGAGAAACGACACCTGTTGCCATTTCCAGTCAGTGATGGGGTTTCGGTGATTCGTCGAGCGACTGCCTTCTTAAATCGCTCGCATACGTCAGCAGTGTCAACATACGTCAGTCTCTGCAACGCATGTACTTCGAGTCTACAAATTATGTCAATTGCGCGTCATATAAGAAATTGATCTTAAAGAAAAGTTCTTGTTTTTGTCTCAGTTTATTGATGATTCTGATAGAGTTTTTAATGCTCTTTAAGGTCTGCCCAGTCATTCTTCCCAAATCTTGTTCCTTTATACACTTATAGGCCCTGATATATCGATGACCCTGCAATTTTTGTCAATTGAGCGTCACATAAGAAATTGATCTTATAGAAAAGTTCTTGTTTTTGTCTCAGTTTATTGATGATTCTGATAGAGTTTTTAATGCTCTTTAAGGTGTGCTAGTCATTCTTTCCAAATCTTGTTCCTTTATACACTTATAGGCCCTGATATATCGATGACCCTGCAATTTTTGTCAATTGAGCGTCATATAAGAATTGATCTTATAGAAAAGTCTTGTTTTTGTCTCAGTTTATTGATGATTCTGATAGAGTTTTTAATGCTCTTTAGGTCTGCCTAGTCATTCTTCCCAAATCTTGTTCCTTTATACACTTATAGGCCCTGATATATCGATGACCCTGCAATTTTTGTCAATTGAGCGTCACATAAGAAATTGATCTTATAGAAAAGTTCTTGTTTTTGTCTCAGTTTATTGTGATTCTGATAGAGTTTTTAATGCTCTTTAAGGTCTGCCTAGTCATTCTTCCCAAATCTTGTTCCTTTATACACTTATAGGCCTGATATATCGATGACCATGCAATTTCTGTCAATTGGGCGTCATATAAGAAATTGATCTTATAGAAAAGTTCTTGTTTTTGCTCAGCTTATTAACGATTCTGATAGAGCATTCAATGCTCTTCAAAATGTGTTGAAATTCATCTTTCAAATTTTGGTTCCTTACGGTATTTTACTGCGACAATTTTATTGCGAGTGACCACTGCCGCGCCGCTTTCAATGACGCGCGCGGTCTCTCTCCGTCTCTCCTGTGCGCGTGCGCTTGTGGCTAATGTTACCCACACCTGGAGAGGAATGCGACAAAATTCGTCTCATGGAAATTCGTTAAGAGACAATAATTGAAACTTTGCAGCTCATCAATAACGACGCTCTATAACCTCATCGCCGAAACCTACACCTCTGTCCTCGTACGGTGCATCCTGTTCGATTGGATTTGTCTTCCTCCCTCCCTTCCGTCCCGCTGCCTTCGTTTGAAAACTAATGACGCTTCGAATGTTATTCAGTAATATCAGTCGTGTGCCGGTGCTCGACTTTTGCACTGAATTCTGACGGACACCTATGCCTTTTATGGAAAATACGTACATACTGCAAACTGTTTACTGCTTCTCATCTGTCCTTCAAAACGAGAAACCGAAGGACATGCGTTCAGCATTGACCATTCGAAGCACGTTTACTTACTTTTAGAGTTAACCAGATTTTGCACCATACTTTGCGTACAAAATCAAATATCTAAAGGCGAAGAAAAAGTGACGATAAAAATTTTGTAGACCATAAACGGTTGAAGTGTAAATTAAAGCAGAGAATTTTATGCAAAAACGAGAACATAGCGAACGATAACATACGGGTAACAGTTTTCCTCAACTTCAGAGAATCATCCCGAGACATTTGCTCTTCACTGGGATTCGTTTCGTTTCTGTGGTATTTAGGTTAGGGTAAACTACTTTATCTGATGTGAAAAAAAGAAGAATAGCGCACCCTTCAAACAAGAATCGGGGACAAGGAGATTGTTCAAAAAATGGGTGGTTGTATGAGCGTCGTACGGCTATGAAAGGTGGGTGAATGTCCGGTACAATACAACATGAACAGTCATTGGTTCTGACTGAGATAAACGCCGCACTTCTTGCCAATTTTTCTTCCAGAATCGTTCCTTTATTTTTCTTTCAGCGAGAAAGTCCAGAAAATTTGTCTTAAAATGAGATTTTTTTTCTTCCCACAATTCCAATTTTCTCTTTTCTTTCTCTCTCAAAGAAAAGAACACTTCGTGGCCGATTTGTGCCTATGGTCCCTGAACACCCGGATATCTAGACAGCTAGCTAGATAAGCCATTGCAAGGGGATTGCTCGGTAACTCAAAAGAACAACAATCACATCACAGCGTTATCTATGCAAAAGTTGCCACAATCATAAGAAACAAAAATTTCCCTCATTAAAATGCCGATAAAAAACTAAAGTCCAACAGAGCAACAGATTTTAAAAAACAGAAAAAAAGACTTTGCAAAACATATTTCGTTGATCGAACAATTTTTCAAGTAGCTACTTTTTGAAACATTTTCTTTCTTTTTCAGAATAGATAATCCTATAATGCAAAACTTTAAATTGTTCGCGATAAAAATATCAAAAAATCAACGAATAAGAAACGAATGCAAAAATCACATAATACTTAAACAATAAACGTGTAAAAAAAAATAAAAGTACAGCTGAAAGAAAGCAATTCTGCCACAATAACATATTATTATCACAACAAGAATAGATTTCCATCTAAAGTGACAATATTTCAAAGACTGATTGAAACGTGCGAATGACAGATGGATGCGAACAACCGAACGAAAAAAGTCCAACTTGACAGGCGCGATTCGATTAGCGACTCTGCTTTCCACTGTTCCTCTTTTTCATTCCTGCAATTCATATCGCACAAACGTATAATACTATAATGTAGCATATTTGAATTATTTCTGCGAAGTTGCATTCCACTACAGACGTTACTTTAAATTCTCACAACAAAATACAATAGACAATATAGAGGAAAAGTTTTCAAGATCTCCGTGGAAGATTCATCATTACCTCACGCATTATAATAACTGTAGAGCTGTAAAAATAAAATATATAGTAGTTGAAAAAGTAAAGAACGCAACAACAACAACAATATCGAAAATCGGTGAATTCAATATGCGTCAAGTTTTAAGTGTTGGAAAATTGCGAAATTCCACCGTTTTATATTTCACATAATTTTCAAACGTTGCACTGCGAATATCTCATAAACTCCATAACAACATAATATCTAAGGCATTCGCTCAGCAACGCCATAAAGATGGCAGTCTAGATGATGAGGATGATGAAGGAAGGGTGGAGGGGGGAGGGGGAGGGAAGCAATCCAATAAAGAAGAGTAAATTCGAAGGAGATGAGAGTAAGACCCTCAAATCGACATGTAATGAAACAGTTATGCATTCATGTGATAAACATAATTGCCTCATACTATTATTTGGTTCGGAGCTGACGGATACACTCGTTGATGATCAACTTGAGCGCCTTGATGACTAGTTCCTCGGTCACCTCATTATCAAAGTCAGGTACGTGCACAAACAGCGATCTCTTTGTATCGTGGCTCAATGAGATGAAATAAATGTATCCACACAAATATCTGCAAAATGCAGCGTTTCATTTTCGTAGTACGTCGACTTTGAATAATGGTTTGTAATCATCTTTTACGAGTAATGGAGTAGCGATCAAGCTAAAGCCAACCACAGTTATTCGGTGTTTACCGCAGCAAAGGGGAGAAAAAATGAAACAATACCATGCAAACTGCAGGAAATTGGGTATTAGTACAGAGTTCCTCTATCCCGTAGAGTGGAGCAAATACTGGAAGATATGTTCCTCTCTATGGAGTTGTAAATTCTACAGTGCATATGAAACTATTCACTTGCATGCCGCAGATGAGCAACAAACGAATAATGCGATGAGCATGGAAAATTTTATAAACTCGTTGCAGGATTGATCAGAGCCAAGCCACTAACAGATAGGAAGAAAGTACATTGAAACGAATGTCTTCACCTGCCCGGATCATGAGAGGGTTCAATTAAGAGGCAATCGGAGTTTAAGAATTGCGACACGGCAGCAGCAATTTTTGTGCATCGAGATCGCTGATTAGCACAGACTGCGGCCGATCGGCAGCTTTGGTCCCACAAGGACACTCATTGTTGCAAGGGACTTGATCTGAAAGCACAAAGCGAGAGTCTGGCTTGCATTCAAATCGGCAACCTTTTCTAGCACTGGTTTCTGCAAACGGATAAGGCAATAGTGGAGTTGGAATAGTAACTGTGCTCGGAAGTGCTAAAGAAAAATCCTCCTCGGGTAACGAATGCGAGGATATACACAGAGCTATTTGAATGCGAGCGCAAAACGCAATAATTTATACAAAAACCTCCTCCGATTAAGGAAGGAATTAAAGTGGAGGATTAAAAGGCAAAGTGAGTCAAGAACGGCAAATGGATAACTATCCTATATATGACAAAATGAATCTTATAACGAAGCAAAGTGCTCACATTCTACATCAAAGATGCAATAACCACGCCCGAAACTCTGTTGCTCAATCCTTATCGTTCGCTCTGTTGGGTGAGCGCCAACGTGGATGACCAACTGAAATCAGGTGAATACTCACCTTTAACACCTAAGAATTACTCGTTTCTTAATAAATCAAGCAAAAATATTGACAGTTATCATTTACAACTGCAAATATATTACTAGAATAGTTAACAGGAAAAACTCACATCCGGATCGCATGTTTGCCATAGACGAGAGACGTTCGCCTCGACTTGTGCGTATGTGACGGGTATTTCTTTGGTGTGGAGGATCGCATTCGGTATAATATCACTGAGACCTGAAATACGCTGCTATTCTCACAAAACACTTCAGTGGATTTTCGTATGCACTTTATTCGTTCCAATCGGCTCAACAGTTTATTTATGGAAGATGTTGGCGCCTTTAAGTTCACAAAACATATACAGCAAATGACTAATCAGACTGAAACTGATCTTAAACGATGAACACAAGAAGAGGACTGTATCCACCAAATATCACTTCTGTGACTATTTGGATAGCCAACATACAGATAGAGACAGACAGACACACATTCGCACGCCTACGCATAGGAATGAAATAGTCATAGTACACTTTCGCGCTTATGTGATATCACTCTTATGTATTTGCATGGATTTTCAAAAACACCCAACTACATCGACGTCAAGCGAAGAAACCATCACATGCGGCAAGAAAACAGCTGAAACTCGCATTCAACAAACACAATGTAGCCGAACTGCTTTTGTTTCCGTAATGGCATCAAAACTAACATAGTACTTGTAAAGAGCAGTTGGCTCCCATTCTTGTTAACCTAACACAACAGGCGCTTTTTGCAACCCGCCCTCTCCCCTTACCTGTCCGGTTGACTCCATGAGTTACAAACAACTAATAAATATGGGAAATACTTCAAGTAACCCGAATGCTCCTCCGCCTTCCATAAAAAGTTGACGTAGATGAAGCACTAAAATGTAAAATGCATATAATTATTCCTACCTTACATCTCTCTAGCTTGTTTTCAAGTTCGTCGACTAACGTGAAACATGCTATATAATGTTAATCTTATGTAAACGAAACACTCACAAAATTCCACAGCTTCAACAGCAGCGATTCACCGCTTGAAACTGCCGAACAGATAGACAGATGCGTGCACAGACACAACGTCGCCATAATGCACTTTAGTAGAACAAATTTTAAAAAATGTTTTTAAAAAATTATACGAACTTATGCACTTGTCCAACAGATGACAGATCCCCAAAAAGAACTGGACGGATAGAAGTCGGCTGGTTGAAATATAGAAACAATGACGGCTCTCGTCACTGGACGGCTTATGTACATTGTGCTAATGGTCCAAATTGGAAAAAACCCCAACCACTACTTCAGTAAGTTCACATCAGTTGCTTCATCCGACCAGGTTCATTTTGTGTGCTCCAGTACATGCCAGTTACATGACAGGAGATTAGAACCTTTATAAGAAAGCAATCACTTCTTGTCCCTCCTCCTTTCCTCTCCGGCGGCTTATCTGAAGCCTCGAATCAGCTTATCGGAAAAGAAACGATAGAAAATTGAAAAGCACACAGCCACAGCTTCGATGTACCTTCGCTTCCGATGCGACGCACAACCGCTGCACTCGGATTGTTCTGGTACAAACCATACGGCCCAAATCCAGTGAGAACGATGACGGGTCCACTGCGACCGCCATCCGCCATATCGGAAACAAAAACCATCACAACCAGCAAAGCCTAATACCAACTGCATGTAAAACTAGAGCAGGACTTGCGAAAAGTCGAAAAATTTTTGTGCATTCTGCATAAGACGATATTCCTTTTCCTTATAGCCGACTACAGCTCAACAATGCAGAGATGCCCAGAAGAAATAAAAATGAGCCCCTAAGTCCACAGAGGCACAAAGCATTATAATATGAACGAACTTCGAATAAGTGCAACTTGTCTGGGTCTAAAAATATCAGTACCATTAGTCCCACATTTGTCACAATTAGTGTTAAATTAAAGTGCAACACGAATTGCAATAAGCAATCATCCGCACACTTCCGTTTCATTTCATTTCAGGAGAGAACCGGCTCGCCGGCTCCATGACACTACAGAAAACCGCCTCCATATGAATGTGCAGTCAACTTTCAGTGATGGGATGCACTTCACCAACTTAATGCATCGAACGAGCCTATTGCACATCTGTTTACCGCATATTACCCGGCATGCTGCCACTGGTGCCCAAATTGTTCTTCATTTCCCAAAAATACCACCAAAGTTGAGCCAAATGCGAACAGGAAATGGAAGACGTATTGGGAAATGCCTGCATATCCCATCAGACGTATAATTTTAAACTGCAAACGAAGCAAGTCCATAAGACAGAAGTAATGAGAAGTTAAGGGATACTTCCCATTTTTGCCCGAACGAACAACACAAATAATCAATTCATGTTTTACTGATTGCACAAATAGCGACAAAAATCAATAGTCGATAAATGAGCAAAAATGGACTTTTTCGACATATAAGTCAGCATTTTCCTTGGGAAAGACCACATAAAATGGTGACAGAGAAACGATAAACACCCCCCCCTCCCCATATCCTCTTCAGCTGGTTTCGAAACAAAACAAAAAGACAGTACTTCGAGTAAAGGCTTTATGACTTCAACTTTTGCCAACTTTCTAGTCGTAATTTAAATAATAAAACAAAGAAATTATTATTGGACAACGACAATTCAAACAAAATCAGTGGATGAGAACACAGCAAAGAAATTCAGCAATACAATTGGCATGATCCTATGCAACAATTTTTTACAAAACCCTATAAAAACTAAGGAATACAACAGCTAATATCTAGAAAAATCGAAAGTCATCGAATATACTGATACATTAAAATGAACGCCACATGACTGAAATGCTTGCACAATCCATCAGAAAATATTTAATAAAAAAGAGCGCAATAAATCAGAGCGCTCACATGTACAAAACATGCAAATCACGTGGACTTCGTGGAGTGATGAGTTTTTACGTGACGGGTAGAAAACAATCGTCACTTTTCACCGAATTAAACAACATTCGCTCTTTCGAAATGAAGAAACGATAAGAAATTCGGCTTTTTTCTTCCTGCCGAGAAATCACAAAATAACGCACATCGACAACACAGTAACTGAAATGCTAAAGCATTTGAAATACTCATTAAGGAGTATGAACAATGCACACAGCGAATATATTTGTAACGCACGAGAATTCTAAGTTATTCTCGAAAGAAAATCCATCGGGGTTAGAGTTGCATCTTTCTCAGCTATTGTAGTATGATACCAACAGAGAGTGAACTAAGCAGCCAAAAACACTGAATGTTATTCTAGCCGAAGACACTTTCAGTGGACCAACGGCGAAAAATACCGGACGAAAAGCCCACTATGAGAACAAACAGGAAACAAACAACGTTTATAAAATGTCCATAAATTATGCGACAGTTCATTACCTCCCCCTGCCTCTCCGATCTCAAAGATCAATCGTCTAAATTCATCGATACGTCGCCAACGATCACCGTCCTTCTTCATCAGTCACTCCAAATCCACCGATCATTTAAACCTTGTAAACAGTTTGGTTTCTGTGCTTCTGCTTCCTGAGAAAAACGGCAAAAACAACTACAATGATTTAAAAAGAAAACAAAACAGTATGCAATGTGCAAGTTTGGCGAGATGCGCTTTTTGTAAATCCGCCCCACAAGCGAAGCGATTTTACAAATCGTCAACTCAAAATTAGACCGCGTTTGACTGATCGTGGAAAGAAATTAATTCATATATTAAGCAGACATTTAAAACATTGCCCAGCGTACACATCAACAAATACATATAACCATTAGCGAAGGCACAACTTCGTCATAATTTGCAAGTCTGTATAATATCTTGCCTCTAGCAAGGAGTACATGGAATATATGAGATGTAAATACGCAAAACATATTCCCATCATGAAACGATAAAAAATCAAATTAATATTAGACCGATTGAGACCGCAACATTTGAAAGAGCAGATAAGTATCACCACATTTCCCATTAAAAAAAATAAAGAGAACGGATTTCACTCAAAGAAATATAACATAAACAATCATTAAAAAGTAGTAGAGAGGAATAGTCGAGTGCAACACAATCCGATTACATGCCAAGACTGCTGCTTCCCTGTTCATCCCACACAGGATGTTAGCTATCGTAATACACCCTATACACTTTTACCATACTTTATTAACGTCAGGTAACACCAATTTAACAGCGACTGTTTTCCCTGGAGCCGATCAGGTGAGCTGTGACATGAGAAACTGCTAACGAGCTATCATATTACAAGTCAGCCCCCATACTTGTGTAAAGTCAATACTTTTGCAACATTTAGTCAGTTTAAAGAGTAGTGCCTAATCTCAGGAATCGTTAAGTCAGTAATAACACAACAAAAAACAGTAGGCATACTGATAGAATCAAGAACAATGGCCTGCAAAAAAAACACCATAATGTAGAACGTTCACAGTGAGCGTGGTTTATGGTGGAGTGGCATCGGTGGAAGATGCGTCGCCGGGTACCATACACGGTAAGTGATGAACCAGCATAGAACCGCCATTAACGCACCCAGCACCTTCTGGGCTAGGTGATGATAGTAAAGCACTGAGACCAACAATTCGAAATCCTTAAAGTGGAATATATACAGAGGGCACTCTCATGTACAACACAACATCACATATATGTGAAAAGCTTGGTCACTGAAGAAACATTTATTTTCTTAATAAACGAAATTCAGCTGTGGCCAAAACAAACGGAAGTGACGAAAAATGAACTGACTGAAATTTCGGCTTACACTGAATATCTGCTTCAATCGCACCACCACAAAAAACCACTCTTTTTCTTTCCACAAAAATTGTTAACGAAATAAAGAAAAAGGTGGCAACGAATTACCTGTTTCCAAGGAAAAGGAATAGAGTGAACAGTCTGTTTACCTGAACAAGTATGCTCATTAACAATGGAATCTCAAAGTGGCGCCAGCAGATTTTGTTCGCTTGGACACGAAGGTATATAATCATAAGACTCTACTTCCAATTCGGAGCTGGTTACTCTACTTCATAAAGGATTTGTTTCCATGAGGAATTAGCCGAAAATAACACGAAAAAGAGAATACCGGACAACAATATCTTCAGCGCAAATTCTTTGATATACATAAATTTTCCATAATCTTCTTTCATAGCTGCCATCATCTACAGACAAATAATGAACGCATTAGTAAGAACGGAGATCGAACAGCAATAGCAACAATAATAACACCAATAAGAATAACTCACCCATAAAACATGAAGTACGAGCATCAAAAGAAAGAAGAATCTCGCAATAGCTATGTAATTATCCACCATGTAAAGTTCGCTGCTTGTAGACTTCCTCCGGGTTGTCTGCAGCTGCCGGAATGATACCGACTAAATGAATTTCACTTAGCAATAAAGCAGAAAATAGGCGCCTGAACTCAGGCATCTAAGCATGCAGGAAGACAAAGTTGCGAGATCAGAACTTGGTCAGCTCGACCATCGTTGTGGTGGAAACTACCATGTTATAGTGAACAATTTCCGGGTAATTTTCTTCTCTCACTTGCAAAATATACTAAACAGCTGTGTTCAACAGTACTAGCAAGTTTTATTTCTTTACTCAAACTTACTTGATTTCCCGCTTTCTAGTAAGTCACGACTGCACAAAAGACCTCTTTGTGCGGGCGACTTTTGGCGTATCTCAAATGCCAAGCAAAGAAAATTAGCTCACGCCATGTGAATGAGTCAAAGAAACGTATATTTTGAGACCACTACGATAAATCGTTTTCGATCAAAGTTACTTCCACGGCTAGGGAATGTGCTCTTCCATACTCCACACTCTCAGCTGACTTATACTTCCAAAGTATTTCTCTCAGTAAGCCTGGCATTCTGCTACACGTCTGCCAATATCCTATTTAGCTAGCACCACGATGTACTGTGTATATGGTATTATTGCATCTAGGCCGACTGTCCTTAGTTAGTAAGCGATTTGCTATTTCTGATGGAATAAAGTTGCGCAGACTCTGACTGTTATGACGAAACAAGGTCCTCTACTAGCCTTTTCAACAGTTTCGACTTTCACCGAACGAAAGACGTTCATCCGTTTTTTACAAACTTATTCGTTTTGGACTATATCCAGCTGCAACCGAGATTCAGCCTTCACCACCGCTATACTATCGATTTTGTTGAAATGCATTCGGTTTCAATTGAATTTCGGTCACAAATAAAAGGCATCCGCCTGTTATCGAAGTAAACGAAATTTCGATCGGTTACGTCACTAAATCAGATGGCAATGGATCATGTAGTTTTGTTTTGTAGTTGTCTTCGCTTCAGATGGATCCAAGTCATTAAAGCAAACATAGATGAAAATATACTCTAAGATTGAATCAGAATCAAAAATTCGACGACTTAGAATCGTTTACGAAGGAATAATCGTGGAGTGCAGTGCAGTTTTCGAAGTTATAAGACGACATGAAAGAGCGAAAAAATACTCACCTCTTCGCAAATGATGAGAATACTGTAGATTAAAATGAAGCAGTGTCCGCTTATATCAAAGCCAGGCACCCATTTGCCACCATTCGAACTGCACGTACTGCGGGAACTGGACGACGCGCCATGACAATGACCTGTCATTTGCTCGAAGGTAACGAAACTGAAATTTTATTACTGATATAAAACAAAGTTAGATAATTTTACCCAAAATTATCCTTTCAAATTTTTAGCAATACTGCAAGGAATTTTAAAAAATTTCTTAGACGAATCATTAACCAGCACTTCAAAACAAAAAAGGCATTCGGCTTCACATCACAAAAACCTCACACCTCATTGAAATAATGTTTAATTTAACTTAGGGTGCAAAAATGCTGCAAGGAAAGGGAGAAAAGACGGAAAAAAACGAAACTTCTGCGATGTATATCTGCATCAACCTCGAGCATTGCTCTTCTGAATGAACTAACCCTCGAGAGAAGTGATCTCAACGCGTAACCAAATGTTCACCATGCTGATACGCAAAGCAATAAAAACTAAAGCAGCAACATCTTTATGCAGCTTTTAAAAGAATCTCAAACCCTTCCCTAATTTAAAGTTTTCAATTCATTTTTGCAACTCTTCTTTGGGGATACGACAACGTATTTCGATGCAGACAAGGTCAATATTACAGCTTCGCCGGATGGCATTGCATTATGGTCAGAATTTCCCCCCTAAAATTCAACGGTCAGAAAACCTCATCCAACTATGTGGACTTACCCGTTTGTGCAAAAATACCAAAAACCGGTTGCGACAACAATGCGACTCAAATCCGTTATCGCACCTGCAAATCAAACTTCGTTTTGGAACTTCGCAGTTTAATGCGGTGATTATGAGCTGTTATACTTTTACTCACTACATAGCACCACGCCAGCAAAGTTGTTAGACGTTAGCATATATGTAAAAAAAAAGTTCGCGTGAAAAAACATTAGAAAGCATAAGAAGGGCAATGGGGACAGAGAGGACGAGAGGGTGCGCAACGCCAAGAACAAAACTTGCTCGAAAGAAAAAGAACTGGCCACGATGGGGTCTAAAGACGTCGATACGTGCAGGACGACGCGAGGCCACCACCCTTTGGCCAAGAAAAAAATGATGAAAAAAGCTGGGAGATTAAGCTCATTACTTTCTTCTCGAAACTTTCTTGGTATTTTGCGGCGAGCAGGAAGAGGGGGAGTGGGGTTGGAGAGTCGGGGCGGGTTGGGAAGAGAAGAAAAGTAAGAAGCTATGTTTGTTTCTAGGATGACGGTAGAGCGCAAAAAACCCTAATCGAAGCTGATCCTAGCCGACACAAGCACGCATTCATAAAAACTGCCAAAAAAACGTTCCACACTGTCCCAACTTTGAATATATGCTGTTTACTCAATAGTTGTTCCATAATATTAAAAAAGAATAAATGATAAAAAAATGAAAACCTCTCAGGAGGATCTTCGTTCAACCTGGAATGGCGAATCTTCGTTTAACCTGTCCCATCATATTTCTGTTTCACCAAATGAACTTGAACAAATAATATTACAGCCGCATGCTACGCCTTTTTGTCACTGAAGAACGACTTAAATCTCAAGTTTCCAATTCGTTTCACCTCCCACTGAAATCTCGCTTCGATGCCGCAATATAATCGCCATAAACAGCAGATGCAGCTTCTATGAGGAGACAGAGATTCGCAGTCGAATGTCTTCGTTTTGCCTAATCACTAAGACTTTTGAACAATCCTTTACTATAATACTTGCCTTCGTAAAAACATTTCTGACCCTGCCGAGGCCATTACCATTCTGAATTTTTGCTCCGACTGGGAACAGTCTTTTCTCGAGAGCAGCAAGTATGACTTGATTTCGTGAGTGAATATGCCTCTGCTCCGCTCTCCTCCCCCCTTCCCCAATCGATGGGTGCACATCACAAAAAGAAGAATTTCACATGGGACCAAATCCAAACAGGGAGAGTCCACTGTTTATCTGCGAGCTCTCCCTGTTTGGAAAGATCTCCCGTATAATCGTAAGACGCGTCTTCTAATATCAAAGCAGCAGGTATCAATCACACTGCGCGACTGAACTGTTTGCCAGACTGAGCATTCTAACAACAGCTTGATTCATGTAAAACACATGTTGGGCGAACAGGTTGGCTTTGAATCCTCTAAGTGCTACAACGCAAGGTGAAACTTTTTACGAAATTGCTGAATGGGAACAGGTTCGTCATACTAGATGTGTGCTGAGGGTTCCAAAAAGTGATTCATTCTCGTTGCATGTCTCCGATATAGCGAACTGTGATTGTCTGGACACCCCCTCTGCCCTTCAAAATGAGAGGTGCATAGGCCCTCTGAAAATTTGAATGGATCCGCTGTATATATGAGTCGACTTAATAAACTTTCATTCATAGTTAAAACCGTGGACTTATTAAAAAGAAAATGCTGAAGCACGCACTCTGCGGATCCTTCCCGTGTGCTCTTGATGCGTACCACATGAACGGACCAACGACAAAGCATGTCCAAAACCAGCCAAGTTGACACCATATTTGTTCAGCACGTTTCCCTTCTGAAAAATGTTTTCATGCAAATCGGGTGTGCGCATACTCGCACAATTGCAGATGACGTCGCAAACACAACTGACTAAAATTCGCCAGCAGCTAATTTTTGGATTTGAACGGCCAAATGTTGTCAGGTTTCGATTTTCGGGCATTATTGGCCGAAATTTGCCCGCGACAAGTTTTTAGACACAATAGGCCGAAGCTTATCAGGCAATAATCTTTGAGCGTGGCTGGAAAAAATTTCCCGACCGTCAATTCTTTGAGCACGACCGGTCAGAAATTGATGGCCATTAAATTTTAATTCGCTCGTTGAAATAACTTTTTTCTGCAATAATTCGAAACTGCCTGAGCTCACTGTTAATTTTCTAAAGGAGTTCGCATTTTCATAGCACTTCGAAATTTCTTTTAATTTCAGAGATTTGCAGGTATATGTACGTGGAAGTTCCCACTTTCAAAATCTTATTCGTCGACTGATTACGTCTTACTTCTTGAAATTCGCCAAATATGAGACTAAATTCCCTTAATTTAGGTAAATAGATGCCTATGAGCGCTTACAATCCCAATTCTATAAAATATTACTTCCCGCAATATCAGATGACAAACACCTGCATCGGTGACCACCAAGCACCTGTAGTTCCCAAGAACTATCCTTTACGGCTACAGGCTGCCTCTGTCGAGAATGAATTCTCAGCATGGACACAATTAGAAAAACTTTTGAGGAGAATGACCCCTAAAACTCGCAGCAAACCGCCCCATCACCTCCTGAGGCCATAAAGATAACTGCAGCTCCAACCAAAGGAAGAAACCGCTCCTTGTTTCTACTCTCCCCTCTTCTTGTTTAACGTGCCAGTGGCTTCTGACTGCACAGGCTGCCATCAGCATTTTGTGTATGCTCACATACTCTCAACGAGGCAGCTGGGGTACTCTAAACATACATAAAACTGTACAGCAATATTAAATGAATGCCCTGCACTCCGGAAAAATGTAAAAAATAAGACGTACCTGAACGAGGTAATAATGGTCGGAGAGAGGGACGAAGGAAGCGAAAAGCGATAGCACTGCGACCACACTCAGATATGCAATTACCTTCTTTTCCGGCTTAACGAACAAATACTTCCTCGCGATTTGCACGCCGATTCCCGCAAAGATCTCAACTGTCTCGCTAATTGCTGAACGCTGAGCCATCTTCGAACGAGAAGCCACCGCCTAGTCAAGACCAACGCCGTATTCAATAATACGTCTTTAACAGTTCTTTGAATATCTGCGTTACGATCGAAAAGAAAAAACAACGGAAAAACGACAATGAGAGAAGGAACGCAAGGGAAGAGCTGGAAATGAGAGGAAAAAAAATCTGTCGATGCAATTGTTCACTACTTTCAAAAAAAAGCTAAGGAATTTGTTAATGTAAGACACAAAAACCGGTCTTCAGAAGGAAAAAAGTTGATTTATGATTCGTGATGATTAGGCTGATGAATAGAGAAGAGGGAAAACATCAAATTTTGATATCTGATGATCAAATAAAACGATTGGGCACATGTGTTAGTCATATAATGTTATTTGTTATCAGAAATGAGTTGATGAAGTAATTTTGCAAATGAAACCGGCCAAAAGTCTGTGGCCGAACGAGCAAAGCTTGAGGCAAGGATAAAACCGTCAAAACAAGCAATTATCGCGCAAATTAGGTTTAAAGACAAACAAAGGTAAAGGCAAACAATCAGTTCACTCTATTCAGCTAGAAAAGACCGCGATCAGTTCCGACTATCCCCGTCTCTATTTTACACCGGCGATTGACATAACTGCTGTCATTCTAGAGGGTGTTTTTTTGCGGATACTCCAAAACACTGAAATTCCAACCGATCATTAAGCCAACTTGCAACCTTTAAGCACTTATGGGAACATTTCACGTCAAAAATTTATAGATGGCGAAATGCTTCCCACATGTTTGAACGTGAACAATTACCGCACGAAACGGATGGAGATTCTGAGGGCCTATATGACAGGGCCGACTTATTTGCTGCATATGCCGAAGAAACCGGTCACTTCGCGCAATTTCTTTTCAAATCTTATTTTGAAGAGATTGTTTATTAGCTGTCGGTTCTTCAAAATTCCCCTAAAAATAAGACGGCTTATAGCTGAATATTCACGAGCATTCGCACTATATGCGGCGTATATTTCGCACTGTTGATATCAACGTGGATAGATTACAGGGATAAATTTGGGTTAGCCGCAGCCATAAACATCACTATTAATCATACAAAATTGTTAGGCAGCTAACAAGTAGCAGTCTCGTATGTTACCACTGCTGCACAACTTCTTCCTGGCAGAGCTAATTCACGTACGTCACTTGCTATCCAAATATGGCATCGATTCAGTGTTCTGACAACAAATCTTTTTTGCTGCCTTCTTTTTTTGACCTGCTCTCCAAAAACATAATACGCATCTCTATCCTTATGGCTGAGAAGAATATCCCTTGCATTCGAACGTGACTAAATGTCATACTGTTCCCGTGATGAACAATCCCCACCTCCCCCCTCCCCCCCCCCCCCCCCCCCCCTCCTCTTACACTGCATGTCACCTAGACACTAAACAACTTCCAAAGATTTAGCAATTTTAGCGAAAAAGCATCGCATGCTTTTACTTTTGTTATTGCAACACGTCTTATAAGCAGGTATACAAAATTACACCGGAAGAGGCTACCGCTATAACCGTTTTAATGGATATTCGTGCACGTAAACATCAAGCTGCTCAGCTCACGTCTTGGTGCAGTGCATGTGCTCGTTGCCATGATGACCTGCTGCTGCCCTGCCGCCAGGCTGAAGTACCCTTTCTCATTCCACCTTCCTCCCTCATCTCCAAGGATAACGGCGTACAACCTCTCTGCTGAAATATTTTCTTGGACGCAAACGCCATATAACTCAACTGTCCAGCCATATAAACACAAAAAACTGAAAGCATGAGTGGCTTTCAAAAAAGTGAACAAAAAGCAACAAACAGTAGGTGAGAGTTAAATACGGTCTCAGTCCCGTTCTTGACTGCAACCCAGATAAGCGCCCTATTGGATATCGCTTCGATCATTAATGTGAAATGCTGAGAGGCTCAACAAACAAGAACTAACATTGGCCCCAACTATTTCGTGAGTACGCTTCCCTTTTCCCAGCAAAAAAAAACTCGCATTTTCAAGTAATGAGACCATGCATTTTAGTGGATGAAAGCTGTTCTCGTATGGCGGCTGGAAGCTGCTTGGAGTAACAGGTTGCTTGCCTGCAGAATTCGAGCAACCTTTCGAGAGATACAACTGCCCCCTTTTGAAACGACTTTACTGTTCACAGAACATACACTGAAACGTCGATAAACCTTTCCTCATTAATCAGAAAACATCACATCAAACATAATACAGTCTGAAGACAAAAACCTGCCTGACGTTGATAGCACTGTCCATTAATAAGTTGTCATGTTCCCTTATTTATAAACTCTGAGGCATTAAACATTCTCAGCCTTGCAAAATGCGCATATCATAGAGGCGGAAGAGGAGAAGGAAGTGGACGCACTGGAAGACCTAAAGTAGACGTCTGTTTGGAACAAAAACGGATGGGGAGTGCACTGGAAAAAAGTTGGTGAGAAGGCGCGTAGCTAGAGAAAAATTCGCTTTCCTGATGATAACGTGTAGTGGCATCGCAAAATTACTTGCAACTTCATGAATCCAACGCGTAAAAACATCAAATAACGAATTCACTATGTGCCAATAGGAGGCAGCAACTTAGGTGGAAGGGGAGGGAAGAAAGCAGGGAGGACTTACAGAGCTCAAGGTTATCGAGAGGATTTATACAACAAGAGAGAGCAACAAAGACACGACATTTCGAAATTTTCAAGCGATCAGTCAGAAGTACTCGAATAAACCTCCCTTTGAACCAAAAATTCTACGCACCACCCAAAACACATCCTAGGATCAGCGGTCAAAGGTCAGGAATATGGAACGTAATCAACAAAAACAACTAAACAATCCCACCTCTACCTCACCTTTCCCCGGTTAAAAAAAAGGAAAAAAAACAAAACAAACAACAACCCCTCGAACCTGACAGCCAGACAGAGAACAATAAACAGTCATCACCCGAGCAGAACGCGCGAGCATTCGTTCAGTTCGTAACGGATCGTAGAACATCGGAGCGAGAGTGGAAAATTAAATGACGCGCTGTCACTATCAGCTGAACCTTTAACTAACACCAAAGCAAATTTTTACTGTGCGATTTATTCTCGTTTGTATAAAAGACACGCTGCCTGCATTCCATATCTTTGAGATTTGTTAATCAGAACACAAGCAAATCTCTCCTCGCATTCGAAAACCTCATTCAGAAGCTCGAACACCTCTGTGCGGAAACTTTCCATTGGTGCAATAAACACTGCTGGCTTGTAAGTGTCGGGGTGATTTCAAAGGATACAGCTGATCGAAGTTCCTGCAAAAACATTACTATGAACTTAGTTTTATCGAAATCTCGACAGACCTATAAACGATGTTTTTTCCAAGACATCGGATTTAGTAGTTCCATTTCACACCATCCTCCTCATAGTTTGCACTAAGTGCCTCACCGGTCGTGAAAGACCTTTTGTTTCGCTCTTGAATGACTCACCCATTGTGCAGCAATGAATAGGATAACATAAAAGGTGAAAACTTAAACGTCCTCGAAATAAGCAAATAACGAAACAAAATTTATGGTGACGTACACAAACACTTTGAGTTGAGGAGATTCGCCAGAAAATTTTTCGACCGAATTAAACGTTTAAAATCCTCTTCATTTTTCCCTTCGTTATGACTCTTATAGAACGTGTACAACTTTCTTAATTAAACTTTACGATCAATAAGTCTTAACGCTTTGCTTAACGTTTCAGCGCTTTCCCCTTCTCATATAGCAACGTTGAAATCATTCCACTTTTAAAAGTGACTTTCGATGAGGACGTCTGCTTATATGTGTCTTACAAGCTTACATATGTGCTCAACCACTGATTTTACGAAGTCTTACTGGAATCACCATGCACTTGTTATTGTGTATATTTATTGGAGTACTTAATGGATATTCTAGTTCATAGAAACGCTATCCCTTGCGTTATGGTGAGTTTGACAGAGACGGCGAATCGGAACATCATGAGGAATTACCTGACGAATGGGACCTGGGTTAACATCATCTGGTATACTGCATGATCACTGAGCCGTTTTTAAAGCGAATTCCGCTCTTCTGTTCCGATATTTGGAAGCAACGGCTTGACAATGTTTCCTGGTGAGTGGAGATGAAGGCCGGACGTGCTTTCCTTTAAAGGCTAACTATGAGTCAGCGGCTGTGCCTCGAATTGGTGGTTTTTTGAAGAAATGTTTTGTAACCAATACAGCAAAAGAGAAAATGGCTCTACTTTACCTTCACAGAGCGTTTACTTTTCTTTTGTTTAAGGAACACCTTCAATTTGGTGTCACTAGGTACGCTCGCTTGCAGATAACCCCTCCCTTACCTTTCCATCTCGTACGCCGCGCAATGCATAAACAAATGAGTCTGCCCCTACAAGATGCGTTTATGCGCAACCTGTCTGCAGTCGATGTTCTACTTTTTGAGTAAGTGCTTACCTTTTGCGCTTTTTTATGAACATGGATGTATATTTTAGTGTTGTTTGACACAACTCATTGTGTTAATAGTAGGAGTAATATCAACGAATGCATTTATTCACGACATACTTAGGGATGCCTAACAAAACAACAGAAACAATTGACAATAGTGCCTTTTATTTCATCACTGAGAGCAAAGATGAATTTTTTAAATTTTAGTGGTGGTCGAAAGTAAGGAATAGAGAGGAACGACATATAAATCCAGTTCTAGGAAAAATGTGATCATGCTTTGCCGAAATGTCATGACTGTTTAGACAGTGTCAAGGAAGATATTTGTATAACGTCGAAGGTAGGACGGTTGTGCGTAACTAAGAATGACGCCGATAAGTTGATGATCAACAAGAAATTGAATCACAATTCTTTTTACTGCAAAAAAAAAAGAAAAAAATTTACGCGAAAGAAATGCTAGCCCCGGACTACCTTCTCCTTCAGGATGGGGATATTTACTTTCATTTCGACCCATAGGATATATTCTTGGATAAATTCTTCCATCAGGAATGGCTAAATGAGTTCGATGACTATGAAAGAAGAATTGAGTTTTTTTTTTCAGTCGATAGTTTAGCAATAAATTACACTCTCAGATGAACTTATTGAAAGTTCGAAGAAAATTATAAATTAAGGGAAAGGAAGAAGAAGAATTTCTTATTTTATTTATATATATATATATATATATATATATATATATATATATATATATATATATATATATATATATATAAACACATCCGTGAGAAGGGATTTGAAAGAAAAAATACTTCAATAAATTTCTTCATCAATTACCCAATCAAATTTAATTTCTTTTTAAAGGTTCCGTAAGAAGCATGATGCACAAAATTTTGCGTCGTTTCTTTTTACGAGCAATATTTTTCACTCAATTTAGAAATAAGCGCTAGTCTTCGTTTCGTTTAAAATAAGCGATTTAACAGAATCGAGGATCATATTTCAAATAGTGATGAGGTCAAAGCTCGTAACTTCCGGCTTTTTTGAAGAAGAAGACTCTGTTGCAGGGTTAATCTCATCACCACCAATCACTTGCGGAAACATCAATGGTAAACAAGTAACCAATTCCCACTGAAGAACTTGCAGAGGCATACGCAACAAAACAGTGAACAGCATTTTCATATGAATACAACAATCATGAGCTCACGCAACAAGTCAACGACGAACTTGGATTTTGTTTTTCGATCCATATAAACGATCATAGGCCGCGAAGTTTATATTCTGTGCATTGTTGAATGATGGGAAGGAATATGTGTTTATCAAAGCCTAAGTAACACATTAGAACAATTTTTGGTTGACTTTCACCTGAACTGAGAAATGAGATGAATGAAGTATGCGCCAGTGAGTTACTGTTATTGGCAGATCGAGCATTCTCGAACGAAGGACGGGGTTAGCCGCATTTCAGTGTTCACGACCCAACAGAATACTCATACCATAATAGAAACTTGCAGAACAAATAAATAAAATCTGAAGTAAAAGACGGAAATCTGTCACACGGATGAGACGCTACATATACTGCTGTAGGAAGGGATCATTGCGTATGAAGGAAACGAAAAGTCATTCAGCAACTTCACAAAAAACCGCAGAGGCCCATCCACTGCAAGAATACAGGGCCTGCAATCCAAACTCCCATCCCTTCCTTCCCTCCCTGTCCCCCCCCCCTTTCCTTCTTTCGATGCAGCAGTGAATTACTTTAATAAGAAAGATGCACGCGAGTATGCATTAAAAGGTTTTTTATCCAGCGTTCGCATTTTGCACTATAAAATCGAGATTCTGCTTGGCGAATGGTCGTTGCGCGTCGGTGCGAGCACTTGGCGGTGACAAAATTGAGGCGAATTTCTTCAACAGCTCGCCGCTGATATTTTCGGGTAACTCTTCGGCGATTCTCTGCGGCAACAACCCTCCCGGCAGCAGAGATGACAATGTTCTGAGCTGGCTTTTCGAAAGTGATATCTTAAAATGTTCTTGCTGTATAAATCTGATTGGCCTCTTCTTTCCATCTAAGAGACCTCCTTCCCTATCTATCCATTTCAAGACACAAGGTAAATAGGCTTGAAGTATTGGGTGACTAAAGAATTTAGCACCGTCGGCGATTCGAGAATTCGTTGCTATTTCAACTCTGCGAGCGGACTTCTGAATGAGCTTGATTAAATCCCCTTTGAAGTGAGAACTTTATGGCCGTCGAAGCTTTTAGTTGGCACTGTATGTGATATATTCATGTTTTGCTGGAACCCACTCTATACATGTCCTGCAAAAAGAAACGTGGCATGTAAGCTGGCGGCATCGTCAATTTCTTAGTTCGTGATCTATTTCCAGAAGTTTTGTACTTCAGAAAATAAAACTTCAAAACCTTTTCATTTTGATTATGGGAGAACGCATTAAATTTAGGTGTTGATAAGGCTAGCCGGATTTCGCGATATGAGTCTTTCCCAGAGTGTTATGAGTTATCTCCATCAAATCTTCTCGCTAAGTCTAATGGAAAATGACCGCCCATTTCTATAAACATAGTGCCAATGCACTGAGACCGTTGTTGAAATGTGTTCTATTCAATTCACGCAGTAATTCATAACAATGGAAAAAAAGACGAATACTGTCTAAACAACGGTTAGAAGATTGTAAGGAAGTGAGAGTAAATGCCCTAGCTGCTTAAAGTTGCACTGCAATCACTGCTTTAGCAATAGTGAAGTACACGCGAGACGGTGAAACCTGTGGAAGAAACCTGTGGTACCTGCACTACCTGCACGATTCTGAACTCTACCGACACCTTCAACGATGCAAAAAACAAACATGTTGTGGTGCGTTGACGGGCTGTATTGGCTGCAATCCCTCCAAGGAAGCTGAGACTGGAAACGATGCGCCATTCGACGTTTTGCCAGCATTCTCGATGCCATGTGCCTTTGATGTTATCACTTTCCTTATAAGTTCCAATCCCTGTCGGCGAAAAACTCTTTCAGCACGGATTCAGTTCAGTAGCTAGTACTGATAAGTTTATTTTCTTCCGTTAGATTTTCGAATGTGTTTTTTCTTTATTTTAGAAAAAAGCGCTTATTTTGGAGACCGTTTCTCGGTTGAATACATTTTTTTTTTTCAGTGTGAGATTCACTGTACTGGCTAGAGCGAAAGTTGCAATATGGATGCCAAGACAGGTCCTTATGATATTCGAAAGCTGTTTCTTTTCCGAAGTTCCAGGAACTGCATCTCTTCAGAGACAAAACCTTTTGCAAAAGCGAAAGTTGGAAATAGAACACAGATTCCCTTAAAAGTTTAAACAAATGCCTCAAACGGCCTCAACTTGTTGAGACATGGCTTCGCTTTGTTGCGGTCTCCACCGAAGCCCTGACACGCAGCAATTCTATGCCACGCCTTGAAAACAGATTCGTAAGAGTGCAATACGATAGATGCGTGCTTTGGAACGAATGATGAGGTAAAGCTTGGACGTCCAAACTAACGTTTCAAAGAAGCAACAACGGTATACAGAAATGGCGTCGTATATGGTCTTCTTCACGACAATTTGACACTAGTTTGATTTCAGGATAGGCTGCGGATCAGATCGTAAGTCAACTGACTGGATGGCATGGGTCACCGCTTTTCCCTCTCCCCTCCCCTTCCCTCCAACTCTAAATAAAAACAAGTTGCGACAACACCTGAATGTTGCTCTGCTTTGTGTCCACAAACATCGTCGTTCGGTAGCAATTAATATAAGTGAAATCCACGAAGGAATCGCAACAAACAAACATGGACTGCTGAAGAATTTGTTCATAAAATGAACTCAAAGAATAAAAAATACTTCAGTTTGCAATTCATCCAGCAGTAATGGACTGGCGATTCGGCGTGGAAGGAAAAAATATTGAGAGCGCCGCAAATGTAATGCAATAGTGAATAACTGGCATTATTACCTGTTCTCCAGTGATGTGGCTGAATCCGAGCTGTCGCGCGAGATTGCGCAACTGTCCCTCCAATATGGGTTGGCCACCAATTCTCGACAACAGTTTCGTGATATCAGACAACTTACCAACGTCGAAAGCCGTATTCGTCGCAGCAGCAGTCGGCAACCTCCAGCCTCCGAGGGAGTTCACGTTTTCCCATTGTTCCAGCGAGGTTGACCCCGATCCCAAACGGGTCAGAACCGCTGGCTTGCCATTTGCAAATCCGCCTTCGTCAGTGGTTCGCATAGCATCCACTGGCTTTCCACCAAAATCAACGGCTTTCTCACTGAAGTTGATTGGCCTACTACTTGCAATAAACGGTCTCCCATTCGTATTAAAGCTCGAACTCCTCCCACTTATGGCTTCACCGTCCACAGCTTTTTTGTCAACAATAGCTAGATGTCGACCAATGCTCCTACTGATACCAATATTTTCCTTGCCGCTAACACTGTCAGCGGCAATAGCGTTTTCGAAGTTATTGTTTGCAGAATCTTTAGACGAGATAAGCTCCCCTCCACGAACAGGAGCTGCAAGCGATGAGCTGCTTGAATCGGCAGTTGAAATGGAGGTAGCAAGTTTTCCAATTGATGAGTGTAGAGTGTTGCTCACAGGTGACCGTGTGAGGAAACCTGATTTTTCAGCTGAATGATGAGATGCATATGCTGCAGAGTAATGTTTGTCAGAATCGGCGGTAGAAGAAAACGACGAGAATGGAACGAGGATCAAACTGTCGTTGTTAGAAGTGCTTGTTGGTCGTTGAGTTCGGTGGGCAATTTGAGGGCGAATATGTGAATATGATACCGAATTTGCTTTATATGCCTTCGTGATTTGCGTTCTTTTCATATCGCCCAACGATCCCTTCAAAAGAAAAATTAATTCCGTCTCAGCAAATGACATAAATGCAACATATTTGTGAATTCTCCCTCATATTGTATCAAAACAAAACCGAATGTGACCACTAATGTCTAAGGAATAGAGAAATTGACGACAAAAAACTGCCACGACATGCACCAAACCACCTCATGTTACTAGCAATTTCACGAATTGCCGCCAGACATCTAATAAAAAGTACTCAGTAATGCAATCGTATTTCAAATGATCCGACTGCTGATACAAATTCTCTAAAGAGGAATTTTATTTTATCCGACCGATTATAGAAATTTCCAACTAATTGTAAAATGGCTCAGCCGTATAACAAATATTTCGCGCTTTTAAGCATCTATGAATTCCTTCGAGTTTACTAATTCAAGTATAGTGCTGAATCAGAAAACAAGCCCAAATTACACCTAATAAATTTCGCAGTAGGCTTCAGTGGTTGGCGAGTTGAAATTATTGGACAGGAAGAAAGAGGTACAAATTTGTATATGCAAATTTAAAGCGGTACGCCCAGCAAATGCAAATTACCTAGCAGAAAAATACCCCCACGTAAGAGTAGAATATTTTGAGTTGAAATAACAGCAGTGACAACCTAATCAAAAAAATGAGTTAAAGTGCATTCATGCTCTTGGAAAATATAAAGAAATAAAATTTGGCCAAAAATTAAGTGACATAATTAACTGCCGTAACAGCGCTGTTAGATTTGGATAAATGGAGCTAATGATTGCAATCAATAAGGAATATGCACATATGAAATTGAAAATGGTAAATGAAATATTAAAATGGAATTACATCAAACAGAAAGTGAAGGAGGTCTAGAATGATAAAAGTAAGAGAAAGAAAAAGAAAACAAAAGGCGTATACCGTTCCATTTGCTATTTGCTGATAGGCAGTTAGCCTCTGGGGTTCTATATGTTGCGGTTCGATAGGAATCAAATCTGTTCCTGAAACTGAACTGAAAAGAAAATAAAAGTCAACAATGCTCGTTGAAAATTCTTCATGCGCTAACGGAATCAAACGAAACTATATGAATAGGCTGAGTAGAGTTCCTTTTTTTTGCTCGAAGCGCTTCCTCAAAGCCTCACAATTATTCGTTAGTACACATGTCGATTTAGGAAAATGAATGAGAAGAAAATTATGAATGTTTCGATAACAAAAGTATACGGGAATATCCTATTTTTAGTCAGAAACACGACAAGCGACGAACAAATATTGGCGTAAAAATATGCTCGAAGAAAGTGAAAGACGAATCGATATGCAATGTACTCATCATACTGAAGACTGCCGACGAATTAAAAAAAAATTTTTTTTCATTCATATTTCCCTCCAAACAGTTAATCGATTTTGCAAAAAATTGCAAATAGTTTATTAATATAATGATCACTATTAATGTGCTAATGTGATTGATTGCTCGCAATTTCTTTATGCTCTCCGCAATCTGCAATCTTTTTTTCCATCTAATCTGTGAAATGTTTGTTGCTGTTTTCTCCGGAAATTTCTATATGCTATAAAATACGAATATAACTTGAATAGTGCATTTAAAAAATAAACTTTCTCAGCAAAAGAAAACAACAACAAAGCACAATGATTAGCAAAGCTTATGTGTTATGATGGAGTTGCATTAGATGAATTGTAACTGTTTGAATTGCAATAAAGTTATAGAATGTAAGTTCATTTTGTGTGAATGAAACTCTTAATAGAATGCTAAGAAAAATGAAATGATTAACCGCATCCAATTTCATTGCCATCTTTATTGACAAGTTTCGTATTCGAAACGGTTATAAAATTATTCGGTGGAATAATCGCTTTCAAGTGAACGCGCGTCGGATATGTGAAAGCTCTAATCGGTACTCTCAACCGATGCCATCCATTGCCGCCCGAAAGACCCTTCCTCGTCCATATAACACTCTCTTCCGAATGCGCTTGCTCAAGTATGATCAGCCTCGATTCCTCACTTAAAAGGTCAACAGAAATAACTGAAAGCCTCCTATGAACTTACTGCAGCACTTTAATGCACAATTTATCGTGCAGAGAACAGTGTAGGTGTGTGCACAGAAATGCGGTAAAATAAACAGGTACAACGAATGTTGAAAGTACTGACGGGATTTAATAACTTGCCCACCGCCACCCCCAGGTTTTTTGTGTTAAGACATTGATGCAAATAGCACATACTGAGGAGATACTTCTACCAAAATCAAAAGATATGGGAAGATCAGAAATTTAATAGTCAATAAGAATGCTCCCAATTAGAATTTTGAAGACTCCAATTAGAATTTACTCTGCCTGGATTTCCATTGTCACAAAATTGTCCTTGTAGAAAACAATTGAAGTCGAACAGAAAAAGAGGTTTTCTTGCTTCTGAGCGAATTACAGTTTTAGCTTTTACAAAGGAACTGAGTGATGCAGTAGCCACTGGCTTGAATCGTTGACTGCAACTTGCCCTTCTTAAAAAAGCCAAATTTGGCAGACTGCATGATCCGCCTATAAAAGGATTTTTCGAACTTTCATACAGATGACGTCATACAAAATAATTTCAGGATTTTTTAAATCGAAATAGGCGTAATCGGTTGGCTAACCTCATCCAAACGTCCATCTCAAAAAATGCTCCAATCGGTACAACGAATGGCTCGCTGGTAACTGAGTCCTCTCCCTCTGCATCGATTGCTAAATTCCCATCCAATCGCTGCCAGTTCTTTCCCAGTTTCCTATGATGAAATGATGTGCGTTGTATGAAGAGAGACAGGAAGGGGAGGGTGGGGATAGGGAGGTGGAAAGTGGGTTGCCCTTCTTTGCCTATTTCTCCGATATTTTGAGGCAAATTTACTCTTTCCCAGAAACTTTCAGCATTGATTGCAACAATTATCATATTATTTTAACCATTACACGTTTCCAGAATAATACCATACTAGTCAGAAGCACGAATTTGTGAGAAAAAATCCGATATTTTTCGAAAACATTAAGAGAAAGATTATGAATTATGAGGAAGAGCAATTAAAATCTGTTAGGCAATGCAAAAATTAATCGCTCCTATGCCCGGAAAATCAACAAAGAAAAATATAAATTTATGCCACGTTTTCTTATCAATTTTTTTTCATCCAACTCATCTGATTATGTGTTCTCCTTTCACCCTCCCCTCCATCCTCCCGCCCGCCCCTTCATCCCCTTCAATAAAGTTTTATCAACATCACTGCTGCTGTGTCAAGTAATAAGAAATCAACAAACAAGAGAGATAGAGGTTATTAGAAATGAGCATACTTTTCGGTCCTCTTAATTCTATGGTGCACAGTCTAATTCAGCGACATTCAAGCTTAAGAAGTTGATGCCAAAAAAGTGAGCGAAAACAGCAAATGTTTCATAAACAAATGAGATTTAGCAGTGATGAGATTATTTGCTATCAAGGAGCGTTAAAAATCTACAGCACATTCAGCATACTAAACCAAAGCGACGTCGATAATATTTTTTTAAAATCTCATCTATTGAGCCCAAATACAATAAACAGATTGTGCTGAGAAAAGAAAGAAGTTTTTTGAAACCAATTCTACTTACTGTGATGTTCAATGCCATCATGAAAAGACAGTTAACAACAATATAATAAATAAAGTGCACCCATTGAGGTTTCTTCGTTATCCAAAAAGACGAAATGTGGAATGTCTTTGAAAACGCATTTTGTCTTTTTGCCACAAAAATAAAAACGGAGGCGAAAGTTGGATGAAAGCAATAGTGGCGGAAAAAACAAAGAATAGAATTACCACGAGCATGACGAGTCGAGAAAAGTGCATTTCACTGCGTTGCACGATCCGGTGACCATCTCCTTCGAGCCAATCGCATTATGCGACTCTGTTCCCATCTCAATCAAACCACCCACCTCTAAAGCGAAAAAGCGCAAACAGTCATGAAATATATACCGTATAGAGGAGGACGTGATTAAAGGAAGACGAAGAACGTTTTAGTGCGTCAAGAAAATCAGTGCTGATCCATCCGTCTGTGCAGAAAATGCGCCGAGGAAAAATTCCGTGTCGCTGCGCTCATGATCTCTTAGCCACCTTGTTTCAGTGAGCTTTTTTGAAATGCCTATGCGAGCGATAACCGTTCTGTCTTTATTGTCTAGTCTATGCAACACTCTGTGCGTATGTAAAAGCAGTGGGTAGAATAAAGTGCATAGCAATTACTGGACGCTAACTTTTTCACTGAGCAACGTTTCAGCAGATTGTCTAGTGCTAGATATTTTGGCTCTCTTATCTTTTTCTTTTGTCCTAAAAGCAGTTTGTTTCCCAAGTGGGTATTCGCCTAAATTCAAGTCTCTTGTGCACATTATTCATCAGCAGTTTGAATCACGAAAAAATTTACATTTTCTAAGCTTTCGCTCAAAGATGCTCCTGTGCTACTGCCACTTCTTGCACTTTCTTTAGCATTCGTTTGGGAAATGTCGCAAAAACACCAAATATCTTGTTCAGTATTAATTTAAAGATGTCAGAGGAATTAGCTGCCTCCCGCTTGCTTTCCCCAGTTTTTTAATCGTCCTAATATTAATTTCCGAAATGTCATCAAAAAGCACTGAAATCAACCTAGACAGCAATAAAACGAGCATCAGGAGGTAAATAAGATCTTTTTTTAAAGGTTTTATTTGTCGTGACCACCCAAAGCGGTGTATTAAGAATGTGAAAATGTTTTCGAATACGAATCACCTTGTCGATCAGAATTTGGCTTAAACGTCTCGCTCGCATAGTGTTTCGCGTTGCTTCCTAGATGTATTTTTCGTATATGAAGAGGCGAACGAGATCCAATGCTGAAAAAGATTTTCAAATTATTCTACTATTTCACAACAATCTTTTCGTGCAGTGCTAATGATATCATTAAATGAAATCCAATTTAAAAAAAAAAAAACAAGCATCCTTACCATTGCCAAAAGCCAATTTTTCAAAAATACTGAAGTATGAAGCAATTTTTCTGATTGAAGTGAATGGCTAGAGTCCAGGCAAACAATTGACTCATATTTTTAAACGCGTATGTGTGATTTGACGGAATCTTTTCTGCATATCGCCTCTTCCTCACAGCAACTATACTTTTAAGCAAATGGTGAGGTTTATTCAAAAGGAAACACTTCAATAAAGACAACCTTCAACATATTCGTAACTCTTCGTTGAATATATGGAAATAAAGGGGATGAAAACCAACGTGACGGCTTGTTCGGACGACTGCTCTTCAGAGATTTCATCGCGAAGTGATGATGACGTCGTGAGTTTGATACCGTCGATCGCAACGACATCCGACATAGTGCGCAAATTGCGAACACGCAACACCACCTCAAATGTTCAAAGATTGTTGCCGCATAGTGCGGAGAACGACGAATGCAGCTTGACTTCGCATCAAATGATGGCCGAATTCCAGAAGCAAGAATTGGTCCCCCTTTCATTTTTCTGTCAAACACTTATACAGTTTGAGCGTCAGCTAACTGTCTAAAGTAGCATTAAAATAATGAATATACAAGGATAATTATGAATGCGCTTGAAGAAGGCAAACTTGGAAAATGTTCTTACCATATCCGGTAGATCATTTGGCTTAATTCTTGGTCAGTATGTTCTATAGCGTTTTTTTCTTTTGTCTGTGATTTGCCTAATTTCAATGCGTCTCAAAGGTTGGCAGAAAAGAGTTCATAAATATGGTCGAAATCTCAAGGTGACTCGTGTTTCTGCGGAGTGTCTCCCGCATCTTTATCACATTGAACGTCCTCATCTTGGGCCAATGACGTGAGCCAGCACTTCCTGTAAACGATCTAAGAAGCACACCAAAATCCAACTTTTTCACCGGTGAAATAGTGTTCCATAAAAATTAAGTGGGAAATTTTGCACCTTGAACGGCGTTCGCTGTGGCGGAAGCGTTACAGTATGTCGACTCCATTGCTCGCAACTAGTGCCGGATATGGTGTCCAAACAAATCAAATCGTCGTTTGTTCGTAGTAGGCATATCTAAATTTCTCAATGAAATATCGTTGAGGAAAGTTTAGTAAACTCATAGAGGGAAAATTATCTTACTATAATTTCCAGAACCTTACAATTTTTCAACATGGTCAACCCCGCAATGCATACGTTATCAGGCAACATATCACTTTAACGCAACTATTTTGACCAATATTTTTTTATAACTTGAGTGTACCTATCACTTCTGAACTACTACATGCAAAATATGGTCATCCGAGCTCAAAAACCTCCCAAATGGAAGCAGTTCGTCCTCGGAATGGCCCACAAAAAACACACTCCGCATATTCGCAGTGTCTTGTCGCAGTGCACTTCACTAGAAATTATGGGATGGAAAGTTCGGGCATTTATGTAATATGAATATCAAAGAAAATAGGCTTATGCAAAAAGTTGTCAATGCACATTTTGAGCAATTGATTATTGTTTGCAACAATATAGGTTACCGCTGCCTTCAACTTTCTAAGGTCATACCAGCTGCTTTCATCTGTGAAGGTTGTAATACAGAAAAAAAAACAATTCGATGGAACCCTCCTCCTTTCTATCTGTGCGCTACCAGGCTAATTCTTTATCGTTGTAGCTTGACCGAATAGGAGCAAAATGAAATATTAAGAGAAATTAGTCGGCAGTCACAAATAAACTGGAAGATGCGCTCCTGCTATATTTGGGAAGTAAGCCGAAACAATATATCCATAAGTGCCCGGAAATTCAAGTGAATCTTTTCGAAGTTTTACTGTCCACTGAAAAGGTTGAGCATTTTTCTCCCTTTCAATCGCTACTAACTACCTTATTGGCGGATATAGATATAACAGAATGAAAAGCAAGAAAAAAACGGAAATAATCTTACGTCGAGAGATGGAGTCCCACTTTTGCGACACGAAAAGATGAAGAGTGAGCCTTGTGTAAGCGAATCGACCGAAACGCTTACAAGACGACTCTCTACGTTCGAAAAGCCCTGCCCTCGAGTATACGCATATGCTCCACCTGAACTAAATTGCAGCGGAGAAAGACAGTGCTGCTAAAGGCAAACTGGAAAATCAAAAAACAGCTTAATAGAGGAAGGGATGGAGAGAAAGGAAGGGGTGGGAGTGATGACCGTTAGCGGATGAGAATGAAGAGCTACAGCTACGTGGATGGAATTTTCCCCTTACGAGACGAGTATCGAAGAACGACTGAGCTGCATGATCAACTCACACCATCAAACCCTGTAGTTTTTTCAAGGCTGTGTTCAGCGATGGGTCCCCACTCAATTTCCATTCATACACGCTGAATTAGCACATCGGTGTGTACACCTCTCGTTCTTACCTTCCTCTCCAAGCTGTGCGTGCAACTAAGGCATAAATAATTGCTATTTTAACGGATTTGAGGAAATGCATGAATTGAGCGCCACGATAGGAATCTTGGAGAATTAAGCTGAGGTGACGAACCCTGAAACGTAATCGAATCTGGCACAATGACGGATATAACCACAAGAATAAAGAACGAATTCACAGTTGGCTAGAGTTGATTAAATAAGCATATGAGTGCAAGCAAAACTGGCATACCTCTTTCTTGTAAGCTGAACGGAATTTCGTTATCGTCTACAGTTGCAGCAATTTTCCACTGATCTGCTGGTTCGGAGAGCCAACCGCACCAGTTGTTGCCGTCAAACTTACACTCTAATAACGCTTTCACTTGGTGATTGAGCACTGAATAAATTAGACCGATTTTTGAATGAATTATTTTCGTATTATGCAATCTGTTTCAATAGGCCTATGCCTCCACACCCATTTAACTGCTCACAAAAACCTTTAAGTATGCAGACGTATATATATATATATATATATATATATATATATATATATATATATATATATATATATATATATATATATATATATATATATATATATATATATATATATATATATATATATATAGTAAGACCAACAATAACAGTATTTGTATAACAGCACGCAATGTACAGTAAATATAATATAGTGGTATGTAATATATGTACATATACGCATGTACTTGTGTGCAGGAGCGTGCGAAGAAATTTCTGACGTAGGCGATGTCTTTTGAATCGACCACAATTTGGCAAATAATGATTGTATGGAACACGTTAGTGTTTAGAGCAACTCTGATCGAGTAGCCTCATTGCCGTTCAAAAATGTTCTCAAAAATATTCATTCCTTCCAATGGCCGCTTATAGTCATCTCGAAGACCGCTTGATTCACTGACAAATTAAGCACACGTCTAAGCTCTCCTTAGATTCAGTGGTTTAAGCCGTCGGTGATTTGCCTTTATGCGCATAGTTTCTCTATGCATGTGCCTTGGAGACTGCCAAGTAGCTTCTCCTCGAAATAAAAAATAAAATTATATGCTCCGTAGCAGTGATATAACACTCCATACACTCCACTGAGTCGCTTCGAAGAAGTCAGCTATCAATATTCATAAAGCTCTCAGACTGTTTCAATGCGTCATTTACGTTCAAAACAATGGCGAAGTAGTTAAGAAGCACACAGAATTCACAGCTTTTATATTGGAACACTAAGAAGAGCACATGATTGCTCTCCATGTTCATATTTCCTTCATCACGGATAAGCGTTTGGTGGAGCGTGCTGATTCACAGTTTCCTCCTTCCTTTTAAGGAGCATATATGTACTTTGAGTTTTTAATGTCTCCATTGCACTATATAAAGATCTTTTCGAACAGTTAAATCGCTCTTGAGACGTAAGCACATACGTGTGTGTATGCGTATCTACGCGTAAGAATATACGCTGATGTGTATGTGAGCATAGTAATGTCTCATTTTCTAGAGTCGCTGGAAAAGACTTGACTTGGCAATATAATCTCCTTGGATAACTGAATGTGAGCAAAACTGGAACATGAGATCCTCACCACTGATCACATATTTTGCCCTTTTTTGCCCCTCTCCCACTTACCTCCACACTGTTCAACAATGATTATAAGTTGTATTTATCGACCGCTATTTCTCATCCCTCTCAGATGCAATGATCTCTTTTGAAACCATTTACACATCATGGGCAGCTTCTCCGATAAATCTTCGCTGCCCATTCTAGTTTTCTACAAAATTACAGGAAATTGGATAAAATATCAATTACAAATGAACTGGTATATTCTACTCCCAACAAACGCCTATGTCATGATCAGTGTCAGTGTTCATAGCAATTTATTTAATTTGTGGCGTATCGGTATTTCTAAGTATAATTAAAAAGAAAGGGGGAAGGGCGAAGATGGAGTGAGACGATAAAACCGGTTCAGGTGCCGTTGTGTATTATGAGACTAGTGGCTAAAAGTCTTGTCATATGATACACATAAATAATCCTTCACTCAGATTTGCAATAAAACAAATCTCGTTTACCTCAAGTCTCTCAAACAAACAAATTATTCCGAGATGATGCTGCTCAATGCTCGGCAACTGGATAGAACTATTCTTCCATCTGTTTCCGTCAACACCAACCAGCCTCAAATAATCGCATGCAAATCCCTCTTTGGCAATACATGTGTTCCAATTACGCTTCATATTGCTACTGTTTTTCTTCTACGCACAACAACTCCCCATACAAGATATTGATGATCGAAAAATGACCAGTTTATAGAAGAAGAAATTTAAGCGAAGAGGAAAGGACATACGTATTGCGAGAAGAAGGAAAGCCGCTGAATGAAATACCATGGCGACTCAGTGACCACTGGCTATCCTATGCAAAGCGACGTTGTCGTATGTGTACCAAAATGCGATGCGTTATGTGCGCTACGTTTTGGCCCCGATACGCTTTAGCGTTTCAACCCAATTTCAGGGCGAGCTCATGCATTCAAGCGCAGAGCGGCCGATGGCAAAAAACTGTACCGCTGTACCTCACTTCTCACCTCCATAACACTGATGACTAAATGGGTTGCGCGAAGAGAAGATATTTTACAGAATGTTTATCACACCATTGTTTTCTTCGAAGAAAAAACTTCACTTTCGCAACTTCGGGTCGTCGTAAAACCATCAATAAAATAATTGCCGGCCTTAATCTGTCCTTCAAGCCGCATCAATGCACTTAACTAACAGTCACAAAGTCGGTGATCCACTCGGTTGACAGCTAACTAAGCCTGCTTTCTATTCAATCTCTTCAGCATATTTATTTACACCCTCCTTTGCACTCCCCTTCCCCTCGACATTGGTGGTTGGTAAAAAGAATTGCAAGTAAATTTCTATTAATGTAAATTTACTTGCATTCCTTTTACGTCTTCTGTTCCAACCGATCCTCACCAATCCGTAATGGCAAACACATTGGTAGATTTCTGTAGTACATCGATATTTTATAACTCAGTCGCTCGACTTCAGATTTCGACTGCTTTTCATTGCGTGGCTCAACTAACGACCTGCAGTGTGGCAGCGTCTTTCGTTTGAAAATCGTCTCATTCAACCACTCCACCTTTACCATATAGGTCTTCAACAAAGTTTCCATTAATTTCGATCATCTAATACATATGTTATGAATGGAATGTCGGCCTGCATCTGCTGTCCTTCTATGTAATAACAATTGTTTGCTTTCTTTTATTATATCGGCTGTTAAGTAATTTTTGATTGGCATTCATGTTTTCCCCTTCATCTTTTTCGAATGTGGACCACCTTAAGCTTTCAACAGATGCCAATTACACTTCCACTCTTATTTTAGGCTTCAGTGCCTTTTCCTGCTCCGATTTTTCAGTTCTTGGATAGATAGAAGGATTTTGAGGTTTTAAGGCCAGATTATGGTGGACCTATATTGTCGAACTTCACGAGGAACATTCTGCTGATGCTGCATGCGGCTAAAAATGTCTACAGAACGAAATGCTCTGATCAATACGGTTCCAGTGCAAAGCAAAATTGAGATCGAATGCTACAAATGCCGTTTGCGCAGCACAACTACCTTGTCGAGTCTCGTTTGCGATGCGATTTTATGACAGCTCCACCCTGGTTATAATCACCGACTGCAATTGAGTTCAGTGCCAGCACTACGGAACAGCCGGAAGCAATCGATGACACAGCTCCACATCGTTCGAATGTCACGTGATCGTCATCGCAAACCACGTAAACAGCTATTCGATCTACCCTAACAAACGTCATATACATGCAGTCGTCGACTTACGGCTTACGAATTGCATCCATCCATTCTTACATATTGGCAAATTTCTATCGTAGAAGCCGCGAACAAGTGCTTAGATGCAAGTTAAGAGGTACACTCAAATGCAAAAATATTTCGCTGAATTATGATTCCCCTTTTTTGCACCGTACTGCGTTTTCGCATTTTCTTACTGTACCGTCTGCTTTTTCAAAATCAAGGTGAAGAAATTGTAGTATAAAAATGTTTGAGTGAAATCATTTGAAAATTGGAAAAAAAAAATGGAGCATATCATAAAATACACTTTCTTAAAAGTAGAAGAGAGATTTATGTTGAAATTAACTCGCAGCCGATTAGCGAGGATATATTGCGGTCGTTAGTCAGTGAATGTTTCCACATAAAAGTCAGCATTTTTGATAATCGTTTGCCGTCCTTTAATTGCTCTGTCACAAATCTAGTAATTACCGAATGAGCGCACAAATAAATTATGACGAATTTTGGCAACATATTCATCTGTGCCCATTCCATACAGCTACTGCAAAAAAGCAACAAAACGATCACTGTATAACGTATGCACACCAGACCCATTAATTGTTTTGCTTTAAAGAAAATCAGAGTAATAGTATTCAAGGCGATACCCTCAGACCTATTAGATGACTGGAAAAGTAAACATCCAGATTTGCTCATATCCACGAGACATCGGTTCAAAAGCAGGTAAGTTTTATATAACAAAATGCAATGCGCTTTATTTTTTGCAAACAAAGAATCCAGACAAAGGTATAAGAAAATGAGAGCGATCATACTGTTCATGCAATACTTAATTTGCATATCAGTTAGTGGTAGCTGGCTGTTAGGTTATTATATAAACAAATGTGACTGCTGCGTTTATGTGTTGCTACGGGGATTGCTTAAGAGGCGAAACGCTCGAATAATTTCCTAAACAGCTTACATTTCCGCTTCACATGCTGCACATCATAGAAGGCGCTTGACGACTTAGCACCGCCCCGGAAACTTCGAATCACAGGCATACGCCTAAAGACCGCCACTCTTGCATCTCAACTTTCTGGCACCCGTCTGTCGGAAGTGCTCTATATGCACTTATGAACGACCTATCGATTAGTCAATCTGTTCAACTGTGTGGTCATGCAGTTCCTTGTTTGCTCAATTGTTATGAATAAGATTGGATGTTGCTTTAATTGGTTTCAAATGTTGCATATGTTGTGGTTTAGTGCTCTTCTTAGTGGTTGTGGTTTCCTACCCCTTAAGCACCAATTACTTCGAGAAACGTTTCCAGATACGAGTTGCAATCCTAGCAGCAGACTAAGGAAACTCATATCATTTAGCGTCGTCGATCTTCTCAAAGGACAAGTGACCAACCCATCATGTACTATGACCTGCCTTGGTAATTATGGCCAAAAGAGCTAAAAATGCCTTTATTTAAACGATCCGAGAAGCAAAACAATTCTCTTCTCATTGAAAGCCCTTTTATCTTAATGTTCCTCCCACTCCTATCTCAAATTTTTGAGAGATGCATAAGCGTGTGTTTTATTCGATGCATTACGATGAAGCTGAGCACATTTCTGCGACAGCTAAGAAACCCTTTCCCTAGGGTTATTACTGTGGCAAGCTTGCGAACCCCACAATCGGCTCATTGCTTCCAAAGCTGGCTAGCTATTCATTACATCCGCATATATCACTTTCAGTGATGGAAACATACAATATAATGGTCGACCCACGTGTCTGCCGTGGTTCTGTAGCTGCAAATAGAAGAGCACAGCAGGAGCGTATCCGTAAAGAAATCCACAAAAAAGAGAGCGAAAAGCGTTTCCGTGCTAACGTCATCAGGTTTGTTAACGATTTTAATGGTTGATTAGTTAGCTTTTGCTTGTTTATTTGCGAAATTTGCTTCTGGGCAGTGAAAACTGTTTTTGCTGAAGTCAAGAAAAAACCCCACAGATCAGTCGCTATGAACATTCTGAGCCATTCTACCGTAAACACCCATGATAGCATTCCGAATGGTTCATTGATTAGTGGAAAGCTGCGAGACAGAAATGCCTTTGAGATTCCTTGTTTACAGCGAAAACCACCGTTGCACACAGACTTAAAAGATCGATTTCTCACTCTGTGTTCATAGACACACTGCACTTCAAAAGATTGTCCAAAACCACGATTACAGGAATCGCTTAAGTATGGGCCTTAGCCGATACCCGCTAGGTGGTGCAGAGGCACATGCCACGAAACTATCGCGCATATCACGTCTCGCTTCTATGGCTGGATATGAACATCTCTCCAAGCACAAAGCGCTTCTCGACGACGGCATCATGAAATTACTTCCAGACGAAATACGGTCTCGTGAACTTTCGAGAAATACGGCCATCGACAAGAAATGGGCCAACAGCAGTGGATTTGGGAAGAAACGCACCACTTTTGGAAATGTTCGACTCGTCCCTATGGATACGCTAACGCGAGCAAAATGTGCGCAGCACTTTTCTATCCCCTTAAATATTGTATATTGCAGTGAAGCAGACCAGACGAATATAATCTTTGGTTCAAGAAATCTGAAGGTATTCGATGAAACTTTAGAGCTACTAAAAATGCGGTGAAAGTAACAAGGAACCTGCACTTTTCATCAAAACCGCCGTTCACCTTCAGATAAGCAAACAAAAACAAAAAAAACAAACAAAAACAAACAAAAAAAAAACAAAGCAAAACAGACTTTTAACCAAAGCAAAACAGACTTTTGACCCTTTTCTTTTTGACCGTTTGACCCTTTCCAGCTTGTTCTTGTGAGAGGCGGAAGTTGTGCATTTAGTATATGTGGAAGAATTTTTCTTTAGAGAGAAGATGAAAAGGGCGTACCTAAGGAACCTGTGGGCCAAAGCGTACAAACTTATTCGGCTGGTGCTAAAGACAAGCGAGGCAGAAGACCGAATGTGCAATTCTGTTGTTGGAATGCAGTCATTTGAAAATTCTGTTCGCCTCCACCATTCTCAAAAGGACATCTCTAGTCCGTTATGTACTCATGGGTCGAAAAAATTCTAACAAGTAAAACAATTTCAGACTTTGCAACACCAGATCGTTCCACTGCTGTTCGTCGTGCTATCACAACACCTCCACCAACGTCGGCTGGCATTTGCGGCAGAAGCGATGCACTCGTGCAAACTGCCGATGTGAGCGACACGAAAATGCTGACATTCAAAAGTGAAGTAAACAGGAGTTCTGAAGAAATGATTGTTAGGCCCTAGTAATATATTGTAATTTATATTATAATATCGTAATAGAAACGAGAGACGAAAACTGATTCACTTTAAGTATAAGCGAGAATGCTAATCTCGTCGATCAAAAGGATGGAGGGGAGGGGGAGCTCTAGGGGAAGACGAGGAATGAGGCAAAATTCACCACCAGTGCTACATCAATAAGCGTAATAATACTCATCTATAAATCGAATGAGCGCAATTCATTAACGAGATAAATGCAGCTACTTTAGATCTTAAATGCTGGTGAGAAATTTGTTTCCAGCAGTGTCCCACCAATTCAATAATAACCTTTGTAAAACTGTAAGGCTGCACCAAGCATTCAATAATAAAACACAAACATACCTTTCGAAACACTCACATACACGTTGCCTTGATCGGTGGCACACTTAGAGGACACGCGACAACATCGACTGCATAAAAGACATCATGGGAAAGGGGCAACTTCTCAGCATACATATGTGATAGTGTACAGTTGTTTCCTGCTTTTGTTTTAGAAAGAACATTGTTTTGTGAATAAATACAAACGGTTTCCTCGACAGTGTTTCTACCATTTTGATGGCAAATTTTCAAAGTTTTCAGCCAAGCAAGCACGGTGTAGAATCTGATAACGCCACATACCCAACTAGGATAAGAAAGCGATATCTGGAAAGCTAACGGATACAAGTGATACGGAACTGAATGTGCTCCCATGTTTAGGAACTATATCTTATACTCATCGTCCACATCGGCTGTGGTATATGTGGCAAAGAGATATGAAATGGAGACTCATAATGAAAAACAACTTCCTTGCATTTCCTTATCGTTTGTGCCCGAAAGCGTTGTTTTCTTTTCACTGTTGATGCATACTTTACAATGCGTGATAATGACATGGCATAAACAAACCTCGATGGAAGAACGACGCTGTTATATAAGACCAGGTAAATCTTGTGGAGTGAACTAATGAATTTACGTGCGTTGGGAGCTTTTTAGCAGATGAGCATGCGTTTCATCGACAAATACAACTCAGTTTTGAAATAACCATTTTCATGTTCTTTTTCTTTTACTTGCTACTTTAAAAGTATCAAATTGCAGAGTTTCGATGAGCATGTGCAGTCAATTGTGCATGAGATGATCACACTTATTCTCGATTCGGCGGTTGATTCACTCGTTGAAGAGGAACGCTGCATAGAAGAGGCGAGAAAAATAGCGCAACTCATTGATGAGCTCAGTTATGAGAGGACAATCACTCAAAAACTCACTGAGAAGATCGATGAAACGAAAAATATGCATGTTAGTCCACCTGTCATATCAAAGTATTAGATCAATATCAAAACAAGATGTTCACCTTCGAAAAGAGCATTCTGATTTCGAAACCGTCCTCTCTTTTCTAATTCTCTTAACATGAGAATGTCAACGCTGAAAATATTATACGGAATCTTTTGAGCATTTTTTGCAACCATGGATTGAATTTTTATTTTCGTAGGCTCAAAAGATCCGCGAGAAAGAGGAAAAATTCGAGAATATGAGAAACAAGAGAGCGCACAAATCGCTGCCCAGATGGTCGACCGGTTGATTGGTGGCACGATCCAGAACGCTGTCAAAAGTGGTCTTGTGGAAGAGAGAGCAACCGTAAGACATGTGGCTGCCGATACACGGCAGCTGCATAAGAAATCTCTGAAGGAGAAGTTAGTACTTGCAGGTAGGTTTTCTAATTCGCACCTCTTAACTTGTATTAGTGTTTGATCAAAGCGCAAACAACTTCGAGCTGAGAGTTTCGATGATTGAAACTTAAGGACAGATGCAGTTCCACCCGCAGCTTTTCTTGTGACACTGAGCATGTGATACCTGACAGACAGACAGGTGGAGTGCAATGAGAATCTTTGCTTAGAAACAATGTGCTCAAACGGTGATTAGTAGCTTTTAATATTATCGGGGTTTTCACTGTAATATGAATCGCATTGTGACTTAACTATGCCATAGCGTTTTTCCGAAAGCCTTCAAAAAGCTGTTGTGAAATTGGATAGATGTAATCCTCGAATTGAAAGAACTCCATGAATTCATTTATAAGCCAAACAACCGTATAACAGTTTTTAAAAAACTAACTACATGACAGCCGGTAGACAAAATCCTTTACTCGAAAGTTCGGCCTTTTCAACTTTAGTCCTGTCACTTTTTCAGTAGATAAGTTATATATCAGTCTATCACTTGACAAGCGAAAAATTATTACCTAGAGGCCAGAGAACTGCTACCAACAACATTATCTCTGGAGGACAACTAATTCAGCCTTTAAAAAAAGGTCGGCTTCATCACCTCCCATCAACTAACTCAAAGGTTCGACATATTGAACCTCAAGCAACTCTGTTTGCAAAAAAACTAGTTTTTTTAGCTTATTAGCTGAGAAGCTGCAAGTTTTTTACCCAGAGGCGCGAAACCTAGTATTCACCACAATCACTATGTTCCGATTAGCTCCACCCAAGTCTATATGCAGGGGAAGAAGTGAGCGAATTTCTTGCTCCGCCAAAAATATGTGGAATACTCACCCTCGCGCTGGCCGCATTAGTTGACGGGGAATTTGGCAATATCGCATATTTTTCGCAATTCCCTTCAATACTCCAAGGAGAAAATCATCAGCAATTGCTCGCTTATAAAAAACCACTAGTTTCCTTCCTCTATGTGATTTGTCGCCTGCTAAAGTGAAGTTCTCATGTATGACATCAGATGAATAAGTTGCGCTGTGCAAGAACATACATTATGATGACAAAAACGCTATGCAATGTGCTCAATCGCAAGAAAACACTCGCTGAATTGCGCAATACTGATTTGGGCTAGACTCAAGGCAAGACCTAGACTTCTCGATAGTCATTTTCGCACTCTTACCCTCTCTATCGTTGACTTCTGAGGATATTGTACCTTACAATTTGTGTACTTCTCTTTGCGTTCAGGAAAAATGGTATAAAGTTCATTAAAATAAGCAATCCGTACGTTCACCTGAAGGAACGAGCAGAATGTTTTTTCGTGGGATCTTCGAAAAATTTTTAACTTTCCAGGCGCGTTGAGGACCATTCGATTAGGTTTGCACTGAAACGTTAAATTCTGCTATAGATGTTCCTCAATGAGATCTCTTTGGCGATGTTGCAGTAATCTAAACAACGGCATTTCTCCACCCACAGTGAATCATTTGTGCCTTTTTCCATGATTCGTTGTTATTCATTGGCCCATTCTTGATGGTCAATGATTGCTCGATAGAAAGGCGCCGATATTGATGAATGCAAAAGACTTGATGTTCTCGATGTGATTCTGCACTAATTTCCTATTCCATCCTATTCCACTTCGTCTGCGTACCATCCTCGTAAAAATAATGTTGATATTCATCAATGCAACACATTAAACATGAATCAGTGACAATGTGAAATTTGCAACTACCGACTGCAGTTGCTGAAAGAGCATTTGCCTGCTAATATAACTTATAAAAATGCCTTTAAAATATGCACACATGATGGTTAATAATTGTTTCGTAATCCATATAGAAAGCCATATTATGAGCGATGGAGTGTGCATAATGAACGCTTTTAAATTATCATAACAGTACAAACTTTTTATTTTGTTTTGCTTTAAAGAAAATCAGAGTAATAGTATTCAAGGCGATACCCTCAGACCTATTAGATGACTGGAAAAGTAAACATCCAGATTTGCTCATATCCACGAGACTCGGTTCAAAAGCAGGTAAGTTTTATATAACAAAATGCAATGCGCTTTATTTTTTGCAAACAAAGAATCCAGACAAAGGTATAAGAAAATGAGAGCGATCATACTCTTCATGCAATACTTAATTTGCATATCAGTTAGTGGTAGCTGGCTATTAGGTTATTATATAAACAAATGTGACTGCTGCGTTTATGTGTTGCTACGGGGATTGCTTAAGAGGCGAAACGCTCGAATAATTTCCTAGACAGCTTACATTTCCGCTTCACATGCTGCACATCATAGAAGGCGCTTGACGACTTAGCACCGCCCCGGAAACTTTGAATCACAGGCATACGCCTAAAGACCGCCACTCTTGCATCTCAACTTTCTGGCACCCGTCTGTCGGAAGTGCTCTATATGCACTTATGAACGATCTATCGATTAGTCAATCTGTTCAACTGTGTGGTCATGCAGTTCCTTGTTTGCTCAATTGTTATGAATAAGATTGGATGTTGCTTTAATTGGTTTAAATGTTGCATATGTTGTGGTTTAGTGCTCTTCTTAGTGGTTGTGGTTTCCTACCCCTTAAGCACCAATTACTTCGAGAAACGTTTCCAGATACGAGTTGCAATCCTAGCAGCAGACTAAGGAAACTCATATCATTTAGCGTCGCAAAGGATCACAAAGGACAAGTGACCAACCCATCATGTACTATGACCTGCCTTAGCAATTATGGCCAAAAGAACTAAGAATGCATTTATTTCATAAGTTTATACAAATTTCCATAAAACTCGAATGTTCCCCCTCAAAAAAGAAATAGCAGCGTAATTCAAAAGGCTTTCTTTGACGAGAGAGAACATCGACTATAACGCGCATGTTAAAAAAAGCCCCCATATCTGAAAACCATTTTCCAGCAAATATCTCTCGTGAAAATCTCACACCAATTTTTTGCCGCAGTTATTTACATGAATGGAAGAAAAACAATACTTCCTGTGAAACACACTTTCAAATCGGTGATAAGTTCAAAACATTTGAGGAAGCCTATCTGAAAAACTCCTAAGTTTACCTGTGAGGTTTACAAAACATTTGGTCTTTCCTACTTAATATTTTTTGACCGCTGTTTATAACAAAATTAGCTGTTCATCTTTGACTTTTATCAAAAAAAAACATCCTTACAGGAAAGTTATGCAGCTGAGAGTTGAACCAAATTAGTGCAAGAATGTTGTGGTTCGTGATCGTCTCGCTTGATGGAGTCTGATCAAAAAACCGCAAAGTTTGGCGGCGTCTTGTTCATTCCTTTAAAATGGCTTCAACTCATTCATACACGCGCTTATCTACGGTCTTATATGTAAGAAAGGTGAAGTAAATTTGTGAGAGGTAAGAGCAATCAACGAGTAAATTTACGTTAAGCAAAGTAAAACAAACGGTTTTCAAATGAAGACAGTTGCAGAGCTCGAAAATGACTTTGTGCCTTGGTTGTTGAGACGAGTGGACAACACTCTTCAACATTGCATCGCTTCTTCGTGCCTTGATGACGGTGAGTTTCTTTCATCTCAGCCCATTTTCGACTTTACATTCCTAACAATATACCATTCCCTCGCCTATGCGGATGCGTTTTTTGAAATATGCTATCGTGGCAATGAACATTTAGAAGAGGCTCGATCGAACCTACTGCGTATGTGTTTCCCAGAATTCAGTACTCCGAAATAACTACTTAAGCGAGCTGTGTTCGTGACACGAAGCAATCACTCTCCCTTTTTTACAATTTCCACCCTTCCAGCACTACAGCGAAGAGTAAGTCCTTCCCCTCTCCTCCACCATATATTCCCATCCATAGTGCTCCAATTTCTGCAGTTGAAATCACCTGCACGTCTTCACAAATATCTGCCCTTAATCGCCAGTCTATCAGACGATGACAAGTGAGGTTCTGCGTTGAACAAGCTGGAAAAATGACACACCGTGTGGCACTGATACAAACGTTAGCCGTACTAAGCAATAGCGTCTCTGCTTTGCGACCCTGTCTGTGAGCTTGTTTATTATTTCGTTTCGAAATTTAAATTACGCTTCTCATTATCGCAACTTCGAATTGACGAAGCTCATGAACTGGAATGTTGCAGAATTGAAATGTGAAGCTGTTTTCAAAGAGTGTTTCTATACTCGCATTACACGCTGGTAGATTTCGCCAAATAATGAGATTAATTTCAGCGTATTTTTGCTCAAACAGACGCATTCGAGAGATGTCGAAAGCGAAGGTGAACGAGAAACTGCACGGAAAGAAGTAATGATCAGCACAGAAATAAACACAGTTACACACGTTCACTCCACAATTATTCACTGCACAACGAACTTGCATTTGCGCCGTCCAACATCATCAAATGACAATGCTGGTGGAAGCTATTTGCGTCCTAATTGGTGAGTTCATTGAAAGAATTTAAGGGAAAGTGAATATCTGCAAATTGGTACTACTTTCCAAAAATTTCTATGAAAACCTCCACTTGTGACAAAGATTTGCCTAAGGACAGGAATAACAACTCCGCACTCTTCAATACTAGAAATTGCGCGTAATATAGAGAAATGAGGGAAACGAATCTGATATCTCACAATTCAGTTTCTTATAGGTCGTTGCCTCAATGTTATTATTGACAAATTCATAGTGAAGACAAGGTGTCAAGTAGTAAGAAAAAAGCTTGCTCCTCGTATCTTTTAAAGGAATCGTACTTTCAGTAAAAAATTGTCCAACACAGACTTCATCCGCTTTCATTAGCAAGAGTCATAATTCTGCGTAAGCAATGATCAAAACAGATATAAGAAACACTCTCCAGGCACGCAACACTTCCCGCTTAACGTTTTCCATACCTTTCAACAAGATCAAATGATTAAAGAATAGGTAATAATAAGGTAGGTGAGAAGAGGCAAAAATGAGGAAGCAACACAGATCCAAGCTGTGGTCTGCCGTTTACTGTCAAACCTCCAACAAAGACCAGCACATTGTTGCAGCAACGCCCAAAATAAGGACACGGCTAAAGCATCCTGTCTAAACATCGGCTATACAATATAAGAACAAAGAAATGCATAGAACAATTAATATAAAGGATAATCCACATGAGCAATAAAACATCTAATATTCGTTCGGTATTGTGGGCCACAGTATGCACACCAGATACGGTGCAAAGTACGCGCCTAGACACACTGCAGCCTACACCCGGTTGTTCTCAGCGTAAACTGAAGATGCTTGTTTGCTTTTCTTAAGTGTGCAGAAGCACACGCTGTAAGCGAGGGTTCTTCTCGAGCATTCCATTTCCAAATTGCCCCGAACAGCCTGAGGCAGTCGCGTTAAATTGTCTCAGAAAAGAAACTTTTTCGCAGATGCAGGTTTTGAGGGCATCAAAAAATGAAACATTTCCCTGGCGGCCAAAATCCCCCAAAAAATCGGGGATGGGAATGGAAATCTGCATTTCCGGTCTCTTTTCCGACCTCGATTCAGGCTTCATACTAGCCCCAGTCATCCAGAACGCACCCTCTGCGGCATGTGATGGTTTAGAGAAGAATGAAACTCACACTAATCCTTCAACGCGACATGTGCTAGATCTCGAACTCCATTCACCAGCGAAACTGTGACAGCAATCGGTACTAGGTCTTTTTTACTTGAATCAATTGGCTTTCCATTGCTGTATATGTTGAGATCCGAAAACCCATACTGAATGAGCTTGTTGCAGTGTCACACTAACTAAACAACTGTCCGGAATCTATGCAGCAAATTTGCGTGCAGCACATTCTCTGTCTCACCCACGCTAGGAACATCTCTCTCTCTCTCTCGCTCTCTCTCTCGAGAAAAAAGAACAAACGTTTAGCCTACAAGAAAGCAGTCCATAACTGCCTACAAATCGATGAAGTTTTTAACTGATGAGCCACGAACTCGTTGTCATGCTACCGTTTTTCCAAATTCTTACGCACTTGAAGAAGTCGACATCAAATTCCTAGAAGCACTATAAAACGTTGAGATCGATATGGCTGAAATCCAGTCGAAAATGCAGCTTCGCATTATCAATAATATTCCCCCATCCCAATGTACTAAAGATTACAATCGGCCATCGATTACTTCTAAAGGTCAATATAGTTATAGATACTATAAAATTACAATTCGAGTCACTTACAATCACTCCCACCTTCACCCCCCCCCCTCTTTTCCTCCACCCTCAAATTTTGAAAAAAGAATGATCCGGAAATACAAACATTTCAGCGCCTTCCAGGTCTGATGCAGTAAAACTAGTATATCAGTGAATCTGATCATTTTTCATCGAAATTTGGCCCTTTCCAACACTACAGCCCCACAAATATGGATTTTCCACGGCAAAAGTGTTCGGTGGTATTTATGGAAATTAGCGATCTGCAAATTTCGCTCCGAAATAATATTGAGCAAAAAGCTGAAATGTCACAAGCGAAAAATTCTACACAAGAATCTGCCGAAATTTAGGAAAGGATGCACCGATGCGTGATTTGAATAGAGCCAACTAATATTTCGATATTTTCAAATTCAACGTCACCATTGCCAATACTCGTAACAGAAATATTTCACTGCTCAAGAAATATAATTAGCTGCGAGATGAGCTTCTTACTTTAAAAAAAGGTTTATTATTGTGGAAATAAGCATAACCGAGCTGATTTTCAGCACTAAAACTTCAAAACGACGGCCGTGGAGGGGTCGCCGCCACACAAGCAGTGTGATGAGGCAACATGTAAAGTACGCTAAATAATGGCCAAAAAAGGGCAACTCTCTAATGGATGTACTCAGAGAATGTGGAATTTCGGTCGGAACGAGTATGAGCGTCGAGGAAGCCGTCTAAATGGATTGCCACTGACAATAGGAACCCGGCAGAAGAAGTCAGTTATAAATTTTCTGTTCCTCTGCCCTCCACGGATTTCAAAGAACGTAACGTGCTCGCAAAAGGTACAGATTACCAAATCGATGAGTTTAAAAAAACGGACCAAATTCGTCAACCGCGACAATTAATTTCGGAGTGGAAAACTTTTTCCTAAATCCACAACTCGAAAAACAAACGAATGAAGAAGCATTTGAAGCTGCTGATCTCTTGTCACCTTTGTAAACTTCATCCATGATGGATCGACTGATTCCACAAAAATCTTCAGTTAATAATGTGGATAAAATTTTTGCTATTGAATTCAGAGTAACAGTGATGTTATGATATGTTGAAGCTACGTGGTTTAATTGTGAGCTTTGCCGTAAAAGTAGGCCTCTTTTGTTAATTTATTATATTTATCGACATATACGTTTCCTGATATTTGACGAACATTTTTAGGCTAGGAGATGCGATTCCGATGAAATTTCAAAAGGCAATCTTCATTCTTTGCATATTAATCTAACAAATAAAACATGCGTAAATAGTTCTTTAAAAAAGACAGCATGGGAACGCCTAATATGCAGTCGTATATGCAAACAACCGAGACAGCCATCAAAATGAATTTGTTGTTGTCACATACCCGATTGCTCGTAGAACGAATTTGCGCATGCAGATTTATCGCACGTTGAATGTGCATAGCACGTATGGAAGATGATCGAGTAAAAAGCAACTTGGCTTGTCCTTTTCTTGCAGACTGCATCGTTCAAATCCGCAGATTATACCTAACTTGTTTTTGGACTTTCCTCGACCAATTACAGAACAAATTTAGCAAAGAATTTATGGCGTTTCAAATGTTCATAATTTTACATGAAGAGTTACCTGTAAGAATGATAATTGGGCCTGACCTTTTATCCAAACTGCACTTAGCAAATTTTACCACTGAAATTCTGTCGCTCATGCGTCGAAGCTATCAAACAGACAAATAGGCGATATACCGGGAGAATTTAAATGTGTATCAATCGCTGTACTGCAGATTCCGTCAGTAATGCTGTTAACTTCACTGGAGATGGTGGCGAAATGTGCAGATGCTTTCAAAGCGAAGCATTAACTTCACAAGGCAGCGAATTCCAGCCGTGGTATTCAACAGTGTTCGAAACAACTCTCGCTTGATCGCTGCTTTCATGGTTTCCTCATTTGACAGATTAAAATACGATCGTAATCCACAAAGGACCGCATTATCAGACCGTATTTGCGCTGTGTTGCACCAATGAAACCTCATCAGATGACTGCTGCTTTAAGTCACCTCTTATTCCACAGAAAAACATTGTGTTTAGATCAGCACTAAGTATTTTAACTGTTCTCAGTCGATTGAGTCGTTTTAGTGGGAAACCACTCGGCCCGAGTTGATTTCTTTTTACATCTTTACTACAGCTCAGTAAAATCCGAACGAAAGCATTATAGCAGATCGTCTAGTGACCTGAATACTGACGCAAACCGATGCGACCCTCAATTAGATCACTGAAACTAGTTACAACATGCATGCAAAGAATTTACTACAAATTCATCATGTATGGGTATCTGATGGACCTAACTGCATCGGAACAAAACTTCTGCAGCCGAGCCGCAAACCACTGAAAAGCTATCAACACTGGGACAGCGTGACGAATATGTAGCCTGTCAAGACCATACTGTCAAAGTCTTTAGTGCACGTTCAATTGAAAACGTTCGCACTTTTCGTGTGGTTTCTCGCCAAAAAAAAAAAAAAAAAAAAAAAACGGAACCCGAAGTCTGAGAAAAAGATCTCCGAACTGAAATGGGTACTTGGTGCGATAAACTCAAGCCCATTATATTTCAGGGATGGTAAGAGAAAATCAGTATAAAATCCACAACGCCAAGTTCCAAAAGACCTGACAAAAAACGAACTCAAAACCTGGAATAGCTAAAACATAACGGGCGATACCACATATTCGAGATGCCCCCGCAAAGCCAAACGAAATCGCTTAGTGCCCCATGATGCACACCATGAGAGGATAGGAAAACGAGATGCTGGCGCATAGAAAGGGGACACTAGTATGGGTGAGTGAATATTATCCACGAAGGTCAATTCTAAAGCAAAAACAGCGCATTCGACTTCTTCAGCACGTTGTTTTCTGCTACGATAGGAATCTGACTGTAATGTCAGTAGTCAGCCCGTGCTAACCGAAATCAATCGTGGAAAAGGAGTATGCGGAATCGAATGCTAAAGATACCATGCGGCTACTCTCGAAATTCTACAGAACACATCCGGTGGGATCATTGTGTTTCACATCAGCCGGTCGGCTTGTCTAATATGGTATACGGTCCAAAATTATTACACATCGGTGTACTTGCAAACTAGTAAACCTAACATGATGGTTGATGGTCAAAATGAGGGTTGTGATCGTATTTTCTTTGCATTATCTCACACTTTTACCAACTGCTACACCTCTGTCGCATTAGCTCATAGGTTGGTGCATAAAAGATAACAGGACACTGATTAATGATAAACGTTGAAATTGTAAACAGCCAACAGGTATTTATCGAAACGCCTTTAATGCTGGGCAATGAAATCAAATCACAGTATCCGCTATAAAAAGCACACACACACATACAAACACCGCATCATACTCAGCGCCGTTATTTATTAAAATATAAGAAGTACAACGCTCACGACAATCATTTAGCGCTGAGGGGCATGCTGAAAAACCTGAGACGAGTGGAACACTAAAGCAATCCTAATTAAGCCAGAAACGATTTTAACAATTTAAACAGACGAGTGGAATTGAGTAAACTTCCATAGTCATCATTTTGTTATACTTGGTGGGAATTAGAGAGACTTTGATACATTGAACTGACTAAGAGCTCTTCTTTCCTCTGAAAAATATGATGCGGAACGTGCAAACTGTAAGCGTCACTGATAACAAAGGTGCAAATTATACACGTCCATAACAACTCCCTTTTTCTTTTCACTGACAGAATGGCAATGGTTCAAATTAATGGTAGACTCATATTCATGTACAGCAGAGTCCCAAAAGCACATTTATACGATATTAACCGGTTTAGTACTATCACAGTAGTGGATCAGTCGCGACGCCGAAAAGCTCGTCGGAGGAAGATTCGTCAACCCCGCCCTCTACTAATCCCCGATTTTCGTTCAGCACTTCACATGCAACGCTTCGCAACTTCATACGATTTTCCATCATTTCCTGCAATTATTTCAGTTAATTAAAAATTCGCAGAACTCAGTGAAAAAAGGAAAACAACACGCGAAACAGTGCGCCATGAATATATAACACTCAAATTGAGTATCTTAACTGCTGGTAGGCGCGAATGCATACATTGATGTTTCCTTCCTAATTTCCTGGAAGTATGGCGACCCATATTTTCCACTGAAATTCATAAGTCAATAATTTTTGCTAAAAATTCGAGTGTGACGTTTCTGATAGACATTCAACACCACGTAAACACAGAATTTGAATTTTATAAAATGCCGAAAATTACATCAATACTGCGAGTTCGAATTGCGGCAACAATTGCTCTAAAAACTTTTTAGATTACACAATAATAATTTCTGGCAGCTGGAAACTATGAATTTCGATGATCCGCTCGTCTAACCGGATGGAGCAACGAGAAATTGTGTTTTTTAAATGATTTCTCATTTCACAGAATTCGATATTTGCGCGCAATTACCACAATTTCAATTCGTGCCCTTCCTCTGCGTTTTGATCGCGTGCCACTTCTTGAAGGCCCCTGAATTAGCATCTACCTCTTACCTGCCTCAGCTTGAGAACCACGGGGGGGGGGGGGGGAGAGGGTGGCCGGCCGTGTGCAATTCAAATCTTCACTCGGAATTGGAGCTCTCAGTACGATCGGATCCAACCCAGTGAGCGAAAGCCCCACTAGTATTCGAAAAAAAGGCGAAAATAACCTGCGAGGTGAATTGGCGCACAAAGAGTGGCTTCATGAACCTCTCGTTAAACCGAGACACCACATTCGGCTGAGCGATGACGCCGTGACGCCGTGAATTGGCGCTAACGTCTTCGGATGCTGACGTCATCTGCTCCGATTGATCGAAAATGAACTGCAAGTCCTTATTTCGCTAATTTATCTTTTCTTCTCCTCTGCAGGATTGTCGTAATACAAGAATGGAAAGAGGGTGATATAAACCATGAGATGATTAGAGAACCGCCATTTTTGTTCTTCTTCGACTGCTTAACGATTAAAAACACCTTGAACACATTCAAGCATTTCACTGCAAACTGCATGCAACGAACTTGTGGTTGCGCACGAGATGGACACAAAGTCCTCTCGGAAGCAGAAGATCTTCACAGAGCAGGAGGAAAATTTCCTCACGTTCAGAAAATTTCTAGACATGAAGAGATTTTATTTCAATTTTAGATGCTCAGCCATGGGTTTAAGGTAGGACAGGTAAAGTAACCAAAAATGCTGAGGAAAAGGCGAGTGACCTCAGCCGAAATATTTTAGACTCGACATCTAAGCACAGTGACCAAAGACTGCTGGAAAGACCCTAAAAGTCAGTGCGGATTCGACAATTGCGTTAACGTTCTAAGTAAGACTTGTGCAACCTGCGCGGATTACGCCTCATTTATTCTCAACAACCTCCAACTGTTCAACGTGCGGAATGATTGTGCTGATCCTATCGATAATAACTGCCCTGCGACCATGCGTGTGTTTCGTGAATCCTGAACAGTACTGTTCCGCTAGTCTTGCAATTTCGCCTCTTTTGAATGAAGTCCTACAACCTTCTTCCTTCAACTTTTTAATAGTTTCTTCGAATCTCTGCGTAGATCTATGGAAATTATTTCGAACACACCCTCAAAGGCTGGAACGCACTGGCATGAAAGGAAGGAGAGAGAAGTTTGGACACGTGATATGGATTATCTGCTGACTCCTCGCAAGAAACACCTCTTGTAACTGCGAAGTTATCATCTAACTCAATCACATAGCAGGGCTTTCCTAGTGGCCGAAGATGCAAACCATGACGGTACTTTGCATCAGAATTCAAATTTCTCTGAAATGAATGGAAAGAATGAAACTACACCATGGTACAGTAATTGTTTTTAAAAAATAATCCAAAACAGTAAATGCTCACCATTTCTTGCGTCTTGCTCAACAACACCGGCGACTTCTTGCGTTTCCGTTCTCTACGGCGTCGAGACCTTTTCTTCTTTTGTGGACCCGAACGTTCCGGAAATACTTCGTAAAGAATCTAAAATTTCTTGTCAGTTTGCTAAATGGTGCAAAAGTAAGGCCGCAATTTCCTTAGAGTTTTTACATCAGTATCACCTACTAACCTCTTTACTCGACCACAATAGTTCGTTGAACAGCGTAGACTAGATCGGTCTCTACGAGATGGGTAGAAGATGAAATCAGTGGTTATCTCTTTCCGCCTTGTCAGAAAGGACGTAAGGTGCGAAACAATCAAATATTTCAACCTAACTGAAATATGAAGTTTTTTTTCGTCTCAGGCCTATGCTTTAGTCGCTTGAAATCACCATTTTCGTTCTTCCGGCCTTGAAGAAAAGTGTTAGCTTCAACTGGGACAGGTCTGCTGTAACAGAAACGCATCTCTTCCCATATCCATTCCGGATGCGAAGAATCTGAGTATAACATGAAAAAACATGTATCATTTACTCTGTCTGCAACGGAGGCTTCAGCGTGCCTTTTCATAAACGTTCAGGCTGACAGCTTCACTTATCCCACCTGAGGTAGGCAGCATATCAACCTGAGTTTAAGATACATCTACAGATCTCAACTCTTAATTCACGTTCGCCAGTAAGCAACATATGCCCACTAATCCAAACTGTTGCACTTGTCTGGTCAGAAGTAAGCAAACTCACCCTTTCGCAATGCTCGACACAAAGGCCTCTAAGTGGGGAAAAGAGATCCCTCTATTCGCCATGTCGTTTGGTGGTTCTATTCAAGAGTGGGTTTTACTTACAAAAGTGGGCGTAAATTCAGATCAATGCGATTAATCGTTCTTGAAAAAAAATAACTGCGAAAGAAATCTTGAAGGGAGTATAACCTTCATAAGAGGTAATGTCGAACCACCGAGGAAAACGATCGTAAAAAGTGTGATGAATAGAGTCGTCGTTAACAGCATCCGTTTGGTTGTCTCATTTTCGATCGACATATGCAAAGCAAGCGCGAACGCAACCGCGCCTCTCATTCCTATAATCTTCGCTAAATTGTTCGAAGTTTTAACGGGACTAAAAACTTCATGAAGCTTGAAATCGGTAGGTTTTTACTGGTGCACGAAAAAAATATAATGGAAATAAAATGAAATGATATAGCGATTTATAGGTAACTTTTTAAAATTTGAAACACATATATCAGAGAAACGCATACATTATGACTGTTTGCTCCTTGTTTCAAGCAATCAGCTGAGACTCTGAGAAAAATCCGCTTCAATTTCTAGTCTCCACAAAAATTTTACTACAAACACCACTCTTAAACAATCACGGCAATTTTATTTCATTTAGCTTCCGGTAATCAGCACTGTTACCATTATACGCCGAAAGCCTAAAACTCAGAGAATTCCACATCTTGTCTATACTATATTCTGCTAACGAGATCACTATGATTACGGTGTTAATCCTTTTAAAGCTTTGTGCAATCACTGTTTGTTCTGATAAAGCCCGTGAAAATATAGCAAAGTGGTCGACGGTTTTTACGAGTGCAGTATTGGTGACGAAAGTTTCCCAGCAGCCCAGAGTCCGACACGACTAAAACGGCACTCAGTAACCCACATCCACACTAATGATAAGTTCTACCCCATCCAAGCGAACAATAACATAACGAAAAATCTCTTCCAACAATCCAAAAACATTGAACAGTTCTCTTTTTATTTAAAAACTTTAAAGAATCCGAGTAGGCTGCATCGCTAAACAAATGCCTAAAGCAGATATGATTCCATTACAGGGAGAAAGAGAAGAAGCGTTCTATTACAGAAGCATATGGAAAAAAGATAAAAACGTTATACTGTTCAAATACTACATCATGTAATATTTAAATTATACTGAACAAGAGAAAAGACTAGTCCAATCGGCTCTTTAAGCTCAGATCTCTCTTTTTTTTTTTTATTTTTTAAATCAAAACGAATGTGAAAGTAATAAAGGAAATTGCCCACCGCTAAACCACATGATGAATTGATTCTTCAGCGAGATTTGCACCTGTCGACATTGGTTAACGAGAAATGATAACGGGAACACGTTTAACGCTCGGCTTATGAAGCACAACAACTAAACAAATCCATAATGCTTTGCAATAGCAACATTAGTAGATAGAGGCAGACATATTCGAAGAAAATCTTTTTAACACACAGGTAGGCATCTACGGCTTCATCTCACACTATAGCACTTTTATGTCAGCTTCCGTTAAAAATAAAACGACACATTTTAACGGGCAACCGTAATCAACATGTAAAATTGCATACGCAACGATGAGAAGTCGAGATCGCTCGCAATAGTGTGCTTGCGAAAGAATAACCACAGAAGTAAAAAGTTGCGCTCCCTCCCTCCTGCGCCCTCCCCCCAGCTTCCCGGCTTGCCCTCCCCTCCCCTCATCAACAACATAACGTGCTGGCAACACTGAGTAAAATTTGTTGAAAAATCAATTCTAAAAGATGACTGACATTTCGTAATGGTTTTCAAGCAATTGTCAACGTATGGGGATATTCGAGATGCAACAGTATCGACTAATAGAGAAAATCAGAAATAATTTATTCAAATCAACGTCACCGAATTCAAAAAAGAATACAGAAAATAGAAAAGAAGTGAGGAACACTGTTGAATATTCACAACGATGAAAAGGCTTAAAGCAATCGATGAATTAAATATGGTAGTGGTGGAGAACAAAATTATGTTAGTCGCTTTAACGGGAGGCATTTTTTGAAAGCAATTTCTAATACTTTTGGAGAATTAGAATGAAAGCGAAACTATTTCAGATAGCCATAACAATTTTGGCTGTAATAGTTTTACTTGCCAATCAACACAATTATAGACCAATTTTTGCCGTGTCAATGAAAGAAAACTTTAAAATCACGAAATATGACCAAATAAAAAAGAAGAGTAAAAAAGATTAACTAACTATGCTCCAAAGTATAAACGTCGGATGAAAAACTAGCTTTATAGTGAACAATGCCATACCCAGGTAGGCAAAAGTACATGTCTCTGAAAAGAATATATTCACCAAACAAACATCTATTCACCTATAAAAAGAAACACTGTCGATGCGTTTTCCAGTAAAATCAACAAAACCAGGACGTTCCTATCCAGTTTTTGATAAACTTGCGCTTTCCCTTTCCAGTTATCAGGTCAACCCATCTCACTCTCTTTTGGAAATCACTACAGACTATCCCTTAATGCGCAAGACATTTCTCATAAACTTTTTTCCCTCTTTAACGCGCTTTTAATTCAGTAAATGCTGGAGTTAGCAAACGCCGAGTCTCAGAACGACCCTGGAACTGTAAGCCCTAACGCGAAAGCCCAAAGCGCACTAAAAACTCTCAGAAACTCTGGACATCTTTAGTCATTAAGGTTAACGAGCGACAAATTATAACAGCAGGAGGCAAGGGACACAGCAAGGAAACAGAACGTACCCGCAACGAAGGCAATAGTTCTAAACGTTTGTTGCATGGTAATCTGAGTGACCGGAGAAATACTAAAGTGTGTATATTGTGACATTGTTATCGAGCAAAACAATATCGCCATAATGCCTGAATGAGAAAATGCTAAGCGTCTTTTAATGTCCGGTCAGGAAGAAAACGAAATATTTCAAGCTAAACAATAAAGAATGCCATATAATTCATACAGCTTTTTATTAATGTTAACATTTAGTGCAAACGTTTCCGTAAAAATGAGCCAACCTGTGCAATCATTTCTCATTTTCCTTCTCATCAATATAGTTTCTATTCTGGAAAAGAACTTCAAAATGTGTAGCAAATATTAAAGTTGGGCAAGCATAAACTTTGCGCATGCTAACAACGATCTCACGCCGCTCAGCCAGATACGTGCACCAAGAGGCTGGCACTAGATGTGCTCTTAAACTGCATACTCCACTAGGTCATAATAGACGTTTTCTAGGTCATAAGCTGAAAGAAATCAAAATCATACGCTTGTAAATATAATGATACAAATATTACATCCACGGTCGATCTCGTTCATAGCGAGTTACGTTGGCAGACAATTTACACACACGCTTTCACATCTGTTAATTTATAGAAGTGTGAAAGGAGATTTGGAAATGGATAAGCTTCATGGTGATGAAAATGGTATGGCAGGAATAAATTCCGCATGGAAACCTCTCAAGAGTCAACGACGAAAAAAGTAAAACCTGAGAGAGAGACGGCCTCTGCAAGTCCATAAGGCAAATAAGCGAACACGAGGAGCAAAGCGAACTCCAAAGAAGGCGTTTTGCGGAGATCCACGTGTTTAAAGAGCTGAAATTAAGTTCACCATCACACAATGAAAGGCAATAAACTGTGCTATGAAACGAACGCATCCAACTCTGATCGCTCTAAAAACTTCAACTGTATTTACGTGAGTAGTACTGATGAGAAGTAGCGAGGCAAAACAGCCGATCCCATGAAGGGTCCGTCAAGTGCAAAAAACAACAAACATCTATTACAAAATAAAAAGGAACCTATCAGAAAACAATTTACTGTCCGATGCCTCCGATTTGCTCAAAGAAACATCCGACTTCGAATAATCCCATCTCTTCCATTTCTATAAAAGTTTTCAAATGCCTCAGCATCAACTATCGGTTGAAATCGATGGCGAAGAGACAACTCACCAAGGCAGAAACGAAGCCGATGATGGCGCCAACAAAAGCTGAAACGAAGAAGACAAAAGTGAAGCGCATGAGAGCCACCCACAGAGTGCGGCCAGTCGAGAGAGAGCTCATCGTTGGATGGGCCACCTCGAGTGCTGTCGACGTGAGTACGATTGCAACCGCGTCGTTCAGCATCGATTCTCCAAAGACCAGCATGTACAGAATTGGTTCGACCTGAAACTCCTTTTTCATTTATCAAATCTCCATCCTTAAATGCCCCTGGTTAAACTTGTTTTCTTCCGGAAATAGTGACGTCATCGAAAACACGGCACTTTAGTTTGTTTATTCAATGAACGATTTGAGAGAAACGAAGAAATCTAGCTCCCACCAAGAGATTATTTTCACCATGAGCACGGACGCACGTCGCTCACTGCTGACTGCTTCCTTTTGCTAAATTTGGCAGCATTTAGCGAAAAATTGAACAAACGCAATACGCATTTTAACAGGCCTATGAGAGTGACTTCGAAGCAATAGTATGCTATAGTTGTTCTATTATTTCAAATCGCTCTGAATCTCCCCAAATCAAACGGCTGTAAATTTATGTTAACATGGAAGGATCAATCTACATTACTTCATCTTCACTGTTACGCATAATATTTCCCTAGACACCTTCCCAATTTATCACTTCTACCATACTGTAAACATTATCTTCGCAGTATTTTGCTGAAAATTTCCCAAATAAAGTGAGAACATCACAATGAATTATGCTGTGCAAAACTGTCGCACAGCAAACATATCCTGCAAGGATTATGAAAGAGATATTTCACTTATGTAAAGGAAGGGAGCAATGTGTTTATTGAGCGAGCATCTACAACAGCTCCCCGAACGAGTGGAGGAGGGCTCCTTGTAGAAACGACCCTAATCGAAGCTACATATCAAAAGAAATAGGAAAAGACCCACATTAAGTGCCTGGAATATAGCCAGTGTAGCGACCGGATCAACTGCAGAAATCATTGAGCCGAAAGCGAAACTCTCGACTGCTGTTAGAGGATAAATTAAATCGGCCTAAAAACCAGTAAAAAAGATTCGAACATTCAACTATAAGCATTAATTTCACATCGATATCAAACAGAATTTCCAATATGTTATAGGCAAAAATCACTGGTTAAGTAAAAGAGTGTTCATCAAAATGCGGTACCCAAAAGCATATTAAATGCAGTAACCTACCGACGAACAGCTTTGCATTTTAGTTCTTAGCGAAGATGCAAGCAAAGACGGAACAGACCAGATGAGCAACACGGGAACGAAAACAATAATATCAGCTTTCCTATGAACTAAAACAGCCGCTTATTTCCAGAAAATACTCTTTTGGCAAAGGAAAATAACGACGAAAGAACTAAGGAAGAGGAGTCTTCGTATCAAAGCTTTCTTGAACAAGACGACAGTGTACAATTCGCACACAGCGATACGATTTAGCTACACTGAGTGGTGATTTCAAAGAGATTTAGTGCGGATTATCCTCTGTATTCGCACTACGTCTGATTAGGTTTCAACATAGAAATTCGGCTTGCATAAATACAAACACCTAAGAGACTTCCACGTGGAGCTGCTGTTCGTCATTACCTGCCCTTATTCATGCAAAAATTCTTCTGCTCAACAGCCACTGCCGAATTCTCAGTTGCTTTTCCCAACAAGCTGCCCACGAGCTAGTCATCTACATCAACTCTGAGACGGAAAAACGCCATAGATGTCCCGAATACATATTCCAACTAGTGCAAAAACAATGTCATATTTTTTTTCCATTGTGGAAAAGTTGTTATGAAATAATCGATCTGTGTGCCATATATGATGAAGGTGGCACAGTGAAATTGACACGATTTGAAGAGAAAGCAACCTGCCCGAGTATATACAAAGACGATCCAATAACCAAAGCAGATATCGCTGTTCCAATAATAGCAAATGTAAGAATCGCAAATATATTCGCGAAAAAATCACCCTGAAAAGTGGGTAAATCATCGAAATGCCCTCATATGAGACGTTTGTAAATCAACTGAAAACAGCGAGGAATTTGAAGAGGTCTTTTGTTGTTTGCACAAATCTCCCTTTTAATAGGTCAACAACCATCTGATCGTCAACAAATATCATTCGGCGAGAAAAATACCCAAAGGTAGAGATGAGTTAACGGTGGTGGTGATGATATTCAGAAATAATGCGAGGTGCAAATTTAAAAATCGAACGTTTCTTTTCGAGCACATAAAAAGAAGTGATTTTCCATAGTGAAAGATGCCCTAAAATTTGAATAAGCAACAAGGAAGCATTTTGAACGACGTTCGCTATGATAGTGTCTCGTCTTTCCCAAAACGAACAAACACACTATTGATAGCAATCCACTCAACATTCAAAAAAGATGAGGAATTGTGAATTAAGCCCGTGAACAAAGAATAGTGCCAGTTGAACTACACGAAAAGTACCCCATCCTCTTCCCCTTCCTCATCCTTCCCCAATGGCAATAAATTTAACACCTTAATAGAATAAGTGAATGGCTCTGAATCCAATTGATGTGAATTGCTAAACGATGTCCACCTAGGATTTAATTCCAATAAGACGTTACTTCTGCAGACCTTTTTCTCCTTTCTATTTCCTACGAAAAAAAGCAGCTGTTTCCGCAGACTTATTTCGTTTATCTTTGCGCCAGCATAAAATTCTTTTAGGCAACATTAAACTGCGCACATCAGCGGAATGCAAACTGCATTTGCACCATTGCAGAGATCATTTTGTAATGTGAAGAACGAAAAGGAGCATACATGTGATAGCAAAACGATTGGAGAGAAGTCTAAGGCGGTCGCGGTCGTTTTTAGAAACGTTCATAATTCTCCCAACACAACGAATAAAAGTGAAGAGTGTCTCTCTTTGCACTTATTGGCAGAAACGGCACTAGGCTGATGACAAAAACACAGCAGCCACGACACTCAGCTGGGATAAAGGTTCTTGTTGACGTTATAAACTCATTCAGGTATTCTCGTCTATGTGAAGATTCTCCATCACAATAATATCACCACTTATGTTGTTGTCAAATCAATGTTGATGAAAAGCATTTCATTAAGGAAACCAGGCCAACAATTTTCCAATCCAATAATATTTCAATAACGATGATATTATCGCAGCTCACTAAACTTTTCCTCCTAGTTCAAGGCAAAAACTTTCTCGAAAGACTGTAAATGCGAAGCTCGGAAAAAATCCGATATTAGGCACTTAATACTAAAAGTTGGGCGATCTTCAGAGTGAGCAAACTGTTACCGCAACGCTTTGTCTCACTGAAATCTGCCGTAGTGTTAGGCAAAATTCGCTGCGTCAATAACACATAAAATGATGCAAAAATGAGAAACCTTGTGCAAATTATAGCCACTTTCAAAAATGATTGGCGGTAGAAGAACCAGAAAGAAGAAGTTCGGACTAAACGATTCCACTTGTCGCCAATCTCTTTCGCTATACGATAGAACAAACCCAATAAAGGCACCTGAAACATATTTATCGCATAAATAACTATTTTCTTATGCTAATAAGTAAACCTTCCTTCATTACTTGCCACAAATGAAAGTTTAAAAGCACAACGGGCTACACCTTCAGCTATAAAGGACTAAATAAATCCCGACTATCCGGTGCAGTTTTTTTTCGGATGTTACAGTTGCTTTTTCAAACTGTAACATTTGTTAGAGAGACCATGAATATGTTGATGGAAGCACGTCGTTTGAGATCATATGCTTCCTTGAGAATAATCACTTTTAGCACGAAAAGGTAGGCTAATAATGAAAAAAACTGACTCCTTTAGAGCCCGAAGCATTATCGACTCCTTATGGTCCCAAAATATTAAGTAATATAAGTCTCCGATGTCACTCACCAAGCATCACAATAGCCAAGCTCTCGGGAATATAATAAAACTTCGAGACAATAATTGCATGTACTAATAGCGTGGCTAATACAATGACCAAGAGAATAAAAAAAATAGCCTGAAATAGAATAATATAAGTAAAAACAGAAATAATGTCGATTTAGAAATAAACCAAAAGAAATACCTATAGGATGCAATGTGTAATCAGTGATAATAATAAAAAAGACAACGAATAAATTAGTTAAGAAAATGTTGAGAGAATAAACTAGATATCTAAGAACTGAAAAAAGCGATTATTTTATGAACAACTGCAAACAGAATCACTGATAGTGAGACAATTTCCGTCAACGGAATCCTTTATTGCGGAAATATTTTGTCAAAAATGTGCGCAAAAATTAAACAGCAAAAGCTTCCACCATCGCTTTCTCGAGAATCCTAACTAACTCAGTCCTAACATGCTGGAAAGCTCGACTTTGACGTAGAGATTCTGAAAGAAACATTCTAGCTGCAAATTCAATTTTCCTTAAAAAAGCCTATTCCTTTCTGCTCATATTCTGAATCACATCAATGCAATCCCACCAGCGAGCTTCTTTTCTCCTCCACTTCTGAACCGGATCCTTCGGGCTCAATAAGTGGCACTTTCGTCGTTTCATTGTCGATCCTTCAAATTCTATGCATTAATTTCAAAAAACTCCGATACGAGAACTGCTAATTAAAATAAATACCTTCGTGAAAATGTTCTTTTCAAATATATTTCAAACAACAAAAAAAGTATCGTTTTGATTTCGTAGAGATCGTAGTTGCAACGAAGAACACGATGAAACGATACAAGAAGGCGATAGCGAAGGATCAGTAATCATGTTCGGAAGGAAATCGACATTGAAAAAACCGTCGTTTCACCAATCGCAGTTGCTTTCATGCGTGAGAGTGAACTCTATCTGCAGACAAGGAGTGGACACTTCCTAATCTGTTCATCGATCTAGTCTTGCAGAAAGAAACAACTGCAACATTGTCAGCTGGACCTTGAGCACTAACTGGACCACAACCAGCAATCATCAATGCTCGTACTCTTGCTGCTGGAAAGCTGTTAAGACACCAGGCTCGCGATCAACTTCACCTAGCACCTGTCAGTGGAGTGAAATGGAGGAGGGAAGTAGTAGTTTACTACTATTTCCTATTTCCTTTACTACTACTTACTATTTAATTGGATTATAACCTACTACTACTACTTACTATTTCCTTTAATTGGATTATAACCCCTGCTGATCCATAAATTAGCAAAGTCCTCAAAATATTACCCCTTACCTTAGGAATAACAACCTATTGTTCGTGGAAAAAAGATTCAGTCCGATAAATGAAATTTTCAGTCATAATGTCTCGTCACTGTGATTCATGTTCAGATAAGTTCCCTTTCGGAGAAGCTTATTGAATTCTGAAAGAGTGTTCTTATACGGTTTCGAAGGACTATTGCAAAGCAATTAAAAGACACCTAAGGATCCTGAAAGTCCTGAAACAAGGAATTCTAAACGCCTTCATAGTCCTAAACGGGGTTCAAATTGGCTCGCAGCAACAAAACAGATTGCTTGATCCCGAACGAAACAATGGCAATGTGCGGCGAAAAATGCGTTTCACTTGTTTACGCTGTTCTTAAAGTAACGTTCGGAGCCCAAATTTCTTATGCGGTCGTTTAAGGAAAAATGCAAATATTTACGAACTGCAGAGGGCAATTTCGACGAATTGTGAGCGTCACCGCAATGTGTACCTTGAATAGATCGTTATTCGACTGCTCTTTAAATGAGCACTGAAGTCGACGGGAATTTATTTATATTTTCTTTGTGGACTATGGTTGAATCAATTATATTTATATGAGATTCTATTTATGTAAGAGCGAAAAGAAATAAAAATGCAAAATTCATCAAGCAGACAGCAAAAAACACTGAAGAATGCAAGGAATATTTGAGATAAACGCGACACTATCAAAATGGCTCAACGAACGTTAAATCAATCCATTAAAGAAAATTTTTTGTATTTTAGGAGAAACAGAGAGAGAATCTTATCTTAGAAGGGAACACGGCCACTCTTCCCTTCTTAAATTTCAGCTCATTTTGGGGGAACGGGATCGCTGAAAAAAAAAAGTCTAATGACCGCTAATAAATCGATAGTGGTGGGAGAAGGAGGGATAGGGAAGAAGGAGGAGGGGTGGGCGTCAGCCACATACTGTTAAAGGGTGACTGTTTATGCTGTAAACAGATTGGAGAAGAGCATCTGATCATGACCACCGGTTCTGTTCAAGTTTTCATGCTTACAGTTAAAGAGTTAACAATGAAATTAATCTAAGCACGAACCCATCAAGTTGTGTGGAGTTGCTCGTTGTTATAGCTGACGCTAAACCGGAGAGAATACCCACTGGTGTTAGACGGTCTTGTTGAAGAGTTTCTCCGGTGCAGCATGTTAACAAAGAAAGTGTGAATAAGCTTGCGAAGAGGATCATAACATAAGCATCGCAGTTACAGCATGCAAGGCCGTTCTCTGAAAAAGATAATATTTTGAAGAGCATGATGCGCCTTCTGCGTTCTCATTATGCCTCACTTTTGTATGCAGATTTCTCGACTGTTGTTTATACTTTTGAATGCATCCACATCTGAGATCTTACCGCCGAAAAATCATCAAAAAATACCGTCTCAAATTTGGATCAAAATTTCCCTTGGGAAAGGGAGTAAGAGGGAGAGCGGAGAAGTGGGAGAGGAAATAAGGAGGCATTGTGAAAAACAAATCATGAACTTTGGTACTTACAACATCGTAAACTTCCGAAGTATTACCCATATCTTTGCAGGAGGTTCATCCCCTCAAAGACTCACAGCACACACATGCAACCAACGAGAACTCGTGACCTCAGATCTCAGGTTGTGACCAATATGCATTTCAGTGCTCCCGGCCTCCCCCTTCAGAAAACTTGAACTCCGATACTGGCAGATTAAACCTCTTTGTCAATCAAGCATTAACTTGTCTTCCAACCACATGCAAAAGTGAGGCAATAAACGGCGTATGCACTCAGAACGATTATGGAAATGACATACATTTTAGTAAACTGCTCCTTGTCTCGACTGCTACCCACTTAACCCAAGTCAGTACGGAATTAAACCCCTTCCCGATCCAAGGTGAGTAAAAGCCGTCAGCTCACCTGGAGCGGGATCGGATTTAACCCCATCTCTTCTGGTCATGGGTTATAAGTGGTCCTGAACACTGTAACTGCTGCTCCTAAGTTTTTGGGAATTTTTGAAGAACACGCGACAATCTCGCATTTCCAGATGATCTTCTGAACTTCCCATCTCTAAGTTTCATTTAGCATCCGACTGCGCACCGATTCTCGAAAAACCTGGAAAAGACCGTCTACTAGATGATGGGTGGCCCTTTCCTGGTGATAATTGCATCAATCACTTAGACTTCAAACTGAACAGCCGAGCTCCCCACGATTCATAGCGGCAGATCAATCTGTACACTTAGCGCACCTTAATCTATAGCACACACAATTTTCGATATGCCATAGAATTTATAGAATTTATTAATTTAGTAGGAATATTAGGTGGTTTGAATTTTTTAGCTGGATCGGGAATATTAGAATTTATTTTTTTACATAGAATTTCTTAGAATTTATTACATAGAATTTATTAATCGTCAGTAGGAATATTAGCTCGGTTGGGCGGATACTCTCGGAAATTCCAGGTGTGCTTGGGGAAATTAACTGAAGGAAACGAGAAAAATGCGCATAACATGATCGAAAACAAGTCGCAGCAAGTTATAAATGAAGAGGTGATTCTTTTTGGTCATAGCTACGCATCGGTTCAGCAAGGTACGGTTGCGCGATCAGCGAACCCATCGAACTGTTTGCTCTTTGATTTGCATCAGAAGCATTCAGCTGTTCCGCGTTACTTCAAGCTACTCTGATTCTCCAAAAATGTTTGATAGCTGAAGGTTTTTAGGTTGGAAGCTTCGGCTCATACGTAAGATTGTTTTGCTTTCTTCTCACGCTTATGTTTAAAGCTCCAGTACACTCAGCATTCGCTTGGTTTTCCTCGAATGGCGCGTTCAGGTGTAGTCTACCTTGCAACATCTCATTCTATAAAAGAAAAAGTGTGGTTGTTGTGTGCTTATTTGGTGTTGATGTTCGATTTAGCCCTACTTTTTATGATTCCGCCCATGATGTGTACTGAATCACCTTACATCGATGCAGCTTTTTCATAGGCATTTGTTCAATTCCAAGCGGGTCACCATAATATAAGAGGAAGGGGGAGGGAAAGGGATCGAATTGATGCGCTATAAGTATAACTGGACCTAAACATGAAATGTGACAAGCTTTTCGACATTAAATAAACGGCTAATGTTTTGGTGGAATTCAAAAATTCAAGACAATTGGAGTAGTAATCGCGCCAATATTGAAATGATAATTTTGTACACGTGGAGGGCATATGAGAAATTTGTGTTGTTTTCTGTTGTGTGAATTATTGTTGTTGGTGTTCCTCACAGGTATCATTGACTTTGCTTTCGGCCGACGATCGGGATCGGACTTTGTTCGCTCGGTGTTACCACCGAGTATTTATTGGCTTGTTTATTAATATTTATTAGCATCGGGTTTGTTTATCTCCTGAGGGAAGAAATTCCCTTTTCGTCTTCCTGAGGGACTCTTTAGTTTCACAGGTTTTCATAACTTTGAGTGGTTAGGTGGTGAAGAAGGGACTCACAGGTTTCACCACCTCCAAAAAATATTTTCAGTTTAAACGCTTAGTGCAACTTTCTCAACCGGCTATTATTATGGATATATTTTGCAAATGCATTACATTTTTTAAGAATTTAGGACGAGAATTTTATTTGTCCCCGCCAAAATGGCAGAAGCGGAGAAAAAAAGTGGTTAATGGGTTGGTACTGAGCGCAATAAAAGAGGAGGATCCAAGTTTTGATAGAGCTGTTTTGATGTTGATCGGTGAACAGTAGGGTTTGCTGAAGATTCAAATAGAGTGTCACTTCTGAGAGCGAAAAAAACTGAACGATAAGATAAAGCGGATGAGTTTCTTACCGCTAATTTTACCTACACTGCATCGTAGTTCTTGCCATGATCATCTGTTTACAGATAGCCTATTAGTATATGAAGACTGAACACTTTCGATCCATAATAGAAAAGCTTAGTTATGGGATGTTTTGCATTTAAGAGCGGGGATGAAATCTCTAGAGGTGTTAGGTTTTTAATTTTCCGAGGAACATTTTTTTGACTGGGAGAGAAGAGAAAGGAATATGTTTTAAAATTTTCACCAAGTACACTAGTAGTCTATAATGTTTCGATCGTAAAAACATGTCTTCCGAGTTTTGAGTGAGCTGGAGGTTTGTTAAAAGAGTCAAACGTAGAGGGAATATTTTATCACCCAGAACCTTATGATGAGGTTTGTCCAAAAAAGGGGGTTTGCTTGGGGACATAGAGTATGCGACTGTCTTCGCTGGAGGGAAGCCTAGCTGCAGAAAACGTGCTCACCAGTAAAAGCGCGTCTAGACGAAGGCCCATTTCCAAGATTGCATAAGAGGCTTGCTCGGCTGATGTTGGAATAAGTAAACCGACGATTATTTCTCTTTTATTCAACATTCCATGTAGAGAAAGCTTATGGTTATATGTTAAATTATAAAAATACGTAAGCATATATGAGAAACATAGAACAGACATAGATAAGGAGTAAGGGGGAGAAAAAAATGTATGCCCAGCGGCTGATCTATAGAATGCGCTGAGAAATTCGAAGCTAGGAACATGGAGAGAATGCATGAAGCGAGCACCACAAAAATATAAGCAGTGGTGAAATTCGGAAAAAAGTGGCGGTCAAAACGCTTCGGGTTTCTCAAGGAGCTTTAAAGACCGCTTTTGCCTTTTTTTCAAGGGAAATATTTTACATGCTCACAACAAGGTAATGAAAACTGTTTGCGGTGCAAGATTTCATGAGTAGCTCGACTGAGGAAATTACGAAGACTGCGAAGAACGAACCCTCAGAAGAATACACTAGCGAACCTGAAAGTGAGAGTCAAATCGAATTTAAACCTGCGAATAAGAAGCAGAGTAGACCTTAGCAAACGCAGTGTGTCACCTCAAGCAGAGCAGTGACATAATCAAGAGGAGACCACACAAGTGCGCAGCACTTCCGGAATATACAGATAGTACGCAATAGAAGCTTTACGGTAATATTGGAACCATTTGTACTGTAAATTGTGATTTTGGTTGATTTTAAAATCAGGGATAATTATAACTCTAAGATGAGGCATACGATCATTTGCAAATGAAGCACTCTCGTCACCTAGTTTGAGGGAGCAATCGTTTCGGTATATTTATTACAGAAAGCTGTTATGTGTTCGATGAGCCTCAAAACGATCGGCATTGGTGTCAGTTAAGACATAGAAAGTTCTTAGAATCATTTAGCTTAGAACTGCACGTAAGAGCAGGTAGTTTATATGAATTTACGGTCAGCGGGTCACAATTTACGCCAAGGTCTTGTGAAGTCGTAATATCATTTCACTGCTGATGGATTTTGTCTGCTTTCAGTTCGGGTAAACACGATGTACAGAGGCTTCGGCAGCATTGGGAAGTGCGTGAGCACAATTGCATCGCTTTTTTATGCGGTCAGTTTTGTTGGTTTCTTGGCGATGAGTCTTAAAAACATCACTTTTTACCCATGTTTACAGCGTTGATATTTGAATATTGAGGAGCTCGCATCATCTTATTGACACACTTCTTTTCTCTTAGCGATTTTTAATGGCCCCGAAGTGTTCTATTCAAGCAGTCATTCGTGTCCAAAATTTTTTCCTAAGAAGAATGGGACGAGTTGGCGCAATTTCACTTTGCCTTATGTTTAGATCGGCATATCGTTAAACTAAGACCATTTCTTAGGCTGTTCATTACAAATCGCATAAAAAGATTTAAAATATCAGCGCATTAAGAGTTCTGAACGTTTAGCAGCACAGTGTTGAATGGCGTTATATGTGCGATGTGAGCGCCTCGTCTTCGTTCACCTAATTTCTGAACTTCAAAATCGACCGCCCTCGTAACCTGAATGCGCTCGGCGCTCTAATCTCCAACTCGCACACAATTTTAAATGATAATTCCTCACAGCTGCGTTGAGCGGACGAGCGAAAAACATGTATATACAGTTCAAGCATTATGTTTATCACTGAAAAATATTCATATAAGCCTGTAATCAACTGAAATGGTGGAAAACCGTGTAAGGCGTTATAAACGTTATACATAGTATTGTTTTGCATTTACCGAAGAGAAATATGTGTTTACTGTCTCTGCTTACTGTTTTGCAGGTGTGCTTGTTGCCATTGGTGAACGGCACAGTAATAGCTTTGGATAATTCGAACCTCGAGGCGACGCTAGGTTTTTTTCTTTTTTTTTTGAAATTTCTTTCTCGTCTACCCGTTGAGAGGTGGACGTGGAATGATCGGCGGTTGAGCTGCTATTGTCCTGTCTCCGTTCGAACTATATCATGGCCACCCCTTATATATATGCCTTGAATTTTCAGATATTCTATTGTGGTGAAACAAATAGTCTTTTCCACTCGCGGGCGAAAAAAATGATATGGAAAGGTGGATTCCTTTTAGAGTGGAAACAAAAAGAAATTCCTCAATGCGATCTTTGGATATTGCTTCTTCTCGGGGACATATTCTTCCTTGTCTGATTTCATGCCATAACTGGTTTAAGCGCTGAAAATCTACCATCAGAAATCATTCAGATTACCTGAGTTGGTACTTTTTTCGTGGAAATTCAAGTTTCTCTGAGACGGGAATCGACGACAATGTTAATGAAATTGCTCCTCTCTTCACGTTCCTATAATCGTGTTAATTTTGCATAGGTTATGTTCTTCGATGACTGCTAGATCGTGTGGGAGGCAGTAACACAGACGGAACTTTTCGCCGTACTGTTCCTGGTTTTTTTTCGTTTTGATTTTCTTTCCACTGAAATCGTTGCTTCTGAGAGGAAGACGCCTAAGAGCACAAGCCATTGGAAAAATTTGAATTTTGGAATATTCTACTTAATACAGAAGCCTCGCAAAAGAAATTTCCACCTGCGTTAGTAGAGCAAATCGTAAATGAGCTGTTTTGCTGTGCGAAGCGTGCAACTGAGCGTTGAAAGCATATCGTTCGTCTTCACTGTCGAGTGCATAACGTTCTTAGCGACGAGCTTCCAGTTGGATCAGTCAATAGGTGGGGCTAAACAGTGGATATGCTCGGCAACGTTCAGCAATAGTTGGTATATTTCAGCGAATCACGAGGTTGTTTTCATCAACTTCTATGCTGACTGGTGTCGCTTCTCCCAACAACTGAAGCCGATCTTCCTAGAAGCTAGCGAAAAATTTAAGGTTGGGACATTGTTCAGCGTAAATCTGTTGTCTACACTGCTATCATTTCATCGTTTAAAAAGTTGAAATTCGCCTATTCACGTAGAGGAGAAAGAAACGAGAGGGGAGAGGGACAGTTGAGACAGAGTGAATGCCGCAGTAAATCGGGCATGGCTGTGACGGGCATCCTCAAGTCCATAGGTTAGTATTGCACTACTTTTCGTGCCATATGACTTTTTTCATTCTTACGATTTGCCTATTTTAATTTACACCATATATGGTGCTTTTAAATGAAGTAATATTGTCTTGTTTTATGCTGTTGTAGTAGCGATGCTTCCAACTGCATTTGCTGTATTTAATCCTTGTTGAAACGAATGGATGCATTAAAAAATAGTTCGTCGCAAAGGTGATAGGGAATTTTGTAATAATAGGGTTGGATCGAAAACCTTCGGTACGAACTTCGATGTGGTCGTAATCAAGTACATATCAATGAAATCAATTTCAAGTTCTTGCACGTCCACCTATTATCAAATCGCCAATTACTATCTACACGCTCTCCGCGAATCCCTACGTCATATCATCCTTGCATCCATATTTTAACTTGATGTACATCCGTTCACTTGGCAATGATTTTTTTTCTTTAACCAGGTCTTCAGGAGATATCTTCCAACATTCTTATCTATTATATATTAATCTTTTTTTCAGGACTTCCCTCCAGGCAAGGTTGCATGGGCGTCAGTAGATAGCGATAGGCAAGGTAAGCTGCGTTAATTTTGTTCACTCTAGCGACAGTTGCTGTTTTTATCGCAATGCCTCTTCATAGGTGTGAATAGAAAGGATTTGATTCTGCAGTTGCGATGGTGTGAAGCGGTGAAATTTTGGAATGTGTTCCTTGCAATTCACTCGCAGTCATCTGATGAAGATGTAAATTTAGCGTTAAAAATACGATTTAGTTTCTCGTAGATATTATCCATCACTGTGTTCGTTCTTAAGGTCTCAGTGGGGAATCTCTAGACTTGTGCTATAAAAAAGATCCCACCATCACATCTTTCCCGAAACAAAGTGTTGTTGGGGTTGATTTTGCTTGGCTTGTATGTGTTCTGTAGAATATTTTAAAAGGTTTATGTATCGTTAACAGTGAGCGCACTTCAGTGATTTTGCTCATAATGAGGTAAATACTTGATTGGTTTTCAGGAGATATTGCGCAGAAGTATCATGTCAACAAATATCCAACGCTGAAGCTCTTTAGGAATGGCGAGCTGGTGAAGAAGGAGTACAGGTATTGCCACTTTCTTAATTCCATTCCCTGATGAGAATATTTTTCTCGTTTTTAAATACTGACTTTCCTGGATGGAAATAAGTTTATTTCTGTTACAAATAATTCAAAGTTTCATATTGCTAAGCAGTGCTTTATTGATTTTTGTGCCGTATGGTCTCGGTTACTGGCCCATCTTATTCTCATATTAAAAGATGTGGCAACTATCTTTCTTCTGTGTTGTATCTAAACGCAGTTTTCTTCGGAGCATATTTTCCGCACGATCGCGCGATGCGAGGAACCAAAGGAACTTTTAGACATCGTTATCACTCCCAATAGTAGTGATTTGCTCGTCGATCGACTGACCTATCGTTGAAATTTCTTCCTCATTTTTCAAAGGATTTGTTTATTTGATGGAACTCATTTTATTTGCCGTGAGGTATTATTGAAATCACTACCCCGGGTATGCTGATCATTCATGTTGTTATTCACTTATTTGCTTCCTAGTTGCACTTACCTGTTGTGAGGCTTCGTGGTCATAGTTGTGATCCAAACAAGACTTTCATAAAGTTATATCAGTTGGCCGTGATGCTTAAAAAAGCTAAAGGCAGAAACAGTGATGATTAATAAGTGGGTTTTTAAGGGGCCAGCGATCCATAGAAGCGTTGTCGTCGTTTGTGCAGGCCCAGCTTGACAGCAAGCTGATCAGGCTGAATTCAGAGGCTGATTTTGGCTCGCGTATGGATGTTAGTCTTTTTAGAAATTCTCTTTTATGCTGTTACGACTTATTATTGTTTCATTTTTCTGTTTGATCGTTCGCTTTGTTTTCTAAAGGAATTGCTTTAAACTGCTCTTGTTTCTTCTCGTTAACAGTCAGTGGGCGGAGACGAATTTCTCTATATGAGTTTCACCATCATTCATCTAGTTTTTTGTTTTACGGGTTATGCTGTTTGGAATTTACTCATTGTCTTTTCATTTCTCCTCCCCCGCCCTCCTCCCTCTTATACTTCTCACACAAAAAGAGGACTAAAGTTAGAGCTGCATGCTTGGGAGAGTTGATTTCAGATGTGAACTGATCAAGTGATATAATGTTATTTTGTTGAGATCTTGTGTGCTCATGGTTGTATTTAAGGACGGAGTGGTTTAGGGTGCATCAGAAAAGTCTTTGCATCATATCGTTGAAATATCTGTGTGATGTTGATATTCGAAGCTAGAATATCTCCGGGATATTTCATTCAGATGTGAATACACGGAAATGAAACTTAATGTCAATAACTGCTTCGCATTCGCATTCATTTTTCAATATGAAGATGCAAAATTATTGTTATAGTCGAGAGAATTTGCTTTCAGAAAAATGAGAGGAATGTGGTGGCATATTTTATGGCTGAATCAGGACCGGAGTTTGAAAATTTCATGAAAATCTCTTCGGTACTCAGGGACGACTGTGTTTTCTGGCTTGGCGTTGGCGAGAATTTCGCTGGACAAACGCAAGGAGCTAACAGAGTTTTCTTTCACCCGGTTAACGTAAGCTGATCTGTTAGTTGCTTCTTTTAGGATGCTGTAGCCACATCCGGCAACCGTAATCGCATTTGTTGCACATCCCGCAAGTGACGACCGGAAATCGCTAGTTGAAACTGAGAGTGGAAATAGAACTTAATGATCATTTATGAATGTTTTTCTGGTTCTACCCACCACTTACTTTTTTCTTCGGACGGAAACATAATACGAAGGATTTTTGTATCTTTTGTCTTTGTTCGGCATTGTTTTCGCTTCACTGTGATGATTATCATGAAATGTGTTTGCTTTTATCATATTTGGGCATTAACCGACAGTTGCAGATGACTGGTGCTTAGAAGTACCCTAGTCATTTTTCCCGCTGAATCTAGATGCGCCTCACGTTGCAGGCTTCTGTTTTTTCTTCTCTTTCTCCACTTTCCCTTTGTTAAGCTCTTCCGCTATTGTCTGTTCTGTTCTGGTTTACATGTTATGCCTTTTTATAGGCGGCTGAACGTCTCGAATATACCGGCGGACTGGTGAACTACGTCTTTTTGAAGTATGTGCATTTTAACTGTAATTTTCTGATTGTTTGCATTGTAATTGTCATCGAAATACCATATAGTTGATGAAGGGTGGTGTGAATTCGTGGGCCTGAGAAAGCAGGAGTTGTTTGTTTTAGTAATGTCCACTTGATTGTTAATTTATCTGGCCAAGGAAAGCAATTTTAAATTCTCTTTTACACGATGTCGTCTGAAATAAACTGGATGCGATCATCCCGCTCGTCGGTGGCCACATTTGGCGCCTCTCAGGTTGTTCCGGTGTTTTGTTTGCCACATTGCTTTTCTTATGGAGTAATTGGGCAAAGTTGTAACGCGATATAAAATAAACTACCGATCAGTTCCTAATGCTCAGAAAAGAATTTATTAATATTTATTTTGTTACATTTTCACATTATATTATGTTTGTTACATTATTATGAACATTAATATTTGTTTTAAAATCCTTTGAATTAATGGTGTGATTCAACGGATCAGTGATTGGTGATTTAAAGGATCAGTGTTTTACATTGTGGCAAATGGAACTAAGATAGTAGTATTTTTTTTCCTGCAAATTGAGGAAGTGTCGCTTCACGGCGACCAGCTCTTCTCTATCTCCCTTCCCCCTCTCCCTCCTTCTCTCCCTACTCCTTCTGCGTACACTGTGTTCTTAACTTTCGGTAATGCGCCATGAGGCAAGTCTTCTAATTGAAGGCAGTGGTTGATGGACAAGTGTATTCCGTTGGTGCGTGAGCTGACCTTCGAGAACGCGGAGGAGCTTACAGAGGAAGGTCTTCCGTTCCTTATTCTCTTCCGCTCGATGAATGATCCCGAGAGTGCGAATATATTCACCGAACAGGTGTTGCGTGAGCTGCCTGATCAAAAATGTGCGTTGGTTTTACACATTAGTCGTTTTGAGTTGCTTATTATGTAAGTGGACATGTGGCCGATCATTACGAGCACTCATTTTTCTGCAGTTGTGATTCGTCGTTGCGCAGAACTTTTAGATGTTACGTTTTTGTGAAAAACAAGATTATCGATCTTGGATCAGGAGTTTCCGCTTCCAGCGGTTTTTTTTTTGAGAGGGGAGGGGGGAGGGATTGAGAATGATCTAGCAAAACGATTTGCCGATGTCTTCTGTTTGAAGCGACTATCTTTACGGTTCAGAATAAAGTTTAAGTGTTTGAATTAAGGAGAGTAAACCAGCACCTTACTACTTTCAATGTAAGCGCAGATTTGGCTTCATTCCTGTACTGTGATGAGTGGTTTCTTGAAGTTTTACTCGCCTTACATTTTACCAATGTGATAGTTTGGCAAAGAGGAAGCGTTGGAAAAGAAACTGAAGTTGTTTTGTTTCTTTTTTTTTCAGCTAGCATCAACTGTTTGGTAGCTGATGGTAAAAAGTTCGCCCATCCCCTGCATCATCTAGGCAAGTCGGAGAAGGATCTACCTGTGCTGGCAATCGATTCTTTCCGTCATATGTACCTGTTTCCGGATATGACACAGCTCACGTACGTTTAATCTTTTTCTGTTCTGTGCAGCACACAGCTCTGTGTTTTTTTTAAATTCTGAATTTGCTGTTCTCGTTACTGTCGTTTACGTTGCGCATAAATTTGCCCACATTGTTTTTTAAAATTGTTCACAGGCTATTTAGATGCTCTCATTGATTCTTACTTATTCAGTTAGCCGTTTTTGGGTTCATTACTGGGAAGGAATTATCTCCGAGAGGTGAACCCATCGTAAATGTTTTCACACCACTGTGCATGCCAGTGGTTCATTGATGTGGTGATGAATTAGACTTACACGATCATATAAAATTATTTGTTTGTCCCTGAGTGCTTTCTAGTGAGGAATTTGTGGTCGTCGTCCAGCATCGTACACAGAATGGAGGTTTAGCATATCATGCTCGTTCAGAGGTTTATTGTAGGGTGCCAGGCAAACTTCGGCAATTCGTGCTCGACCTTCATTCGGGCAAACTGCATCGCGAGTTCCATCACGGACCCGACCCGACCGAGCAGGTTCCTACTTCTGACGCTCAAGTATTCCTTTCCTATTTGCTTTTTTCTGTGTATTTCTTTCTTTCATCTGCTTTCCGTCAATTTTTATTTTTGATTTCTTATGCATTTCAATTTCAATAAAAAATAGAGCGAGAATCAACGATGTGTTATCTCATCTAAAGACTTTTTGTACTAATGCAACAGCTACTTGAATGCCACTTCTTTTTTTCTTTTTTTCCACTGTCCGTCTAATGTGTCGTCGTTTCATTTTTTTTTTTGTTAGTTACTATGGCGGAAGAAATATTTGATTGATAATGCCGACTCGACAGCATCTTTGATATTTGTCGTTGGTGATGAGACAGTTGTTGGATGATATTTCGCTGCACCTGCATGTTATCGTCCAGGAAAACGCTGAGGTGTTCGAAGCGGTTATAGCAGCGATAACAGCAAATATAGACCTATGTTACTTTGCGATTGATTTCTGCTCTGCCAGATGCTAAAGATGAGTAATCTAGCTATGTGTGGAGGTCAATTTTAAGTTGACCGACGTGGATGGAATTTTGGAAGGTAACGTGTTAGATTGGAAATTGGATAGAAATTGCTCCTTGTTCATGTTCTCACCGATCAGTTAAAGTTTTTAAGAAAATGTTCAGATGCGAAAATGCCTCAAGTATCAAATTCTCGACGGATATCTTGGAATGCATCAGAAATCGCCTTAAAAAGTTGGAGGGCAAATTCCATACGTAGGAGACCCGATTTCCTGCATTACGTGGAATGTTTGCAGATAAGCGTAATGATCAATTTATTTCAGAATCAGGGAAATGAAGCAGGTGATGCAAAGTTAACGCAGCCTCCGCCAAGTGTATTCAAGCAGCTGAAACCATCCGAAACGCGATACTCGCTTCTCAACAAAGACGAGCTGTAACTCCTTTCGTGCTTCGTGGTGCGGCTACCTTTCTAACTCTTCCTTCCCTTAATTTGCTCTCTCCATCAGATTCTTCTCTATTTGATGGAAACTTCGAATTTTGCACTTGTCTTTCTTATCGTGCTTTATTATATAAACTGAATGCGCAAAAACTTGCTACCAAAGGAAGGAAGGGTTTCCTAGGAAAAGGGGCCTTTGTTTACATCGGTGATTGTGAGCCGTGAAACCAAAAGGGTGCAGCAACATAGTCTTTCTGGTTGGCATGGCGCCAAGTTGAGGTTTGCTTTAAATTGCTGTTTCGTTGTGTGTGTTTCTTTGTGTTGCACCTATTGCTTCTGTGACCAAGCATCGGTTTCTTATCTTGCAAGATTCTTTGTGGATCCTACATCCAGTGCTGCATTGTCCTCGCAAGAATTTTATATCATTGCTTCCGTATCTCAGCATTTCATATGAGATCACAACTTGGGTTGGTTTTTGTTCTTCTTATTGCTCTCTTTTAATATTCACCTGATTGGATTGCTCTGTTGATGATCGTTCATTCGTCATAAAAGTTCGTTTGAAAGGCCGTTTTTCTTTTGGCGCATTATTCCACATGTGTGGCTAGTCATAATCTTTGTCCCTCTAGTTGTATTGGAATATTTATCGTTATCAAAGTGCACTGCTTATCTGTTTACTTGAAGAGCGTTTCTTGAATTTGTTCCCACATGTCTCCCTCTCTCCTGACGACGTAATCATTTTTGAAAGTTTTTGTTATGGTCAGTATTTTGTTGTAAACATATCGGAAAAGTGTGGGTAATATGTGAAAATTTTCATTCTTTTTTATCACTAATGGGATAAAAGGCGCTATTGATTGTTCATCAGTGTGATGTTTTTTAAAGGGATTTTAGGAAGATAAACTTCTTGATAAATTCAGTTTCGCTGAATTATTTGTTTATTCGAGGGAACTATTTATTACACGAAAGGATAGAATTGGAGTAGGCTAAGTGCTCGTTTAGAGTTTGCTTCATCGGTTTCGTTTAGATGACGCGATTCGGAAGTCCCAATCGCCATTTCGATCTAATGCATATTCTAAGGTCTTCCCTTGTTCTGTATTTAGCAACGTAAATTGAGAGAAGCAATGGTTTCGTTTGATTATTAGTTGTGAAAGTGAAATGTGGAAATTGATATGCGATGAAGTGGTAATGGATTAATTGTTTGTTTAATGTAGTGATGGCACCTTTCCTTTAATAGTATAGCAACAATATGTTTTTTAAACTCTTATTTATGTGCGTCTGTATAAATAAGGAGTTCGTTGAAAGTTTCTTTGTTTCACAAACGAAAGCGTATAACCGTCGTTTGATGCTCTCTTTTGGTGAAGAGTATTGGGATGTTCGGATATTTGTTTTGTGTCATTTGTTGGTGTTCTTTAGTTGGCCGAGTTGATAATCTTGTTGGGGCTATCGGCCATTTCACACTGCCCGATTCACAGCCGTAATCGGTATCACAACGTGGGATTAAATGTTCTTTCTTTTACCCCTTACACTTCAAATAGTAGTTGGCAAGTTTAAAGGCAAAAAATGTTTGTTTCTTCGGTTTTGGTATTGATTTTGAGAAATTTTTGGGTGGTGGATCTGGTCAGTGTGGTTAATTTATTCGTGTTGGGTATTATCAGGCGATAAAAATTTTTATTGTTACTTTTTTTGCTTTGTTCAACCTCGGAATAACCGCAATGGGGCCTTCATTGTTTCTGTAATTATGCTTCATGTTTAGTGATGGATATGAAGAAAGGAAGCAGAAGATGACTTGGAGATATTCGAGCACTTTGAAGTTAGCTGGAACGGAGGTAGCGCTTAGTGTCGGAAATCCGTCTGTTTCCGGCCGTTGACGCAAATGCGTCGCTTGTTTGGTCGTTCTCAGCGTTGGCGCTGGACGGAGTTTATTCGGATAATGCAGAATATGAGCACAACCAGTTTATATAGATTAACTCTCCGAAATTTTTGGGCCTTGTTGAGGTGTTTTACAGTTGTTTAATGTGCTTAATGTTTGTTTGTGGGAGTATCGGTTTCAGCAGATGAAGGCAAAGGGAGGGGGTTAGTTACGACATGGATATGGAGGGGCATGTGAGGCGTTGACTCTAGTACATCCCATTTATACCTTTTGTCTGATAGCTCGAACGAGAGATGGAACAGATATATTCCCTTCTCGAGGTGGCCTAATTTTTCTTGAAATATTTGAAGGTTACCTCTCTTGCTTTGTTTTAAAATTGGTACTTCTAACGTTTTACTTCATTCCCTCTACGCGTGGAAAAGGAGGAAGATCGATGTTTGCTGCATCTGAATCGATGAAATTGATCGTGAGTTATATATTATGGGCAAGCTATGAGAGTGGCAAGAAGTGGAAATTATTTGTACAGTAGGACTTGAACTAGTATTATTTCATTTCAGAAAGAGTTTCGCCGTAACGTTGGTGAGCGGTAACTGTTTAAAGGATGCACTATGGTGCTCGAGGTATTGGTATGCGATGAGCTGGGCCAACAACAAAAAGTCGACGTCGACGATGTGGCTTTATTGTTCTTCGATACATTCTTGGCCACAGTATGTCCATCGCAGCAGTACGATTGCTTCCAGTGTGAGTTGTGTGTCGCAAGAGCTTTCGATTATTTTTTATGCATTTAAGTCTTGGTTAAGTGGCATTCATCCTAATAAGCAACGACCATTGATTTTATTTACTTGCATCTTAATTTGGATTCAGTTAATATTGTCCATTTGTTTTCTTCTCTCCCCCTTTCAATTCGCTCCCCTTCTCCCTCTCGAATGCTTTGATTAAGGAATATTGGAACGAGTCGTGCAGTTCAAAGTTGTTGCGATGGATAAGTGTTCACTTATAGCTGTAGCTTATCGGTACGAAATTGCTGGGGGAGGGGAGGAGAGAGAGAGAACTCGATAGCATAAAATTAGAGATTGTATAAACGAGTTGTTGCATGATTGCCTATGCTAGGCAATGGTTGAATCGGCACATGAATACATTGATACATTTAAGTGCCGTATTTTTCGAAAAGAACGAATTGAACAGTTGATGGATTGGTTTCCATCGACTTCTTTAATGATTCGGTGCAAATTTAGATGTTGACGATGAAGGCGATCTCGTAGCTGTTCGAACGGATGCCGAATTGGCCACGATGCTTGCATCCCACGATCCTACTTTGCCGTTGCGTATTTACATCAGTTAGTTAGTTCGTCATCGTTGCAGCTTCGTTGCTTTCATGAGTCGCCCACTTTTTATACAATTTTTTCCTTCAGAGCGATTTCTTAATTTATTGCATATTTTAATAATTTCGAGGTGCTCGTTTATGTGACATTTTTGACGCCAATATCACCAGCATTCGACGCATTTACACATGAGCTGAATCCATCAGATTTAATATACTGATAGAGTTGAAGTCGAAATGTGCGAAGATGAAGATGAAACTTGCTGAAATGGAGTCACTTTGTTCGTTTTTTTTTTGAATCTACTGCCTTTCTCTTTTGCGTCGTTTATTTCAGTGTTTTTATTGTTCGTCTTACAAATATTTTCTAACGGTTGCTTGTTTCCAGAAGAAAACGCATCTTCTGATGTTGTTCCCTGGCTTGAACCGAATGCGGCGCATATGATGCCCGAGTCGATCAGACGCCTCTCAGTGGTATCCTCAGGTCGCTCAGGAACTGTTTACAAGTATGCTTCCTTACAAACCTATTGAGAGTATAATACTGGCACCCTATAAACTAATATATTTTTGACAACTGATAATGTCATGTTGTGGAAGACGTTTGTTGCAAAGTTGTAATTCCCTTCTAACACTCGGTGTTAGATGATTTCTCATATTTGGAATTTTCCTCCATTTTAGAGAATGCATAAGGTGTTTTCATTTCTGCATCCGTCGGTGAGAGTTTTTCTGGGCTTTTTTTTTGGGGGGGGGGGGGGGGGAGGGAGTAATGCTGCTTAATGGTCATTAGGCGAACAGCCAACCTTGTTCATGCGGGAGTCTTATATGTGCGAATGAATATTGCGTAGGATGGTTGTTCTTGTTTAGATTTCAGTTCTTCAAATATTTTTTGAGGTTTTGCTGAAAAATATTCGTTAAATGAAATGTCCAACATTCTCCTATGTTCTTAGTTTGTTGCTTTTCTTCTAGGCAACTATTGAAGGTATTCCATTAAGCGTTCAATTGAAAAGAGTTATTTGCAGAAGTGTATATGTTGAGCGGGATGAAATAATCGCAGTGAAATGTATAATGATTGATGGTAGTGCGGAGGCGATGTGCGAAGTGCTAAGAGAAACGAACATCCTTCGAACGGTACTTTTTACTTCGGGGGTCGGCTTCGCTCTCACTCATATTCATAGGCGGATGTCTAGACTTTCATTGCTTTAACTTTGAATGAAATCTCTTTGCAGAGGCGCATAGTTTCGTGATCTTAATAGCAGGAAGGATGTAGAAGATGTAAACTTATCGATTCACTTTAAGCTATTGCGCACCAAAAGGTGGACATAGATGTCCGCAGAGATGCATACTTGCGTGCTGTACAAGCAGCTCGTTATCGTAAAAGGTTTTCATAAATTGTGCAAACGCGAACTCGTGAAACCTTATTGTATCTTCATAAGTTGATAAAATATTCATAGGTCGAAAAATTTCTTGCGGACTCCTTGCATCTTGGTCGAAACAGTCATTCGATAATGAATCCCATTTAGTACTATCGATTGTTTCGCCATAAGCCAATAAACTAGCGAAGTTTTTACTATAGTACCAGCTTTTTCCTCTCACCGATTTGCTGCGCGTTGAAATTGAAGGAAAAAGAGCTGAATTTATTGACAGCATCCAAATCTGTTGCGAGCTTCTATTCCTCTTGACAAATTTTGTGTCGTTTTATGAATTGTTATTCGCAGTATGCATTAGTTAGCTTTATTACCCATTGAAGATGCGTTTCATAGTTGTGTAGTTCTTATCATTTCGTGCTTGAGATAATATTTGCATATATAAATGCCATCGAATGCTTGCTAACATATGCATGTGTTGTGAACATTCGTTTTGAGCAACAGGCGTCGTTTGCAGAGGTGAGTCGACCCCCGCTTTTATGATTTTTGTTCATTTTGTTTTGTGTAGTGCTCTTCGAGTCCATTTATAGTGAACTTCTTTGGCGCTATGTTACTAGACGGTGAGCTATGCCTCTGCATGGAATTTATGGATGGCGGTTCGCTCGATAGGTATGGCAAACTGCCAAATAATGTGCTCGGTCCGGTGACCGTTTCGGTAATAAATGGGCTGTCGTTCTTATGGTCGAAAAAAGTGATGCATCGAGGTATGTTTTAATCTTCCCCTTTGAAATGCATTGATTTCATCAAAATTGCAACCATACTGACGGCGAGAATGAAGCACTGGTGTAACTCCGTTCAATTAACAGACATTCATAGATGTGGGCACGACCAAGTAGAGGTATAGCAGCAGTAGGTATCTTTTTGAGCACGATGAACCTGTTCTGCCCATGTATGACTCATAGCGTAAATAAATGCATTTGTTTCATTTAGTGAAGTTCTTTGTACAAACATTCACAAATATACGTCTGCAAGCGCGGAACATAGATAATCAGTGAACGGTTTCAAGATATGTTCAGGTCTCCGATCACCTTACGAACGGTTACGTGGAGGGAATTCCGCTCGTAAGTAGGAATGCCCTTGTATTGGTTAATCGCACAGTTAAGCATAGCTCTTAGACGGAGAATCAAGAGTGCTGTGATATTGGACAGTATGTTTTCTGCAATGTTTAGAAGTGAATGGTCCTGCAGAATTGACCCTAATAGTTGGCATTCTTAATCCCTCTGAGATTTTTGCCGTGTTTATTGTTTGCGGCCCACCTAGGTGGTTATTCGCCGCTTTTCGGAGCAGCTCCTCGCTGTGCCTGTCTATTTTTCTTTTTTTGCTCATTGCTGACATTGCTGAGTAACGTTCAGTGGGATTTTTTTCAGATATAAAGCCGAGTAATTTTTTGGTGAATTCGCAAGGAAACGTTAAGCTCTCGGATTTTGGTGTTTCGAAGCAGCTCGACCAGTCAGTCGCACGCAGTTTTGTTGGCACAAACGCATACATGGCACCTGAAAGGTTGTTCGGAGGACCGTACAGGTTTGAACATTTTTCTCGTTGTTACCACTTCTACTATCGTTATTGCTTTTATTATCGTTACTGTTATTATTATTTTTATCACTAATATTTTGTTGATATTGTCATTATTGCTAATGCTTTTATTATATTGTCTTTGTCATTGCTGTTAAATCATTACAACCATTAACTGTTACCCTTATTATTACTCTAACTAATGAGCATATGCATTCTTTATTGTCTTATAAACTTGTGCATTTTTCACGCACAGCTGTAGACAGTGATAATATCAATGGGATATATAAGTAGTATGGCCTCAAATTTTTCTTTTACTTTAAACTGTGTTGATTGAGTGATTATTTATACAAGATAGCAAGAAATCGCGTGATGGAAGGATAATTTTTAGGGCGCAAATATCAGTGTACAGCAAATTTACAGAGTCGACTCCATGAAGTAATATATTGGCAAAGAAATGTCTACTGCAGGATTTGTTCGGATATATGGAGTGTAGGCGTTTCGTTATGTGAGATGGCAGTGGGCAAGTTTCCATTAGCCGAACACGATGAAGGTTTATCGGTCGCCGTTCAGAGGGTGGCCAGTGGAAACGTTGATGTGTCGCACCAGCTTAAAAAAGCACAATTGTGTGCACATTTCTGCGAGCTTGTCTTGAATTGGTCAGTCATTTCTTTGTCACTCTTGAATCCTTTTGTTTATACTTCATTGCATCGAAACTTCATTCATTTTCCTTGATAAGGGATCGTTGATAGCGAAAATTGGAATGCAGTATTGAAACATTGCAGTTACCTGGTAGATGGAGGAAGGAGACGCATTTTTTGGAAGGTTTAGTGTGATTGCGACCTTGCGCAGCGGTTGGTTGACAGTCAACGAGATGGCTACTGAATGGAGATTTGTTGAGCAAGGCCATATTTTAGTGTTATTGTGGATGAACGGAAGAGGTGGTCACCACAGACATTGCTGGAGTGCGCATACGTGAAGATGCACAGTCCGATCGATTGCACGGCGGTTGCAGAATTCGTCCGTCACAAATGTCTGCTTTTGTGATCATTTGCTTTAGTCTTTTGGGTTGCATTTTGTTGTGAACGCTGTGATGATAACATTGTGTGCTGAAGTTGTTTGTTTCTTATCCGATTTTTGCTTTTTTCGTTTCGCTTAACTTCAGATATTTAATTTAATGACTGTAACGAGCTAGTATTGCATATATATATATATATATATATATATATATATATATATATATATATATATATATATATATATATATATATATATATATATATATTCCTTTCACAAGTTGACTCTTTTAATGCTGACTGCTATTCATTTGTCGAGGTGTTGTTCATCGCTCAAAACAGTTTGCCTGTGATTCTTTAAACGGTTATTGTTGAATATAGCACTAAAACTCAGCTGTGTTTATTTTTATAGCAAGCTCATCTACATTACGGAGGATTTGAGGCCAAACGGAGAATAAAGTGAAGTTTGGTTAGCAGTTTGTTTTTCCAGGAAGCGCTCAAAAAGAGTTTTTTTAATGTGGTGCGTAAACTTCAAGATTTATTATTAGTACCCGCGGTCCATATTCATTCACTTTTTAGCTTTGGAAAACATATCGTTTATGTTCGTCGATGTAACGTAAGTCGTCGTCTCACTTGTTTTCCGATGTTTGAGATAATAAACGGCTATTGAGTGGTCTCTAATTAATTTTGTTTGGTGGAGTGTTGTAGAATCACTTCTAAAGTACCGTCGGTTAATTGTTGTTTGGTCCAATTGCACTGCTGATGGCATTCGTTTTTTCAAAAAGGTAAAACCATCCTTGAAGCTGAAAATCATCTGCAGCTGGCGATCTGTCTTCATTATTCACTGATCAACCTATGAGTTACATCGATGTGTTTCTCTTCTTGTTTGGATCTACGAGTTTCGTAAAAGTTTTATATTATCGTATGAATCTCACTGCAGTACTGCAACTGCTGTTTGCAGGGATGTATGGATCATAACTGGATTAGTAGAAGCTAACCAGCAAAGTGGCCAGCCATTCTGGGATAGCGAGGGGAGGAGAGGGCAAAATGTCAATCCTTTCGAGATTCGAGAAAGGGGACGATGAGGTATTAGCCACTAAATAATGATGCTTAAAAGCGCAGGTTGTCATTTACTGCAGCAATATTCTTCTGTGAGGGAGCAAGGTGACTTTGATTGGAGTTATTTTCTTGCCTACAATTGCTTAATGTAAAGGTCTGTCGGCGTTGGAGCTCTGCACTGAGGAGAGTGCTTCCCCGACCTAAGGGACGTATTTATGTTTGATGGTCGGGAAGCTTTCCTCATTTTACGCGTAAATATTTCCGTCTGTTCGCAAATAGATAAAAGCAACATAGATCCAGAAAAAGATGCCCAGGAAGTTTTCTTTGAAATATTTAAAACACATTCGCATCAGTAAATAATTTCTTCAGTGATGACTTTATGAGGATGGACATAGTGGGAAGCGTGTTGTTGGCGTTGTCGATGCTTGTGAAGATTTCAGTGGGAAATATGGAGAAGTCGGATGAAAGGCCGCCGAGCGACGATATTTCATTGTAAGTTTGTTTTGAGTCGTTCTTGGTAATTCTCTATCGCAGTTGTTTTAATGCCGCTTCCATCATGGCAATCAATGGTTTTTAACGCATTCTTTGATTCCAAAAAAAAAAAAAAAATTAATCCAGGCAAAACTCGGTCTTTCTTCAGGGAAGAGTTCATCAGAAAAGGAGTCTGTCACGTGCTCAAGCGTAATTTAATTGCACATTCGGTCTCGCAATCGGGCACGCAGTTTGGTTATCGTGTCCTGCTCCAGATCAAGTAACTCTAACACTCGGGCGAGTGTAGTTTCATGAGATAGGGGTGTAAGGCGGCATCTGAAGACGGTTTGCAGTGATCGTTGTTTAGCTTGATAGTTATGCGAAAATAAAAATTAAAAAACCTGCTGTGATTTGCATAAATGCGATATGGCAATTTTTCGCACTGGCAGCAGTTTGAATTCACTCGAGTGGCTAGTTGTATCTTCTTTATCGCCAAAAATTGTTTATGTTGGGATATGCTGGAAAATTATTCGTGGCATAATTGCTTCATATCGCAACAGTGACATAAATGACTGCGAACGGAAATGCAATAGTGCATCTGTTGGCTGGACAAAATGTGACCAAACCGAACCGCTTTACCTGATTAGTAGAGAGATTTTAAGAGGTTCTCTGAAAGAGCGCCATTTATTTGCTATGAAATTATTATCATTGTTTTTTTATTCTGGAAAGTCTTCCCAGTTAAATTGGAATGAACGGTCTTAATTTTGCATTAATTGCTTGTTTATGGAGTACTGTTCATTTTTCAGCTGCAATAAGGTGGATTGTGCGTCTTTTGGCTCTTGTTTAGAATGTACGTTCCCTGATTGTGAATACGGTTCAACGATCACCCTTAACTGCTCGACAAAGCGCATTTGTGCGAGGCAGTTTTCGGTCAGGAAAGAGGTCGACTGTCGATACTGTTGGCAGCTTGAGCCAGCTGATTATGACTGCACTCCCGTATGTTCAAGCGTTCCTTTTATGAGTGAGGAAAAAGTGCGAAGGGGATGGCACGTTGCATGCCCTGGGCATAATGTGATGTCAGTGACGTTATGTCAGAAAAGACTCATTCTGCTCCTTCCTTTTGCAAAAATAAAATAAAATAAAATAAAAATAAAAATAAAAGTCGAAAAGCTTAAAGGATTTTTCGCCATAGTAGAGTCCGAGTTGGTGATTTTGTTTGGGCTGAAGGGTAGTGTGAATGAGATTCGATATGGTCAGTGCTGAGAGGATACTGGATGGGCCTGCATTTGGAAACCTAACTGGTATCATACTCTTTGGAATTGATTTCTCCAGATGCACTTCATCTTGCTTTTTTATAAGTCGTAACATCGGATTCGCGATTATTGGTATTAAAAATTTCCAACTTTCTACTCCACCTGACCTTCCTCGAGCAGTTTCAGTTGCGGCTTTATAGGTCTGCTTTCTGCAGAAATGTATTTTTCTTTTCATTATTTTACTTCAAAAAAACGCGCTTATTAAAAAGGGAAGGTCGTCGAAGTCCTGTGCAAGGCAACTATATTGTGCGATTCGTTGAATGGACCGATCTCTTACCTGCTTTTTTGAGCTTTATTTTTTACTTGCTTTGTAAAAGAACAGTCGTCAACTCACTTCAAAGTTCGGTTTGTTTATAGGGAGGTTGAATAAAGAAGGCGTGAGGTGAATGAAGACCGTAAGAATATCTTTAAACGTATGAGGTACGATGATCTAATATTGGTGGCAGAACAGACTTCTTAAATCTTAGGTACGCAACTGCAGTACTTCCTCGGTGCGGTTGTTCCGAACAGCTTGCCGCGTCCATCAGGCTGTCGTTTGCAAAGGTCGACGTGTCTTTTTCAAGAATGTGAGGTCAGTCTCTTTTCAGGTCCTATATGAAAGAAAGCTCTTTCCGGCGACATTTCCGCCGCTGTTTTGCACATGTGCGCTGTTTGATTTTATTGTTAGTTTTGGTCAGGTTAGATTAGTTCACCCATTTGGTTGGTTACTATACTTGCAGAAGTAATCGCCACTGCAAAAGGTCTAGCCACTATCTCTTTATGAATATGCTGTTAAAATTTTAACAGTTTTGATATTGGTCGCCATGGCTCTCTTATGATCACTTCCTTCCTTCGATTGTGCAATTCTGCAATACTGTTATCGAAATATAAGTGACACATTGTGAATTATATATAGATTTTACTGCAGGGGAAGTTTTTTAGCAGTTGAGCTTGGTGAATAATGTAACGAAGGATAGTACCAAAGTGAATGGAGGGGAAAGATATCTGATGAAAAGTGAGGTGTTTGATAAAGAAATGATGGCAGAAATATAGAAACTGTGTTCATCTTTTACCCTCGCCAACGAATGTGCGGATGATATGTGAGTGATCATCAGATTGGTGCGAATAGCCCTTTTGAGCGAAGATAGACTTCGATCACGGAAGCACTATGAAGTATTGCAAATAATCCTTCATTGGATACATGGAGAGTTTTAATATTGCCTAGGTGCGGTTGAAAGCAACGGGGATTTTTTATGTGCAAATATGAATGAGGATTGTTAGTGCACCGTTGAGGGAGGAGATCATTGCTCGTTCGCCCACACTAAAGGCAGCTAAGTACCTTCCTTCAGTGGTGGATAATTGGTCGGGTCGCATAGCATATTCAGAAGTACGTGTATTTACCTTTGTAGGCCTTTCTCATAGATTCGTTGTGCAAATTTCTTCGTCCTCTGCTAACCAGACCATTATAAGTTTCTTTGGAATTTCACCACCTCGAACTACCGATTATCAGTCATGTTTAAATTGCTTAACATATACTTGTGCACGCATTTTGAAGTTTTTTAAAATTATGGCAGACTGACATTATGTACATACTGTTTTACTGTGCTGTGAGTGTTACTTCTTGGGTATTTTAGTTGAGATGAAGAAATGAGGCTTTGCTTGTATAATATAGTAGCATAATATATTGCAGCGCTTGCTTCTTTGCAAATCATCCCCTTCTCCTTTTCTTAATACATATAAATAGTTTGATGTGCAACCATCAGTATGCTTTTTGTTGATAGATGCAACTGGTCGTCAGGGTACAGCTGGTGGAAAGCGTTGTTCTTATCGGTAACACTTGGCGGTTTCGGAGCCGATCGTTTCTACTTGGGCATGTGGAAGAGCGCTATCGGCAAGTTGTTCAGTTTCGGAGGGCTTGGTTTATGGACACTCATCGATGTGGTACTCATCGCAGTCGGATACGTCGGTCCAGCTGATGGCTCGCTCTACATATAGGTGGTACATTAATTGCCAACACGACAAATTTGCCCACGAATTTGATCTTCTGTTGAAGTGCATCACGACAGAGTTGATCCAGAAAGTTATTGAGGCAGTCACTCTACCATCTTCACTGTCCTCATAATAGTGCACATTATTGTCGGTAGAGGTCATACGTGTAAGATTTGTCACATTTCTCCATTTATAAGTCTAGGGTCTTATGGCTTCCGCAGTCTTTCATAATCAAAGTATAGTCGAGGCGAGAGGAAGGCGGCTATGGCACAAGGAAGCGGTTCTACACATTGCATGCCTGCGACGGCAGACGCGAAACATCTGCGTCGTTGCAAGCTTTTGAGGTTTGAGGCACTTCTAAATGCTTGCAGTTCTTACAGAATTTCGTTAGCCAGTTCTAGTCTTGTCTTGAATATCATCCTATAGCGTAAACTGTGTCTTCTAAATCTATTAACTTTATTTTTGAGGTTTTCCGGTCGAAACTAGTGTGTAGATGCAGACGCACACACACATGCTTATGTGTAGAAGTGACGTCATCATGGTGCATTTCGCAAGTGCAGATTTACAAATTGACCAACACTTCTGCATACATTCATTAAGGTTTTGGTAGGCTGTACATCGCAGTCACATAGAATTGTGCCTTTCAAACGGAATGGCATTCACGTGTTGGATTCTCATCATTTTTATCAGCAATTGATGCAGGTTTGGTCGATCGGCTAAGAACTTTTACCTGGTCTACTGGGAAAGAAGATGCGGGCAAACAAAAGAAGGAAAAGAGAACTTCGTTGGTGATACTAGCGGCCCGCTGTATCTTTTATCGGAGTCTTTCATTTCCGCACCTGCGATCTTCTAAATTCTCTCAGTCATGTGATGTTGCTATGCAGATTCGTTTGCATATTTATTTCTGAAATTTCGCTCGGCTGACTTGTTGGGGTTTCTTTATGAGGGAGTTGTGAGAGCACTATGGAATGTTATCAGCGAGCCCATTACACCTGTCCACCAGGGTGTGGCCGACTGGTTCGTAGTGATAAGACAAGCTAGCTGTATGCACGCGCCTCGCTTGCCATGCATGAGATTTTTGCCCGTCTTGCACACAATAGCTCTTGTTTTCACTTTCACAGTTACGGGAAAGTGGCTTATCCTTGTGACGTTTTCAATTTGTAATTGTCAGCCACTGCTGATGTATAAAGCTGTGAAGTGTTGTTTTAGATGAGCGACTGTTTTGCAATGATTTTTTCCTTCTCCTTTCTCTCTTATCCTTAATTGAGTGCTTTTGCGCCAACTTTTCTTCCCTCATGTAATGTAGAGAATTGATATATAATGTAATATAATATAGTATGATATAATACTATATATGCATGTATACATATATATTTGGCATATATGTGCCTTCTCTCACCCCATTTTCGATTACTTTTGTCCCACTATTTTTCGCTAGAAGTTTGCCGCTGACGATTTTTGATCAAGGCTTGTGGTTCGGAGATCAGCAAGCCAACAGAGATTGCATTTTATCCAGGGAAATTGAGATCTATGCGCTCAGATTACTATGATTGGCCATATTTCGGGGGATCGCGAGTCTTGATTTTAAGTAATCCGCTAGTTTGACTGGAAGCGGTGCCGAAATATTTCGCTGTTGGGATTGTTTTTTTTTTTTCGAAATTCCTGAACTTTCCAACCATTCTCAGCTCTTTTTCAAACCTCTATGCTTTGTTCGGTTTATTCGCCGTCCGATTGCGGCTAATTTCTAAAAAATCCCCAAATTTTGCAACCAGGCTTGCTAGCTAGGGCTACGAGATTTGGGGGAGAGGGGGGGAGTGGAGGGGGAGGTGTCCATGTGTGGTTCATATATCGTCTTTTTGCAATCTCGTTTCTTTAAGTTGCATGTTCTGTATTATATAGGCCAATACCTCATCTGTCAAAGTTTTTGTGTCGTTTTTAAGCACTTGTTTAACTGCAAAATTTTTGTGTGCTTGGCGAATTGCAGACAGACAATTCCACATTTTTGTATTTTCTTCAGCGACCGCTTTCAAAGAGACGTTAATAAAATCCCCGAAATGCATTTCTTTACTTATATATACAACTAAGAAGTCACTCTTTTTGGCATTTATATTTCTATTTTGTTAAAGTAATCGGATAAGTGAGGATTTTCTGAGTGAATTTTTATTATTTGTGCCATTGGCGGATTGTTGCTCGAGGAGACGGTCAAGTTGAGATGGCGAACTTGTGTAGCTGCAAAATTCCCCTCTGAACATTAAAATGCGCTCTTAGTGGGTGGCTGCGAAGAAAGCATCTCAAAAGTGGCTTTTCAAATGATATACGAAAGACCATGCAACTAAACATTTTCTTCGATCATCTTAGCTAATTTTCCCCTTCGTTATGACGTTATCACAGATGGTGCAGCTTTACTGCTTAAATTCACTTAAAACACTAGAGTCACTCACTCTACTTAAATTAAAATGAGTAATATAAACAATACAGCAGACACTTGCTTTCGTTTGTTACTCGCAATATTATAGCGATGATCTATTCGCTTTCCTCATAATTAATCGAATTGTGTTTGTTGCTGGGGAGCGGTCCATTTATGCCGTTGATTTTGGTTATTTCGAAAAAGCCAGCTGTTTGATGTTCATTTCGGTATAACGACGGAAGTTGTATTTGTGGATGTTGGCATACGAAGCGTAATGTGCTGTGATGGAATAATGGGTATGTGGACATCGTGGTGCACATTGCTATTGGCGATTGCGTGCACTGCGGTGGCCGATGACGAGAGCTGTCGTACGGCGTGCTACAAAGATAAAATCCCGATGTGCGGTGCATGGCTAGTTGACGACAATTCAAACGATTGTACAGGTACCTACCAGGTGAGCAAACCAGCAGTTTACACGCTATGCTTATAATTGCTTACCAGGCTTAATTGTTGACTGCAAGCATCTGCAAAGCACTAAATGCTTATTTAAAGTCTCCCTGAAGCATTGATTCTCACTAATGTGCAGGAGTGGAGAAGTGTCTCGCAGAATTATGCCGTCGTCGGCATGACAAAAAATTGCTTTGAAGACTTCCTCAATTTTCTCTTTTTTTTTTCGGTTAGGAACAGGGGAAAGGATTCACAAACAACACACATGCTGGTACTTCCATGCTTCTAGCCATTAGTGTGTTGCGTACGCTATTGCAATGGGTCGTGAATTGCATTCATTACTAACTAAATACGAAAATTCAGGCACGAAATTTTACTGTCATTGTTAAACGTTTTGAAAATTTTTAGCATTCATTGTCACTGCCCAAAGTTTATTAAAGAATATCAATTTTTCGCTTTTATATTACGTCGCGTCGATTCTTTACAGTGTAAATTTTATTCTTGTTGCTCTCAGTTGACAGCTAATGTTCAGTTTTGTGTTGTAATGAGTCCGTCCTTGTTGAACACCATTATTTCTTGCAACAACTTGTAACGAATCGATCTTCAAGTATTTAACAAACCTTGTGCTATTACCACTCGAGGAAATTTTGCATCACTCGAACAGAATGACGTCAACACCCACCAATAACGTTGGCTTGAAAGAATTAATCGGAAGCAAACAACTCCCTGGAGAGGTACAATATCATTGAGAATCCACTTCTTTAGAGAGAAATATCCATTTTTTTTTCTCTTATTTTCTGCTTTTTTGCGTTTTTTTTTGCTTCCGGAATAATGCTTCCTAACGATGTATTGATGTGTTAAAAACTATCACGTTATTGTTCATCTTTCTCTTTTCTTTTCAATGGCCTCCGCTCTGTGCAATTTGCTGAGAGCGTGTAGAAAGGATAAATTTGTTGAATCGTTCGAAACTATCCAATCATTGCACATATGTAGAAACATTTTTCTTCTGAAACGCTCAAAGCTTTCAACAGTCAATAATCTCGGTCTTATACTGCTTCTGTCGTTTCTATGATGAAACGAATGAAGGAAAGGTTGATCCAATACGCGCTTTGCTCACAATCACATTCCATAAATCAGTAGTTTGTGCAATTTACCATAAATACTAAAACCTTGGGCATTCATATTTTTTAATAAACTACCATTCACACAAATTACTTGCAAACATTTGTTATTACGGAAACTTTGGTCATATTTAAGTGCTCGTAACTCCTTTCAGAGTTGACAATCTAGTATGAAGATGGTAGGGGTGATCGACTCGCGCATAGATTATACCTATTCAAATTTGTCATTTTAGCTTGAACGCTTCTGTGGTTGAAACGATCGGATAAAAACGGACAGGCGCTCGTATAAATACGCATAGGCATGGAGTATTCATAATCCGTGCTGCAAATTTTCAAATGTGCGAGAAAATAATAAAGAAGTTTTGATTTCTCATCGGAAGATGGGTTCTTGAGGAGGAGTGCAAAAATGATAAATCACCTTCAATAAGCAGTCCTCATCGGACGAGAAATCTATTACTCTCGATATTGCCGTATTGGTGATATTCACATCGTCGATGCAAAACACTCGTAGGCAATGCCTCTCAACGATTATGACGCTATTCGAAGCGTCATTTGTACAATATAAGAACGGCGCCTCCTAGATAAACAAGAGAAACTAATCGTTCGCATCCTGTGAAAGTTTCGCTATGCGATTTGTTCAAAATGAACTAACAACTGCAATTGACATCATGCTTGGTTGACCGAGAATTTCTTTTGCTTAGCCCAAAATAATATGCTAAATAAGTGTCGGCATAGATGACCTTACCTTTTTAGGCTTTCTAAAAAGTAAGTGGCCATTTTAAAATTTTGTGGCAGTAGGCAATGATGCTACTATCTCACGCCTTTGTATTTATTTGAATAAAACAGACATGATCTGATTCCGGTGAATTTAGCATGCACATCATCTGCTCACACATTTTCACTAAAGTTATGTTCTTACGAAGTAAACAGCTTCGTACCATATATCGGAACAAAAGTAGACAATTCTTATCTCTCTAATCATGCAGCCAGATTTATTTATGAAAAGTCGGCAGGAAATTCATTGTTTCATTCAACGGTGTATGTGGCCGCAGAAAAGTGATAAAGTAACGCTGCTGCTTTTTTAAACAATTGGCAACATGACATTAAACGTGTATAGAAAAAGTGCCACCAAGACTTATTTGATGGAAGCATAAGTTATAGCTGAATGAAGGCCAAGTGAATCTGACTTGCTCGATGACATCGATTCCGGAGCCGCTGCAAATCAGTTGGCTGTATAGAGCGGAGTTCGGCTCCGCGTGGCAACCGATAACTTGCTCGTCGCTCAACAGTGCGGTCAGCTGTCGTGTCAACAAAGTGGGCGAGCATAGGGTCACTTCGAACTGCCTGCTGAAAACAGACACGTTAACTCTCAGCGGCAGATACAGATGTCAAGCATTCGAGAAAGAAAACAACAACGATCTAGTCATCAGGTATCTTATCACCTATATGTGCCTGTTAAGGTTTTCAAACAGCACTTCAGCTAAAAATGCAAAATTTACTCTTGAAGTCGATCTTCTTTTCTGTCTGGCGAATATTGTCCGTAAAGAATGCTTGCTAGAAAGGAAACTAACAAGTTTTGAGTAGAGGCATACTTATCTTCTAATGTGATCATTAATTGCTTTCCATAAATGTGTCAAACTATCGTTTATTTTTGCTAGTATGGGAAGCGTTGTTCTGGCATCCTGTGAAAGCCGTCAAATAAAGTTGAAATGCGTTCTTTCCAAAAGAATAAAATGTAGAAGAATATGATAGGAAGTGGGGGGAAGAGGGAAAGGAAGCATTAGGCGCCACTCAAGCTGCTGTCTGCTAAAAACTAATATCTGTTTCGCATTCCTCGAATATGGAGATAACGGCTCAGACAGGTTTGATAAGACGAGTATTTCATATAAAGGTGAGAACATTTTCATAAATATTTGACTTCTACAAGGGTTTATGATTGCCATCACCTTAAGGATGACATGTATTTCGTAGCACAGTTTTCAGTTCCGAAGCTGCAATAAACGTGGTGGGAATTGAACGTTTTGAAGTCGTACATAGCTCGCTGAGGTATGGACGTCCGGGACACATTGAGGTTGAGGTTTGTTGAAACATTCCTTCTCATTCTAGTAATAAAATGGTTCTTGCTTGATATTGGTCATCATTTTCGAAGCTAGGCAACTTGAAAATTACAGCTGTTAAAGAAACCCCATCATATTACCAGTAAACCGAATAAAAAAACTATTGAAGATGCTGCAAAGTTTTAAGATCTGCGCGAATCCGAAACCTGAAGTCGTTTGGTTGACACGAGGAGCCGTTCTGCAACCTGGACACAGTACCCATCGTCTTAGCGCTCTGCAGCTGATGCAGTTGAAGGTTAGATACTCTAAGTTACATTATTACATTGCAGTTACCATACATCCTTCAAATAAATTGCAACATTGAGCCTCTCCACTCAAAGGAAAATTATTTAAAGTAGATTGGTGATTCGTAAATAGAAAGTAAAAAAGATAAACCAAAGAGAGTAGGGCATGAAACTTTTTCCATATTACATCATCGCTTATGCATCTAGACTCGCTCAAACATGTCCTTTGTGATAAACTAGAGCCATACAGTTGTTTTAATGTCGTAACTGTTGGTCGTTTCTGAATTCCATATTTCATCAGTAGCTTGTAAACTTTCATTTTCCGTCCATTGGCTTGTTTAACCGATGGATAGTGTGTGAATGGCAATCAAAAATTCGACCGGAAAGTATTAATTTTGACGATCGGCAGACATGATTAAAAACCGATGATCAAAAGAAGTCGATCAGGTCGATTCAACATATTGGTGTTAGAACATAACCATAGAGAGATCATATGACGGAGTGCTGAATTATGCATCATTCATAGCAGCAGTTCTTGGTTGCACAATGATTCTGATTCGTTCACTACGAAACTGCAAAAGTTTGCTTTGCAGTCACGGGACACAGATCGTCCGCAGGGACCTGCGTTACCGGTACCATATTGCTACCGGACCCATCTGGTCATTGGACGGGTTGAAGAAGAAGATAACTACGTGAGTGTAATCGTGCGCAACGAGGGTGAGACACGCAATACACCGCTTAAACTGCATGTTGTTGACATACCTTCTAAAGCATCCAAACGCAACAGTGCGTTCACCAGTTACCTTACTTACTTTATTTTAAGTGCTTTATTTGCTCACTGTGTTTTTTGACTTTACGAACGTTCAGCTGAACCTACAATAAGATGGTTGTACGGAGCCATCAAGTGGGCCTTTTCTGACGCTCCGTTGCCGCTAACCTTGTTTAACGGAGAATTCACTGCGCTTTGCTTTTAGTGTCGAAAAAGTTTGGCTGACCAAAACTGTCGTTCGGAAAGACCCATTTAACAATGAATAAAGGCATTGATTAATTGTTGGAGCTGGCAAAAGCGACATTCGTTGCCGTGTTCGTATGGTTTCCTAAGATTTCGCTGCCTGAAGGAAAACGGCGTTCAATCCAAGAAATTTTCGTTGATGGTGTATTCAGGGGGAAAAAACCATTTTAAACACATGCGAACATTTTTGCAGTGTCTCTGTTGCAGCTATTTCGTTATGCTTAAGCTCAAGTCAAGCTAAAATGATGAAAAAAAATTAAGCGTTCAAAAACTTAAGCGAAACACTCTCCATACTGATCAAAAAACTTTCGCCCAAACCACACTCTTTATAAGGGGCGCTATTTTATCAGCACATTTCCGGCCTCGGATTCTCTATTTGCCTTCTTCAGGAGGGCATCGCGAATTGTGCATTGCTTGTGCTGCATATCACATGACTTCCGATGTATTCATATTAATATACTTGCACTCAAATGCGATATCCCTTCCACTCAGTCGTGATTTTCCTTTTTTTTTATTATACTGTAAAGTGGAAGACGTTACCGTCAAGTGAACCCATTAAAAATATCTTTTCTTCTCCTCAGAGACAATGACGTAATAAAATTGCATCGTCTACTCTCTCTGAAGTGATTTTCTACTCGCTTTCAAATTAGAATTTATATTAGGATATTTATCTGTGCAGAATGCGAGCTTAATTCGATAATGCAATTGCTTGAGATGCGTTGATGTGAAACATTTTCGAGAAAGTAGGTGAAAATTTTCCAAATTTCTGCATTTGAAAACTCGGTGCAACAGTGCTTTTCAGAATTCCCATAAGTTTAAGACTGAAAAAAATGGCGTCACCATTTGGACCAGATCGCGCAGATTTATGTGAAAAAACAACATTTTAATTAGTTTTGTGTTTAAAAAAACATTTGTGTGCGTTTTTTTTTCTTTTTTTTTGCTTTTCTGAGTGGATTTATTGCTCACTGCTCAGTATGTCGTATCTTTCCGAAGCAGATTTGAGTGCACAATTTTTATTCGTGGTTCGCTCAATATTATGTATTATTAAGGCGATTGTGTAAAAAAAAAACTTAAAAGCAGAAGTTTCCATTCACAACGTTTCCAACAATGAGTGGAGGAACACCTGTCATCTATAAAATCAACGATCAAGCTGGAAAATAAGCGAGCATTCGGCTCTTCTTCTCTGCAGTGAAACTATAGCAGTGAGTATCGTATGGATTACATGCGTACCTACTAAACTATTAAACGACAACAAAGTGTTGCTAACTACGAAATAAAACGACGAATAGAAGATTAGCAGTAAACCTGAGTTGTATTGCACCACTTTTCAGGGAGAGTGCAGAAACAACCTTCAGCGGGTAGTGTGATCGGCCACCCACGTAGCCGAACTTCTGCAAGCATTGGAAGCAGCTTATGATTGAAAGCTGATACAACAGTATTCACGTTGCACTTACTTTCAAAATACGGCTCTCGAAGGTAGGGAGAGCAGTAGAACAGCGTAGCACTTTAAAGAGGGGTTTGGTGGATGCATTGGCGTGTTTGGCTATGATCGTTCAATTGTTCGCAGTAATTCTCACAAATATAGTGGCGTACATTGTATAAATATAAATATAAATATAAATAAATAAATAAAAATAAATAAATAAATAAAAATAAATAAATAAATAGAAATAAATAAATATAAATAAATAAATAAATATAAATAAATAAAAAATATAAATAAATAAATAAATAAAAATAAGTAAATACAAGTAAATAAGTAAACAAAAATAAATAAATAAATATAAATAAATAAACAAATAAATAAATAAATAAATAAATAAATGTATATATAATATCGATTTCACTTCAGGAATTTTAAAAATTGCTCATCACAACCTCTACGAAAGCCTTAATAACCTGTACCTAGCCTTCGTTACTGCTCTCATTCCCGTCAACTAGCCGGCTTCCGAAGAATCACATGAGGATTGGTGATTTTATTGCACATTTTAATTTCTGATGCAGTATTTAGGGTATTCACGAAATTTTTCAACTCAAGAGTGTTTTTCAGAGATGAAATCCTTTCAAAAGTAGCAGTAGTCAACAGGTGAGCAAAGGAATTAGTTGGCATCCAACTTGCTACGCTATTTATCAGCTGAATTCAGCTTTTCGAAAGAAGAGTCATTACTTCTTATTTATTGATGGCCTACTGGTTTTTCCATCTGAAATGACGAGCACTCTGTAATTAGTAGAGTGCAGCAGTTCGAGCAGTAACATTCTCTCAGGCTAAAATAGCCCTTCATCGACTTCCTTTCGGAGATTCATACTTTACGTCGGCTTAATCAAGTCATCAATTGACAAAAGAAGCAAAGCAAAGATACTCGCATGTGTTTGAAATTTAAAACTTTTCTCTAAAGTTTAATAATCAACAATGCGGCGGTTCATTCCACCTGTTTAGAACACACCAGGTGAGCTCGGTGCTCATATTTCAAATTTGCATACTGCATTTAATAAATTGATAGCATAGACAGTTGCTTCCAAGGCTGTGGTTCAAATCTAGAGCATGGACATGTTGAACTGAGCTACAGAGCTTTCTCGATAGACTGCATTCATTCAGAAACCCACGAAGCGATTCTCGTATCCTTTGAACCTCTACAACATCATTCCTGTTATCGCCGTTCTTTTCTTAGAAATTGTGACTACCTGTGACCAATTTTTCCATCTAATAGGAGCAAATCATGCAAAGTTAGCCTTGATCTCATAATGTGATTGGTCATTTTCTTGGACGCATTCTGAAGACAGTGATTTCATTCTTGAGAACGCTATGACGTTTTCAAAAAAAAAATCAACACAAAAAATTGTTAATCGATACAGACAGTTCGACGAATATTTGAATGACTAATAAAAGGCTTAAAAGGTGTGATGATTGGAGGGAAACAATTTAACCGAGTTCGTTCACCGATTTCACCGCATGGTCTCAGCAGTTCGTTTAAAAGGCTCTCGCAGACTGCACTTTTTGCCGGTATAGTTGCGTATGCTGTACTATCTGTTTGCATATCTGCTATTTTAAGGAAAGTGGTCAAAGTTTAAGCTCTCAGTCCATGATCAATCAACGGCGCTACAACGAATGCCACCATTGCTGTGTTGCACTTGTGTCTGTTAAAGTGAGCCTCCCCTATTGTTAGCACATATCCAGGTCAACGATTAAGTTCAGTGAAAGGCTTTCTTCTCAAGCACCTCAGTGCATTCGCTTAAGTTGCTTTCTCTCAGTCTACAAATGACTTATGCGATTGGATGAAAACACAGTAATGCTGGATAGTTCCTAAGAACATTTTTTTACTCGTATTGAAATACTTCCATAACATGCTTAAATAATTAGTCAGTTAATAAAGAATGGAGTTAGCACGTGGCTCATTGCTTGCTTACTCGATGCCTCAAGAGCTTTTGACTGAATTATTCGTTAGAAGAAAAGGGTATGTCATTCGCATCGATGCTAAACTCAGTAACAATTTTTTCCCGCATTCTCTTCGTTTATTTCGGCATGTTCGTTGTGTGGCGACTATTTTGTTATCATCGCATTTAGTTTGCTAATAGTATATGCCAGATTCGTCATGTTCCTCTCCGGAAGCTCAGAAACGCCGATGTTTGACATAAAGCAGTCGAGCTGTGGCTATGCTGTTCGTGAGGGATCATGTGACAATTTTTAACACGGACAGTTAAATTATAGGCTACGAATGCGTTTGTAATGCAGTGCGAAGCATACATTCATTAGGCTTCGTCTGCAGTGACTCTTGAGTGGGAGCAGGAAGACGTTAAATAGATATTTCTATAGCGAACATCATAACTAGACGCTTTTCAGCATGTTCACATTGAAGAAGCGCTAACACCGAAAATGCCTTCACATTAACTCGCATTAGTGTCGCCATATGTAATCAAAAACTGGTCGCTATATTCCGATTCTCGACTGCTCCTTATCGTAAAATTGTTTTCAACTGCATATGCACCAAACAGCGGGGTTTTTTTAAAGTGAAGGTAACGCCCCATCATCGATGCACGCTTACAATTCCCCCTGCACGTCATTCATTAAATCAGGTTCACTTTTTTGGAGTAATTGCTTGAGCAGTCCCGTCGCTGAGATGTTTCAGTTTCTCTCTCGAGTTGCTGTCGGTTGATGCATGAATGTAAATAAGACTACGTCGTTTAGTGGAACAAGCCAAAAAATTTCTTTAAACGACTATGAATTTTGAGCTCTTTTCCCTTTTCTCTCCCACTTAAGCAAAAATCTGTTACTGCATATTAATTTGTGCAAACCACGAACGCGCACTCCATAGACGGCAAACGTGAAATGCTGCACGTCGTATAGAAGGCGCCAATAGATGGCTGCGAAATTGTAGAGGTGATCCTTGTGCAGCGGACAAAAAAAAAAGATGAAACAGAGCCAGGTTCCCTCCAAAAAAGTCCTCAGCATGTCTTCCAAATGGAAAGTTTTCTTCGAAACTGTTATGACCGATTTTTGTCTATATTTGCTGATGACTGAGCTTGTCTTATGACCGTCACGGATCATTTTCTTTCTTGTGTAACCTCTTCGCTCATATTCTGAGGGTGACAACATTGATTATGAAGAGGCGTAAATGCTCCCAGGGACAGAAACACGCTCACGATATCTAGTCGGAAGTTATAGAATCAACCGTCCATGCGCTGATTTCCGACTTCACGCACCATAGTTCAGGCAGTGATGTATGTTTGTGTGAAGCTGTCCGATGTTGGTAAATGCTTGTAAACAATCACGACTCCGGTATGTTGTTAGGTTGATCAACACTATCGCATTTTTGTCCAAAGATGATACTTCGAAACCAATTTGCCGACGACTTTTTAGAACAGCAGTTTGCAAAGTTCGAGCGCCGTGAAAGGTATGGCCTCGCAGCTGTTTTATGTTTTCGAACATGAACTACCGTTCGCGCTCAGCCCTAGCATGAAAGTTGTAATTTCAGATGACCGAGCGTTCATACTCGAAGGGAGAAAACAATGGTGGATGAAAAATTCAGTAGTCCTAATAGCCGCACTTTACAGGGCGCATGCTGAACTGATGTCCTGCAATAGTCGCACCGACAAGAGCACTGCATACTTCGTCAACAACTGTAATCATCCGGGAGGTTCATGGATCGCTCAAAATCACACCGGTAGACTGGTGCAGGGGTAATCTCATGGATTACTACATTTGATGGTAAAAGATCGAAAGTTAGAAGCGATCGCTCCACTACGGCTGGCCGTATTTTACAGATCATCTCCTGATTCCATCGCTGAAATTTGAATTCATTGTAGGGTAGAGATTCATGTGCTGAAGAAGAGCGTTCGGCGCGGTCGAATGCATCGTATGATTCGTGCAAAAAACGAAATGTACTTCACGCCGTAGATTGTAGCTAAAAGGTTGAGGATCGTAAGTATGATGATCGATTTTTTGGTGAATCACTTGTTTATCATGCAGAACCTGATGGCAGATTCATTAGTAAATCCCAGAAGAAATGATTTCTGATCCTTTGCATTTCAATGCTGAATTTCTCTATTGGGTATCGCATTCAGTAATCACACGAACAATAACCGTACAGAGCGATCGTGTTAATGCAGCGATGGCAAACGAAAAGTGAAATTCTTCAATGAATTCCCAAAATGCACGTAGTGAAGGTGATGTGAATTCGTTGAAAGACGATATCCTGCATTCAACAGCCACCACGAATTTTTCATACGTCCGTCCCATGAACTGTCCATTGAATTCGTCTAGCAGAAACAGCCGCAGAATTCATGTGAGAGTCAGGTCCCACCGGCCCATCTAGTCGTTCAGGTGTCCTAGAGAATCTGCACCCTCTGTTGAGCTCCGCTCGAGTAAACTACGAATAACACAGGTATAACGGGCAAACAGTTTGTCGTTTTAATAAGTAAGGCGACAAACGAGAAGGGGAGCTAGGATAGCTTCAATCGCCATCATGACCCGAAGTCGAACTTCACGCTGCCGCCGACCTCCACACGCACTCCAACGGCCACAAATAGACACATCCGTCCTTAAGACCAGTCTAGAAGCTGGAACGGACGCATGAGCACATCATCCCCTTTTATATCCTCCCGATTCTGCCTCACGACATATGCTGGGTAGCCATTTCATCTGCCTGTATGCTTTTGACTTGCCTTATACGGCACACTGTTCCTGCTTGCTCTATAGCCGACTGGTCTATCTCACATTCACGCCAACAACTACCATCTTACATCATTCGATGCTGAAAACGGCATCAACTTTCGGATTACAGCGATGGAGCAGTGCATCAGCGAATAAAATGGAATGATTCCCACTGCAGTGCTTTAAGCATTTCCACTTTTTACATTTGCGTAGCGTTTGAAGAAACAGTCATTCGCCTCTTTAATCACTGATTGCCTCAAGAACCTCTAGGCAGACGCATTTTTGCGGAAGAAAAGTGCTTATTTTAGATTTTAGATTACATTTAGATTTAAATTTTAGATCACGGAAAAAAATGAAATACATTTGAAATGTGTTTTATTTCAACAGTAATCCGCATTTCCGAATTATTATAGCGAACATAAAATCATACAATAGCCGAGTTTTGTCGCTAAATTTCAACTCGCTACAAATGAAACTCCCTTGATAATCGTTAAAATTTGAAGAGTATTTTTGCGTTTGTTTGCTTAGGTGCCCTTTCTCTTTGTCGAGAGAGAGAGAGAGAAAAGCTGTGAATTGCGAGAATCAGCGGCCAGTTGATAATAACATTGAAATTGCAAAAAAAAGCACAAAAATCAGAAAGCCATCGTTGACGATTCTCTCAAATTTTACGTGTAAAAACACTTTGAGCTGCACTGATTTTCGGCTCTGCCTCGCTCCCGATTGCTTCTTCTTTGATGCGCTTCCGATAAAACTTTCAATAATTATTGCACCGTGTGCTAAAATATTCTAGCTTTTTTAGGCATTTTCGCTGCAATTTTAATTTAAAGTGTTTTGTAGAAAATGAAGTTTGTTTTCAACGATCTCTTACTCTTTTATAGAACATCCATCTTTTAGTGATATTGGTTGCTAATGCTTTCCTATGAGTGTGAGCTGCTTTCTTGATCTTCACTGCTTGTTTGCCTTATGGCTGCGGCAGTTGTGCCCATACAGTTAGCGAACGAAGAATATCGCAATCGCCAACATATGTGAAGTCAGCCTTTACGAAGTATTCTATCGATGGCAGTTAGTTCGTCGAACATAACGCTTCATACCTTCGGAATTATATTTCTAGAATTGCAGCTGCTCTTACTGGTAAAAAAATTCTTGCTCTGAAAAGATTACATCTCGAGATTTTTGAAAAAGATTTCAGTGGCGACGCAAATTGATGCGCTTTTGGCAAAAATGCCAGAAAAAATCTAACGTTATTTTCCTTTTTTAGCAGCAGAAGAAGCGTGAAAAAAAGTTTTGTTTGAAAAGAGAGATGAGTATTTGTTTGCAGAAAGTTCTTAATTTCAGGAAAATAATAAAGAGGAGCCATTAAGAAAAATAAATGGTTTTTAGTATTTCATTCAAATGCAGCCAGTCGAGGTGATTAGGATGACGGTATCAAGGAGATTAAATGCCACTCTCCAACCTTTACCAGAGAAGGTTTCTGGAGAGACAACTGGAGAAAGTCTGTCGCCTAGGTTCATCATCACATAGATGGACATTGATAACAGGTTATAATTACTGCAGTGGAACAGCTCCAGTGACCGGAGGAGCGAGCTGAATACACTCGGAGCGGCTAGTTCAGGCTTCTTCACAAAAGCTAAAAGCATTCGCTATATATATATATATATATATATATATATATATATATATATATATATATATATATATATATATATATATATATATATATATATATATATATATATATATATATATATATATATATATATATATATATATATATATATATATATATATATATATATATATATATATATATATGTACCATTTCTATTAGCTATCATTTAATAAATCAATCGCAGCCTTCCGTTGAAAAGGAATCCCTTCTTTTCATCTTTCTCAACTGTATGCCGTACGCTGATAGATTTGTGCGTAATGTGCGCTGTGGAAGATGAACCGGACGACAAGTTTTTATGATATGCACTGACGCCGTAAGTGGTTTTTGCCCTGGTTTGGTCGTTATGCTATAAACGCCGTTTTCTACGGAAACTGTGAACGCAGAAAGTTATTTGCACGTATAGAAAAATGCGATAAGATTTGTTTGAAGAGATATAAGATTTACAAACATTCGCCATGCACTGTCCATTACCAATAACTGCTATAAATTTTCCGATATTGCGATGCAATGTAAAAAATTGTTCATAAAGTACGAACGATAAACTTCAGGCAAAAATAAGATAAACTGAGCAAAAAAAAGAGAACAACAAAATCATTCACACAAGAGTACGACCGGTGCGTTTTTTTTTCAGAAGGAGGTCCAAAAAGCCCGGTCATCGAAAGTTTCTTTACCGTGTGCGCAGTACACTACCACTAATCTACGCCTGCAAATATAAGAGTTCTTATTTATGAAAAAGGGCGATGCAATCGCCTTTTTTTTGACAGAGTCGAGACGACTGGTTGCGTTGGTGCACCTATCGATGCTTTTGTTCGCATTGGAATGTTCGCGAGGAATTTTCCCCATCTTTGATGTATACTTTCTGATTGTTCTTTGCCAATCATGTTCGACGCCCGTTATTGACTTGAAGACTTTCCGCATTTTAGTAGTAAACTTTTGTAAAAGTGCCTAAAATAGCGACTTGTTGAGATTTCTCTAACTTGATTGATGCTCTATTCTAAAGCCGTACAGCAGTTTTGCTATTCAAAACTCTCTCTACAACTTCAACGGTCTCCTTAAAACGCGTTAACATTAACAGATGTTCCTTGCTGGAAATGAGGGGAAACATTCCGGACAGAAGGACCGGAAACAGAAACCAAATTGAAGCATTTCTTAACGATTCTCTATCGCATGACGAAAGTATATGAAAAATGCTCGAAAACCCAATCGGAAAGGAAAGGAATCGGAAACACAGTTGCTGTGAAACATTAATTGAACATAACGTAAATATTTTATAAACTGGCAGAACGTTTTTTTTTTTAAATATGCACTGGGATGCCAAATAAATAGCATATGAGCCGAAATATGCACAGAAAATGTTTCATGAGCTAATCAGTGAAGAAAAACGGAAAAGAGGCGAATGGGAAAGGGGGTAGGGCGTGGGGCTGGGAAGGAGAACTGCCGCACTCAAAGCAAGATGTATTGATTTTTGAGCCGGCATCCAAAAAAAAAGTTTTCTTGAGCGACCAGAAGCTGAACTGAATGTTGACCATTTTGACCGGAGAGGCAGATCCGTGCATCACTAATTATGCATGCTTTACAAAATATCGTCGACGAGTAACACGGAAATCGGCTCATGAAGAAGGAATTTGACAGCGACGAAAAGAATTGCGTAGATGGGCGGAAGTCGCAGTCACGGTGATGGCGACATTTTACAACTGCCTTATGATTGAGCGAATGTGCGCACTCCGAAAAAAAGACTGCTTCATTTTTGGACACCACAAAGAAGTCGGTTTGCAGCGCGCACAACGACCATCACGCATTGCACACAAACGCCTAGAGAATTCCAATCCAGTCACCATCGTTGTGTGTGGAAATACTAACCACGTGGTGTTTGTTGCGCATACTTATTGCTTGCTCTGATATCTGGGTAAGTTGCTGCACTTAAGCATCGAGCAAAGCTTAAAGTTCGAAACACAAATCCAGCCTGGCCACGAACTGGAGATGTTCGTTGTTTTGTACGAGCGCTGTGTCATCGTAGACGCAATCGTATAGACAACTTTGCAAGCGTTCCGCTACTAACGCATCAGCAAAGGCAACAAATGAACGGTATAGATTGCAGCAACGCTGCGGTGAAGCGATCAAGGTAACTTCGATCTGCGAAGGTGTGAGTGAGCGTTGCACTGATGGCGCGATAAATCTTCTCTCGGCGCGGAGCTGTTTTCGTGCGTTTCGGAGCCGTGGAAAGCGAGTGTGGGCGGAGCCATTTGGCGGGTCGTATCGTGCTGAGAAAGCTGCACTCGCATTGAAACAAAACGAACGCTACAAACACACAAACACATAGACAGCGTCCTCTGTGCTCTACACTATTCCATCCGAGCGGCCAACCTAACGACGACAGTCACATCTCTGCAGACCCCTTCTAGGAAGCTTCACCGTTGTGCTGCCGTGCAAATTCAACAATCAGGCTGCACGTTTGCTGAAATAGAGGGGTAGCTGCGGCTGAATTCAACTGATACTAGCCTCAACTCTTCACTCCACTTGTACGCCTACAGCCAGCTTGAAGGACCGCTCTTTCCCAGTCTACTGTTCACTTAACTCCTTTTTTTGGCGCTTTACTGCAAAATGGTGAATCGTCGACGATCCAACTGGAGAAAGGTCAGTTAGCTTCTCATTTGATTTGCCAAAAATACATCTCTTCTTGGTAATCGCTCGGGAAGTAACATTTTTGATTTTTGTTTCTTCCCAAATGGAGTCATCCTAAACTTGTTGATTTGAAAGAGGATTCCGCTGTTCGCTAACCTGAATCCCAGAAGGCTGTTTTGTTTTTCGGATCGACCGTTTCTCATCATAGATGACTGTATCGTTGATAGCTGCACTACAAAACCGTAAAGGCTTAAAAAGCTCTCGAGCATTTCACTCGCCATCGTAAAGGTTTTCGATGGGGGTTCTGAAATCGTTTTTCGAAAAGAAAAAAATCTTTTCGAGTGTTCTTAGGGTTTGTTGTGGGAAAGCCAATGCTTGCTCATTTCTCAGGCAGTATACTTCTAATGGGGAGATTTGTATTCGTGAAGTTTGCTAACCTTTTCTCTTAGGTGTATTTCGTTTTGAATTGTGGGATTTTTTCTGCATTCATTTGAAAAGTCGTGAACTTAACGCATTTTTGAAAGCATAATTACACATATTGAATGGAAGCGTAATAACAGTGTATATGATTACAGAGAGTGGCTAATTTAACGATACCTTTAGAGTACCTCTTTAATGCTTATGGAACTTTTGCAAGCTGAAATTTGCCTTTGCAGAAATTAGCGAAATTCACTGCGCTGAATAGCTTAGTTCTTTCATTTTTGACTACCTACTTTTGTTGATCTATCTAGCTTAATCAACGAGTGGCTGGAAAATGGGTCGATTGAGATGATTCGATCATCCAAATAATACAACTCTCGTTGTCGCACATTGTTTTAAACTATCATCGTATACACTTTGTCCCTATTCCATTCCATGAAATCAGCCCACTTCATAAGCGCATATGCATATGCAAGCATCGGTGAATAGTTTCTAAACAAAAATCACTTTTTGATGGATTTGAGCGCGTTATTCGATATTTCTTCAGCGCTTCCCTTGTCTATCGTAGACATATAGCATCCTCAGGAAAAATGCACACTACGGCTTATCATATGCTCCAATTCCTAGTTAGCTGCCTTGCATCGTAGATAGCTTGTGTTACATTGTGTATACCATATTATATTATACCATTATTTGCACTCTATTGATTTGTATCTCAAGGCATATTGCAACAAAGGAAAATGCCTTATTTCAGTACGCATGCAGCGGTATGGGGATTTTTATATAATTAAGTGATGTGCTAGGGGGGGAACTCTATAAACAGCTTTCTTGATTATATTGCAACATTTTCATTATTCGCAATAGTGATTAGAGATAGGCTCGCGTTAACGTTGCGCACTTTTGCACTGTGCAGTCACTATGCGAAATGAATAAAGGCGTCTCGGGTGCGAGTTATTTTATTTTATTTTTTTATTTCGAAGAACTCACTCAATTCCTCTAATTTTCTTCTAAACTTTCAATGCGAAAGTTAAAAAATTGCACGTAATTTACGTATGGTGTAACCGATATCATTTGTGAAAGCGAAACTTTGCCTTAATTGCTTGTCACAACTGCTTTGATTAATGTGTCGCAAATGCCCGTTTAAAGCTCGCAAACTCAAAGGCTTACCTTTTTTTTGAAAGGGACGTATATTCGAGGGAGGAGTTTTAGTTATCGTTCACTTACAATTCTTTTTAATACGTATGTATAATTGCTAAGAGGTGGAAGTTATCTTGAAAAGGGCCACATAATTTGCATCTTCCTTCTTTCAAGTGATTTAAATGAGCAATTTCGTGGAAGGGATAAAACTCTTACGACTTGCTTGGAGGTTCTATTCTAAATTTGAATTGCAGAAATTTGTAAATATTTAGCAAAATAACTTTAATAATGTAAGTGAAATTCTATGCGAACGAAGAAGTCCGATAAATGAGAGATACACTAGAAAGAATATAGAACATTTCTTCGAATGAGAAACATACTAAATAAGAAAAATGGCAATTTGAGGTGGCCATTTTCCTAATCGGTTGGATATGACACTTACATAAATATTGAAAGGTATTAATTTCATATCCTTGACACCTTTGCAGGTAGTTTACATTTGCAAAAAAAAAAGAAATTTACCCAATTAAAATCGTTTTTACCGACGAAACGTTGTTTGTTATAAATGTTTGACTACGAAAAAAATTACCTAGTTTACCCTATAATATCTACCAATAAAGGTCGCAGCATTCTTACGACAGTCTTTAGGTACTCTCATTGAGCAAATTTCCTTCGTAGTCAGTTTTTTGCGGCGAGAAAAAGCATTTATACCAAAACAAACAACGTTTCGTCGAGGTGTTATTAAAACGATGTAAAAAATGAGAGCAATAATTGAAAGATTTGTTAATCAGTTCAGCTTTGGTGATTTCTAATCAAGTTAATTTTCTAATGGTTTATTCGTCAAATAAACTCAGCGTTATGGCTGTGAAAGATAAATTTTTTGATAATTTAGATTAATTAAAAATGACAATTCGATTCTTTTGACTTCTTTCCTTTTTCGTTTTTTTTTTTGCCTGCATATGAATATGTGAATGTTGAGGACTTTCAATGGAAAGGAAACTCTGCGCGTTCGAAATGGATGAGTTTCAATAAGAGATTTTCTTTTCGCGATGAAGAAAGCATAATAAGTTACCTCAAAAAACGACGGAAGAATTTTGCCAATTCCATATGATCTGCATTTCTCATTGAAAACGCTTGATTTTTAATGCATCTTGCAAGATTCTGTGATTTTTTTTCTTGCATTTCTTGTGCTCTTTTTAGTTACGGTTACGCTTCTTTATTCCTTCCTCCTCTTGAATTTAAGTCTAAAAGTTTGTGAAGCTTCCACACGTGTACTCCTTTCCTGAACGTTGCAAATATGCGCCGATGAGAGTATTCAATAATTTTTGCTTCAATTTAACTAGATTATTCAATTGTTTATAGACACCATTAATTAATCTCGAAAATAAATGGGCATTTCTACACGTAATATAATACACCCGTCTGCTATAATTGCAACATAATTGGTTCCGTTTGTGAAATTTTTGTAGCCTTTTTAAGTTCGTTCGTTTGCTCACTGCACATGCCCGATAAAATGATAAATGTGTGGGAGGGCAGTTGAGTTATTCGTTGTTAAGATAAATGGCCTTCTTTTTACGGACATTTTTCAGCTTCAGCATCACTTTTTCATGCTTTTTTTTTCACCTGAAATTCTCATATTTGTACGATTGTTGAGAATTTTTAGTGATTGATGGAACTGTTGTGATAAAATCATTGTTTGATGCAACAACGATAACGTACATTATATACATTCAAACGAGATTACATTTAAAATTGCAGTTCTTTGAAAAAATTCCACATCGAAAGAGTCAGTGAAAGAAGACAATAGTGATTTGGCATGCCGCCTCGAAACTTCGAATACTTTGAAACGTTTTTTTTTTTAAGTCTTGCTGGATGAATGTTCGACTGCCAGCATTAATTGAAAGCATTTTTTTCACATCCATCACATTTTTCATTTCCAGCTTCTAGGCATTTTTCCTGCTTGTTTACCAGTATATTAGAGAGTTTTGGGCGTTGCCCGACTTTTATTTGCATTGTGAGATGTTTCGAGTAAAAACGTTCTAAGTGGTTATGTTCGTAGTGATTAGCAAGAAAACGTTATGAAAATGATCATTTTTTGAAGCAAAAGCAAAAATGTTACGTTTGTGCTGAAGTATGCGCTTTAAGATTTTACTTTTATGCGGTCAGAAAATGCGCTTCTGTTCAAAAATATGTTTCTATGGAGTAATTGCCTAATAGAAATATCTCATAGAGTCGAAATCATTCACTATGTGATGTGCAAAAAATAATGTTGTTTTGCAGCCAGATTGTCGTATGTAGGATAGTGGTAATAACTCTCACCTGCAATCGCTGATTGCACTATCTAAGAGAGTATCATACCTTGAGGTAATGGTAGCTAAGGAGGTCACATGATAGGTAACGGGCACTGAATGTATTTTACAACTGCAGTTAGCTATGATCAACTGTCATTGCCAACGACACAGCCATGGCTGTTTTGCGCTGCTTCACGCATTGCTGTCATTAGCGTTGAGTGATTGATTTATTCAGCTAATGTTTATAGAAACCATTGCTATACCTTCATTCATTAAAATACAACAAATTTCCACGAAGTGCAGTGTCATAGTCCAACCTCAGTTGAAGCTTCAAGCTTCGAGCTTAAATCAACCTTTTACAAGCCTTAGTTCAACTGTCATTTGCAAAAAAAGAAATTTTTATTGAATGTCGCAACTCCTCTTTTTAAAAATTCACCACACAGATGAAGAACTGTAGTATATCGTTACTAATTATTAACTTAACACTTAAAACCAACACACTCCTATGAGCGAATAACGGTTCTATCTGTGCATCCAATTTGTATAATTTCTCTCCGAGATAAGCATCTCGTGATTTCATTTTTGCATTGGATTACGCACATAATTTTCTCAAAAATTATATAATATTATTATAGAGCGCCGATAGCTCAGTGAAGAATTTTGGCTAGCGCTTGCCATCGATGACTCTGATAGGAGGTAACGCGGGAAAGCGGGCAGATGCCATCGACTTTTATAATGTGCAGTGCGATAGCAACATGTGTACTTGATGCAGTACAGGCATAACGCAGCACCGGTATGCACATTTGGTATATCAATCCAGCCAACGCAAACGTTCGCAGCCTTTTTGGGAAAAAAATACGAGCAGGCTGATGGGACTGTGGAAATTCAACTGGATTTGAGATGGTTTTGCTAACTTTTCGTGGAAAAGGAACTCGAACACGTCCTTTGACGTGCACTCGAAAGGCATATGGTGGCCCAAGAAAAAAGTTTTAATTGGAAGCCATCACCGCCAGTTTTCCAGCTTCCTTATCCTAATTTAAGTTTGTAGGTATGTCCACAGGAAAACCCTTGGGTATCCCTAAATCTCATACTTGAAACTAATACAGGAAAAACATACAAGCACACTACAACGAACGCTACTGTAAGTGACTGAAAGATTGCTTCTGAATCGCAGACTGCTTTCGAGTCTTGAACTCGAGAGTCTTTTCTCCTTCAACTCCACTTCTGAAGATTATGGAACTAATCATAGAGCCTGGCTGAAATACTTCTCAGTTTTAAAAACTTTTTCAACCTCTAGTTGCGTTATATCAGCAGGTACGTGTCTCCGCAGAAGATCACCAAAATGTGTTTATAGGGCAGCGAAAGCAGGAGACATAAACATGCAACAAATAAAGACGGCGGAAATGATCACAAAGGCAAACTTTTTCTAAACACGCTTTGATCTGGGTGCTTGAATGAAAATTCATTGATGTTGCGAGCGGCCTTCAAAATGCGATCCTTAACGAAACATTCTCAATTTCTTCGTTCAGCTTCAGCATGCAACAAACACAGTACAACAGTTTTCATGAAATTAGGTCTCGATTCACCTAACTTTTCTCGCTTTCCTGGGGACCTCACTTTACGCAATAAATGAAACTAAGATTAAAGCATAAGGTGTTCGGGAAATATCGCCTTATTTGAAATATAAGAGGAAGGAGAGAGGAAGAGTGGTGGAGTACGAATATGACAAGTGTTTCAAATTAGGATGCTGTAAGCGCTAAATGAAGGAGAGGTAGGGGTTACATTGTTTAACTTAAACACTCTAAAAGCAGATTTTAGCGTCAAAACCGGACTAGCACTAACAATTTTAGCGGTAGACGGAAGACATTTTCGATTGTGATGATAATGTGATACTGAAGGTGAAGAGGAGTACCTGTTTGAGTGTGTGTTCCACTGCATTGATGCAGCAGCTCGCCTAGAAGGAGGCAGTGCATGTCAAATACCTTTGCTTTATTCATAAAATCCAGGTGATTGATTGGCGAGTCTGGCTTTTTGCACATTTTACAGTGCCAGTGCACCTATTTGTAATTTATCGTTTTGTGCGCATCACTGACACATGTATCAAAGCGATTACTGCGACAAGTGGTGAACCGTACCCGAGAAGCTGTCATCGGACTAGTCTTTTCAAGAATTGCCAACAAACAGTGAATTATGCACAATACCTGACCGCTCGTGCAAAATCTTTGCAAAACATCCCTTTCTTGTGAACTAACTGACATAAGATGTCGTCCAACCGGCTGCAAAATTTATTTAAATTTTAAAGCACCTTTAAGTTGTACGGCTTTCTTCGAAATTGGTGAATCAGATAGAAAGTTTGCAGTGCAGTTCATAGCCAACAAATTTCCTAGCGCTGACCTCAGTGGCTGCCGGGGTAACAATAGCAAGCAAACATGCATTAGATGCTAAACTCACAAACATACAGACATTATGGAACCATAATGCATCTTGTGAATCCAAATTTGAAAATTTGTGCTGATTTCTTTATTCTTTTGTGGAAGCATGCTTTGTGAAAAGAGTTACCTTCAAAGAGTATGTTGCATTACGTGATCCCAACTATAAACAGGCAGTTCGTCTCGACCTAAAGATTTGACCATTGGGATTTTGCTGTTCTGCACGTTGAACTCGCTGCACTCACCTCTCCCTTCTCTTCCGCTCCTTTCTTCCTCAATTACATACAAATATTGCATTTTCAGGAACATTCTTTTGGATAGGTGATTTAATTTTGCTGGAAATATGATTTCATTTATTCATTTATTTGAATTCTGCAAGTGCTTTTTGCATGACTCGGATATGTGTACCTCGATAGTTTTTTTTTCCTCATTTAATGAATGGACGACGATTCGATATTCGTGTGAAATGTCAATTTTCGAACAAGCTAATTTAGATACGATCGAAGGTTGCGCTGTTTCAGCTTTGTCATCGACTCTCTTTCTCACATGTGTTATGTCTGCGCTTATATTTCAATATATACGTATGTTTTTGCTCGCTTTCACGCATAATTATCTATGTTGTGGAGTTTGCATAATGAATTCTGTGCCTACCTGTTTGCTCTCTGAATTGCATCGTTTCTGCTTTCATCGCTTTCGATATGTCGACAAATAAAAGAGGCAAAATAGGAGACTAGTAAACTTATAATGAAATAAACATCAACAAAAAAGAAACAGGAGAATGCAAGTTTGTAGTAGTAGTAAGTAAATGTGCATGCTGCCACATGTGTTGTTTAATGGCAATCCTATTTTTTGTGTAGGTTGAAAACGACAGTCCGGCACATTTCTTCTTCACTGCTTCATTTCATCTTTTTCCTCCGATGTTTGGACCAGTTATTTTCAATATATTCAACGTTTGCAATTCTTGTCGTAATAGACAAGCAGTTTCATCGTTATTAACAGTTAATCACTAAATCAAACTACTTTTTTTCTTCTTTACGGGGTCGATGTTTACTGTTGCAAAATCAACTGAAGAGATTAAAATGAGTGTTTAGAAAATGTGCAGTAAATTTTTGAATGCCTAAGGAGAAATATTTGCAACTGAATTTGTAACGTCTAATAGATCGGAGATTTCAAGCTGAGAATTTGCTATTTTCGACACATCGATAGAGCGTTCACCTAACGAAAAAATAGCTTATTAAGCGAAGAAAGAGACTTCACACGAAGTGAGACGACCAAAAAGTTAATGCTGTCGGACTCATCTTTGAAGACAATTTTTCAAAATCTTTTTAGAACTCCACTCATAACGTTTTTCTCTTTATAGCGTTTTCTTTATAACGTTCCAAGATGACTGTTCATAACGTTTCATATATGGACTTTTCGTCGATCATAGAAATTCGGATGCGATGTTTTATAGCGTCTATTGTGAAGCATCGTTGATCAGATTGCGCGCTTACGGCACTCAACAGTTCGAAACGTTGCTGATGCGATGATTTTTGTTTTCTATAGTTTAACAAAGACATATTAAATTATTACAGTATAATTCAAAATATTACAATGAAATAAAAGCTTGAAAGGAAGTTCAATATATCGGAAGCTCAGTTCTCACTGACGCAATCGAGAATCACTTTCCATCATCTCAAATGTACCATAAACGACCATCATTTGAATTGCACTAAAAGAAAGAAGGCGCATGCTCATTGCTTTCACCTATTATGTGTTCATTCATTGGCGAACCATAAGCATTTAGTCAGCAGTTTTTAGTCGAAGAATGGATTCCAACGAAAACAGAATTTAAACACTCTTCTACTGTTCTTAGCTGAAAGATTTTCATCATGAAAGCAATTTCGGGGTATTAATGTAAGTAAGCCCTAAAGTACTCAACGATATATATATAATTTAGAGCTAAAAAATAAAACATATTTGCAGAAAAGAATGCTTAAAGCTGTTGCATTTTCGTCCCGATTTTTACGTGACTACAGTCGCTTAAAAATAAGGAAGGCGAAATGAGTGCCTCCCTGATAAATCACAACGACCCGTAGAAAGAGTTTGATTAAGGTTATGCTAATTGTATTAGTAGTGCTCTCACTACTTCAACAAACGCTCTCATTTATTCCTTAATCTGTCGTTTCCAAAATATTTTCCTCGCAAAACATGGCGGAACGGTGCATGCGGATTTCTGCGCATACAAATAAGCACGCCTTAGGTGCAACGGTCATGCAGCAATTCTCCTTCCTCTCCAGGATGGCCCTCGTTCTAAAAAAAACACTCGCAATGTGCCATCTAAACTTAATCAAACTAAGCTATCTATTGACGAATCGCGTGACTCTTCATGTTCCTTCCCCTATCCTTCTCTTACCCTGGCAAGTTTATAAGCTTTGTAAGCTGTTCTCTTATTGATGTAGAGCCTCATATCACAGAATAAAAGTTGAATCCTTTCGTGTTGTTGATGTGTCAAATTGTTTATCTGATAGCAGCCATCTAGCATTAGATTGACGGTTTATATCGGCATCTTCATAGCTTGCATTTATTCGACGATTGTTTATGATTCATCGTGGGAAAAGTGATATTCATTTTTCAACTCGTTAAATTTTTTTCGGTATGTAAGTCATTTTGAAGGTGACAGATTCGCTGAGCCTATTTCAGTGAGATCATATTCGTTTGGATTTGCAAATCCTCAAATATTCCACATCTTTGTGTTAAAAAAATATAATAGCATAATGCAGGCCTTCTTGCCCTCAGGTGCATCTTCCGCTTAAAAAATGGCCACATTTGTGGCCGTTCTTGAAAATATTTCAAGCTATGCGGTGAACAAAAGCTTAATCTAATGACACAACTGATCTCGTTGGTTGCTTTTCGCCTTAGACAATTCTAATTTAGAAGAGAAAAGATAAATGGTGCTTTCTACCATGTCGGCATCCTAATAACATATAGTTTGGCCATTTTAATTTGGGGGCGGAGGGGGGCATAGAGAGAGGGAAGGAGAAAAGAGAGAAGGGATGTTGTCAGTAGTGATTGGAAACCAGTAAAATTAGGGCATTTGAGCTGCTTTTTATGGGGTTCAGCGATAGCTTCAGTAAGCAAAGTGGCATGCGAGTTTTAGAAAGCAGTCGCTTTGTGGGCCCTTTCATAATATAGGAATGGTAAAGTATGCAAGAAACACATCTATGTATTATAAAGTTGCGATATTTCTAGTGTCATTAAAAGAGCTCCATCATTTGTTGAAATTGCTCTGAGTGATGCATTTCGGATAGACATTTGTTTGCTAATCGTGCTTTGCAATCTCTCTTTTGGTTCAATCTAGGCATTCGCCGTGTCAAAGTTACATAACACAAAATGTAGGTGCTAATGACAGATCAGCTATCATTACACGACGTTTTGTTCGCATTCTAGAAATACCATCTATGCACTCTTCAGCAACAATTTGTATTTAAATTCACACTTAAATTCCACATGAGTTCATCTGAAGAAGACTTTTTCTTTTATCCGGAAACTGCGACCATCTTGCAATTATCGCTCCTTTATCCTAATGCATACTCGTTTATTATTGTTTACTCCTTGTTAGAAATATCTCATTTGTGCTTAATAGCTACAGTTACTTTTATTGAGTGAAGTGTGTAAACTTGTCTATCATAACAAAATTACCGCCGAATTTCAAAAAAAAGTTTACTCTTATTGATAAAAAAGGATACAAAAAAGACGACGAGGAAGCTTTCAGTGAATAAACGATATAAAAAAAGACGTTAGATAAAATTATAAAATGTGAGGAAATGATAGCCTTGCTTCAGATGCAACGAATACGATTGACTTGTATACTTGCTTATTCGTCAACACTTTAGGAATCTTTTTTCATACCTTAAAGGCCAAATGCCTAATGAGAAGCAAAAAACAAAACGGCTGGAAAGCCGAACAAATAAAGCGCAATATTTCAATTCGCCAACTTGCTGCTCTTTGAGGAAAGCAATGAACATTATTTGAAAATGCGAAATAAATAAACAAATTGAGCCATTTGTTGGAGCAGCCGACACTGTGCATTTTTCTAATTCCATCCGCCTGATTAACGTGGGGAGGGGGAGGGGGGGAGATGAAGTAAAGAGTGCAAAAAATTTTTTAATCGAAAGTCATTGTAAGGCTTGAGTGGTGAAATTTTTTGAGGTGCTAGTATGGTGATAGCACTTCGCTAGGATAATGAAACCTAAATCCAGCAGCCGAACATTTTAAATTAAACGCGCCCGAACACCTTATCGTCAGTTGTGTCTTGTCTGACTCATCGTAGCACACGTTCAAGCGAACCGCTATATAAACAAAGTTAGCCGATTTTATCGCACAAATGTTTCGCCTCTGAACACTTTATCTTCAGCAGTTTCGATCTTTCGTCGCCCCACGAATTTATCATCATCAATCGAACGTTCCTTAAACATAACCACTGGCCGCAAAAAAATTTTTCATCGCCGAGCTTTCATTTTTTCCGGCGCAGGCTATAATATTTTTCGAAGATATCAAAAGAGAAAACTGAAAAAAAAAACTACACAGTTTCGTGGAAAACTACAACAGAGAAGTATAATAGAACAAAGTTACTCGGAATTTCAGGATGATTTGTGGGGTCTGCTCGCATCCTGAAAATTTTCAGGCTTACTTTATCTGTGGAGTATACTTTATTCAGTAGCTCTCCGAAATGGTTTGTTGGCTTATTTGGAAGTGCCTTTGAAGTATAGAACAAGCTGTCGACTGTTTTTACACTATTTCGGAATTGTTGTATGACTGAAGCCAATAATTTTTAAAAGTGAGCACCTAAGAACGTTAATTGGAGATGCTATTTTAATGTGCGATAAAAAGTTGTCGTTAAGTTTTCAAACACTTTTTGCAGTCAACTCATTGGCAAATTGCCACTGCGCATATGGCTTGTAGAGTATGATGCCAAGGTGTCGAAGTAATAAAGTGTTTGGTAGGCAAGAAAGCAAAGGTATTCTTTACTTAAGCCTAATCGCCCGTCGTATAAATTCTTTCTCCTCACCTATTCTCACCTTTTCACTAATTCAGCTACCGTCAAACGATGGCTCGTGCTCAACAAATCACTCTGGGTAAAGGTTTGCCTCTGGATTTTTAAAGTCAGCGCTGATTAATTAGAAGGAGATTTTTTGGGCACTATCAAGGCAATAATTTTCGTATTCTCGCCTGCACATATTGGTATCACTGTTGCGTAACTTCATGCGAGTACACTAATTTATGCTCGTAGAATTCCTTATTTACATATCTATTGAATTTACATATCTATTGAAGTTAGTTTTGATTTCAAATGAATTAAGCGTTCCCTATAGGAATCACCAAAAATTATGAAGCACTATTTGAATGGAGAGCTGACAGTTCGAATGTCATTTCAAACACTATGTAGGCTTCGATTTTTTTTTGTTGTTTACATCACCCCATCGAGTATTATATTTAAATTGACGCATTGCGAATGTTCATTTTAAAAAAAAAGACATTTATTCTCTCTAAATTTAAATGCGGTAAATAAAGCGCAGCATTATTGCTTATATATGGCATGTAGCCGTTGAAGGTGACATACAGTGAGCTCCTAATAACTACTTCGGCAATATTTGACGTGAATCGTTGCACTTATTGAACGAACGAATGAGAAACAATTGGAAAAAATGTGATGGAAAGGTTGCCGCCATCAGTGCTTTTGTACTGCAACCTACCGCGCTAGTCGGCTTCTCAGGTATTCAAAAACAGTAAATTTAAAGTGGCTATGCAGAAGTCTTCAACAAAAAATTTTTTTCATTCGAGTTGCGTCGGTTCCAGTGCAAAACTGATTGTCAAATTTTGCAGCGTCTTTAAGAGAAAATAAATCAAATAGAAGACAAGAGACTGAAATGGATTTGGGAATAGAGATGTATACTTGGTGTGCATTATAACTAATAAATTACACAAACGAAGTTTTGTCACTTCCGAGTTGCAACTATCGGACATATATGCATTCGCGCATATATGCAAACAGACATGACGTCAATGGAATGTAGTATTTTGCAGAATTTCGCTAGAAGTAAAAGGAAACTGTGCATTAAGAGTTTGGTCACGTTGTAAGCTATTCAACCATCGGTGCCTTCTTTAAATCGCATTCGCGACAATTTAGAGACTATGTTTTCGAAACGATAGGCATTCAACGAAAAGAGTCTAGCTGTGCGCGTTTTACTCGTTTTTTTTCCGTCCTTTCACAATTGTGCATTCGCAAAGCGCATTATGTCGACGTCCTGCCTTTGAGTAGCTAGATGCTTACGTATGCTCACAAATGCCAACTCGGGAAATGCTGGAGATGAAGATATGAGACCTACTGGCAGCACCGTGCAGATTGATTCATCAACTTTGAAAAAAGTTGAAGTTCCTGAAAGATGTTTATTAATTGGTATGCGTTTCATAGATGTGACAGTAAACAAACTTTTTTTATAAGAATCGTTCGAAATATTAGGTCAGTAAAAATACGAATGCGTCACTGCATATATTTTATTGGCACCTTGTGAAGGTGGAAGGCGAGACAGGTATAACTGCACCAGTTTATACCTTCTTAGTGTCTCTGAGGTATGTCGCTTAATGAAGCGACATAATGAAGCCCTTAGTTCTTAGCGACGCAGTTATCGTCTCAAAAAATAGTTTGCCAGTTAAAAACAATTGGTCAAGAAGTAAAAAGCATTCTCATTTATGAAATTAAACATCAGCATATATTTACTTAACGAGTAAGGAAGGAAGGCGCAACACTATGAAGAAGAAGCATTTATGCGCTCATTAAAGGTAGCGACTTCAGTTTGATGATATATCTGAATATGCCGCAATGACGACTTTCGTGTTCTTACGTCAAGCGCTTCGTTCATACATTTATTTATCACTTCTCAACTTCTTTGAAGGCTAAAATTTAACGTTTACAGTTGCTAAAGTGTTGCTAAAGTGAGTATTGGTCAGGGATGACTCAATGATAGAAATGAACCGGTTTATGCGTCAAAAATTCAGCTTACATCACTAAAAACTTCAAAAAAGTCCACTTTTTTCTACTTTTTGAAAGTTTTATAAGTGGAAATGTGAGCGAACAGAATTAGAAATAAAGATATTCTCATCAACGAAAGCACTGCTGTTATTTGTAGTATTAAATAGACCGCTCATGACCTTTTAGCTTTAAATATTTGATCTGTCGGAGAAATGCTCGTTTGATGCGGCCCCCAATAAAACTCGTGAATGCCTACGTGTTTAATGACCTGAAATTGCTTCAAATGAATGATCGATTTTTGATATCTACCCTTCTGTGGCCATTGATTGGCTAATGATCAAATCAGCAGCCGATCGCATCTCTGTTTATCGAGCATCTCCTCGTTGCTGGCTGCAGAATATAGGTAAGATGAATTTCAATCGTCAAACAAGGCCCATTTATACATTCCGCCGAATTAATCAAAACTCATCTGATCCTTAATCAAAACATCAACTACAAGAGCGTTTCAGTTTGGCATTTAACTTGCAATTGCAATTATACGTTCGATGTCCATAACACCTCATTCATTAAGAAATTATTTTATTTGCAGTAGTTTTGCAAACGATTGCTCGCAGAAAGGAAAGTCTAACGTGAATTCAGCACTAAAAATCGCGAAATAGTTCTTTGATCTTTGATCGTATCTATTTGCAAGTGCGTGTCATCGGCATGCTTATTTCTATCCGTTGATCTATCTACTCGATAACATCCAAGCTTTCGACCATGAAGGTAAGGCTGGCAGTGACTTCGAACAAAACGACACACTATTCATCGATTGCTCTATAGAGCTGTTGCCCACTTTAATTATGTTTCAAGTGTATAGCATATAGTCACTCAGCGTGCTTCTGAAGGTGTTTAACCGCCCGAAAATTTTCAATGAATTTTCCGCTAAAAGAAAATTGCTATTTCCTTTTTTAGTCGACAGTAGCGAGTTATTCTGTTTGTCTTATATGTCTGTTCGTTTTCCTTTTCGTAGAACTGCTCGAATTTATTTTCGAATTCTCGAATGTCGGGTCATATGTAAACGTCATCCTGTGATATAGAGTACTACTATAATAGAAGAGTTCTGAATTTTTCGCAATTTCTAAGCAGTTAAATTGCACTCGCCCCTCTCTCGAGCACCTTACTGCTAAACACTGAGGTTTTAGAAAGCGTAATAAAGGTGAAGAGTTGGTTGCAGAAAGGACAACGCCCTTTGCTGCACCGAACTGATACACCTTTGTTCATTGTTTTAAGTTTCCATAAAAGAAGTGACCAAAATTGCAAGATCACACGCAAATTTTTGACGGGTGGTTCCGAGAATAATAAAGTCGTGAAATTGCATTTTTTTTCCATTGCTAAAGTTTGCCCACTTATCTAAGATTTCTCGCTCCTCTTTTTTCATCTGATGTGTTTTTACGACTATTGCTGATCAGAGGGTATTGCTTTCGTTGGAATATTTTCCTTCCTTCGAAAGGATAAACTGACAAAAACATGCTACATACGTGAACCAAACATAGAAGACATCAGTTCGTCTAAATTTTGACTCCATTTATATCCAAGTGCTTTGATTTTATTCTTTGGAGAATTCAAAATTTGGCAATTGATTCACATAGGAAAAGCTAATTTTTCCATCTGTGCGTCTTCTTTCGAAACTAAATAAAAACACAGTTGATACATCCCTCCTCGATTAGCACACATATTTCGCTCTTGATTTTGTGGTTGGCTCGTTGTGCGCATTTTTTGACCATGGTGACAAACCGCACTTGATCACTGTCACTTGACCTGAATAAGTGATAGGTTTTTGCTAATTCCTTCAAAAAGCGTTTTGTATACTCGTCGATCGTCTGCTTGTCAATCTGAATCCGGCAGCATTCCAAATAGCACTGAAAACCAAATTTTAAAATTTGTTTCCATCACTTATTATTTACCTTTCTAACGCACTTTCTTTTTGCATGCCCACTTCGCAAACACACAGACAGACACGCAGACACACGCATAAACGTGTATGCACTAGCGTGCACTTCAGAACCGTCATTGCCACCAGCTTGACGTTTATGTCTGTTCGACATGAACGGTTTACCGTAATTGTTTTCTTAACTTTCGAATGGACAGTTTTCAAAAAATCGACAGGTATTCTACCGGACTTCCTTATCAAACTGTGCTCGAAAAGCGTAGTTCAATCACGCGAGAAGTGTTTTCGTGGTGAGCATCAACCTATTCAGCCTAATCAAAATGCTGACCCATTCCTACCTTGATACTAATTTTTAAAAATAAAGTGAAAGTTTCGTGTTGCGAAGTGAGGACACACTAATTTAGAAATAGTGGTTCCAATAAAAGCCAAGCAAATTCACCCTATCGTGAGATTGATGAGCGTTGATAAAAGAAGGCTTTTATTTTTCACCAGATGACCCTGCAGTGCACGTGAACGATGGCTGAAAATACGATAGCTTCCCGCTTACGAGTCTCTTCTTCATAGATGTTATCGAGTATACGCCAATATTAGCATGTTAAGAACGAAACAAGCGCTCTGGCATAAAACCGCCCTCACGCCCTGAAACGAAATATTGTTGGGCGGCTATCTGGCGAAATGGCTCATTAAGCTAGAGAAGTTATAAGGAAACCTGGGATGCAAGGAACTATTGATCAGGAGAAAACGAAAATTTCCTAAGATACATGGCTTTCCACTAACTTCCTCCGACCTCAGGAATTCCCACCTCCTCCCCCTCTCCTTCTCCCCCAACTGTCTCCATCCTTCTCCTGCCCAGTTTCTGCACAGAATATGTTCTCGAATATTCATAAACCTGCTTCTTCCTTGGATCCTCTTACACGTACAGTAGTTTTGTGAACTACAGGAACGCTACAAGCTCCGAAGCTTGTTAACAAGGAGAGATTTTTTCGAACGAGGTATTTGAAACTCTTCACCTCAAATGCTTTTTATGCTTATGCAACAGTTTTCTATAAAATGTTAGAGAACAATTTTATGCCCCTTCGTTCAGCTTCCTGTTGCATAAAAGAACATGTGACAGGCATGACTTCTCACTTTAAGTACAATTTAATATAGGTCTGCAGTAATCCCATCTATTGGCGTGCCAGAGGTCCTGTGGAGTTTTCGCATCTAAGTGGAATTCGGGGGGGGGGGGGGAGGGAGGGGAGGGAAGGGGGGCCGAGAGGGACTAAGAAGGACTTCGATTCCCCGTCAAGAGACTTTCTTTCGAGAAGGGTTTTTGAAGGAATGCGCTCAGTCAATTTAGTGATCTATGAATTAAAAAGAAAAAACCACTGGAGCGAGAAGATGATCTATTCGATGTATATGCAGACGTAATAAGCAATAAACGTCTTTTTTTGCTGAATAAACAAATAAATAAGTATATATATATATATATATATATATATATATATATATATATATATATATATATATATATATATATATATATATATATATATATATATATATATATATATATATATATGAAATTGAATAATTGCAAAAAAAGGTTTCATAGGTCCTATAAAATTGTATGCAAATGGAGTGAGGGAAAGGAAAATAACGGAGGAAGCAAGCAACGTGAAGAATTCCATCGCAGAATGTTCGCGGAGTGTATTTATTGATGCAACATCGAGAATACCTAACCCATAAAGCAGAACATTTCTTTCACTTATTGATGTAAGAAATATTAAAAGCCTCCTTCATTTGAATCAAAACCACTTGGTCGTTTAAAAAATGGCATAAAATTACTCTTAATTCGGTCGTTATGAGGCAAACGCTCAATGGTCAAGCGAAAAGTCCGCTTTAAATGAGCGTTTTCTAATTTTTCCTCCTTTGGATTACCAGAAAGCTCCAGAGATGAAAAAAATTTCTTAGGTTCCATTTGTGAAACTTTGCCAGGTAAAATGAATACCAATTACTTGCCCTCTAGGGTTGCGGAACACTGCACAAAGCGCATAACATTAGCCTGCGATGATGCGAAGGAGTTTTTAAATGGAAATGCTGGGCAGCGAACGCAGATACCTCGTTTTAGACACGCTGAAGCATGCCGTAGAAGGTGGTATGATAAACGTTTTTGTATCCCAATAAAAGAAAAATTCAAAAGGAACAGTATGATGGCCTCATATTTCAACTGATCCGACCACCTATATTATTCTTATTCTTCTACAAAAGATTCGTCTTTCTGACTCAAGGGATGGAGGATGAAAAGGAGGTGTATTATACCTGTCGAATTTCATAACTGTAACGTCTGTAGTTACCCAGTAATGATGAGATAGGCAGATAAGCATCCATACAGGTATGCTTGTAGGCATGATATTGCCGTAGCGCTTTTTTCTAAAGTAAATTTGTGAAACTATATGACATGGAAATGCGGCTCATTTGGAACTCTTTGTACAAATGGAAACAATAAGTTATGCTTATTGATAGGGCTTTGACCAACGACGAGCATTACGCTGAAACCGTGATGACAAACAACCTCGTCTATACCACAGTCTATACAAAATGCCTAATCCGTGGTCATAAGCGCAACAAAGCACTGTCGTGTTTACAATTTGGATCGTCCACAAACACTTCTGCCCTTTCAAATTCATGACATTTGTTTTGTTGAAAATTCAAATGTGACTTGAAAGTGCATTCTGAGAAAAGGGCAGCCTAGGCATGGGACGCATTCGGCAAAGATGATTTTCAGCAGGTCTTCACATATTGCTCATTCGTAATTGTCCTATTTGCAAATCATAATTGCTATTACATTCCAACAACGTCGAAAAACGACGTAGATAAATGCAGTTTTGTAAAGGTCGGGGACCGTTGAGCTTTGATTCCGAACCAAATTTCAGAAAGCAATTTCAACAACTTGTTCGCTTATTAGACATGCTGAAGAATAAAATTGGGATCACGTTTCTTCGAAAAAAAAGCCACCAAATAATGCAGTGGAAAAGCGGTCAGCTCACTAAAACTCATTTTCTACGATCGACCTCCAAAATGTTTAGAATAGCATCAGTTAAAACCTTTTAAATATTCATCACGACGATTTCAGTTGCCTGTGCTATACGTCAAAAGCTGCATATTTTGTGAAAAGTATATCCGATCCGTGGTTCTTGCAAAGCACAGGATCTAAAGTGAGAAATGTGGTAGGCATCATCAATATTTCGCATATTTTTGATAAAAGCGGGAAGAAGCAACATTCACGTATGTACTCATACGTAGAAGAGTGCTCCCTCAAACTCATCTCGGCCCGAATTCAGCACTTTTTTTTCTAGCTGTGGGCACTTACAGCCATCTAAAAATTTCCAGTTCAGTTTTATCCTGCTACGGGCTGATGCGACTCGAAAACACATTCCTGATTTAAGTTTGCAAAGCGGACCAGTTTCACGAGAAGAAACATTAATAGGCCCTACTATCTTTAGTTTAAATATTTGGGCAACCGGTTCCCACAAATGAGCTGAACTAAAAAGATGCATAGTACCTGCCTCTGTAGCGCACCTCAATCTCAAACGGGTGCCGCAAGTCAGCGATGAGTTGCCTTAAACAATGACCACTGATGTGGAAAGTTGACTGCAGCTTGTAACGTAAGTATAGCTTATAATACCGACCTTATAAGAGATATATGGCGCTGCAAGAATAACGACAAGATTAGCAGGTAATCGAGTGGTGCAAGGATAATAATGCGATAATGAGTGAGACTCACCGGACACCAACATATTAGAATTGGAAGAGTACGGAAGCTATAAGCACACTGCGCAATTGAATTGGAACTGAATCGCTAAATGAAGCTATTGATTGCAATATGGCTATTTGAGTGTAAGACAGTGATATCAGAGCACTGCTCACTTTGATCAGCAAATCTCAGTCCTAGAATTCAACCAAAAAAAAAAAAACCACCATAAGAAATAGGGTCGCCTAGAAACAAGGTGTATTTGAACAACGATGGTATGCATCACTAAATAGAGGTTTGTTGACCACGTAGAGCATATCAATAATGTCTGCTTTACGTTGATTCGACGTTCATTGCTCATCGTGATATGTGCCTCTAAAAATAGCGTAAACCGATTTGAAGATTTCGTTTAGCCATCTGCCTTTTTTTTTGTTCCATTGAGCTATTAAGTTTGCCTGACACTACCAGTGTGGACATCCATTCATTTCCGTTTTTTAAGCTTCTCAACGATTTGCGAATGCGTTCGCACAAGCAATTGATTGCAGTTGAAATCCTCGTTTCGTTCACCTATTCATTAAAATAGAGAAAGCATATTTGCAACTTTCGCAAAGATCCCTATGCATTATTCTATGGTGAATGAAGTGAGTCTTTATGTGACTAGATTGCTTGAAAAACATAAAACATGTAGCCACATTGTCACATTCTCCTATAAACATTTGTTCTTTTTTGGTTGTAAAAAACGTCCTCATCTTGAAAGGTGCACGTTATCGGACGGCGAGATTTCAGAAGGGCGCAATGAATTCTATTTCCATAAGAACTAATTTTTCAATTCACATGTTATGATTTCACGTCCCGTTTCAGCAAATACAGCTGTGCTAACGTTTGTGCACATATTCTTTTGTTGACATAGTCTTGTTCGTATTGGCGCTTTACGGTTCCGATTCAAAAACGTGATGGATGCGCATTCATATTATTGTCTCAACCATCCATATGATCAACGTTTACTTTGATTACGCATTGTTTGCGATTCATCCGTTGTTACCTTTCGTTATTCTGCCGTCAACTAAATCTAAGAAACGGATGTCGTTTCTCATTTAACAGTTATCATTTTTGTAGATGATCAAAGGAGCCATCGACCGTGAACGAGTTCACAATTTCGCATGCGAGATGAGAATACCTAAAATTATGCAACATTTTGCGCTAAATGCTTAGTTCCAATGACAGTGTGATGCACTGTTTGTTCTAAATTCAAGGCTAATCGAGTCACTGGCGTGAGATATCAAGCAAAAAAGAGTTAAATTTACACCGTTTAAAAGTAAAATCAGATTGACTGTGACAAAAGTAACGACGTGACTTTCACTAGAGATTGTTCTCAAGACTTCCTTGAACACCACAGGAAGTTCGCACTCTTGTTCCTCTACTTATTGATTTTGGGACTTCAGAGGCTCAGACAGATAGACAATCAAGGTGGAATTTCGCGGACTGAGAGACTTTTCCAAGTATAACGAGGCCGGAGTGGAGATTTGATGGACAAAATTCTCCGGAATCCTTCTCACCTTCTGCTTTGTTGCATCTACTTCCATCTCCACTTCTATCTATCTCTAAATCTACCCCTACTTCTATTTCTACTTCTGTCTCTATCTTTACCTCTACCTTTACCCACCTCTAACTCTATCTATATTCAAATCTATATCTATATCTTTATCTCTTCCTCTCTCTATCTCCACTTCCCTATCTATCTAACTATCCATATCTGTGTTACGCAGCAAATTTGTTATGAGTTTTCTGATAGTGCGATGAAAAATATTATTGGGGTTGTGCATTATCATAATCCTAATTCCAATCACCTTCAATTTCTGGCTTTTCTGAATTAATGCCGCCACAGTCAACACGCCACCTTCGGCACTGTAGCTGCACTCGATTAAATCCTACTGCAAATACTAGGCCACTTTCAGGATCTTCTGGGGTATTACCGAGACATATCTCCATTTGAAAAGAATATAAGGGAGGTTTTGAAGAACACGGTTAATAGTCGATTCAACTTGACTGCATAGTGAAATTAATCTTTTGTGCTGTGTAAACACATTTCTTTACAGTACACACTTTACGAATGAATTTTTCTTCATTGATTTTCATTATTTTCCATCCCCTCATATTTTCATTTCCTCTGTTTAAGTGGGGATGATGGAAATGTTTGTTGAGATCATATGTTCGAACTATTACTTGCGGATGCATGATTATAGAAGTTTTGATGTTTAAATAGAAGCTTTTCTGTATCGCAATAAAGCTGAAATAATCACTGCGAGATGCAATGTTAATAATGAGGACATTTATCTTCAAACAGAAACGGATTAATTCAACAGTATTTCATTGCTTTAAACAATATCTAAACTTTCTTTTCTCTATATTCTTTTCGATGGGCAGCATTCTAATCAAGCGGAGTTTATGTGAATGTGTTTGCGCATACATTTGTGCGTATGTTTTGCGTGTTTCTAATTGCACGTATAATTGCACTAAAATTCTGAAGCAACAAAAATATTTGCTCTAAATAAATGCAACTCTAAGTTGTGTTAATGAAGACAGTAATTAAACAAATCGAACACAGTTTTGGAAACCAATTATCAAATTAGCCATCGTGTTTGATTGACTTTACAGTATTTAATCCTTCCGGAATCGAAAATTTTCTTTGCTTCCTCAAAGTTAGGTAATTTCAAACTGTAACAAATTTTGCTTCTTATCGCCATTGATGCCAGCTGATCGAAAACTTGAACCTATAGCAGCTAATAGGTTAGACAAGGGAACATATTATACCAACCAGACCTTACGGCTGTTGTGTGATGACAGGTAAATCGGCCGCAAAATCTGCACATTGGAAAAAACAAATTCCTTGAACATGGAGAACAACGCAGAAAATTGATGTCTGTAAAAAAAGGAACTTATGAAAGCGTAGAAGATGCAGGTTTTTTATCCACTGCAATACGTTTCGCGCGATCCGCGTTGGTAACAGTGATGCTTGCTCGACGCGTCCGGTAGCACTTCCGCTTGAGTGCACCAATGCGATGTGCAATCAGCACATCGACGTAGTGGAAAGTTTACAATCTATTCTACGTGCCATCTAGCGTATTGTGAAGTTTGTATGTTTAATGTTTGTAAATGGTGCTGGTTGGTGCGATGAGTGGGCAAGATTCAAAACTGCTTGGTGATATGAGTATGTAAATCAGCTACAACTTATACAATGATTCCATTCAAATGGCAATAAACTCTACTGGTTTATGGGCTGTTTTCCACGCGTCTCGCTCAGAGTACGATGTTTACCAAAAATCACTTTCCACTGAGCACTATCCGCTGTTTATCGCTCTGTGAACACATTTCACGGAAAATCCATTCATAGAGCGCGTAATCGCAATACAGGGATATTTAAAAGTGCTCATCAACAGATACTGTTCAGATTTCATTGCTTAGCGGTGCAATGTCATGTTTAGCACCTCTCAACTTATACTCGTATTTGACTGATAATGCATTCATTGATAAGGTGGTTGATAATGTCTCCACAAATAACAATAGTTATTCATCTCACTTTCTTCTAGCGTCGTGCATTCTTTTCGTCGTCATATTTATTATGCTACTTTTGCTCAAACATCGCTTTTCTATTTCGGCTTTTAAGAATTTTGAGCATTTTTGTTCTTATGATTCTTCATCCGTGCAAATTCATTTATGCAGTTGCTGTGCAAATTAAAAAGTAAGTTATCGAGTGTATGATATTGCAACAGACGTTTTACCTTCCACTGGCTATTCTTTTTCGTTTCTTTTTTTTTGAATGCTCCAGATTAAAATCAAAAATTCAGCATTTGCAGCGATATTCTAATGAAAAAATGATGAATAAATTTTAGAGCTCCGTAATTAAATGCGGTAAGTTAGCAAAAGTGAGCACCATCCTAAGGAGTCTTTTTATTTCGTGAGGAAGAATCCTTGTTTCTTGGAGTCAGTTTTTGTTCTTAGATCAAAGAATAGGACTAACTGCTCTCATCTTACCGTTAACTACTGCTTTAAGATATCTGCAGCGTTAAAAAAAGCCTGACTTCATCTCGCACTCAACTATTACGATGACTTTGATAATCGTGAGGATGAGGAGTCTTTATAGATCATTTTGATGATATTATTGATGTTGTTAGTCTTCTTTCGAGGAAAAGTTCATTAAGATAGCATCGAATAAATAAATTTGTGAAAACAGAATATAAACAAAACAGAGATCGAAAAAGAAGTAAAAAAGAGGGAAATTTTTCAGAATGGAGTAACCACTTCTTTTATTAGTTCTATTAATTTAGCTACAGAATTTCAACATTTTCAAAATCTTCCCACACAAACAGGTTAGTTAACTGGATTTTGGGAATTTTCAAGTTTCTTAACGCGTTTTTCCTCGTCACCTAGTTGATTGTTAGTGAATAGTTGAAAGGCACTTCTTCTAATATTGTGGCGATATCGCTGACAAAGAAAACACAGCCGTATGCACATGCATTCGTTAAAATTGAATCGAAATCCCATATGCCAATGTTGCAACATTAGCCACCCAGCCAATGAGCAGGTATGATGCCAATGAGTTAAAAAAACTATATCGCATTGTTCTCTTATCATTTCAACAAGTTCTCACCTTTGGAGAGAATTATTGATATTGTTGAGTAGGTGCGGAAAAAAGATTATATTCGGTCATGTCATTTTGACTTCAATTTGTTCAGAGCAGAAGGTCTAAATTTGAAACATTTACGAAACTCTACTGCTCCACTTGACCTCGTTCACGTTTTGTGCTTAATGCTTTCGAATATCTGTGCAAAGAAATACAGAAACTCGATTATCCTGTTGGTCCCCCATCATAAATGACCAGCAGTCCTCGATAATTCATAAACTTTGTCAACTTTAAATTCTTCATGTAATGATCAGTATATATGTTGTCCAGAGTGTAAGTGGAGGTTGCGGGATGAGCCTCAAGAAGGATGTACTTTCGATTCGGCTTGATGTGAGTGTACGCATGTCTTCAAGCAAACTACGTCACCCCTCGCATTGTTTGAGTATAAACAAACTGCGTCATTCGGCGTCATCCAACTTCAATGACTCTCATTTGCATTGGAAGCATATGAACGAAAGCACATCGCGTCAGCTGATTGCCGCGCAACTCGATATCCAAGTTGGGCGCTGCCGGATTTGACTTTCCCACATCCGTCACTAATTGCGCTGCCATTTTGTTGACTAGAATTTACCTGAACCGCTACTAGCACTCGAAGTCATCTCAATCGATGAACACATGACTTGTTTTTTGAGAAAAAAATCTCATATACGCATAAGCGGTGTGCCGATATTTGGATAATGCTGTAATGCACTGATAAAAGATCCATATCGATTTCTGTTCATTATGCTTATAACTATTACAAGTGGGATAGGCTTGACTGCAAATCATCGCATGCTTACATATGCTAAATTGAGGAATTTGATAGCGTTGAAAATTAGTGCGAAAGAACCTCATGCGGAATGGCTGCGGGAGATGATGTAACAAATTGTTTTAGACGCGTCCAGTGGAGCAATGAGGCGAACAACTGAATCGACGAATCGCATTAATGAAAATGAACCGCATAACACGAACGCTGTTCCCTTAATTAGACCGACTAATTAATTTCCCTCAAAGAGTTCCACAATTATAAGACTAAAATACACTTCTTTTATAGTCTCCGGTAAAGAAAGATTAACGGATTGTGCGAATCATAGTATCGTCGTTGTTGATGTTGCAGCTTTCGGAGAAAATCAATGAGAAAATGGAACGAGGTATTGAACAGATCATCACCTGTGCAAGTGACGCGTGAGATGCATGAATCAACTGCTGCAGCAACTTTATCTAGTTGAGGTTTCTGTACCTCATTTGCAATGTTCGAATTCGCACACATTATGCTCCAAATTATGTCACTTGAGTGGCGATTTTCAACACAACTAAAAATGCTCATTTTTTCACAGTGTGACATCAAATTTTCAATCCAAACTATTTAAGCGGAATATCACTGCTGCAATGGAAATCATCAGGCGAAGAGCTTGCTCACTATAGTAGCAAAATTCAAGTTTAAGAATCGAATTTCCCTCCATCTCCATTTTAAAGTATTTAACAAATTGAATAAGTTTACCAATCGCATTCCTAAGAGATATGAGCGAATCCTAGATGCTTCTTCCAGATTACGCTTACGAAGGTTGATCACATTTCAAGATCAAAAGCGCTCCCAAAACGTATGTCGTTGAATGATATTTCATTCATAGTATGCTAGCTTGTACAATTAGTTTATAACTAAAAAATATTGCAACTGAGGTTCATCTCGATGCTCGGGTGTGCATTCTAATATCGAATAATATCTCTCATTCTCATATGAATAGCTGAGCGTCATAGCCGTCAAATACTTAACAGCATCATAGAACACTAAAAATTCGATGTTTGTGAAGTGTTCCACCGTATTAGTATTTAAGAAGGGATACTTGCAGAGCTCGAAGCTTATGTGCGAATTATGCTAGCAGCTACTCCCTGCACAAATTAAGCTAGTCTTTGCTACTCTTAGCTGATAAGAGCGATAAGTTGAAGCTACGTAGTATGTCTATTGGTGCATGCACCCCAAGGTGTAGGCAATATTGGATGATTCCTAATGCATCGTTGATCGATCGCTGCTCGGAGAGAAAGAGCCCTTCTGGGCATATTGTTCATCCGACCACCTTCAGCATTCACAGGCTTTTTTGGTGCTCACATGTGGAATTCTCAGTCGCTCTTGTTGTTTCCGTTGCAAAATCCGTCAGCTGTGATGAGAGCATACTCGATACTCAACACATTTTTTCCACTATCGCTCAACATTTTTCACTCAGAGAACCAAAGCGATACGTATCTCTCATTTGTTGCACAAAATACATTTCCACAAAGCAAAAAAGTCAACAGTTGGAGGATCGAAAGTATTGGGTGCTGTTCCTTTCGAATTACATTTTTGCTTGAGTGGCACAAACTAACAAAGCAAAAAGAGTTAAGTATTGCGCTAAATTACTTGAACGCATTTGTACCTTGTCTTTCTCGATTACGCTTACTATGTTTGAGAGATCTAACAAATCTCTATAGAAAATTTTTGCATTCCTATACAACACTAGTTTCTCAGTTCTTATAACCACTGTTGTGATCACTGTTATGGTTCTTGGACGATCGACTTTTGTAGAGTTATTATTTCAGAGCCTACCTGGACGATCGGTTGTTCCAACATGAGAGTGTAAAACAGTTATGCAGTGTTCTAATGAATAATTCTCGAGTCTATGCAGGGTACCTGTCCCTTCCATTAAAGTCAAATGTTGTTTTTTTTTTGGAAGTGACTGAGAAGCTAGTCACTGCAATAAAATTATAAAAATCCGCTGACGAGGCAGTAAACAGTAAAAACAATCGTAACTGTTTGTAACAAATTGGTTGCCTAAACGCGCATTAAGCATCCGAATCAGAATTCGCCAATGTGATGGCTCGATTTTCCACGCGCACCTATTGTTGCAGAAGGTGAGCTTAGTGGCACACACGTAGCAGACCACTATCTTCGTGCAATGCATTATATCATGTCTACTATGCAGCATAAGCTTAATTCACATTATTTATTGGAGTATTTGTGCCAGGTGTGCACATGCTGCATATGTAGCTGTAAAGTAAATGAGTGATGCACTGAACAGCGATGCATCTCAGATGCGTCACTTTTTACGATATTCGCTTTTGGAAGTCGTTATATAGGCGTGTTATTAATGGAGATTCTCTAGACTTCGAGCAATTTTTGCTTAGGCCAACACTGCACTTCACACATTTCTGGGCATCTTTTTTCCCTTTGTTGCCTATGGTGTTGAAGCGATAATGTAAAGTCTGTGAAATTCTTCAACATATGCGACGGAATATTTAGTTCGTTGTTGCGAGAAAAATGCTCATATAGCAACCTTGATGTTCACCGCACGCAAGCTTCGGCCATTCTTGCAGGATATCCTCAAGCTAAGCACCGGATGTATATTAGCGTAAATGAGATATAAAAAGTGCATAAACGGTGCTTAGATGTGTTGCTCTTTTCTCTATCGCCTTCGCCTTCTCTCCTTGCTTCCTTTGCTCCCTCTCTCTTTTTCTTTGCTCCCTTTTTCTATCCCTTTCGCATAAAAATATACACACACACATATGATCAACTTATCAACTTTGAAAGAAGCTGAATAATTGATGCTGCTTTAGCATAAGAAGTTCGCGGTGAATGATGGAGCTTTTTTCGTGCCGCTGAGGCTCCACACTGTTGTTGGTTTTGCTCCGGACTTAATAAAGATGCGTTTATTTGTGTTTTTTTTTGTACGAAAAGAAAACGGAGCAGGTGACCCTCAAATACCATTGCAATGCTCGAGTCGGATTCTTTCACAAGCCGGCTCTAGTAGCAGAAATAAGACATGTTTGTGCTGTGCTCGCTACCAGTGATTTTATGGGATCTTTTCCGCGACTTTTAAAGATCCCCATAATGTGCGGTAGTCCAAATTTTATAAGCTATCTCACTTTAGCTGATTCAATCATTTAGTGCTTATTATTTTGTGTCAAACATTTCAACTGTTTAAGAAATATATTCGTGCACATCAGAAGTAAGCTGCGATTAAGTTAGATAAATAGACTTTCCGCAATCTCAAACTCAACTCCACTGGACACAACATGGCCTGCACTTTAAAGGCCTTTTTGCAAAACTTGAAATCACATGGTGAATCCTTTGTCGTAGCACCGCTCAGAGTCCGTCGTAATATTTCAACTTCGAACATTCACTTGTTCTTAGACTCCCCCTCCACCTTTATTCATTTCATATCGTCATATCACCCAATTTCTAAAAGTTATCATTTTTTTTCATTAAGCGTTTGACAGTACTGAATCTTTCTCAGTTTCTTTTTGCGTTCCTCATCTTTGCCTTTTCGCTTTTTATTCTACTTTCCCTCCAATTTATATCTCATTTTACATTGTCTGTTTGCACAATTCATTTTGCATTTCATGTTGAAACATTCGGTCCCCTCATATCATTTCTTCGTGTAATACTCTCCGCCCGAACAGGGCCAATATTAGTGGTCTCAAAAGAAAAGCTTACAAAAGTTGATGATGGCAACTCTGAATCGAAACGGTGCGCAACCTGCAGTGAATAAAATATGATTTTTTAACCCGTAAAGCCATAATCAAGTACATTTACAAACACATAAAACGAAACCGTTTTTTCTCATCATACAAGGTGTCTCATGATGGCTCTGCGAGTCAAAATTCGTGTTTATAAGCGAACTTCATTCATTGTTTATTGCGTTTATATTGATCCGATTTAGTGTTGCTAATATATCACCCGAAATGCACCTGTCAATACTATTGTGCTTACACACGATTATAAAAACGATTTGTATGCATGTAACGGGATTTCAATTTAACTCTAGTAAAGCTTTATCGAGAGCAGTTGACAGCCACGTCGATTCATTCACGAAGTTCATTTATAACTTTAAAAAAATTCCGTTTCTAATTAAATACTCGATGTTTGTATTGTTTGTAGATGCACTTTAACTTGTTTAATGCTGTCTTAAGGCATTCTCGCTAGCACGCTGAAAGATGTGAGCGCGGCTTATGGGCGTACCCATCTTCGACTCACTCAAGCACATCAATAAACAACCTTCACTACCTTCACTACACTCCTCGTGAAAATGATGCCATGAAATGTGCTTTCTATAAACAACAATCTAAAAGAGCCTCTAACTCATGCTGACGTGGCAGTCAAACAGAGGCTGAAATACGCAATTTCCATGACGTATCATCAAAGCAAATGTGCCTATAAACAAAGCTTTTATCTTGGTAAAAGAAGTGTAATGAGTACGGAAACTTGGTGTACTGTTGGAGATAGGAGGATGTAGAGATAAAGAATCGAGTTGAATGGATAAAACAAGTCCAACGTTCGAGCTCATATAAATTTTTCAGTAGTGTAATTGTTATTGCTTACATGGTGGAAAGATTTTATGGTGGAAGCAAAGAAATTCAGCGGCAACGCTGTGAGCGGTATACTAGTAATAATTAATTTGGATTTATTATAGAATAATGTCGTCTGTAGAATCCTGAAGAATCGCCAAAAAGCGAGTTTGAAACCGATTATTTGTTATGATCTTCATTGAATAGAGTAGTTTATTCAGCAAGATTCTACTAATAGTATGATTTTCCAGGATTAACAGCTCATCTCTTATGTGATCGGTTCCTATATATTTCTAATATTAACAAACTAGCACATGCAATAACGAGAAAGGGTTTAGAAACTGAGTTATAACGTTGCAAAACTCTAGGCTATTTAAATTTTTGAGGTTCGGCAATGGCTAGTGCCAAAACGAAAAAAAAAATGCATTGTTGACGGACATCATAAGAGCGTCATGTTATCATGTGAAGTTGTTTGGTTTATGATATGATACTGCTTTATTCTGACGGTGCTCTAATCAGGCAACGTTCAACAGCACCCACCTCGTTCCTCACAAACGGTGCTGCGATCCAAAATCTCTTTCTATTTGGGAAAGCGCTGTTTAATTTTCCAACTATCGTTGTTTTCCGCTATATTGTTTTCAGCACTGAAATGCGCTTTACGGAAGCGGTTTCTGCGGTGCTGATCATGTTGTCTGATAGTAGAGCAGTTTAATAGTTTCGATAATAGCAAGAACGAATTCGGTGCTAAAAAGTCCATAGCGCACTCTTTCTCAGTTTCTCTCTTTTTTTGACTAGAAAGATCAATGTTTTCTTTATTTGAAAGCAACCTTCACTTTATGAATATGGCTGAATTAATTATCTATTATAATGCAGAAACGCCATTCAGCAGTAACTTCGGTACACTTTTGTCAAATATAAGAAGTTCGTTTATTTCAAAAAAAGCAAGGCATAAAGAGGAGGACGACGCGACACGGCCACAACCGTGTCGCGTCGTCCTCCTCTTTCATGTTTGAATACTAAGCGGCTTCTTATTTTTGGCCAAATGACTGAAGTAACTGAGGTTTATTTCCTGGGTGAAATCAGATGACTCAAGTTTATTTCCTGGCATTTCCAGGATTCGCACCTACTCTGTGCTAAATAGATCGGACCGTGAAGGGAGTCATCACATGCGATTTTTGTGCAGAACGCTTATTAATTAGAATTTTTTGTTATCAAGAATCAATTGTTGAGCGTTCTCTTACCCTACATTTATATGTCACATTTCAATGATTCTACGTTGATCAAACACAAATAAAATCTTGATTTAGACGCTTCTGACAACTGGTAGCTTTCTTCCGCTTCCTCACCTCCATTTTGAGATCTCGCCCCGCATAGATTTGCTCTATGGATGGTTTATTCGCCTTTGTTGAGGTCGCATGGGTAAGTTTCTGCGTACAACCATGAGTCTTCTATACGGCACTTAGCCTACAGGAGTATAGGCCATAGGCCACATTGAACGGTATGTGTAACATGTCGCAGTTTTGAGTGTGAAGCAAATGAGGGGAAGGAAGGGGAGGGAGACAGGAGAAGGTAGATAGAGAGAGCGGAAACGAGTGTGCAACGTTAGCTGAAATGAGTTCGCAAAGTGACAGCATTAGCGAGGGTCTCGTTAGCGTTGACATGTTGTTATCGATACCGCTCACTCTCACTACTACTCACATGGCGCATTTATCAAATGTGGTGCAGCTAAAAATAACCATTTAACTATTAACCTTTTCTGCTTTCCATCATTCCGCTACGATTTACAGCTTCGACAACCTATTATTGTTTTTGATAATGGTATGCGGGAGGTAAATCAAGTTCTCCTCGTAGGATTGAAAGCTTCTTTACCTGCCTTCCTTCTCCATCCTCCACAATCCCCCCTCCCCTCCCGTGTTTGGTAACATTCATCCTCTGAAGCCAATAGTCGTTGCTCGAATGTGCCGTTGGCTGCTGGTGATAGTGATGGGCATAACAACACAATTTTTTGCCCCTTTCGCACGCCTTCAACACCTCTTCAAAAGAAAATAGCATTTAATACAAGCATATTGCAGCAGTAATATTTGAAGAAAAACATTCTGTGCTTTGAAGCATGTCCCTACTTAAAAAGCATTAAATCAGATCGATTGAATGCAGTGGTTAAAACATCATCTGCTCGGTGTTTGTTTGCTGTGAAATTCGCTCTCCTTTCTTATGCGTCTTCCAAAAAGCATCTTGCTTGTGCCGCCAGCGAATATTGGCACTTTTTTAACAATTATATTCTTTGATCACGTAGTTCAATTGTGTCCGCTGTATAAAACTAACGGTCGCATATGATGAGACACGAAATGAATGCACCATCCTCGCGAGAGGGAAATCGTTTATGGAATGAGAGAGAGAGAGAGAGAGAGAGAGAGAGAGAGAGAAGAAAAAGAAAGGCGGACAAAAGGAAGGAAAAAAGGGAGAGAAGGAGAGTGAAGAGCGAGAAAAAGGGAAATAAACAGAAAGCGAAAAAGAACGGGAGAAAGAGAAAAAGAGAGAGAAGGGAAAAAGACAAAGGAAAGAGAGAGAAAGGTAGAGATAGGGAGAAGATGAGGGAAAAAGAAGGAGAAAAAAAGGAAGAGAGAGAAGAAGAAAAAGAAAGAGTAGTCTTATGTGTATGTACATGCATGCTTGATGCATTCATTTCAACAGCTGGACAGTTACAGGTGTAAAATTTAGCGCCATAAACTGCGTTCCTCTTCTTTCTTTTGAACATTTTCTCGATAATCAAAAAAAAAACTTCAAAATTTAGCAAGAGATAATGGTAAGTATGGAGATCTAATGAGTGCGGTAAATTTCTCTACAATTGTGCTGTAGGAACGACACTCTGTAACACAAATTTAGTGCCAAATGTGACAATGAGTTCTAGCAGCACAATTTGCGTTCCTATGAATTCCTAGGTGGGCGATACAAAGCGCATTTTCGGATTAAATGTAGCGAGATATGTGGTTGATGAGTGTAACGCAGTTTTTTTGATGATCGAATGTTCCGGTCTACTACGATGTTCCCATCAGTTATTGCATTGCTCAATGATGTTCTCATAGCTTTCATGTGCATCTGCTAGTGCATTCGTACTGACGGCTAGTATTGGTGTTTCTACACTGAAACGTTCAATTATATAGAACTGTCGCATTACATTGCTCTAGGTCATATCGCCTATGTTCGTTTTCATTATGTTTCAAAGAAAATGCACTGGGAAGATTTGTAGGAATGATAAACATTTATAAGGAGAATGCATGAGCAACTGTTCGTAGACTCTAATTTTGTGCAATATTCACATCACATGCTTATTGCATGCAAAGCACCTGTGCATTTTGCTTCTGAAGTCATCACAGCTCTATATGTTGGAGAGAACAAGAATAAAGCGAAGGTAAACTAATTTACTGCTAGAACAACGAATGCGACCGCAAGTGCTTCGATTATTGAGTGAGGCGAGAGCGCATTTGCTGCCTCAACGCAATCCACGACTGGCCATCGCCATACTCGGCCCAGTTGTGGCCGTGTGCTGTGTGCCCACAAATGCATACACTTTCATTTCTAAATTGAGCGCTCTTTTGCACGCGTACACCTTGTCATCGCCTGAACATATAATATTAAGCGTCGATTTTGTTGCGACGCATCTTTACTAATCAACTTTTCGCATCTCATCTTTCATTAGTCGTTATCAATTCGCATCCATTTCGAATTTGTGTTGTCGTTCTTCGTTCTTTGACGGTGTATAGCTGTGAGCCATTGAACTTAGCCTCCAATACGCTCCAATTGATCCTGCATTAATGTTTGAGATTAAATACAGAATTGCGAAAATAATTGGTTCGGACTGTATCGCAAGAGCGATCTAAATGAGTGAGACCCACACATTGTGCTCTTCTGGATGTCCTTCAAATAGTGGACTAAGGAAATGGACTCGAACTAGCCATAATTCGTATAATGGTCAGACGCCTCATAATTCTGCCTTGAATGCTGATTTTTGCAATATCATAGGCGATTTGAAGAGAGATCCTACTAGTTGCACGAAGTTAGTTGCACGAAACAACTCTCCATAAAATATATTGAATACACTCGAAAGGTGATTTTCAACATAAGGAAATGAGAGCAAATGCGAAAATGCGCGATTTAATGTCGTTGCCGAAGGCTAAGAAGCAATGGATATCGTAATTTGTGACGATTCAAGGTCCGCCTCATGTAACGTAATGCTGTCGTCGCTTCAATTGCATTGTTGGTTTATGAGGTATCATAAATCGGTTTCATATGGTTTCCTATAGGCACAGATGAAGTAGCACAACAACTTGTGCTATTTCATCTGTGATCACTGATCGAATGCTACACGTATTCGTTCACCGAAATCGTTTCGCCATGCTCTCTCTCCTTCCGTGTGAAAAATTGTTTAACTTAATGTCGAAAAAAGAAGAGCAAACGGGTCTTTGGTCCGTCTTAATAGAGACAGGTGCTCGTCATTTCCATAGAATAAAAATAGAGAAGTGAACGTTTATTATGCAACATTTCCACTGCCTCTGCAAGTGAACACTAACGATAGAAGCATGTGGCTTTGATCTGATGGATGGTTTGCGTAGATCTGTGGACGATAGATGCCAAAAAAAGCTATTTTTGGATAAATGCGATGCCCTGATGGCATTATCAGGTCAATGTCCCGAAAAAGTTTTCCATCCTATTTGAAAGTGCGGCCGACATTTCCGAGCGGTACTGCAGAGCTAACTAAATGCAGTTTCCAACTGTTGCATGAGCAAGCATGCAAGCAGTAGCAGCAGTTCATTCCTCTCCATAATGACGTCTGTTATTGGATTTGGAAGACGCACTCATGAGTGGACTAAGAGAGAATGCACGACGCGAGAGTGACGAAACGAACGATTCGAGTAAGATGCGTTCGAGAAGCTTCAGAGAGTAGATGATGGCAGCTGCGACGCTCGTAGAAGGAGGCGAAAGGTGTTAGCAAGATAGCGGCTCTAATACCAAACGAAATGCACAGTATCGAATGGAATGTCAAAGGCAAAAATGAACCGCGAAGCAGTGGTCCAGAAACGAGAGAGGTAAATGTCGCATCGCACTAGGGTCGTCTGGACAAGTGAATGCCGATTGACACTAATCGTTGCTTCGAGTTATGTTGGGTTCAGACTACTCATCAAATTCATTAAGAGGGTTCTTAGTGACAACGAACTATATGAAAGCAACATAGTTCTATTTTTCACTTCTTCTCTGTCGCTGTTTGCATTATTCTCGAGTGATTTCTACGGGCTGTCCTACTAAATGCGAAGATAACTATGAAAGTTTTCATGCGGTATTTTTTATTTGATGCGTAAAAGTTTCGTGTGGTATACCGTTCGCTTTGACGCCTTCTTTCCCTATTGTATTTTCAAACCGTGTTCGTGTTCACCTGATATTGCGTCAACAAGTCCACAATTTATACCATGAACATTTTTTAAACGCGGACTTTCTGCATTGGGCATTTCCGTCCGTGTCGAGAAAGAAACGAGTTTGTTTTTGAAAGTCCAAAATTTGTGGTGTGAAAATCGCACATCCTTCTCTGATTTCGGCAAAGAGCTTAAAACAATCGTTTATTGTTTTATAACTCGTTGTATTACAAACTGAACGAAGATTAATGATAGATTTCTTTAAAAAGCCGTATATTCAAACGAAAGCATGTTACATTCGTCGTGAATTTGCAAAATCGATTTGTTCATGAAATGCTCGCGAAATTCGTTGCTATTTTGCCTGATGGCAATTCAGCGTTAGTTGAAGACTACAACTGACAAAAAAAGTGCCGAGATTTAGTAAAAAAAGAACTAGAGCCAAGCTTTGATATAAGTAGGCGATCGTTTTGTATTTGCAGCATAGAGCTTATGCAAAATGATTACGAGTAGCAACGGCGTAATTGACAGACTCATTACCGTGGTGGCTACGAGACTGCTGCAGCTAACTGCTAGCGAATGCAAAGGCAGCGCTGCAGCTGATGCATATATGCGCATCGCAACGCATTGCGTCGTTCCGCATCTCTCCAGGCGACCGTTCGCGACGTTGTTCATCTTTACAACCACTGCCTTCATTATAAAACCAACGAACAAAAAAGTTCTCGCATTTGTCGACTCTAAGGATATTTCCTTCTGAGGGCCACACATCCATTTGTTTATAGCCGTCTTTTCAAGCAAATACTGCGTTTCTTTTCTTGCTCCACGTTTTTTGGTTTTTTAACAGCTCAGTGACGTTACTGGCTTCGCGTGAAAACTCAGTCTCAATTTTCAAACTTTTTGTCTACCTTCTTACTTGTAATACTCAGTGACGTTGGCAGTTGCTCAAACTTGGTAAATTGAACTTGCGCACTTTCACTGTCACGGCAAATTCGATCATCTCTCATGTTTTATCTACATTAGGTGTTCCATTATTGCTGCGCTTTGATGGCAAAGATTACAGGCTAAGTCAATTAGTACCTTATAAATAAAAATGCGGGATTTGCATGTTTATCAAGCTGCATCATCTATAATCGCTTCTTTTTTACATTTTCCGTTTTTATGTTCATAGTGCAACAGAGTTGAGATTTAAATGCTGATATGTTCTCGAAAAGGGCATTTGCGAAAGTGAATGCTCATTGAGAAAAAAAATGTAATATGTTGATGAATGACGAAGAACCACCACTCGTCGCATTGTTCAAATGTATATGCTCACTAGCACGGTGAAACGGTCTCACTTCTTGGTGGATTGGCAGCGAATTCTACATGTCACAGTACGAACGTGCCCTTTTCTGTATAGGTTAATGCGGCAATGAAAGGCCGCAAACGATTAGGAACGTTCTCTCAGCTTCAGTTCGTATTTGAATTGTATCTGGATATATCGTATCCTTCATCACGTTTTACTTGCATTTCGATTGGCATTCACCAATGGTTTGTTAACGAAATTTATAAAGTTTTATTATCTGAAATCGTTGTAAAGTCCGCTATCATTGCTTACTAAAAATGTTGACATTTTCAAGGGGACGTTTTGAAGGTTCTCTCGCGATTCACGTTTTATATTTCCACTCACAATTTTTATGAATGAAGAATCTAGTTTTCAGTAAATAGGATACACTGTAAATATAAATGCAAAGAGAAATCTACATGCGCAGTTTTATTTACTAATATATTTCATAGCTGTATAGTTTTGTATTCAAGCTAACTGTGTATGTCGTTTGTTGAAATACGTCGAGTTTTCAGGTTCATTATGCACTGACTGAAGTGAACAATGAATGTTGCAATTTTCTGCAAGACTGCTTCAAAGACTTCAGCAGTATTGTTGCAACGTTCCACATTGCATCCACTTATACAGTACATCGACAAGAAAGAGTCGCATATATTGTCTGTAATGCGATCGAAAACTGTTTTATTGACACATCCACTCGGTTCTCCAAATAAGGATGTGTGGATATGCGAGCTTCAGTTCACATCAGTATTGTTTGCACATTTGTTCCAAAGAGATCGCTCAATAGTTACTCAGCCAGCACATTGATTTGAGGTCAGAGATCAAATCCACCTGCTGTAATTTTATGTCTCTTCCTCTAGCGAATTCCTGTTTTCGCCGTTCTGTTATTTACGGAGTCTTTTTTAATTAACTGTATGTGTTCGCTGCTTTATTGAAGGGAAATGCTTTTAAACTTCAGAAACAACTGAGTTTGTTATGAGACAAATTGACACTTACATTTTTTTTCATGAAATCGTAATCATGCTCTCTATTTTTTTGAACTCTACTATATTTGACGCATATCTAAACAGTTAAACTTCCTGAAATTTTCGGGATTCACATCTCGGAGGGATTTGCTACGATCAGGTGATCTGGTTGTGTACGCAGCGAATAGAAGCGCGATTTATGGAAGTGGGCGGCGCAAAGCTAAAACAACCAACTTTTCCCTTCCGGGCCGCAGTTTTCAAATAATGCCACGAGGAGGCACATTGCGGTTTCGTGTGAGCGTGAGTGGCCGCAGCTGCCGTGCAAGGCATACTCCCATGCGACGCATACGTGAACATGCATCGGAATCACGTCAGAACGGAAAATTCGAGAAGAGCGCTCGCCTTTTGCTACTGTTGCTTTTATCACCGCCTATAAGACACTAGCCTCTATTTGATGTGGTATGGACAGCGTGCTTATCCAGCTTAACGGCTCAATCCATTAGAAATGGATCATCTCACTTAACTCCCTCACCTCAATGCTCATATCCTTTACGTTGCGCTGTTTAGCGCGTTTGCAGAAAAGCACCGTTGATTAACGCCATACATTTCTCGTTAAACATTTAAGCGCTTAATTTCGAGGTTCCACTGATCAGATTTCACGACGATAATTGAAAATTCCAAGCTGAATAATGTGAGTTCTTTTTACACTCACTGAAGGCGACCGAGTGTCATTGCTCTGTTTTTCTTATAAAACAATGAACTCTGTTCAATGTCGATTACTTTTTCCAACATAAACGTCTCATGTAGGAAATTACTGATAGCATTTTTATGTATGCTTATTCGATGCGTAATCAAAACGGTCGTCTCCAATAGGCAGCATCACAAACCGCCTCTCTTGTTGGATACCCGAAAGCTATAGACGTTGTTGAACGCACGCTGATGTAAGGTCTCTGACATAAACTAATGTTTATACATTGACTAAGCGATGCTTCTCATAAAGACGCTTCCTTTAGAATGCGGCCCTAATATATGGCTTATAAAGGAGAAAAAAATTTGGGGTTGCCGAGAAATGCAGCATTTAAGGTGATATGCTAAGCAGTTAGCCGTAATGCCATGTTATGTTCAGATGCGGAATTAAGTGAGAGATGTCACCTTGAATATTTCGTTTTCAGCGTAGTATTTTGTTGCGTTTTGCAAAGCGAAAGCCGATTCCTTCAACGAAAGTGGCTTTCCCACTATGCAGGTGTCGCTCGCCATTTAGTATCACGCGTTTCGGACATTCAGTTCACGAGAGTCGAAGCTAACCGCAGTCTTCATCTGCTTCCATGATCAGAAAATAGTATTTCTAAGAGCACATTATCATTTTGCTAATAATAAGCTTAAATTCGCAAAAAATCAACTCAACTCGGGTTTCGACCCCAGTAGGTTTTTTCCTATTCGTAGACACTCGTAAAAGTTTCTGATAAAAATCCATCGAAATTTTGCCCACATTGGTGTATATATTATTAGAAAGTTGGGAATGCCATAATTTGTTACTTGTGGTAACTCATTTCGCTGAAAATAATGCCTTTCGTCTGCGTGCCTGTAGACTGTCTTAAAAGTGCTACATGAAAGCGGGTCCAAGGGATCGCATTCAAAAACTGCAGGCGCAAAAAGCTGGCATAAATGTTAGTTTGGCTGGACCACCTACATTTTGCCAGAGTGAAATAGCATCGATAATTGAATGTATAATTGGGTGAAAGGGTTTCTTAGCCGTAGAGCGTGTCTCTAACGAAATCGGCAACATTGGGGGGAGGGGGGAAAGTCTGGAGAGAGGGGCGGGGACAGGCGATCATTAAAGCCCCGCGTAGGGTGGTCAAACATCCGCCATCTCAACTTGCAAATAGATACGTAGGAAGCAGTCACTTCATTCATCCGCAAATCTCTTACGTAGTTGCGTAGGCGTCGTATAACGTTTACTGCTGGCGTATCGCATTGGGCGGAGCTAATCGGAAGCTAGCGAACGAGCAAAAGAGCTTGATGTCGAAGAGCGCGAAGACAGTAAATGCCGCAAAGAGGCGGGTTAAGTGGAGAGCATAGACGAGAGAAGTAAGAATGAAAGAGTGGTGCCGGCTCGAGGCCTTCCTTGAAGCCATTGATCGCAAGCTTCGGTCGCCGGTGCTGTTGTCGTTTGTGATCGGAGGCACTAATTTGGGCAGCCAGCTTATCAAGATTCAGTTCCAGAAATCGCGACGTTGTTACGTACCCCGACGAAACATGCGGAAGCCCCTTCTTAGTAAAGAACTCTCAATGAAAGCGGTAAGCATTAATGTCAGTCTAAGCTTCACCACTGTTGCACCTCTCATCGGCTACATCTTCGAGAGTTTTATCGTTGGTACTAGCATTTCAAAAGTGCTGTTTTCAATTGATGTCATTGATTACTCGTGCAAAATGCTCTCTTCGCCTGTACGCCTATTTCATAAAAATGCGGCGTGTTCAGCTCAGCAACGTTAACGAATATTTGCTAGAGTAATATTTGTTTATTTTAAATTTCAGCTCAATCCGTCGCCGAGTTCAGCTGCTTCAAAGATGAATGCGGAGGGCAGCTCTCAGATATATTCGCTTGCTAGCACCACCGAACTCAGCTGTGCACAGGTACGTACCTCATTGCAGCATTTTTCTTATTTCAATTTCGATTAATCAAATGCGAAGTTGTGTGCATCGTGCGCTCTTCGTCACTTATTGCACTGATCGAGACACTTTTCTTTCATTTCAAATTATTAAAAGCGAAGTTAATAACACGCTAATGTGCACCTTTGCCTTCTAATTGTTTCCTCTATGCTGTTACCATATAAAGCACGCTTCATGTATTCGTCATCAAACAATTCTCTGTCTGTACTGTCGGCTCGGCGAAACTCTGTTCTCGCTAACTGCAGAATGGCCAATCGCGCAGTTCATAGGGTGCGTTCCTCTTTGTTCTTTCAGTTCTTGTACATTTGTTCCACTTCCAGATGTTCCTTGATCAAATTCACTGATCTTATGCGTTGCACGCGACCACCGATCAAATCCACATTCACCTAGTGTTATTTTTGCTTTATTCAATTGCTCAGAGTGAGGAATAAGTGAACGAAGATGAAGTTCAAAGAAAAAAGTATCCCACTTTGGAATTGATGTCTTCGGTTAACAGTTTAGGTTAAATGTCAATTTATCCAACTAAACTGACAGTTCAAAGTTGCCGGTTAGTTTAGCGGTTCAACTTAGTTACCGACGTTTGCAACTTCAGTCAAAACAGCTGCTGCTTCTCCTGTAGGCAGTAATGTGGCTAGTGAAGGCTGCTTCTGCCGAAGGGATCTTACTTCATATTCACATGACGCTTCTATAAAAGTAAGAGGAGGCGTGGGGTGAGAGAGAAGAGTAGAATGAGGGAGAGTACCTGAAGTGGCGTCATTTATTGATGTGGGAAGTGCGGGAAGGCTGAAGATCAGCGACTCGTATTTCTTCTGAATCTCAATCTGGCTTTTCGTTCATGGCTGTGATGTCAGAATCAGAACTAACGAAATCGCCTGTTTTACAAACGTCAACCATATTTTCGAATGTGCCAATTTAGAAGTGTGAGCGGCATTCCCAAATTTAATGAGCCTCATTCCAGTGCTCAAATTTTGCGTCATTTCGTCTCGTTTCTGTACTGCTCATTCAGAATGTTCAAATCGCAATGCATTCTCCCCCCGTATTTTTTACATTATTCTGTTTTACCTTCAGATATCCGTCTTGTGCTCCATTTCAATGACAAGCACCTATATAACATGGCCATTAATTGCTGTTTTGAATTTCCACTGAATGCTTGCATGAACGGTCGCTTTGATAGAGGCGTATTTTCTTATGGAAATTTCCTCGATATTCAGTGGCCGTAAACCGTCTGGGCGTGGGAGACGCAAAATCGAGTATGTGAAACGACGACGCTAAAAACAGAGCAGCGAATTTCGGCATTCGCCGTTGTTAGTGACATAAAACAGCAAGGATTTTTCTTTTTCCATGCTTTCAAATGTATAAATATGATTGCGTTACATAGCAGGCAGTTTTGACATTGCATCAAAATAGGTTGTTGCAGGTGGAACGGCTTCGTTCGGTGCTGAACGAGCAGGTCGAAATCCACGGTAGGGGAAATTTCCCCACGCTGAGTGTGCGTCTGCACGACCTGATCGTGCGTGTTCGTGATAGTCTTCGTGCAGCCAGCATTGGTCCTAAGCATGTTAAAATGAACGGCGGAGCAGCATCTTATGTTGTTGCCACTGAAGAATTCGCATATTCCGATCTCGATTTGATTTTCCCGATGAGCTTTGAAGGCGAAGACAGCTTCGAAAAAGTAACGTCCTTCGCCACTTATTCGGCAACACTTTCAGTCGTTTGCTATTAAATTCGATTTATTGACTGTTCTATATTAATCACGCGAATCGCTCGCACTTACAGAAACTTTTAGCCACATTTGGAATTTTCTTATATTTGCAGCGAGACACTAACGTTAGCATGGTTATTAAGTTGTATTTGATGAGCACGTCGGCTGCTAATTTTGTAGAGAGTGAGTGGCTTTCTGAAATATTTAATTCGATTATTTCTTCAAAAAATAGTTTCCTAGAAGCAGCGTCTTACAAAGTGGTGTCCTATCTACACGAGCTAAGCACAAATTGCCTACGATGAAATGACCACTTTTATTCAAAAGAGAGTGCATTTTAGGTACGAATCGCAGTTTTCGATGCGCTAGTGCAGCTAATGCCCGATTCGACAAATAAGGAGAAAATCTCAGCCGATACACTCAAAGATATTTACATTCGCAAAATGGTCAAAGTATCCGATGGTGATCGTTGGTCATTATTTTCGTTGCACAACGACTTCGGGCGATGCATCGAGCTGAAGTTCGTTGACAGAATGCGTCGTCAGTTCGAGTTCAGCGTCGACAGTTTCCAGATCACGCTTGATGTACTTCTTGATAGGCCCGATCATCCAAAGCCGATTGTCACTGCTGAAAGCATGTTCGGCGATATCAATAAGGCAAGTATTCTAGCACACCTTTTAAAGGTTTAAAAGGTTCTTGTACGACATGAATCGTGATGGCTATTCCTCATCATTTCCTCCTCTATGAGCTTTGCTGCTCTATGCTAGAGCAGATTTGCATCAAGGAGAAATTTGGAAGCGTACTGTTGAAGCAATATTGCAGGTAGACATTCCAGCAGTATTTGGCGATCAGCTCATCTTATACGTAATATCGCCTTGAGCAAACATATTGCGGTCATTTCAGGCGCTCCAACACCTCAATGAGCGACTCATTGACACGAGGAGGCCGGAAGAGATTCGTGGTGGTGGCCTACTTAAGTATTGCCATTTGCTGACGCGCGGATATAAGGCTGCAAGACCGAACAAATGCCGTCTATTTGAGCGATACATGTGTTCGCGCTTTTTCATTGATTTCCCGGATGTCAATAGCCAGGAAGTCAAGCTGAGGGCTTATCTCGATAACCACTTCGGTACACAGGACCAGGTATGTCTGTGCTTCTTCCTCTGTTCTCTTCGTTTCCTATTCTAAGAGGAAGACTTGCACTCATCAGTCAGCGACGATGTCAACAATAATTGTGCTCAAATCCGCATCCTTTGTTTCCATTTGTCGAATTCATTTGTTGACTGATATTCACCTTTGACCCAAATGACTCCTCAACTATCGCCTAAGGATTCTGGACAAATCCTTTTCCGTGGAAGCAAATACTGCTCCAGAAGGCTACTGTTTTATGAAGTATTATGAGACACACTTTTGATAGCCTCAAAGAAACGCTTTCGCCCTCAGTAAGTCCGTGATGAGGATTCTGTAGAAAGCAGTTTTTTTCTCATTTCCGAAAATACCTATCACGCTTATCTTTTTGTTTTGCACTGAAATGCCTGACTCAGCAAGTTGCAGATATCTCATTTAGAATCACTAATATGTCGTTGATGATGCTTTCGGATAATAGGCACGTTTATTTCAGGCGAAATATGAATATTTGCTGCTGCTTTATCGAGTGATAAGCGAGAGCACCGTTTGTCTGATGTCGCACGAAAGACGTCAAACACTTGCAATGGTCGACCGGCTCGCCTATCAGTTATCGGTGAACATGTACTATCATCAGAGCTGCATGGGCGGCTTTTGTGGACATACTCCTCGTCAAACTCTGCTCTATCTTCCGCCCAATGCTTCTTATTGGATACCAGTTGTATAGGCATTCGTATTCCTAGTCACTGTTACATACTTTCTCGGGTCCATTCGGCTTTTATCATGATTTGTGTCTGTTTTGCTATATGACAAAACCTCATATCTCTTCGACCAGGTTCTCCGCCAACAGTCTGCCGCAGTGCGTCAGCAAGCGGCCTACAGTGGTCGCTGTTTTACATAGGACGTGAACGTGAAAGAGCATTGCACCAAGCAAACACTCCAACGTATATGTGCAGTGCTATGTGCTTGTAGTCGTCACAAGGGAAATGCTGGTTGTTTCCCTTGCAAGTGACCTTTTTGCTGCTTTTGAACCGCCTCTAGCTGTGCGCGTTTCGCAGGAAGGGGGGAGGGGAGTCCTTTACATGACTCATATCAAAGTTGTCCTAAAAAAGAATTTTAGTAAACAAATGCAAGTAATAATTTCTTGTCGGGGCGGCTTGCATTACATACAGCGGCGCCTTGTAGCGGCACAACCGTTAGCACCTACCTAACGCACCTAGCGCTAGTCTACCGGCCTTCCTATATTGTGCGGGGTGTGATCGACGTGTCCACTTTCTGTCTCGTCGCTTTTCCTTCCTTGAATGTTTTTTCAATGGCTTGTTGCCTTTCAGCCCTCTATGGTTCTAAGTGCCTCTCGTTCCCGTATATATACTCTGTACATTTCAGAATGCATATAAGGCAGTGAATTGATTTATAGATGAGGAAATTTCTTTCATAGATTAGAGTTGTTTATTTGTGTTTCATGCCACATCTTGCTGTTTTTCCTCCTTTGTCAATGGGCCACATATATGCGTACATTTTTCTTCCGTCTTCTGTGGTTCATTGAACTTGGTCGGAGTGGAGCTAGCTCTGTGGTGTTTCCAAAAAAATAAAATCCATAAAAACAATATTTGTCAGCGGGTCTGTCTTCTGTCTTCTGTGCTCTCATTGCTCCGCGGTTCATCTGTAGCGCTGCAGATGTTTCATTTATTCGCACATATGCATTATGTAGTTTCTTTTTGCGTCGTTTTCCACCCATACGTGTATGCTGCAAGCAGTAAGCGTAACTTCGCTCTTTTTATTGGAAAGTCGACGTTCTATATGTGTTCTTTTTTTACTGTACACATATATCTGAACCATGTATAATTTCATGTGAACGATTACTAAATCGATTACTGGCTCGTGTGCAGCACTCGGTTTATTCCTGCTCTGTCATCGCAGGGGAACATTTCCGGATGAAAAATAGGGAAGACAATGGCCGCTTGCTAATGAAGTCGTTGAGCCAATTTACGAAAGGGAATGATTTCTCTCTCGCCTCCTTTTTAATGCGTAATCTGCTGGTCAGTCGCAAGTTAAAAGAATTTTGTAGCGCGCTTGCACTTGCGCCCCCTAAAGCCGAATGTTGTGGAGCTTTTATTTGTCCTTTTCTGAAAGAAAATTTATAAATTTTTCTATGAGTCGTTGAATTGTTATTGTTGTTTTTTGCACAGAATCGTTAAAGAAGCGAATGACGTGATCATTTGTCGATGGGTTGAGCCATAAACGCAGATAAGTTTGAATAAAGCTTTTCTAGCGCAAATTCTCTTCAAATGCATGTTATCACTGAAAGTAATAATCGGTTTGAACTCATGAGCACTCAACGTTTCAAAGTAAGTGAGCAGCACTCAGCAATGCCACCCACGTTGCATTGCTGAATCTTCGACGGCATACAGGCTTCGGCTTCAGCTTCACTGCTGAAAGTCAGCTATCATAAGTTAACAATAGTTTATTGATATCAGACTTGCGGGCAAGTCCGTGAGATGTTTTATAATTGTGGACATGAGGAACGTGTTTAAATTCGAATGCACTAGTGCATCTTACAAGCGTAATTCTTTGTATGATTGATTAGTGAAGAAATAAGAAGCAACCACGCAGTCATTAGCCGTCTGCCTCTTTGAGTTGGACTGTTCGCTTTCACTGACAGCGGAAACCATTTTTATTACATCATCCCACGATTGGAAGCATTCAAGATTGATAGAGGTGCATATCTCTCAGTTTAAAAAAGAAATGCTTTAAGTCTCTTCAGTAAACAATTTCTTTTCTCATATCTCAGCAGTTGAACTTTATTGCTCCTGGCACTTGAAGCGTCAAATATTAAAGCCAATATCGGTTAAGCAGTGTTCATTTTATGTGTCACCTGATCGATTGAAGCATTCAGTATTTACTTCGAAAATGGCAGTTTGTATTCAGGCTGTTTTCATTGCTTCAAATTTGACAACATGGAATTATTGGGACGTAAACATCATAATTGTGTTTATGATGTTGCCAGTACCCCCCCCCCCTTCCCGCACAGCAATAATCGATGCGGGTTAGATGACGATGAAATAGTTGTGGTGGGATGCAAGTTTTCTAAGTTATAACAAAATTTATCAAAATGACCAACTCATGCATGAATAATGTTCAACTTTTTTCTCGCCATGTGCAGTTCACTTTCCGTCATCTACGTATTATTCTCGTTTGTTATATAAACTGACGTAAAATCATTCCACGCTACCGAAAAAAAGAGAGCCGTTTGGTAATAAGACTGTCACAATTTTCCACTTGTCGTTATTTGGTGGAATATTGCGTAGGCGAAATCTTAACGATTATATATGTTATTGTCGATGAGACGACGAATGCAAAGCGAAGAGTTGTGTGATGCCGGAATGCGCTGATTGCTTATTCTAATACGTAGCCGCCGCAGTTGATGCGTCCCTACATGAGCGCTCTAATTGCGCTAAAACATTTTTGCTGTGGAAAAAAGTTTTTTTTTATTTAAATGTACGCCTCACTAACGAAAATTATTTTCACACAAAATGCGCTATTCGTATTGCTCCTCAGTTTTTGTTCCGTATGCATAGCTTAGAAGAATCTTCAAATCGACTGCTTTTTGCAACTTAATCTTATACCTAAAACTAGCAACATTTGCCCATAATTCGCTTTACCTTTAATAGAACAAAGAGTCTCGAATTTGACTTTTAAATCAATCGAAAGATTACCTCCTTCCTGAGTGGCAATCCTCTATGATATCAACCCAACGTATATTTGAAGCACTCTTTTCTTAACGAGTTGACGTTTTATGAGATTTGAAGCTGTAGTGAGTGACATCAAGCAATCAATCAGCACGCAAGGGTGTGTATATACGAAATATGCGGTGTTCGAGCAAACTTCTGCTGCAGCAGCTAGTGAACGGTGTTCGGAACACCGCAAACCGTGTCGACGTGAATTTCAGCAGCACAGCAGGCGAATGCCGCATAGTGGGCAAAAAAGCGTTTGTTTAAGAAGACTATTGAATTGTGTGTGCACATGTGTGTTTATGCCTGGCGCCTTCAAAACAATGGCGGCATCCACAAAAGGCATCGCCGATGCGAGCGCTGTGTGCTTCTGAAGGCGCGAGTGAGTGGGCGTCTCCAGCTAGCTGTGGTAAGAAGACTGCTGCAGTGTGCATGTGTTTATTAGCAAAAGCTCATGAATGACGCGAGAATACGTATGCGCGTGCTGTGACGTGAGGTGACGTGAGATGCCCACTGGGCGCACAAAGAACTTCTGCGCGTTTTCTGGCTCTCGTTAGAAGTAGCACACGCTTGATTCAGCTTCAAGCCTCACACTTCAATAGCCACGCAGCAAATTCGGGGGCTGCGGTATTGGAGCCCGAATTATCACTGCAACTGATTGCACTGTTCAGGCTCACTTCAGTATCCGTTTTAGGGGATTATTCAACTGAAGATGCAGCTATGCGAGCAATTTAGCGCCTGCAAATTTTTCGAGTTTTATTTATCTCATGTAATAATACCTTGACAGTTTCCGTCGGAAGTCTTTCGCACATTGGTCTGTGGACAAAATATGGTAAAAAGTTAAGAATAACGCCAAAATTTTCATCAGTTGGAGCTCTTATATGAGGCAGCAAAACGGCATTCCGCAGGAGACGGATAACAGATAAAAGGACGCCAAATATTGTATATAACGAGCAAATGCTGTCTCAGAAATCTGATTTTCATTTTGTGCACTCAGTGATGCCTCAAGTGGAATGTAAAACTATTTCACATGTCCATATCGCTATTTCCTGCTTGGGCAGAGATCGGCACTATCCTCCTAAACGCGCTATTTAATTATCACTGCAAGACCAAATTTTGCTGGACCCTGTATTGCAGTTGATGTTATGTTCCATGAAGTATGAAGTGGTGTTGTGCTAAGGCAAAATCGGATTCAAGTGCCTCTGTGCCCAAACCTTGAGGTGTTGTCGTCACCAAGACTCGAGGGACAATCCTATCTCGATGACAGTCCTCACTTTTTTCGAAAATTAGTGCGTAAGGTACAACAGATGAAGCAGACGCATAAGATTCCCTGAACTTTATGATAGATTAAAACTATTAAACTAAGACATAATGATTCGAAATAAGCCAACTTGCAGTAATAGAGAGTAAATTTTTGTCGATAATAGAACGGCTTTCCAGTAACTACAAATTTTGTACAAGAAACAATGGTAATGCACCAAGTAAAAGTTAGTGAAGTTGTGCATGCATAAGATTAGGCAAACTTCCTGAGTAAGACCCATACCACTTCTCATGTAGCTGTTTCTGGTAAGCCGTTCGAACAAACATCCTTTCGGAAAAATGCAAACACTACATGTCACTCTCAAATTTGAACTCCCTATCTCATCTATAACCTGCCGTCTTGGACTAATGCACAATGAGTTTGTCATCAGGTGTATTGAACCAGCTATACTTGGAGAAGTGTCAGCTAATTTTTGCAAGAGCAGGTTGGCAGCAGAAAAACAAAAAGGGGAGAATAAAGGCTTCCTCAAACACATTTCCATTCATTAATATTTCCCTATGCACACTCCTATTTCGTTCCTCGCTCGAATATATAACCATTTAGAAAGATTGAGAACGCTTCTAAACGAATACAGCTTTAGCAGACAATGTTTGATAACTAAGTACGAACTAGTGTCCAATCTTTCAGCAATTTTATTGTTTAGGCGTTCACAGTTAGTAAGTGCAAACAAATACATTTGAAATCAGATGAGCTTCTCTTACCTCTGTAATTACCATCACCTCTGGAGGCATTGCTAAAGCCACCATTCAATGCGGCCTTCATCAGCACAGAACCTAAATGCTTGTCATATTTCTTTTTGTTAGATTTTATAGAGTGCTTTGTCAGTGGACTACTTTTGCGAAACTAGCTTGAAGCAAGTTTTACAACATAGATATCACACTTTGTTGGCCATGTAATTAAGCTTAAAGAACGGGATACCCCTGGGAAGGTAAATGGTATTGTTGTTTGCCTTGTTCGCAGTAAAAGAGTTTTGGGAGTGTACCCTGTGACCTATAGTTTGCCCACAGTTTTTCCTCTGTTTAGCGATTTTGTTGCAGTTTGTGCAGGTAGACTATGGTGTCGGAGTATTTTCATGAATATCGCATAAGCTATGAATGGCTACCTATTAGTACATCTGCGGATTTGCCTGAACGAGCAAATTGCTCTACCTTTTAGAGACGCTCTCTTCATTGTCAATGTGCATATGCTCGTTTAATTGTTATTTTGGAAGTGAATTTTCTGTTCAACTGTGTATAGAATTTTGTAAAGTTACTGTGGAGTAATTGTGGAGAATGATAATGTTTCCCATGTATAAATCCACGTGGATCACTCTCATCCCTAAACAGTAACATCACGGCATAAAGACTATTTTTAGCACAGCCCCTGAGGCGTTCAAGTATGTGATGTACAAAACAACAACCTCATCCTCTCCGCTTCTTCCGGTTCACGTAATCTACTGCCACTGGTAAAAGACAGCAATCTGATACACTACAGTAACCTCACCATCCTCGTGTTGGTGGTGCAATATCAACATCATTCTCATAGCCATAGAGCACTTGCGAAAAAAGACTAATCATGAAGTAAACAAACAGCCCCATCACTGCAATAAATGCAGATGCAAAAATAATTCTTATAATGCAGAAAGACGAAAATTTTGTTAGTAAATGATAGAGTCAAACTATTAAACGCCAACTTTTGGCAGAAGAATTACAAAAAAATATAGGATGTAAAATTACGGGAAAAGGAATGATCAACGTTGCACTACGTGCAATATATTCATGCTAGACCAGTTCTCGCCCGACTCCATGTGAACAGTCACTGATATGTTCCATACCTATATATATATATATATATATATATATATATATATATATATATATATATATATATATATATATATATATATATATATATATATATATATATATATATATATATATATATATATATATATATATATATATATATATATATATATATATATATATATATATATATATATATATATATATATATATATATATATATATATATATATATATATATATATATATATATATATATATATATATATATTCTACCTTCTGCTTAAATAATGAGACATACTTAGTGAAAAAGCATGCGAGAAAAAAGTGAACACCTGCCAGTTTTATGAGCGTGCTCATTAGATCGGCGTTTTTCATAACTTCCTCGCAAATAATGAAACATTCACAAAACTGCAATTTACAAAACGTACACATACTACCTTAAAACAAAATATTGCCACAAAATGAGTCTGAACTTTCATTTCCTTTCCAAAAAACTATGAGCGGAAGGGCGTTGAAGGAGTGGATAGTACAAGTGGAAGGCTATGCAACACACGCTTGACAGTTTGCACAGGTGGCGGGAGAAAAATAATAAGGAATTTGAATTTTGTTTACAACACTTAGCTGACAGCCTCCTGGATGAAAGATAGAGAAATGGGCTATGGTGGTTGGCATGAACGATTCTTCTGCAACTTCGTGGCAATCAGACCGACCGATTGCGCGAGAATGCGAGAAATAGAAGAAAAATATTGGATAAAAAACTCGCTTCTATTCTACTTTTAACTAATTTTGCAAGCATGCAGTGTGTTATATATGCACTCGCTTGCCTTGTAATTCCAAATAAAGGGCCAAGAAATTTCCTGGTCATAATCTACACGATCATAATCTATGTTACCGCAGTACGCATCTTTCTTTTAATCATTTCGTTTCCTCTTAGATAAACATTGCTCAAAGTTATTTCAAAACCTCGCACGGAACCCGACTCGCTTCGCAAAAATGGCTCACTACAGGTAAATGTCGAAAATTTTCTAATGCTATAATCAAGCTCAAAAATTCAATAGGATCATCCACGCCGTAATGTTCATTCACAAAGATGAGCATTCAGCCTTTTTTTGTTGCCACTTATTTAGTCATTTTTCACGACTGCTCGAACGCTGCTTTGGGAAGTTGCCGCAAATTGCTGAATGTTTGCATATAAAACGACTTGTTTATTGTAAGTCGTGTGATGTGGATAGATTTGAGGTATTCGTTGTTTCAAATAGGGAAATATGAGTTCTGAACTTTCTTCTTTGAACCGAACTGATTTATATGCAATATATCGCTGAGCATATTGCCACCGATGAACACTTTATACATTGTTTCCTCAAAATGCCGATCCATCGCTGGAAGGAAGAAATTGCAAAGTGCGCCACAGGTCGCGCATTTGAAGCAGATGAGGCACGCTGGGAATTTCGATAGGAGCTGCTTTCTTTTTGCGGCTCAACACACAGATCTGTTCGCATACTTATTCAAAAGCCTAGTATACGACAGGGTGGTAACCTCATCAGCAGTTCGTTATGTGGCCGGAGAATTGCACAATTATTACAGCTGAAAATTGATTTTAGAGCTTCACTTGAAGAGTTTGAAAACAGTTGCAGACGTTTTGTGGCTAACAGCAACTTATTTATCTGAGAGGATATGAAACGGATAAATGAAAGATGCGTGCTGTGGTAACAAAGGGACGCTGATATTGACCACAAAAAAAACAGATAAAACTGGAATAGATTGCAGATGGCACAGCCCGAAATAAAGGAGCAATTTCTCACTAACAGTAGTAGGAATATGGGGTCGAATAAAGTTTAGAGTTTGGAACTTGGTTCAAGGTTTAAGGAGCCATTTGTCTCTTAAAAGTGGGAGTCAAACAAATTCAAATTCCTTTACTGAGGCTTGAAAATATTCTAACAAATATTCCACCAATCCGTGAAAGTTCCTCAGCTAGATGCCGGTTGCCGAACGGTTAAACAATAAGCGCCTATGTATAAATTGAACATTCGGAAGTGAGCATTTTATATGGAAACTGAGGAAACATCAGGCATGCCCAGTAACCACCAGTAGAGCTTTTCTTATTCAAAAGTTTGAACTTTCTCAGGTTATTTTTCCCGTAAGATCGAGATTTTGCAAAGAGATGAAAAGAAGAAACTTTAATCTCGAATAAATATTTGTCCTTAGCGAGATGAGTACAATAGCTCTCGGAATAAGGTTCTTAAAGAGGTTCTCCAAAAAAGTGAGTAAAACTTTAAAAAATATCTGAAATGATCTCATTCGATCGGAAGCTGATTTCGATGAAACCTTACAAGCATACAGATTTGCTCCTCGGCGATGCGCACAGATCCTCTTGAAAACTCATCCTCCCGCATTCGAATTGCAGTTTTTCATCACACATTCTAGGCTCTGAAAGGTTAAGAGGAAACAAATTTTGGGGTGTCGAGAAATAAGGACACATTGCGATACTATCCGAAGAAAGCGTGCCCTTCAACGTGGTTGTTATCAACCCAAACAAATTCAAGATAAGAGTGCAAGAAAGTGAACTGTTCAGCGATCATGACAATTCAAAATTCGGAGTGTAAAATGGTTTTGTTATAATAGAGACGGTCGTAATTCCAAGTATTTTAGCTGTGACGATCTTTACTGGAGAGAAGGAGGTGGGGAAGGGACTAAAATTTTCCAAACATCCCTCCCACAAAAACTGGCAACCTCTATAAATGCTATATAATGCATATGTACAGCAGTAGATACGTATATTATAATATAAATGTACATGCAGCAGCGCACATGTGCAACTTCAGGCATTTCATGGCATCAGTTTACATAACAGCAACTGCGCACTTACATAAGCAGTGTTCTTTTTCTCCATTTCAATGACGAAGAGCAAGAATTCATTGAAGCAGGTTACTCCTTTTGGTTCGAAGGGTATGGGAGGTTCGTTCAAAGTAATATAGTGAGAAAATTTTAACTTCATTTAAACGCGCCTTTCCTGGGAAGATATTTTCGACATGTGATCCCCACCTGTAGCAACATATATAAACCTGCTGAAAGCTGATTCCACTGCAATGTAGAGTACTCAGAGAGCACAATAAAAATATAAGTTGCCTGCAGCTGGCCAGTCAAGAGTTTCTGCTGCAGATTAACTAATTCTTACGAATCGACGGTGAGCATCTAACATGCTGATTCATTGTCGACATTCGGAGTGTAAAATGGTTTTGTTATAATAGAGACGGTCGTAATTCCAAGTATTTTAGCTGTGACGATCACGCAGTCTTCGCCAAGAACTCCTATAATCCATCTTAAGGTGAAGAAACTGCATGGTTCATCCGCAGATATATACCTCGGAATAAACCTAAGAAACACTAATGGATAAAGAATGAACTATATCAGCTAGGCTCCCTGATATTAAGCGAGGACGCTATCGCTTACTTAAAGCTATGTCTGCATCAACCAAGTCGATCGCTTATCTAAGCTCAAGAAGAAGTCTCAAGCGGTGTGTAGATGAAACAGAGCATGGATGAGAAGCGATATGCTTGCTATTAATCCCCAGACCTTTCCGAGGAAGAGATATGCCCCATAATCGAGGTGGGGTTCCTAAGTCTCAACTCTAGACATATAACGTTAGTTTAAAATGGTACAACATTGGCACGCAATAATGGCGAAGCACACTCTTTCAACGAAATAAACCGTGCTAGCAGCGTTTGGGGCCCAACACGACTAAGATGCCCGCATCACTGGCACACAGCCGCAAAAATCCGCCCCTGTAAATAACACCATAACTCGGTACCGTTTGGGATGAAACTTCAAATTGTGGTACCATCAAACTGAACGCTACTTTTTGCAAATGAACCAAGGACAAACATATGAAAGGTGTCGAACCGCCCAAATCGTCCTCACGTGTTTCCTCGAAAATTTGTGCCAAGTACCTTAACTTTGCAATTTTATTGTTGCACTTTAAAGTACTTGGCAAATTAAATTACCTTAAGCGATGAATTAGAGGCCTGACAATCTGTCGGAAGCACATTCAGCTTTGGCCAGCGGACTACAAATATACCACTCGCACAACCGATCCAATCTCTGAAGGACCTCTAGCGTGCGCTATGCACCTTATGAACGCATCGCAAGCGCGCAAGCGCAAAAAACATGCTATTAGTATCCACTAACACTCCAGAGCAAGCTATGCCAGATGATCATGCAAGTTCAAACGGATAGTTTGGGGTCGCTCTTTCCGAAAGGAAACTAGCTGTAAGTCATATCACCGGTTCCTTGTGCAGTGTAAAGGCAAAACAACGGAAAACACGACACAAGCTTTACTAAAATTAGACTGCGAGCTATTCCAAGACACATCAACTGATATGTGTACTTTGGGACTTCACATGAGACCGGGAACGAATGAAATGAACGAGCAATGATAGAAGAAGATGGACGAAGGGGAGATATGCATGATCACAGGCAAGGTAACGAAGAGGCCAATGGGCCACATATATCTCTACACAAGGGCGGCAATAAACAGCGGTGCAAACACAGCGAGCTGGGTCTAACAAGCTAACCGGTAGAAAACACTCCAACAGTATCATGACAAGCATGAATTCTTTACATACTCGTAACAGCAACAGCACAGACATTCACAATAAAAGCACGAGAAGTCTTTCTCTAAATGGGATTATTCTGACCGAATTCAAATTAAGCAACACAGCACCGTGTATCCAATCGGCCTCTTATGATCCAACCGTACGTCAACAGAAACTGCAGCGTGACCATCAACATAAACGATGCAAAACGACTCCGTCAATAATTTTAATCACTCTGAGATTGTCTTCAAATATAACATAAGAATTCTTTGCAGCCTTCATTTATTAATTTTTAACTCTACCCTCACTACCTCAGAACTGCGGAACAACCTCCCTTCTTTTGCTGACAAAAAAGCGGCGGCCACAATGGCGCTAGATTCGGATACTCAATCAGCTCTCCGGTTAGACAGCCAATAAGCGTGCAGGACAGTAACACCCAACGACAGAATCCAAGCAGCACAAAACAGAAGATGGGAATTTCATGGAAGAAATGGGACCTCAAGCAGAAAAAAATACACCGAAAGGAATGACAAGCGAGGTTTACAATATCACAATCTTGATGCGGATCCACCTAGACAAGCATCGGGAGCAGCAGAAAGAAGGGGCGACGCATCAAAGAGGGCAGAGTGGAAGAGGAGGAAGAAGTATAGAAATGGCCTAGAAGTTTGAAAGTTTGTTGATCGCATCCACCACTCTCCACTTAGTCGGCAAATAGAACGGCTCGTAAACGTGCGGGAATGGCGTATCCCAACCGCAAACGCGCGTAATCGGTGCCTCCAGATTTAAGAAACAGCGCTCCTATAAAATCAACGCTCCAATGGATTATCCCATTCTCAACGCAGACAACTATCGAAAAGCATTCTGATAACAGAAAAATGTCTGCGGTGTTACCACAGCCATGCAACTTTACGACTTGGATACCTCTAGCTGTGGTGCAACTTCCCAGCAGTAAGATTCACCGGCGCACGTCATTAAACTCTAGTATCGAGGAATTGGGTTAATTCAGCCGGTTTCGAGTAGAAATGCAACCCGCCTCTTCCTTCTTTGTCATATCCCACAAAAAAGTGGGAGAAAAAAAAGCATCAGAGGAGGCCAGTTCTTAGGAAATAAGGGACACATTTGACCAAGCTTTTTCACGCATCTTCCCTTAAAGCCTCTGATTTGTATCACGAACAGAGACCAGGTGAATTGCTTCAACATCTTGCTTGCAAGTGCGTCAGCGTTACCTACACAAAAAAAAAGAAAACATAAACAACCTACTCAGCTATTCTATACATGACTTGAAGCTCTATACATGATTGTAACAGATTTAACGATGTAACGATCCCAATCCGACGCTATGAAAGCTCTTCTGCTTGATTTTGCATAAAATGAAGTAAGATGTTCCGAAATTACAGTTGGTCTCATGACAACGGATCGCAAGTGAGACATACAGGAGCCAACTATGAAGTGTTTGCTCTTAAATTTGCAAGGATAGGCAAATGAGAAAATATGTTTCTTTACAATGAATCGATAGCACTTGCAAAGAAACAAATCTTTTGCACATTACGGATACAGCACTACGGATCAATACAAAATGACTAACGTGCTCGATGAATTTTTTAGCAAATTACCTGAATCGTCGCGCCAATCTCAGCAGCGAATCCACACGTCACCGGTGCCTCATGCGAAATGAGAAGACGACCGGTCTTCGTAACGCTCTAGAAAATGTGTTCGTTTAAAAGACGAAAAAATTCTATTCTTCCTCTTAAAAAGCAAGTGGAGAAACATGCCACAGCAGCGAGCATGATATGCGCTTCTCCGCAGCTCATTCACTTGACCGATCCGCTCCACATATTGAAGCAAAAATAAGATGCACATAATGCATCCCTCATATTTTGATTCATTCAACTGCTCGCACAAGCCTTCTGTAAAAAAGCTCTCTCTGCAACTCGATTTGCACAAACTGTGTACAAATTTTTTGGCATCTTGAAACGTTGAGAATTTACAGCTTATTTAATACAAGCCACAAATAGAAGGGAAAGAACACACCTCGGCGACGGTGTCTGCATCCCACGGCAAAATAGTTTTGAGATCAATCACTTCGCAGTTGGCTCCGAACCGCTCCTTGGCTATTTGAGCGGCCTCCATCAGAATGTGCAACTGTGTGCCCCATCCAACCATCGTCAAGTCTTTGCCTGAAAATTTCATTAAAGCCTGAAAGTTGGCGAAGAATATCAAAATTTTTGAGTATAGGATTAGATCAAATATCGCAGCTATTTGTCGCATCAACTGGAGATCGCTTTATTAATTTTTCTTGCCAATTAACCCACAAAAAGATGCAAAATCTACGATAAAAGTTGATTAAATAGTTGTTTGTGGAGATTGACGCGAGCACACGAGACGTGAAGAAATCAATCCGAAATGATTTTAATTCACAAAAGTTTCTATCTGCGCGTCTGCCTTCCACACAACACACCACATAAACTCACACAGACACACACACACGCACGCACATAAAATATGTTTGCGCGGCTCCCAAATTCGATAGCCCTAGTGCATAGCGTGAAGTGATGATCAACCGAACGATAACAAAAAGAAGCAGAGATCCCACAGCTGCTAATTTTCTCATTACTTCAACGAGGTGTAATGGAATCGTACGATGAGTATTAGGGGCTAAAACAAGACAATGGATGATGTGTCCATAGGAAAAGAAAAGAATTTGGACGCAAGTTTGCTACCAACTTTTTTTTAAATGAGCTAATGCTGTGTCTTCATTAGTGTCATAATGAAGACACAGCATTAGCTCATAAGAGTTTCGATTAGAATCAACAGCCAGCCAAGGAAGAACCTCAGCGAAAGAACACTTGCTGTGGCATTCTACACTTGGGGAGGTTGTATGCTATGTGTTGTGAGCTACGAAACATCGAGACGAGCAATAAACAGTGTGGCGAGCTCAAGAAACTTTTAAGCTACAGCATTGATGTCGACTGCAGCTACAGGGCAGATAAGGTTAAAGCTGTGCGAGAAGTCAGCTCTTATATAGTAGAAAGGGAATGGGAAGGAAAAGATGGAAAAAGGGGTGACCGCAACGACATCACAGTTGTGAGAAAAAGCGGGAAACTTTAGAACACCTTTAAAATCTCTCCAGGTCCGGGGACGGGATGAGAAAGAACAAATGGTCCAAGGATCTATCAATTCCTACAGTATAAAAAGAGCGACCGGGTTCAACCTTTCCTCGCAGGATGAGACAACAAGTAGCAGCGTAACGTGCACATACCCTCACGCACTACTTCGGCCTTGCTAAGCTCGAGCTGATAATCGCCAACAGGCACCTCCTCAACAGCCGTACGGTAGAGGAGCTTCGGCTCGAAAAACAAACAAGGGTCTTCGTCTCGGATGCAAGACAACAGAAGTCCCTTTGCTTGGATCGGCCCGCGGGGAATCACTATCTGAAATAGATGCCGAACAGATAATACAGTCAGCAATTCCTGAGACATCGTGAATTTTTTCAAACAGAGAGTTATTTTCACAGTGAAAAACATTTCTACCATCGCTTGAAAACGCGACGCAACTAGACCACTAATGTTTATGAGGATGGTGAACGGCGGATGAGAAAAGCAATGGGAGCGATTTTAAATCAGCAACTATCGCCACCACCTGCAAATCCTGACGTACTAACATGTGCACATCCACCATTCATATTGTACTTGAAAAACAGCACTCGTATTCCAACTGCGGTGCATAGAACAAAATGTCTCTGTGACGACAGTGCGCAACAACTCCGAAAATACCGACGAGCCGAGCGCAAACAAAATTTTTCACAACTGAGCACGAAACTTCAATATGAAATCATTTCTTATATATGAAAAGAAATGTATCACCCGTTTGAAAATACTTCAAAATGAAACGTTGCGATTTCGCAAACGTCCCCAACCATTAAAACAAAAAGGTGAAACAGCAACACAGATTTACCTAAGCACAATTAAGAACGTCAGCTATCACAGAGCAGAAGAAAATTCAAAAAATGAACAAAGACGGAAACCTTGAGACCAGGAGTATGCGCGAAATAGCCTTCGGGGCTCTGCGAATGATACAGCGCTCCATGTCCGACTGCGCCCCACGTGGCGCGGATCGTCAATTTGCCGCAATCGAAAAGACCTCCGCTGCGATAGCGATATTTGGCCGCCTCATTAACAATCTACCAACACACAACACACAGCATTATTTCCCACTAGCTTTACTCACTTTCTTCTTGATCCACCCATTTAAGCCTAACTTCCAATCATTTATTTTCCTCTTCCTCTCACTGATCGAACTTGTCCTTTTATCTACTTTCATTCACTGATCCTTTACATACTAATAATGATATCAGTAGGAACAAGCGCGATAATAACAACAGCAATAGCAGCTATAGTAAAAACAACACCGGCCGCATTAACAGCGACTCTTCCACTCGAACTCCGCCCATCTGGCTGTGAACTAGATGCAGTTTTAGGGGCTTTTGCAGGCTAAGCGCTCCAAGCACTTGTGGGCTGCTGGTTCTCTCACTCCAAAGTTGCAAAGAGGAGAGGAGAGAAGAGGGAAAAGGACAATTTTCCTTCTTTTTCTGCCACATTTTCATAAAGAAATTTTTTAGAATCAAAAACTGTCTCTTATGTGGTCCAAGTTTTATTTATGCTGTTGCTATTCATCGGCTATACCATTCACACCAAACTGGCGTTGTGTGACGTTTGCACAGCGGGGCAATATGAAAGGTGAATATGCTCGCATGCAGTGCAATAAAATAATAAACAAGTACGTTTCACAGTGCTATTTCAAGGGATAAGAAGAATCAAGTGGCAACTTATTGTATGCAAGCAAAGCGTAACAGCTGCTAAGAAAAGAAAATTAGTAATGTTTATAAAGTCCGCATGAAGAACCAGTGAAGTCAACCTATTCGCAGATCCACAGAAAGACTTATGAATATATGCCTCAGATGTGAAAAAATCTAGTATTTCGCTAATTTTTCTTTAAAATTTTTATCATGTCACTTTCCCCCTCTTCCGCGAGAAATTACCCACCAGGTTGTGAGCAGGCGGCTGCCGCTCACAGATTTTTTATTTCTAGCATTCTCCCTTTCTCTCAAAAAGTCGAAGGGTTCGGAAGGAGATTACCTAAGTATAGGCATTACTTTGCAGATCCGAAAGAAAACCTTTCAAGCAGAATTTAGAATAACGATAATACCACAACGAAAGAAGCGTAAGCTGTCAGAAAAAAAAAGATGACAACATTCGGGGTATCAAAATACCTGGTCGAAAGCCGGGAAGATGTAATCGGCGAACTGTATCTCGGCGATCGCCGTAGCGCCCGCTACGGCTAGCCCGATACCAAACCCAGCGATTCCCTGCTCGCACAATGGAGTGTTGAATACACGGTCTTTACCTAAATTTTTGAAACACTTCAACAAACCGCCAACAAACAACGGTAACATCGCATAAAAATAGTCACGATTTATAATGAGGAAAAACAACAAAATCTCATATCGTCCAGTTTCTGCTTCACCTACAACAAAAAGGAAGAATTATAAAATGACGCTCCCGACCTCTTAGTGAACGGCATAAAATCGACCTGCTCACTGCTGGAATACGAATGTATCATTTAGCTCTCGAAATCCACTTTAAACGTCAACGAAAACAAAAAATGAAAAATAAAACCGATCAGTTCGCTCTAATCGCATATTTCAAAAAATAACTGATTAACCAAATGGGTAATTCAAAGCAGTTTCATTGAATACTAACTCGACAACATTGACCCGAACACCTCTTGATCAGAAGATGTTCAATCATTTTCAAAACGAAAGGTTAAAATGTCTTTCTGGAGTTTGATGGGTGAAGGATGAATACTTCACTGTGTTTCTAGCAAGTACGGCAAGAAAAACAACCTAGTAACTGTATTTTCATCAAATATAAAACACTGCTGCTTTATAGAGTACTCCTCCAAGTGTAGTCAGTTAAAAGCAGAAAAGCGCTTAGCTGTCTTCAGCAATGAAAATCCATTTGGAAAAAATTTAACAACACGATCTGTCAACTCGTATTGGAACACAGAGTTTCTAAAACTACACATTAACCACTGGCCATCACCTCATTGTGGCGCATAGGAAAAAATTCTTCTAGCGTTTTCTGATCAGTTCTGAGCCCACTTGATCAGTTACATGCCAAAAATCTCAAAAATAAAGAAACAAACCGCCGTAGAAGTCTTTATGTTTGAAATATTGCTGTTTGAATCTGCCATTTTCTCCGAACTTAGATCCTATGGCCCTCACGGCACATTCATGCAGATGTCAGAAGCGCATTCAAGTAAATCTGTGTTATGTGCTGCCGCCGACAATGCAAAAAGTGGTTTACAAGATCTGCGGCAAACAAGCATCGTCGAGTATATGTTGCACTTTTCTGACATACTTGAACTTTACCTACTAGCTCTATATAAGGCTTAGTACATCAAAGCAACAAACTGCTCCAGTTCTTCTTGGCAAGGATAGAGCCAAATGACCTAGCGCCATATTATCACACAGCAATTGAAACGACAACTTAATCAGCTAAAACATGTCGGCAACAAGCAAACCGTATTTCTCCTGAAGGCCGACCGAGCAGCGGAATACACCACCGAATGCGACATCCTCTCCGAACAGACAAGTTGACGGGTCGCTTTTCAGTGCGATGTCCATTGCGTTATTCACAGCCTGACACAAATTCATCTTCGAAGTCTCCCCTGAAATTAAAACAATCCCAACAAAACCTGCCAACGTCCCTCACAAAATCTCGGCTACTAAGCGAAGTCATCTGATGCATCAACACTTCATCGGTAAACCACAGCCTCCCAAGCTACCACCTTCTTTTCAGTTCAGCCAAAAAAGAGCAAACATTTGTTCAACATTCGGACAGCAAAGAATTTTGCCACTACTCCTCCTAGTTTGCTTCTGCAGCTCCTAAATCACCTCCTCAGGTTCAGGTTCAATAAGACGACTCAACAGGTATCACAAATTCTCAAAACACTTTGAAACTCCACTCTTCTTCTGAATAAGAAGGCATCGCGGAACGTCTCGACCTCTTTCTGCCACCGCCTCGCCCTCTTCTTTTGCACTCTTTATCCCTTTTTCCGCGTCCTCTCATCCTCCTCCCTTCCGTTTCACTTCTAGAAAAACCATTTCTACCAACAGAGGACGTCATATGTGTACTGGTAGTCCGACAGTACGCTGGCCATCGAGTTAGAGGTAACCTCAATTCCTCTTCACAAAGTTGAGGCGCAAAAACTGCAGCTGTTTATCACAAAGCAAGCATTCTCACAACCCTTCCCGTTTCCTCCACTTTTCCGACTACTGATTCGAAAAAACGATAAAATGAAAAGATTGCCTGAGTGCATCAGAGTTCTAAAAGAAACCAGATGTAACTTAGCACCATCTACCGTCTTACAAGAAGGTGGCATAAAGACCTGCTGCCGTGTGAGCTGAATGACCCTCCGTCTTAAAACAACCCGTAAAAACTTTAAAAACCCTGTAAACGTGTTGCAGCCGCGAACAGCGACAAGAAGTGCAAAACAGCAGCCCCTATTTCGATAGCAGAATTCATCTCGTCTCCAAATCTGTTTAAGACTACATGCCTCCAAAAAACATGAAGTAAATGACTCCTTCAATGTCTATTTTGCATATAGTAATGTTTGGTAAGCTGGCTCATACTAAAATGCTTGAAGAACACATTCAAATTGCACTTGAAGCAGCTTTTACATTTCGAGATTTGGTCCCAAAACAGGTAATCTCAATCAACAGGCAAGCAAAGGATGAAAATGAAAGAAGCCAAAGAACTATTTTACGAGTAGCACACCTGTACTAGTCATACCTTTCATAAGTTGTACGCATTTTGTCATTAAGAATTTATATCACAAAGCTGCACAAAGGAGAGGCTTACCCAGCGAGGGATCAGCTTGACTGGCGGAGAAGGTGAATGCGGCGAGCCGCACTGAGCTGGAATGAAACTGCCGTGCAAGCTGCACGCCCAACTTCAGAGTGTGCAGAGATGGCATCCTGAAATTTTGCCGTATGATGCTTCAAACACTAACTCTGAGACACGTCTGGTCTCGTCATCATCGGGGACGGCACGGATTTAATCCACTGCCGTGTGGGTATGGGCTAAGCCCATCTCTGTATTACTCCCCCACCCCTCCCCCCCCCCCCCCACAAATTTTATACAGAATGCAATCGTGTGGTGCAAATCTTTGTCGACCGATTAAATGTAATATACAAACTAGAATAAAAAAGCTTTAAGCTTTAGTTCGGTTAAAGAGAGAGAAGAATTGCATGGGAATGTTAGCGTTGCAATAAAGAACATGATGAGGTCATTGTAGATCACAAGGTAGGAATAAAAGGATTCAAAGAGCACAGGAAAAAAGGCCGGGGTTTTCTTAAGTGTTAAAAAAGACGTCGCTATCTGAAGCGAGGATGCTTGTCACTCGGACGTTGGGTCTTATAAAGAATGCTTTCCTGCATATTCAGGGAGGGAAAATCGCGTACACCTATCAGTGCTTTGAAAAATGCAGACAAATATCTTCATAAACTTTCCCAACGTTTGTAGAGGCAGCGAATCTTTGCAGATATGCGCAGCGAAGAAACAGTCGACGAAGAGCTCGAGCCTGTATTTTTGTCCTTTGAAAACAATCTAATGTTCACCTAACAAAGATGGAAGGAGAACGCTCAGTGTTCACTATTAGATAATGTGGCCGGGGGCAGCCGCATGCCCTTGGCAGTGATCAGACTAGGAACGAGGTAAATGGTATGACTGGCCCAGATTAAGTCAATCGTGAAATCTGGATAAGCCAAGTCATTGTTGTGAGCTGGCTCCGCCATGTCTTCCGATGCGTAGTCGAGTCATGCTTTCCTCCGGAGTTTGGCCAGGCCACGTCTATTTCCCTGTAGCTAAACAGAGGCCGACGGCACGCATCGGCCTTCGCCACGTTGCTTTCACTCATAACCTGTATATAGGGGCTGAACCATAATAGACGTCTGTTTGTTTACAATCGTACCCAACTTCCTCTAGGCGCCTTTTTCGTTATTTTCAAATAGTGCCGCACCACTTTTAGAGCTTCGAAATCAACCCAGACGTCTTCACAATACCACACCAAATTTACCTGCGCTAATGAAAGACCGACGACTATTTAAACAAAAAGGGAAGCGATAACGTGCGCATAAAGTAGTGTGTATTCGATTCAACGACAATGTGATTCTCGTGAAACGTGCAACATGACGCTTCCTATGTATTATTACACCAACATATACGGTTATACGGTTTTGCTGCTGAACAAAAACCTTCAAATGGTTTACCTGACGCTTGATAGCGTCGATTTAACTAACCAAAGATCAACATAAAACACGCCGCATCAAGAAATTGTGGAAAGGCGATCCATTCAACTGTTATGTGGCATAATGCTCAGTTCAAGAAGGACGCTCCCACTTTTGATCATTTACAGGTAAACACTCTTCTTCCGAATACAACATATGAGTAGAATACCTCATACACAAACAACACCAAGTCAAAACAACCCACAACCCGCCAAAACATAGCTTATAGCACTATTCACGATTTTTCAATTATGGCGTTGCAAAATAGAAAGTTTAAATTTAGGGAGAGGCAGCCTTTTGCAGCTCAAAAGCGCACCAAGATCTCAAAATCCTCTTCGTCGATTTAAGGCAACACGCTAGACGATGTTTGGTAAACTTCAGGTATCGGATGTCAGGTGTAAATGAATCCGTTTGTCTTAATCTGGCTGAATAGTACGACCTTTAAGATCGTCACTCCATCTGTCAAGTAAAATAACGTTTTAATGACATCAAACAACGCCCTTGTGAAATCAATTTGATTTCGCATACTTTTACCAGCTAATATATTTCACTCGTCAAATTCAGTAATAAAAATTTGAAAGTATTTTGGTATGTATCTCAGCAAGATCAATTCTATGCACTTCACAAATAATTTACTCCCAATAAAAAAACGTTTCATTCGAGGTAAATTTAATCGAGCACAAGAATTGCTGTTTCATGAAACGGTTGTTGTATTTGGTAGTACAAATTACTGCCATGCAATGAATGCAGTGATATCAGGACCAATTTCTATATTCATAGAAACATTGTGGAACTTGATTTCAGTACTGCTGAGGCGATAGTTTTGGAAAATTGCTCCAAGCTGTTGGATGAATACTTAACAATTTCATGCAAATATGTCACATCCGGCAATAGAGAAGACCACTGGCAAAAGCGCAAGTAAAGGTATTTGAATTAAGGGAGAGACGAATAGGGAGGGTGAGAGGAAGAAAGAGAGGAAATTCTTTCGCACAGACATTGCTGTTCATTCGTTATCGTTTTAAAATTAGAAATATTTCATCTGCAATCGAGTTTGTAATTTTTGAGCTGTAAAAAAGTAAGGAATCTGCTGGAATTGTGCTTGAGATTTCACTATGCATTAGAGGAAATCAATGCACTAGGCAGCAAATGCATTGCGCCAAAGCACATACCTAAGTACTGAATCATATAAAATTTTGAATAGAATATTATCAGTGAGGCCTATTGGGCAGGTCTACGAACTTCAAAAGGCAACCAAAACTTTGGAAAGTGCTGTTGTTTGCATCAATGAAAACATTGTAGATCTTGAAGAAAAAAAAAAGAGAGAAAATACGCAAAAAAAAAAGAACAAGTATGAAAGAAACAAGAACGCATTTTAAAAACCAGGTGTAAAAAGCAAGTTATTAAAAGTAAACAGAGTTCGGAACTAAGCAAAAGCTGTGAAAAATTGCAGTCGCCTTCTGAGAAGAGAAAAGCGAAGAAATAATCGAGTAAAGTGCAAAAAAAAATTATTTGGTAGTATAAAAATAAAATGAGAAAACAAATAAAATTTGAAACTCATAAAACTAAACGAAGTATCGGGAAATAATGATACCTCTGCAACGCTCACAACGGAACAAAAAATTACAACACTCGGAAATAACGACAAGTGAATCCAAAGTGAGCGGCAGAAGCGCGAATCGAAACAACCGTCGACCATAAAACAAAGAGAGCGAAATAAGAAGCCCAATAAAACCTGATCATTAAATAGCATTGATTGGTGTGACGTGACGAAGCGTTCCTTTTATTCATATGCAAAATCGAGCATGGCACTTAATGCGATGCCAAAAATAGTTAGCGCCAAAGATGCTAATTTTTATTGGGCTATTTCACCTCTCAGTTATGCGAATTGAGCTCCCAGTAAAAATCTTTCTAGGCTGAAGTATCCAAAAAAAATTATTTATAATTATGTTGAACATTAGATACTATATGAGGAAAATGAGTGCAGCAAACGTCACATAATACTATAGTGTCCACCTTCATTGCACTGCTGGATATTTTCAGGTCGTTTCTGTTAATATCTTTGTCATGCTGCTCCATCTAAACAACAAAAAGAATCACCTCTGATGCATTGATTATGCTAGTGGAAATATTCGGGCATTACTCATAGCAGTAAAGGCTCGAACTTCGAAGTAAATATTCGCTTTTCTATGTTCGTGCAAACAAACATTCCATGTGAGCATCAAGATTAACTCCAATCGATTTGTAGTGAAGTTTTTACGCACCGTTTGGATACGCTAGAGGCAATTATAATATCTGTTTGGCTGAAATGAGAATCGGTCGTTTAAAATTGTTTTCAAAACACAAGTTTTATTGGTTCTCCAACGATGAGCTAGGCGGTCTCTTAAATAAAACCTTCTTAAACATGCAAAAACACGCAAACTTTGGGCAATGCGACGACTATGTAAGCGAATCGATCGATAAATGCTAATTAAGCCCACGAACGAATGGTTCGTGAGCTTAGTACACATATACGCACCGCAGTAATTACGTTTGTGTAGTTGTTCAAGAAAATAGCGTAAGAAATTATCGATTACTTGACCGCTCGAAATATACCAAAGTTCGATTATTTCAGGTATTCAAACAGCTGCTTCAACCTTTCGATTTAGGGAAAGGATAAAGGGGGGAGGTTAGTCTCGTGCCTATATAAACTATTGACTTTTTGAACTGTTGGTCGAAAGTGCCGAAAATAAAACAGATGTATACCTGCATTTGAACAGTTTTTGAATTTATTTTCTCACTTTGATACTTATCAATACTGCATAAACTGACACCTATTATATCTTTAGAACACAATCGAAGCCGCCAGTACAGATCCGCTGCCAACAATCAGTAGTCGATCGGTTGAGTGAAATTTTGCATGCTCCCCTACACGGCCGGTCGCTTTTGTCGTAAAGCTCATAAAAGAGATATCGAGTGAAAGTTAAGGCTTTTAATTATGTTTCATCATTGATGGGAACAAATTTCATTCGTACAACTTCTCTCATTTACGAATTGAAACGGTCGGATAGGCATGCAAACATATATGATGACGCCATTACAATGCACTTCTGCAAAAACTTGCAAAAAACGTCACAGCAGAGAACACGTAAAACTAGCAGGTATGCTTCGCGAAACAGTAGTTGAGGAGGAGGATCGGAAGGAGAAGGAGGAAGAAGAAGAAGAAGACGATGACGAGGATCTCCTGAGGGAGTAGGGAAAACGACGGCTGACAAACAAGTGAAAGCGCTGTAAGCCCTCTCGTTGGCGATAGCGTTTAGTGCATTCTGGATGCTTGAGCAGTGTACAAAGCAAAAGGTGCATATAACAGCGCAGACATAGTGGCAAATGATTAGATAGGCGATCAAAGATCCACGCAGAAAAAGAATGGTTCGACGTTTCCTAATTTGTTGTACTTCAGAATAGGATGGCAAATATAAGTATGCAACGTTCTTAGCAGAACAATAATAGGGCAGGAGTCGTTGAATTCCTGTAAGGTGGTTGGTGTTGTCATTTTAAAATATGAAGGCGATGATCAAGTGAGACTCAGCGCCCAGGAGTGGGTGTCCGAGCACAACAGATCAAATGGTTTCTATAAGTTTCACGACCTCACATTAGCATGGGGAACCATTCCTTATGGGTGTTGATACCTTAAATTAACTGATACGCACGACATATGTTCATCACAGTGATTGTTGATCAACCGTTCCCAACCTTCTTCGAGCAAGACCAGATGGTTATTGGCGATACTATGCCGATATGCCGAAGTCGTTCTGAGGGTAGCATAAAGATTGAAATAATAGACATGAAGGGTACTAATAAAACATCGAGTCCCGCTGATAGAGGAAAACGGATTCTAGTTAGGTGTCTTGATAAAATTTTTGGAAGGATTTTTTCGTCTCAATATTTGAAAGACGGCAAAAGTTATCTTTGGATTTGAATTGATTAACTACTGAGAAATCAAAGTTTTATGCGTTTATGCAGAGGCACGAAACAGTGACGGCAAATACCTCACGCAACTAGAAAAACCAATGCATGACAAATCGTGTTCAGCTAAGTTGGACATTTGCAGAAATCGACAACCAAAAATCTATCCCTTCCAACAATTAATGAGCACTGTAAGAACTCGCTAATGCAGTTTCGACATTTTTGTTCATAATAACTTATGAAGAAATTGAAAAGTATGGAAACAGTTGTGTAGGGTAGATTTTCAACGGATCATAAGATGTGGATGGAGGAATAAGGTTCTTTCTGCATGTCATACTGCTTTTTGTTAACTGACTTTTTTGAAAAGTTTGCTAATGCAAAGTGAAAGTGAATGTATCACAATTATGACTACAGCGTAGCTAGCACTTCCTTCACTAGAAGCTTCAAGGAAACGCACGATTACCGAATGGGAATAGGGCTATTGGCTTTTTTTCGTCTAAGAAACTATGAGGCATGAAAAAAAACTTGTAGGAGAGACAGCATAATAAATCAAATCGCAGAGGTTTAATAAAATTATTTCTTGCATTTCCTAGGCGGAAGGAACGCAAATTCCGGAAAAACACTTGCTTCATAAGACCTAAACCCCTCATCTCGCCGTTCTCCTCTGAATGAGCGCAATGGTTTCGATGAATTAATAACACTGATTCTTCGAGTATAACGTTCGCTCAAAACAGCTTATATGTTTCACTGCAAAATTTGATAATTTCAACCGAGGATAAAGTCGAAGGGAATCAAATTTAAAGTTTCATCTAGTAAACATAGGCGGTCCGATGCGTAATCTGATCCGTAAATAAAAAATACCGTTTAATTAGCTTTCTTAAACCTGACAAAGTAAGGATCACTCTTCAGGTAATAGTGAGGAAAAATGGGCGCGAGTACCAAAATGACTTTTACGAATGAACTTTACGCGACAATCGCTACATGCACGTGACTGTTAAGCTTCACAGAACATTTAGCACCATACTGTGGGCATCGCCATCACGAACCGTCCCACATTTCACTTTCAGAGATCGAGTGTGATCTGCAGTTCATCGTATTTCCTAAAAATGATTTAAGTAAATCAATTGGAAAGTTATTACTGTCACTTCACTAAACTTCTCTTCGCTTTTGCGTTTCTGATTTGCATCTACATCCACGATGTTTTATTACTCGTCTAGCCTTGTGCATTTTCCTCAACGTGTTATCCTTTAGTTCATCATCATCTCTTTCCTGCTGCGCTTTTCCAGGCAGTATAAGTTTGCATTCAAATTTCAAGCAGGTACACAACAAAATACGTGGTTACCAGATGCTCACCTGCAAACTTTTGTTTTAAAAAAATGCATTAATGGTGTTTCGGAGAGATCGAAAATCGAAGCACAAAATTGGTGTGTTTCATCTACAAAAACAGCAACTGGCAGTTTATTCTGTACACCCGTTGCATAATTGGCATGCACATAATATTCAAAAAAAATAAAAAATAAAAAAATAAATACACGTAGAGACGTAATTAAAAGCTGAGTTGGACTGATCAATACCTGAGGTCAATCAAATACACCTGATCGAGAGAGATAACATTCAAGGAATCTAATTTTTGGCACAACTATACATAAATTACCAATAAACGTAGATCCGCATTTGATTGGCACACAAACAAGAAAACACACAATACAGGCCAGTAAAGTTCTACTTAATATCTAAACTTTGCAGAGGTAATGCAACCTGAATGCTGATGAATAAGGCAAATGCAGACAAATAGTTGGCCTAAGACACAGACAGACATGAACAAGGGATGAATAAGTAGCAGCGTGTTGCTCGATCGATATACATAGTAATGCGCCACTACCGGTGACTGTTTTCGCACAAATGCACTGACAACATTGTGCAGTTGAAAGTAACTACTATTTATAAGAGCGCAATTTTGCGATTGCATTAAACCATTTTCTTTCGATTTAATGTATTCGCTTATGCAATACGTTGCCTCTTGAAAGTCAGCGCTTTTGAAACGTTTCATTTCTTAGAAGTTTTTCACGGATACCCACAAGTATGGCAACAGAATTTGTTGCACTCTATCTGCACTTTTCCAGAACGTCGCTAATTTCTTAGAGATCCTCAACAATAACGAATATCAATGTCAATTTCAATTCAGAAGTTTCGTTTGCCTCAAATAGCAATCAGTTTCCTATAAAATTCTATGAGATGTTAGGCGACTTCCCTATTTTTCATAAACGTTTATCAGTTCATCAAGTATTTCGGTCAGTCATGAAAACGATCCATATAATGAATGTATTGAAGCTGGATGGTCATTTCCGTAAATTTCAAGCAAATCATGCCTCGAAAGTTTGTGAGTTGACTAGGCGAAATTGCATTTCCTAATGTCAGCAGGTTGTTGTTAGATTTTAAAAGAACAGTCTGAAGAAACCTGAAACAAAAGTTCAGGAAAAAAAAGACGCTGGAAGAAGAAAAAAGGAAGCTGTGCACTCGCAGAATTAGAAAAGCTCTTATGAGATGCAATGCCTCATTTCGCTGTCCCCTTATTTTCACCACAACGACTAATGAACGAAACAGTGGCATGGTTATATTGTAGTACCTCAAACAAAACCCGCGGTTATGATTTTAGAGAAAGAGTGGTTTATTAAGAAAGGAAGGGGAAAGACTTTCACTCCAAAATTGTTGCAAAATTCAGGATGATAGCAGCAAAAGTATCGGCTGTTTCATCATCCAATACTTATAGAAAGGAATTCATCCGAGGACTGTGGGTATCATATCCCATACTTATCGAAGAAGTAAACCAATCGAGAGAGATTCAAAGATAGTACATAGGATAGACGCATATATTTATGGAGCGACGATGATGTTCGCATTATTAATGCTCGTTTTTTAGTTGCTGGAAACTTTCGAAGACTTTCGGTTGTGAGAAGAGCATTAGATGAAGCTTGGCAGTTTCGTTTTTCAGTAGTGCAACTTGGCTCCGAAGTTGAATGTTTTCCTGAAAATAGAAAATGATTTAAATAATAAGCCAAATAAAAACTATGAGTAAAGTTTTAAAGACTTTGGAAGAATGCTGAAGGACGCGAACTTAAATTGGTTTGGAGAGATGGAGTAGCGATGGGAACGTTACATTCAAAACGGCGATTTTTGAGTACCAAAACAACGGCGATCTTGAGCGTGCTCAACAGGTCATTTGCAATATTTTAGGAAACAAGATCTCGTTGGAAATGCGATGAAGTATTTCACCGATTATTAGACTGAAAAACTGCGATCACTCATTAACAGCGATTGGTAACGGTCGTGAAGAAACATCTGCTCTTCATTCTTTTTACCTCCCACCTACGCGAAAATACGTTAAAATGCAATCATTTGTACACATCGACCATGTATGCTCTAGAGGTGACCTGTTGTCAATGTACGAGTGGCACACGGAGTGCTAGAGTATTGCAAGAAAAATGTCTACGTATGTGAAAAAATGCATAGGAAAAATGCCGAACAGTTGATTGCCTTATTTATCACTTACTTTTTATGTTTTCACGCAATTACAACTCATATGAAAAAGAAAACAAACTAGCACTCTCCTGGACTAACGGACGCACAGTTGAATAACCAAATGAGTTCATCCCATAGAGATAAGTGCTATTCGCTCCTTGTGTTCCTCTTTACGGTGAGCAACAAAACAAATGAGTTCCGTTCGTGATACGTTAAACTAGGAAGCTAATTAATGAACGGCTTTTGTTAATGCTAAACGAAACAGCATGGACTGGATTTCTCAAAACATACACCAGATAGCATTATTAAAACGAAGAGAATGCATCAAAAATGTCCAGATTCAGCCACGTCGACGACGGAGTTCACTTTTGCCAGACGGCGCCACAAAACGAGAATGAATAGTCTCAAGCCTTTTCGCAGCAAATAGAAATCCGCATGTTGCAGTACGAAGCAGCGCTGTGTGGATTAAATTACTACATATTTACAGCTGCAATATAACAATTGGATCAAATTATTTCGTACCTAACATGGCCCGGATGCATCAAAAAATCCCGAACTTGACATTACGTCCGTGTGTTGCAATTTGCACCAATGTTTTCGGTGTTGCCTTACAACTTAACATAATAAGGAGGATCATTACCGCATCTAATGCATCGAGTGCCCTGTTAATTCTCTTCCTATAGGAAGGAGGTTGCCTTCTTATCTAAACCAAAAATTTTAAAAAACAACGAAATACACGAGTATAACAAAGTGTGCTTCGTGCGGAAGTGCATCTTTTCCACGTGCACAACAGGTCGACTTAAATTTCTTATCAATTGCAAAATGAATTTCTCAAATAAGACGCAAACTGCAGTATGTTCTCATTCTGCAATTAGATGGAAAAAAAACGTAGGAATGGTTCAGCTTACCTGTTCGAGGAAGGCAGCACGCGCAGCGATTGCTTCTTCTTTTTGTCGGCGTGCATCGCGAGACCTCTTCGCCGCATCGTTGTTTTTTCGTCTCCTCTCGTAGTATGCATCATCCTATAAATTTTATTGTCACATTTATGAGGAAACTCTTTCACTGTTTTCGAATAACACAAGTTACCGACATTTAGTATTAAAAATTACGGCCCTTAGACCTCATATCTTAATGGTTGATGGAGTCGTAGGTCAGCTATCCTTTTTGGGTTGCTGCACCTCTCCCTCGTTATGTTGCTGTCATTCGGCATGGACAGATGGCAATGTTTCTAGAGCCGAATTCGCCCAGCGTTGTTATTTTACCGCACATGTAAATGATACACCGCTATCGTTCAATTCAGATACGCCCACGAACTAACAGGTGACTAATCAGCATATACTTTGAGCCGATCTCGAAACATGTCTTGCCTTAACCAGTTTTCCGCCTTCATTTCCATGAATGCGAGTGATTGCAAACAAAGAGTATGATCTCTTGTATACACTGGGATATTTATCGCGATGATTGCATGGCAGTAAAATGCATGAATGGTAAACTTCTTCACTATATTAATGCCGCGATTAAGCGTATGTAATACTCAAAAACTATCAGCTTTAGAAAGAAAACATTAGCGTTTAGCTGAAAGAAAACATTCTTTACTGAAGGAGCGATATAAGACGCACGCGTCGCTGCGACTCCTTCAATAAATGTTCAAAAGCGCAAAGCCTTTTTCAAGTGTGTTGACGACTGAGAAAAACTCTTTCTTCTCTATGAAGGAAACGAAAAGCGATTATATAAATATATAAAGAGAGCATAAAAGACTTGCTGCAGCGTCAGCATGCTTAAGTCTGATCGCGAGAATAACATCAGTGATGATTTTATTAATAGCGAAAACCACTTTTCGCAACAGTTTTCAAGCCGAATAATAACGCAATATCTTAGTTCTCATTCAGATGTCAGACTCGCGTAAAATAGAAATTACCCCCGTGAGATGCCATCTAAAAATGAACTGAAAAGCTTGGTGATAAATTTCACGCACGCCTGGTGGCACTCTATCGTGTTCCATCAGATGCGCCTCCAATAGTATGTCACATCAGAAACATTTCTTCAGAGTCAAGTCTACCAATTCTGTCTGAAGAAGTTGGATTATACTAACGGTGTCCGAAACCATTAGCTGGTTTGAACTTGTACCATTACTTGTGAACTACTTGCTGCTGATTTAGAAATTTATGGACTATTTATAGATTCTGAGATTGACTCTGATGTACTACAGAAAGTGTAGTTTAAATGTGTGGTCGAAAAGTTGGCAACTGTATGTTTCACAGAAAAAATGTTGCGATGAGGGGTCCTTTTCATCTCGTGTCCTCCTAGCTTAGACAGTGACTCTGCTCATCAACTGAGAGTGATATTCCTGACCTAGGCATGAAACTCTGCCCAGATTTTCACTGTCAACAGTGCACGAGGTTGGGGAAAAAATCCTCAAGGCCGCACATAATACTCTCAAATTCTTGTAGCACCAATGTTTAGAACACTACTGAAATTGTTCATGTTACACTGCTGCCATTCTCGACTACTGTGTTCCTGTATGGCCATCGCCCTTTTAGATGGCAGCTCACTGCAAAAATTCACATCAAATTTTCATCGTTTGCTTGTGTTCATGTCACTCGTTGAGGTTATAGGAAGGAGAAAGCAGCAATAAATGGATGATTCTAAGAGCGATTTTTGTAGAGCTAACAGGGAGAGCGACTTGATGCAAGGATAATACTCCTTCCTTTGTGCATTGTGAGCGAGGAAAGGGAGATTCTAGGCTTCGTTAAAAAAGGGTGCTGTGCAGAAAAAAAGAAAAGAAGATTTGTGGAGCTGGTCATAAATTGCCCTACTCGAAGAAGCAATGAATCGTATGTGAAACGGGGTAGGGGTGAGACTATCAGAGGTAGCGGGGGTGGGACGAGGGTCACATTCAAAATTGGTTGTCCATTTGATGCGTTTGTCTTTGTTGCATAGGACGCGTCACATTGTGTTGGCGCATGGGCAATCATCGCAACAGGTCAAACCTTTGCACTAGCAGCACCGTACAATATGAATGCGCGCATCCGAGCACGAAATTCGTGCCCCATTCATCCTGCGCTCATTAGTGATCGTCTGCAAACGACCGTCACTCTCACACAAAACGATTCTTCGTTGCTCCTCAGCAAGCAGATCTTTTTCATAGTCCACTTTGCTTGTCCACTCCCCATGGAGAGCACGTCATCACATGAATGACACCTCTCCGCCACCACCATCATCATCACCCAACGTATCATCCTCAAGGGAACGAGGCCGTTGTTCATTATTCAAAGCAAGCCACTAGCTATGATTTTTCGAAACTTAAGTGATCATAGTTGCTATGCTGGGCTGTTGGTTGAACAGAAAACCTTTTTGGTGCTCAAATTCAGGATATTTAGGCTGATATTTATGTACATCAACTTTTTTATACAATCCCGGCCTGTCATGTAATTAAGTGCTGAATTCGAGCTCCATACACTCATTGGTTCTTCGCATAATGCCTAGTCGTTGATGCATTTTAGCTTAAGGGTTCACCTTGTGAACGTGTAAACGACATTAATACAATCTCTGACCCATGATTTCATTCTGCACAGTTATATCATAGCCAGGATACTAAATGGACTTCGTTCAAGCCGACTGACTGTCATACGAGTCTGAATACACAGCGTTCGCAGCACCTTGCGAGTGAAGCAAGCTGCAGATTAAAAGGCCAATTTCCTAGCGAGTGACCTGATGGGTGAATGTGCGCAGATGACGATGCGTTCGCAAAGTTGGGCAGTTGCAGCTTTGTAACAAAGAAGCAGCTGTGCAGGGCTAATTCTTTGGTGGTGAAGTGTTACGGAAACAAGAGGTAACCAAGGTCAACACACTCCTGTGTTCCTTTACACCTCCCGCACCACACATTGCTAACCGATATCAAACATCTACCACAACTTATGGCCGATCATTTGAGGCCACAGTTCAAACGCAACAGTAATACTTCAGTCATTGCCCCCATCGAGCGCAAATTCGTTTCATAGTTCTTGAAAACGTTTGCAGAAACACGTGATAGCGCTCTGTATTCGTGCGCACGAAGGCATTTGTGCCTATCGTTTTCTCCAGCTATTTCGACTCCCAAATCGTAAAAGATGCGAGGATGACGTTTGCCGGAAATAATCTGCCCCGTCATATAACCAACCGGTTGCATGAACCCTCATGCAAAAACAGTATTTTTAGTTGAGCATTCGTAGAACCGGTTTGTTCTATAGAAAAGCGCATTATTAGGCGTTTTCTAGTCGTATTTAAATGCTTGCCAATTTGCTGGTTTGTTAAGTTGAGATGCTAAATCACATCATGACGGCCCCTTTTTCGTGCATTATCACTACACTCCGTGGATTGCAAACTATAGTGGGCAGCTGAGAAGTAAATTTTTCCGCATAATATCGCTTGCAAAAAACCTTTAATTTTCAAGTAAACGAATACCGTTGTTGCATTCGATATAAGGATTAGCAATCTGCTACTCGTTTCGCACGCCAATTAAACTATCGCTTAAGACAAACGAAAACATTCAGCTAAGATGGAAGTCGATCGAAAAAACTGAGTTAACTCAAAGATTTACGAGAATGCGAGCTATGCTTCAAAATTCGAGCTATGATTTGCCTTCGGGATTCGCTCAATCAAGCGTCCGAATTGTGCGTCTGCTCCCAAACTCTTAAGCCCATTTTTCTTCAGTCGGTAATATATTTCTTTTTCTTATATATTTTAGCAACCTATGCCTCTATTCATCTTGTGCAGTTTAATAAATAGTTCAATATTATGGCCGTTTGCGCGATTTCTGATCAGCCTGCGACTATGTAGCAATGAACACTTCCTCATAATTCTTGTTACCTTCTTGTTGTCTGGTATTGGCGCGGCTTGTTTCCTCTGCGGAGACTGCTGAGGACTGGACGAGATAATAGATGATGATGAGCACGACTGAGGACTTGCTGGTGGCTGGACGTTGAGAGCGACACGTTTAGCAGCCGCTGCTGAGGGCGCTGAAGGCACGGCTAAAGAAGGTGCCGGATATTTCTGTGAATTTTGTAGGTGCTGCGTGAACGCCAAAAATGCCGATGGGTCAGCGAATGGAAACGAGGTGAACTGTGGAAACGAACTGGTGATAGGAGGTCGTAAAATCGACAGTGCTGTGCTCAGATCCATCACCGGAAGTGGCGTCGCCTCAGGACATGTGCTGCAAATCACACAAACAACATTAACACTTGAACAAAATTTCCACTGAGGCAATTGGTGTTCTTGGATTTTACTGACTTTAGTAGCCACTTTCATAAATTATCAACAAGGATATTTAGCCTTCATATTCTTTACTGCGTCGACTGCTCGTACCTTCCTGCCACAAAAAATTCGCCTCTTTTGACCTGACCACTGCAATATGAAAAAATAATATGTGCAAACTGTGAGCAGTTTGCGTTAGCATGCATGTAAATGTCTCTAATTCTTTTCAAAATTGGTGGATCGGTATGAAAGATGATGTAGGGAGAGTGTTTATTGTGGCTTCGGATTAAAACAATCAAACAGACAGCAAAGCGCTTAAACTACACAGACACAATATTGAAGCAGGTGGCTCTGCAAGGTCAAAATTGCTTGGTATTCATAGCTCAACCTTGAAATTCAATCGAATATTGTCGCTAAATATAACAACTTTAGTAGCGTAGTTACTGTTATTATTATTGTTATTATCATCAGAAACAGCATCAGCAATAACAATAATAACGATAATAGCGTAACGACAATAGAGGCAATAAAAATCAGTTGAGCAAGAGGCAATAATGAGCAAGAGTAATCTTGAGGGTTGCCATTTATCACTTTCACCGTCTTTCAATCCAACAAAAAGGATTACCCATCTGAACAACAAAATACGAAAATATGAAGTGAGGGTGAGCGCGCTAGTGGTCCGTGGCATAACTGTTATTTGATGCACATAAACTTTCTCTACCCCCTGTCGAACTCGCCAGAAAGGGTTTTCAACATAAAATTATTTTGGGAGCCTCTATGAGCAAGTCTTGATGGCCTCCAACTGATGTTAGATCGGTTGCCTCTAAGCTGAAATGGGCTAACTGCTGGGTACTGATGTGAGAATAGCGACAGATATATGGGACACATTTTGTGGAAAATTCTTATTCACAAACCAATATCGTTCATGGTCAACAGCACAAACTAGGCCTATTTCACGAACAGATACTTCAACTTGCATTAAGTAATTCTTCCACAACGATCACTTAGAAACTATGAAATAGATGCGCCATCATCACAAAAATATACAGTTATTACTGTGCGGTGTTATCACAGTGATGCAAGTTTGCGGTTAAGGTACGACAAAAGAGTGGCCAAATATTTCTACATTTCAGTTCTACACTGATTGAAGGTTTCCGGATTTGTTCATCAAACTGTTGAGTAGAATTGAATGATTAGAAAAGGAAATGACGACTACCTCGTCGGGAGTTCAGGTGAAAGCATTTGCATGATTCGACGACGTGGAAAATCGACCGCCATGCTGTCCATCGGACCACGCAACAGTTGGCTAGATGTTCTTTAAGAGTGGGCCAGCAGGACGCACACACAGAGGTCGAAAGGTCAGCGCGGCCGTGCGAGTGCTTGCCGCAAAGAGCGAGTGCTCACTCAGCCTCATGCCCTTACATGTGCCCCGCCCCGAAATGACCCGTTGTGACCATAAGCCAGGCAACTCCTCTTATGTCATCTGTCATCTTTGGAAGCATCAGGTCATCGTCTCTTGCATAACGATTCACTCTCAACGCTGACTGATGTAGTCGATATACGAAAAATATTTTGAAGTCGTTACATTTATGTAGTTTTAAACAACTTCCTTTCGAAGAACATGATCCTCAAAGCCTTTTCGAGGTCATAAACTTAAAATGTAATAAATATATATGGTCCGATATTACTGCTTCAAAATTTATTCACGTGACTACTTACAAAATTGATTCTTTTACTACGGGAGGGGGAAGAATTCCACTGTATCGCTTTAAATTCCCAGCTTTAAATCAACTGTTTTTTAGTAAGTGCAAGATCTAATAGTGATGTGACGAAAATAATATACAACGAACATCGAATTTGTCTATGCGTTCCATCGACATACTTCGTATTGCGCATCCAAAATCATCATAAATGCCTCATAGTGAGGTTGCAAATCAAAATGTTTGTCTTTCAGAAAATTCTTCTGCGAGCGATGGAAACTAATTTTTTTCAGTTGACGCGGACAGTCTGAAGTTGAGAAATTACAGTAAATATTTGTTTGCTAAGATGGGGAAAAGTATAAAATGACATTCATAATCTCGCTGCATAATGCGTCGCTGGTTTACGTTGAGAGCCGCTTTAGTGCCAGTAACGACTTTTGCGCGCAATCTTGTGATAGGTACGTGCGGAACGATTTTTTCTCACAATTACAAGCGAATAAAACGGAAGAGGTGTTGTGGAAAGAAATTTACCGGAGATTTGTAGGGCAACTGTTTTCAGGTGTGTACGCGTCACCTATTAAACAGCTCTGTTGAGGCTTCTAAAGGAGACCATGCTAAGGCTCAATTTTGAGTGGATCTGCAGATGAGCTGCGACAATCAAGATTTTACTTGAGCGTTTGTTCAACACTCGACTTCAGCAACTTATTATGACTTGCGACGCCTCTGTTTCCTGTCCCCGATTGTCTGAATTTAAAAAACTCCCGCTTCCATCGTCCTTCATTTGTAAAAAAAATTCAGCTGCATGTGCTAGAGTCATTGATTGCAGACGAAACTGTCATCAACAAAATTTTGTACGGTTGCTCATGCATATAAATAAATCAGTTTACTGCTATGAGTTTCTTGTCCTGCGCTTTTTCGCAGTTCTTCGAGTCGAATCACCCCTACTCATCTTCAGGTGAAAGAAGAACATAAAAAATATTTCCTCTGGGAGATCCACACAAGGGAACTAAGCAATTTTCAAGAGCTCTCAAGGGCTTGCCAGCGAATCAAACATTCTGGTGTGATAATAAGCTTGCCTGGAAATTTTTTCCAGCCGCTATAGAACCCGTCAACGCCAGTATACATGTAGACAAAGAAACATAATAAATAAACAAAAATAAAGGCAGAAAAGTCATGTTTATGGATCATTCCTTGGTGTTTCTGAAGCGCAACAATGGCTCGATATTTGTGAATTAAGGTGCTCAAAGAAGCTTGCCCTCACGCTGTAGAACGCTGCTGTTGTGGACAAAACCTGGTTAAAATAAATGCTCTTGTTGCTTCACATCGTACTCAGGAGAATATCTTAGCGTCCCTTCATGTGATGTGTATCATTCGTTCAGTAACAGTGACCTCTTCGAAATCTCCTCATTTTAGACACTTAGTAAATGTCTGCTTATTATAAATGACCTCAACGTGCCTGCAATGCTTGATCTTGTGTCGGAAGTTGTCTCAAATTACCTCTTATGTTGGAGAAAAACTTACGGACAGTGGTTCGTTGTGTTTCTGGTACGCAAGAACAAATGCCATGGGTATATTTCCATATCAGTTGCATTCCAATCCACATAGGGGACGAAGTGAACTAAGTTCTGTATGTCTGATAGTTGCAAATTATTAACAATGTTCTTTCACTTATAGGTCGGTCCCAGTGAGATCATACTAAAGTAAACAGTGCTGTAAATACTTATGAATAGAGATCAAGTTCTAGATTATCGGTTTTTCATTCAGAACTCATATAAAACTCCATATGTAAAGGTGGAAACTAACATTCCGCGCTGGATAAAAATATTCGTTGGAAGCTTGCAAAAAAGTTTGCAAGGAATGTATGTAGCTATGGAGGCACAGTTTGTAGAAGTTGAGCTGCGCGATGAAAGAGGGTTTTGCCGGCTCTGCCCATTATTCTTAGTATATTTCTATGACTTTTTTGCAGATATTTCGCTAAAAATGCGTTGAGGTGATGTCATGCGGGTGTACGTTCATCTATATGTTTATACATATTTGTATGAATGTGTACACATATATATATATATATATATATATATATATATATATATATATATATATATATATATATATATATATATATATATATATATATCTTTAGTTGTGTGCACATAGATTTGTTTGTGCGTGCGCATGTGCGTATGTCTCTGTATGTCTGCGAGTATGCGTGCGACTGTTTCTGGTATCTTACAGCTTTAGTGATCAGATCTGATGAGAACAATACAAGCCGTATTTGGTCACTATCACTTTCGCCCTGCTGATTATGAACTATCGTAATTGGAAGCATGTGCAAGACTGGCGAATCAGTTTTGTCATACAACCACTCAGATATGGCCCAAAAAACTTTGGAATATAAGTGCAATTAGATGGCTTACTGAGATGTCCTACAATGAGGTGGAGGTGTTTAAAAAAGGTTAAATATGCTATAAATGAGGCATCATCGTTTGACGAGATCGGCTATTTCCTAGAATAGGTCGATGTGGTAACGTTTCGGCAGAGTAGTTTCTCGTGTGAGTGTCAGTTTACGGAACTTTTGTTAAGCCGTTGCGGGGGTCAGCCAAGCGAGTCAGAGAGAATGCTTGCATAAGCCCTCTGCGTTGATTAGTCTATGCAATTTGACCTATACGAATGCGTCTGTCTTTTTTGAACGAGCCGATGCGCGTAATTCCGATGCTGAGTGTGTTGGTTGTGACCTCGCTGAGAGGATGCCGTTCCGTTGAGCGCCTTCATTTACCGCACTCTTACCGTAATTAGCTGTTAGCGTTGAGTAGCCTGTGGAGGAGATCGCTTCAAAAGCCTCATATCTTCTTTACAAAGTGCCGACGCTTTCGCCTTGCACTTCTATGATCCGATCCTCTCGTGAGAGACGTCTCTTTTGGTGATTCGTTGTTATGCCCGTAGATTGAACGGTGGTTGCATCAGAGGTGGTATTTTCATGAAAGAAAAACATCTGAAGGACAGCAACTTTTAACATACGTGCAGATCATTCGACGAAGATGAAGGAGATTACGATGAAGTCCATTGCTTCAGAGGTTTAAGAGGAACATGAGGGTGAAATATCGGCTGGAATGTAATACAACGAACGTGCTGTGCTGGCTGCGTGTCAATGCATGTCGGACTTTTGCGTCTTTGCATCCGAGAATATAACTTTCAACACTCTCACTTTTCGTATCATCCACCGTAGAGACACCTTGATCCTAATCACTTGTCGGCACAAATCCAACTTTTGTTAATTTTCTTCCTATCGACAAATTTCGTTGACCGTCCCTCTCCCGCTAATATTTTTACCTTTAGCCCATTATTTGAATAATTCGCAGACGAGCTCCTTGAATTATGTAGTAGCATTATCAAGTAACGATAAATTTTTTATTTAAATAAAGTGCAGGTAATATTTTTCGAGAACTCTCTTGAACACTGCACAGAGATTTCAGACTGGCCAGTTGCAGCTTGCGCCAGCAAAAAAGCCGCTTGCGATATGCACGTGTGTGGTCGAATAGCAGTGTTGGCCGATTGCGACCGAGCAACAGTAGTGAGCAACTCGCGACTAACCCATTCTTAAGCCACTAATGGAGGCGAGTCTCTCTTTGGGATCGATGCAAAAATAACGGCACGCGTTTTGTGTATGACCCCTAACGTTCGCAGATATGCAAATAATGTGCACGTGTTGCATCGATCTCTATGCTTTATCGACTTGCTATCATAATCGAGCCTCTTTCAGCAACTGTTTACGTATAGCTTCCGAAGGGTGCGCAATAAGGTATGAGCGAACATATTATTATAATGTGATATGCTTTAGCTTTATGTGACAAGTGATTCACATCTATGATTGTTTCCTCTTGTCGTCTTTCATTTATGGGGATGATTAGAATAATTACGATCCGCATTATGAGATCATCAGACAACGTTTAATAAATGTCGCTTCAAGTCTTCGGACTTTTTCTTAACATGATGCCCGTGATAAAGCAGTCAAAAACGGCTATATAAACTTTTGTCGAGATGTAGTAACGGTAATAGCGACTAAGCAGCTAAAATTTAGTCGGGTAGATATATATAGAATAGCACAAGGTTATAACTTGGCAATGAACTGCGGTAGCAACTGTCTCGATCGCTAAAAAGCGAGACAAATGCTATTCGAGACAATCGACATGCGCACACTAGCGATACAAAAGCCTCTCGATGCTTACGGTAAATCGGCACATCATTATGCGAGCATTTGCATTCAGTCGGCACTCTTTGACTCTTGCGATGACAGCTGACCTACGAATGAACGTCGTTAATTGGCGCAATGAGCGCCTAAGGTAAGCAGTAGTTACTGCTATTGCCATCTGAATCACCCAAACTTCCGTCTGCCTAGCAATTCCAAAAATAACATTCTCCAATACTGATTTGCAAATCCCCTACGTCCGTTAAATTTCCAAGTCTGTCTCGTACGCGTGCCGAGGTGAGCACTGTTGGTCGTTTTACAAATCCCATTGTCATTTGAGGCAAGCAATAACCTCTTTTTGGATGGGAGTCTCTAAAGCAAAGTTATATCCCGATGCATGGCATTTTAACCATTGACGATCAATGTTTGGGAAATTCTTTACGCTCAAAGGATGCAAGGTAAAAACGTATTGCATCGTCGGAAAAAAGAGTGAATGTTGCTGGAGAGCAGTTGTGTTTGCGGAGTTGAGGTAAGATTGCAATGTGACCTGCTAAGGTCATTATTTGACAAAGATAACAAAACTATCCACAGTCACACATCGCACCTTACCAAACAAACCTCACTCATCTCTATCGCGAAGCAAATTTATTGCCTACGCTCCTACGCAGCAGTACACCACCAACAAACACTGTCGCCAACTCAATTCACTTCTGAACGCAGTCCTTCTCAGTGGCAGCGTATCCCTGAGTGCACTTTCCTCTAAACTGCAGGTACTTCCCAAAAATTGTATCCAACGAATGCTGGAAGAAGCCGAAGATTGCAGCACTGGTAAGAGACGAGATTCGTTTAGCACAATATTGGAATGTTCGTCTAGAGTTCGAATAGCGAAAAGTAACGGGATTTTTTAAGGTATTGCGTTATTAAAACTAACGGTGTGTTGTGATGAACTCGATGAACCCTGAAAGAGTGTTAAAACTCAGAGTACGAAATGCTCAGCTTCCTATTAAAACTGCAGAAGTTTCTCGTTTAATCAAACCTGTTGAGCAATTAATGAAAAAAAGAATTGAGCTCTGACTTGTCTAAGGAGTGTTGACATCCTAGGAACAGTGTTGGCCCATAAAACACTCTCGCCTTTCCCTGTCCGTTCCTGAAAATCACGCGACTCGAATCTCTCTAAGATTATAAATTTCTGTATTCGATAAATGTTGAAGCTCCAGAGGATAGCTATGCTGTCCTTGTCCTTCATCCTTTGCAACTCTTATGACAGCGCTTGGCCTGCTAATGAACTTTGTTGGCCTGTCCAGATTTCGTTCAAGTGTCTCCAAAGTTCTGGGAAAATCCATTTTAGGGCAGAAGCGGGGAAGGGGTTGTCGCGATTGCGGACGAATGCAAAGAAAACAAAGAAATTGCCAATTGGCAGAACAGGAATGGAGTTGATGAAGATATCGCGTTACTTATTCAACTGGTGCGCAAAGAGATGGCGGACAGTAAATTGCCACAGGCGTCAACTGCATCGAAAGGCAGGGCATACTTCAACCGTCATCTCTTTCTTGATGGTTGTATCTCGTCGTCTATGGGTTGGTAGTATATCTTCGGTTCAGATTGTGTCGTTCGGTAATAATAGCCTAGCGTAACATTGTTTTAACTGCTGATGTTGAAGTGAACTATGCAGCAGACGCAGTTCAAAGAGTTGTCGCACTTGTTCTGAAAATGTCAACAACGAACTACAGTTAACATGATGAGAGGAAACAATCCAGGTGAGTTCATTTATGGTAATTTACTTTCATAAATTATTCAAACAGCAGCATAACGGAAATTTTTGATCAACATATTAGCAATATGCCCATAATTTTGCATAAGCACAAATCCTACAACAATAGCTTCAACTGATGCATTAATAACGCATTATAAACCTTGAAGCATCGCGACAATCTGAAACAAAGCCTTACCATTAATTCAAAGTGACTACGCCTAATTTCTTCGCTCAAATTCATACGCTTGCAATGGTGAGTGAACAAAAAGAGACTCATAAAGGCAAAATGCTCTCTTTTTGTTGGGAGTGCCTTAGGCTACAGGTGGATCTGTTTTAAAGAGAAGCCAAAAACGCTGAAGTGACCTTGTTTAAGAAAATGAAAATGCTCAGCAAAGCAAGGCTTATTCGAATACTTTATTACAGTGTATGTCCCATAAGCATAGCGATGTTGAAATATGAAAAGAGAGAAATTTCAGGGGAGTCTGCCTTCTAACCTTTCAAAAGCAGATATACTTGCTTGAAAGAAGTCGTTTTTATGTACCTATGATAGGCGTGCGGGTCGATGCACGAGTATAATTTCAGCGCGAATTTGATTAAAAAAGCGAACATCGTATGCTATCATAACAACGTGGTAGGCACAACTGCAATGAATACACAAATATTCGAAGAATAAAGCGAATGAGGCTGAAATAAAAATTAAGACAACAAAGAATGGGAAATGCTTTCAGAGATACTAGATCTGGCCGATGGAAAATTTTCATGCGCTCTAACAAAGCACAATTCAGTGGATGCTCATGTATCCGCCTAACTGCGACTGTACTTTTTCAAAGTCAATTTTTGACGCGTGGAAAATGATCGGTGATTTCAGTGTAGTCTTTAAACGCGTAATACCACATTTTAAACTCGTTCTTGTTTGTTCTCTGTACTGCAGCAACAAGAGCAGATACAAGAAATATAATATTAATGGAAGACGTGAGAAACGTCACGTAGTATAGGGAAAAAAGAGGTAACAAGTATTTGAACGAGGACGAAACCAAAAGTTGGACATTCGGCGCCCATAACCAGCGAGTTCTGAGTTCATTCAGCGTAGCTTCACATAACTGTAATTAATCGCTATCTCCCGAATTAGCACGAATTTCTAGCCTTTGAACAACAGTTTAAATTTCGAATAGCTTCGTGCCAAAAATATCGGATAAAAGATCTCTCGGAAAAAAAGAGCGGAATTATTGCACTGGACAGGGCATCAGATGTAGGCTTGATTTTTATGGCAGTACTTCTTGGAGCTCACATAAACAGCCGACATATTCTCCAACTTTGGGTGCTTGGTACAAGTAAAGAAAAATGGTCTCAAACAGATATATTTTAGTGGGATGTTCGCGGCGAGATCGAACACTGGTATTTTAGCTCGCTTTTACCCGTGAAGAACTTGAAAATGGCAGACTGATCGCTGACTTCGACGAAAACGAAGCCTCCATTGGAGAAACCGAGTTGAGAAAGCGGGTTGAATCCTGTTGGATAGCTGGAATGGAAAGCTTCGTAGACACGATTCTCGAGGACTTGCAGTATTCATGCAGCTGAATTGCTGTTACATTCAATGATTTAAAATGGCTGCATCTTTAATTCACAGTATGCAAAAGGCAGCGCTACGATTTCAGACCTAAAATAGTTTTGCATAGGGTTTTGAGCCTAAAATCAGAACATCAGGTCAGGTGGTAAAACAGGACTGCAATCCACACCTGGAAGGACATTCACTTCGAAATCCCTACAGGATTCATACTCTGACAAAGATTCACATACGGCAAATTGTTGTAATAATTTTGAGGATATTTTAAAGGAGGTAGGAAGAGCTGTAAACGAAAGGAACAATGTGCGTTTTTGCCGAATTGATCAGTATGAGCAAGAAATAATGACCGGAAAGACAAGGGAACGTTGCCGATGGAACTAAGCATCTTCAAGTTAAAAAAAAAAACAATTTTCCACATTCGTTCCCTTGAAAATTGGCGGTAATGTGAAATTTGGTTCTACGACGGAGTCAAAATTACCCTTATGCCGGGATTTGTTCTCCTGAATCGAGCAGCGATATCAAAACAATAACCCATTTTCATGGCTGTGGTTCCTTCAAATGCATCATTGCAATGAACTTTTAAGCTTATTGCAGTAGATAGGTTTGATTAAAAAATCGTCCAAAAGATCTCGAACCCAGAAGATTTTGTTACATGGAGGAACGGAATGATAATAAAACTGTGTGGTAAAGGAATAGGTGTTTTTTCGGAACGGAGCTCCAAATATGTTTTGGTGATCCATTTTTTGAATTGTTGCAAAAGACCTGGGATGGGAGAGCATATAGATCTTTCACAGCCGTTTTACGCCTTTTTTTTTTTCAAGAAACGCAAAAAAGCCAAGAGTCAACAGACCTCACCGCAACAAGCCTTAGCTTAAGGTTCCAATCATATGAAAAGAACACCTCGCGGTGATTATGTGACCCTCTCAGCGCCTAACTGAAAAATCACTAGAAAATAGAAAAATAAGAATATACTTTTGCTTACCTGAACAAAGAGGACTCAGGTGGGACGTCGCCCTCATGCTTCCTTGATCGATCGCTTCGAGAAGATGCCCCCGAAATAATATAGTGCATCACCGTCGATTCCGAATCGTTGCTAACAAGTGCGTCCCCATTTGAAGCCGAATCCTTAACGACCAAATGCTGAAATAGGACTGTGGAAATTAGCAGTTCTTGATCGAAATTCTTCGTTTACTGAAATATGCAATCTCTAATTTCAAAGTGATGTATTTTGTGGCCTGCAGTAAGTTTCATCCAATACTGCAACAGATGTTTTGCTCCAACTACTTCGGCGATATATTTGGCAATTTTTCTTCTTTCATTTGACTGCTTGATAAAATGCCATAAAAATATACAATATGAGTGGTAAATTCTTGAAAAAACAAAAATGCTGAGCATACTTTCACTGCATTTCACCGACCTGCAGCGTGTGATCGTGTCCAGCGAAATACGCAGAAACTTTAAACTTTTTGAGAAGGGGGTTCAGCTTTTCAATGAGACAACTCATTGGACCGTGCTCCGATATTGAGTACACTGGATAATGCCCAGCGACGAATATATACTCAGCTCTGCAATCGATTCATTGCAGTAAGTCATGATCGAGTATCTTCAATTATTGAAGGCGGTCGGTTTTCAATTAGCTCTCAAAGCATGTTACTGTTTTAAATATTCAACAAAAGTAATAGTTGACTGAATTGTGCACAATCTTCACAAAAGTCCTACCTCCACCTGTGATAAGAGGGTACAACTTAATATAAATAAAGTATTGAGATCGTATTGGCGGTGACATGTGCAAATTTTTCTATCAGTTTAGTCATTGTGATGCTTCACAACACATGGCACTCTTCGCTATCCAGCAGAATTTGACTTACGTCGATTCATGAAGTTGCTGTTTGATCCATTCCCATTGCACCTGCGCTGCTTTTGGATCTTTTGGATGATTGGGATTTTCGGAGACGTCCGCGAATAACATTTCGAAAAAACCCGAATCCTCGACATCGCGCGTATTTCCACACAATAGAATAGTGTCGATCATAATAAAATCAACCTTGGTTCCCTTTTCGCCGAATTTATAGGAAATCTTATAGTACAAGGAAGGAAACGTCCTAGAAAAACGGCTAATCAATTCTTATAAGTTTTAAGCACCTTTGTAGAAAAAAAGACGCAGTCATAATTTGCATTATTTAATTGAATGGGGGTTTCATCAGTCGGTAATTTCAACAGTGTTATGTGCCAGCCTTGCATATGGACCATTGGTCCTTCTCTTCCTCTCCAACTGAGAGGGAACGATGATTAATTGTTCATCTCGGGATATCTGATAAGGATATTAAAGCATGATTAAAAAATGCAGCACTTCAATGAATTGAAAGTCTTGAAAAAGGGATGGGAAAGGACCGAAAATTTCGGTCGCTTCATAGACGATTAAGAACAGCAAAGGAAATTGTAGGAGAGTTATCGGGAAACGCAAAATTTGCAGCAATTTTTTGTCGGAGGAAGTCATGTTTTGCAATGCTACTGGTGACATTGACATTGCATGACGGCCAAAATGTTTTCGAGAGGATGCCAAATTCGAATTCGGGCTCTTCTCAGGAATTTCTTGTAAGAAAATTTGCAACCTGCAACAAAGAATTAGTGACCTGCATATTTCAGAGAAAAATCTCGATAAATCGGAAAACTTGGAGACCGGGAGGGAGAGGAAAGGGGGAGAAGTTGGTTTATGATTAGCAACGACAATAATATTCCGCCTTATTAAGCGAAATGCCTGCAGCGACTTCATGATTGCAACTCATCGGAGTTACATATGCGAATGTATCAGCCAGTGTTCATGGCTAGCTGCTAATGTAGTTAACACCTCATGAATCCAAATTGCGCACCATTTTATGCCAGTGGGAAAATACCTAAAAACTTTGTCTGTGCCATGTCACACTAATTTTCCATGTCTCGATCTCTCCTTTTTTGAAGAAAAACCCACATGATGGTGAAAGGCATCTACGTAAACACTGAATGGTTCCCTGTTCCGATATACTATACGCTTTCATTTCATAGAGCATATGATTTATTTTCAGTGCGGAGAGTCCTTTCCAGATCTCTGAAGGGTATATCAATCCACTGAAATATCTTGTTAACTGCCTAGTTAAGCAGGAAAGAAAAGTTTCCGGAAAATTAGGCAAGGAAGTGGCAAAATGAATTGATAGATATGAAAAGCTGAATGTGAACCATCTGCTGCTGTGATTCGTATATACGACTTGTGCTGTAATATTGCCGAAGTGATCGTGATTTCCAGCAATAAAGTACCACGGTTTTTGCAATGCTTCGCCTTGATAAACGGTTTCAAACGTACTCTGAAATGAAATGCCGTTACAGGTAAATCGTGCTTGATCTTTCGCACAGAAGTTTTCATGTTTTTCAAACCTATATTAATTTATTGAAGTGCTAAAAAGAAATGCGAAATTTTGAAATCAGTCCTAAAGTGTGAATTATCAAACGAAATTCTTCAGTGAAATTTCAAATTCTTCACTGGTCGGCTTCATACACAAAGGCGGCTCGAATAACAGCAACAGTGCAAAAAATATAAAATTGCGGTTGCACGTTTAATTCATAGTGTTGAACTATCATTAAGCCGCTAGTGTTATTTCACAACACAACTCTGAATCACATAAAAAGTGCTGTATTTCCTGCTCAGACAATCAAAGGTAGCCATATCTTCGCATTTTAGCACTAAGCTTCAACTGTATATGATACAGTTGCAAGCAATTGCTCACCAAAAGAGTGATCGTCAATGCAAATGCGCAATTCGAACTCACTTCGAATCGACTATCGAAGACATCCTTGACACCGGTGTAATACACATTGTCCCCAACAGATATTTGGAATTCTGTTTGCTCCTCTTCACCCATTTTACTCATCGCTTTCGCGACTTTATATTGTCCATACGTCGTATACGGATAAATGGGTAATCCTGCAATCAAATTTATTCTCATTGCTGCTTGATGAAAGTTAACTAAGATATTCTTTCAATATAACGAAATCCGATAAATGAACGTAAATGATAGTAAATAAGCGATTAAAAAAATTGCATTGAATTTGAAGCCTCAATCGGTTAGATAACGGCACATGAACCTTTACGCTTTGAATCTTCAGAATTCCCAGACATTTACAATTTCAAATATTTGAATGCGATCATCAAATCTTTTCAATAATCTGCATTGTTTTTAACAAATTCTTTCTAACTGCTATTCTTCCATTTTACAAATTCTTTCATTATGTATCACATCTTCAGAGCTCTAAAATTCACCACTCAGCTAGAGAGAAGGGCTATCGTTCGTCAATCACCGTGCATTGTCTCCTTAGCCTTGGAGAATTAAAAATAATTTGGAGACAAAAGAAAAAATCATTCTCACCTCAGTAACCGAGATTCCTTCATAAAAGACTTCAGAATTTCGCTTTGTTCTTTGAACAGTATTAGATTGAATGAAAGCAAACCATTCAGCAGAATGTTAGAATGTTGCTAAAACGGAAAATGCTTGATCCTCCACATTAATGAAACATCTCGACAATTAGTAGAATGCGATATATTTGTGGTTATTATAGTTGGTCAAAATAAGCAAATATAGGAAAAAACTGGGCAAACCATTTCGTCACAAATAAAGAATATGAGATTCCCAAAAGTATTTAAACCCTAGTGGCAGTAGATTGATGCTTCACAGTGTATGGAAGAGCTCACTACCATGCCGAATATGCAAACGATTTCATACCTCCCGTATCGCCAACCAGGAAAAATTTAAGAGCGCTCAAATCGGGTCGCTCACATATTCCTCCATTTGTGCATTGTAACCGCTCAGCTGAAGTCCGAAAGTCGCATTCTGAAGCAAAATAAAGCGAACTAATTAGCGAATAACAATTCAACAATGTACAATTACAACAATAATTCATAATTTATAGTCGCAAAACAGTTTTTTTAATTATCAAGGTACTGGCAATTTGAAACATATCATTTCCTTTCCACTCAGTTCAGATAAATTACACGTCCATCCTCCTCCTTTCGCATTCCCCCTTCCCTCCCTCGTTGTTCCTTTGAGCAACCTTGTTTAGCAGTTTCACAAATTCGAGCGTCTATAATTGCTTCATGGAACGTTTGAAAACGTCCAATTTATGACAAAGGGAATGGGAGTATTTGCGAAACCTTCTCAGTATTCTGGCATGCTACATTTAGTTAGCGCCCTCACGACTAGAGTAAAGCAGTAGGCATAGGCACCTTTTCACTTCTGTAAAATGCTGAGATCGAACTCACTGCATTCGCCCGTCCATCATCCGAGCTCTCAATGAGACAGGCCGAGGAGATGTTCGGTTTATAACTGGATTACACTTCGTAATCTTGGTTCTGTTTATTTCATAAATAATGCCTTAGTTAAAGTTCTTCACGAAGTCCTTTCTCACGCTTCTATTTCAATTTGCTTGTGAGATTCAAGATTGGTCACAAACTCGTCCCAGGAGAGGCACTTCTTCGCTCCGAGGTGGATCTAACCTAGGCTCCATTTGTAGTGATAAAAGCAAAGTTAAGATAGCTCAAACAAGGGATGCATTCTTGAAAATTAATTAACAAAGGCCATTTCCGTCTAGATGAGGCCAGTAATTTCCTCGTGCTGCTGGATAGAAAAGTTGAGAAAAATAACACGTCTGAAGGCGAAACAATACAATCGTTGTTGCATTTTTTGCAGTGATCTTAAAGAACCTCAGTCCACCCCTTCTAAACACAAGTTTAAACAGCCACAGTGAAAGAATCAGGTATGCTCTCAGAAGTTAATTCGATCAGCCATTTCCTTTCTGTGTTTAAACGAGAGCTGTCGAAACAATCGCGAACGCCTCACATAATTAGATTAAAAACACGCGATTAGCAGTTCCCAATTCAAGACTTTTGAATATGCCACTTTATTTGATAATTTTTGTGACTAGCACAGAATATTCGATGCTTATTGCTCTCATCCAAGATGAACAAGCTTTATCAGAATCTTGTGTTTTAGCATTGTGCTTAACGATCTAAGTTTTTAATTGTGTTATCTCGTATGCAACCTCATCCACTCATTCCTTTTAGTTGATTGCAACTATTAAAACGTCTATAAAGCTTAATTTTTCAAGGTCAGTTCGATGACGATCTCAAACTTTCGCAAATGCGAATTACAACTGAGCAGTAATACTGGAAGAATGTTTCAGCTGACAATAGCATTAAGAAGTTCGCTTACCGACGCTTAGCAGAACGGACGCCACGACGATCGACACTCGAGCAGCATAGCCCATAAGGATCCTTCCCTTAATGTGACATAACACACAAGGTCAGATAAATTGGATAAGAAACCAGTTTTTAAATATTCGCTTAAAAATATGGCGACAACTCACACCTGTACTCAGGTAAGTGCCAATAGCAATAGATGAAAACAAACGCCTCATAGATATTCGCATAATCATCACATGAGCAAAAACAATCGCATAAAATGCATTCGTAATTCAAAATTCAAGGCTCATTCCATTAACATTGTGCATATGAAGTTATAGGTGGTCGTTACTGTGCATCAATAAGCGAAGAGCGCACTTTACACACATTAGACATATATTTAAGTCTGGTGGTGGAAATGTGTTATAATTTATATTATATTTTGCACAGGAATTGAAAAAGAGTAGAAAGAAAAACGAAACACGGTGTTTCATACTCGTATAGCATAAACCAATCTAAATAACGTGGCTTATCGAGAAATTCGGATAATAGGATAATAGTTATCCAATTGCTCAAGAGTGGCACTTTCTCGTTCTTCTATTGTAGAAGGTCAACAACCCTTTTCCCAGCAATGATAATAATGCAACATCTCAAGGCAACATTACCTATACGTCTAATCTTCTAAAGGAAATCTGAAGTAAAGTGGAGTTGCAGTGCTCGAATTTTGCAAAAAAAAAAAAAAAAAAACAATGCAATAAAAAAGGCCACATCCGAGTTGAGTCTGGCTGATTGTAACAAACCGGATTAAGCGAATTCTGACAAAGTTTCCTCACTCAGTCCTCAGCGTAGAAAGCTACAGTAGTTGCGAAAATATTATAAAATCCCCAACAGAATATAGTTTCGTTTACTTCAGCGGCTGTCGAAACTGGAAGCAGTTAACACTCTACCATAGCAGTTTTCAAATGAAGTAACGTAATATGCACAGAAAGCAGTAGACAGTAGTCGCCTTGATGTGAAGCCTATTTTAAGAGTACCATTTGGGGGGGGGGGGGGGGGATGCGAAAAGAAGTGCTGATTCATTAGGCGGTTTTATTGACGAGTAAAGATTTCTCCCTCTCGATTCGTCCGCCACCGTGAATTCGCCAAAGCAGTAGAAAAAAGCAGCGACTGAAATCGCCGATTCTCGTAAGCGCAATTAATGTAGTATATGGTGAGAAAAAGGAACGATTAGATGCCTCCTGTTCCCAATCGTGAAAAGCTGATAATCACTAAAATCTCTTTTATTAAATAAGCGGGATTTGATATATGGAATGGAATGAAGTAGCATGTGGCTAAATAATAACAATTTGTTGATAATATGCAGTGAATTTAGCTTGTATATGCACTTTTAATTCAGGCGTTAATGAAAAATTCTTTCAAATTCATTTACCCCGAAGCTGATGACCATTCAGTCAACGTAACTTCAGCATTTCATAAAATGTTATGTGGTCATTGTCTAGTGTGAGTGTGACCGCTTCAAAAAGTCGGAAAATGGCTGAAAGAAAAAAAAAATGGAATTTATAGGTGGGCGCAGAGAGGTTCCGATGTTATAAATATTGTAAATATTGTAGTGCGCATTTCTGAGGAAGCTAAAAATAATTTGATGATGACTTCCGGTCGCGGTTTTATTCCTCTAAATTTGTTTAGCTATTTCACAACAATGAACTCCATTTTTAAACGCATTTTGTTAGTAACTTAAGCAAATTTCTTTCATTATTTCTTCGCTTTCTATCGTCAGACGAAAAACAAACTCAAAAGTGTAAGATTAAGAGAAGAAAGGAGTTTTTCGAAAAGAGAACGAATCGGCGACAATATTCGATGAGCACGTAGGTGAATGTGGTGAGTGGTGAATGTGCGAAAAGCTTCCTATCTGGTGTTGATGGAACGATGTACTCTGAACAGTGCGAGCCTAATGCTTCACTTACTTCCCGTTGAGCAACACCTCAATCCTCTACTATCATACTCACTGGTTTTCTATTCGTTGATTGCAGTAAATGAGGGAACGTCAACACACCTTAATCGCTTCTTCTAATTTTCACTGCAGACATTTATCGGCTCAAAAATAAAATCATTTTACTACTCTCATGAGCCGTATACAAGGAGGGAAACTTGCTGAGTTAGTAAAGAAACACAAAGAAGAAAGAAAATCTTGACAAAAGTCGAGAAATTTGAACAGCTCTCTGAATATATTTCACTGCTCTCTTCTTTTGGTATAGTCACTATGTCGAAACAGGAACTGCCGTTGCTCACCGTTTACAAGTACAGCAACGTATATAGCGAATACATACAGGTTGATCGTAATAGTGGGGTGTCTGCTCGAGGTTCATTCTCGAAGATAAAGGTCTGTCTGCACAGTAATTACGCTACTGCATAGATTTTCAAGGTCACAGGAAAGGACAAGCTAACGACACGAAAGCGGCAAATTGCGAGCATGACACCACTGCCCGACAACACTGAATCATTTAAAAGACTTCACTTTTTTTTCGGGAGGCGTGTTTTCTTCACAGTGATTCACCTATTTAGAAACGAAATATCTCAAAAGATGCCGCTGAAAGCAGAGCAACAAAAGCTGTCAGCATCGCTTTTATGGTGAAAAGAACCACATTCAACGATGATTCAGCACCAATTATGAATAAATATTTTGAAGAGGAATCGAGCATTGTCTCGTTTTTTCAAAGGAAATTTCCTTTTAGGTCAGAAGATTTTTCACAGAAAATTCAATTAGCGAGACAAATGAGGGATTGCTTTGATTCAAACGAGCCTTTCTCGGCTGAAGAGGTTCACCTGCGAGCGAAAAAACTGCTATCGAAATGAGAAGCAAGTTGTTAAATCACTAAATAAAAAGCTTAACAAGCTATGCGAGACACTTTCCTCAAAAGTTGCGACGTCTACATATGAGCTTATGGCGACTTTGAAGGAAAATCTTGTGCATTAAAGCAAATGCTCAAGCTTTACTGTTCATTCTCTTTTGTAATTCTGCTGAAACATAACGTTCGCTATATTTTTCGCATTTTGAAATATTCTTTCCGCTGCTCAAATAGGAAGAAAATTCTTCTTGCTGAAATTAATATAATAAACGATTTCCCACTTATTTCATTCTACTAAACAAATCACTGTCAAAGGAGGAAACAAATGACTTTAAAATATTGAGTAACTAGACGGCCGTCGTTTGCACATGACCAAAAAATTTATAAGTACGGAAAGTTGTTGAAAGGATTGCATATGAAAAGTGAGGCTTGACTGCACCCTTCGACAGTTGAAATGGATAGAATACTCAACAAAACCGTTGGTGGTGCATTGTCGCACAACGAGACAGTGATTTGCTGTGGTGTGTAACGCTTCGGAAATGACGCATCCTGCCAAAACCAGTGCACGACGTCACTTCCCTGCGAGGTGGCGCCATTCAGCATCTTCTCTCGATGGGTTTCTTTCTTCAATGTAGTTCGGACTTGTTTCAAGTACAAGCAACTAACGCAGCAATCATCGACAGATGCGAAGAATGAGGAAGCGAGACGCTTACAAGTAAAATGTCAGAATTTTTTTTAATAGTGGAAAAATAACAAAAGAAAGAAATAAGGAAGGTACTGTGCATATATTGGAAACGATTTACACATATAAAATTCATTGATGCTTACTGGCCGATTAAGTTGAGCGATTGCGGCAACTGAGAGAACGCTGCAAATTACTTTCGAAGTGAAGATAAAGCCGATGAAAAACAACATTCAAATGCAGCTTGTGAAGAAGTGTTCTATGTACACATGAGAGAAATGTTGACGAAGCAATCGTTTCCTATAACAATGGAAGAGCGAAACGGTTCTCGTGTAAGTGTTGCAAAAGTAATGAACCTCTAATTGAAAGTGAACCAAATTCTTATTAAACGATAAATGCGAATGAATTTTATAAACTGTCTTTTTTTTTCAAATAAGATACACTTAATGAATGTAGACAAATGAACAGCTAACGTTTTATGAGAGATCGCAATAAATTGATCAAATTCCTCATCAACTTTATCACTGAAAGCATTACGAAAATTTTCGATAAAGAACGATTAGTGGTGGTTGTGCAATAAAGAATCCGTATCCAATTGGCAATGTGTTTTGCTCTCATTTGTTGGTGACAACTAATTCGGTGAATCCAATACTAACCGTGCAAGTCAACATTAAATGACCATTTCGAACGAACTTACATGGAATTCAAAAACTGTCGAAATGGATTTTATTTTAGATGCTCTGCGCTGAACACGAAGCCAAAAATAATGGACTTTTGGATGTGTAGTTTAAAATCAGGCACATTTGTTGACGAAAATACCGTTAAATAACATAGGCATTTAAACGATGCCATTATGTGAGTGTTTGAAAGAACATTTGCAAGTAAGAGTCGTTGATTGATGAAGTGTGCATCACTGTTTGTGAGGCAGTTCATGCGAGAAGTGAAACCCAACCGCTAACCAGTTCAAGCGATTGCTGTGAAACTTTTCTGCATCACGTGAAACATGAAACGTTACAACATATTTCCACTCACCCTTCTTGCATTTCGTTTTCATAGCGAACAATTCGGAAGGAAAACGTAAATCGGACAATCGTACATAAAAGATCGTGTCGCCGAGAATTAAAACCCACAAAGGTTTGCATTGGTAGACCGCAGAATTGTTATTGCTTTTTTCAAGTGTGCTGAAAGGGTGCGCTAATAGCGTTTCATAAAGCGAGAGGAGGACATTTTACACAGAGGACACCAAACAATTTTGCGAATTTATTTCAATAAAGTGCTGAAGTTTCACCGTGCAAGTCACCGTAATCAAAACCTTATCAACTGTAATCAAATCTAAATAGTTGCAACGGAAACTCAGAGAGTCGTTGCAAGCAATATAGGTCGACTTTCCGAACAAAATACTGTGCTATTATGTGGCCTCATGACATTAAACGATAGGACATGCAAAGGTCAGTGCAAAATCTTGACCCGCATTTAAAAGACGATAGAATAAATACACATTAAAAAAGCGACCGACCTGTGTGCCAAAGAATGGGGAGAATGCCATACATATGAATGAAATGGTTTTAAAAAAAACGGAAATTCCAACATGGCAATCAGATTTCGGCGATTGTCGCAGCGAATATATGAATTTAAACAAGAGATTTCGCTTGCCAAAGCTGATACAAAAGAGCTGCAATCTGCATCATTCCTAATATTTTCTGTTACTCTACTACAATATCATCGTCTCTCATCCTCTATGTTCCTGTGAACAAACATGCTTAGAGGTGGAATAGAACTTACTAGGAAAGCACAAATGAGGTAGTTGGTACATCATAGTAATTGCTACAACATAATTTCTGCAACATTAACTCAACATATCTCTCAACTCAGAGTTCGAAAATTTAAAAGATGCCGAATTTGGGTACACAGAATGAAATTAATGAGAGAGAAAGTGAAGAATTTCGAGCAGATATCAGCCAAGATGTGAAATATAGGGAAAGCATATGATGAGCTCATGAATGAAAATGATTTCTGCATGTAACGAAGTAAAGTTCAGGTGACTTGATCGTATATGTAATTAATCGTAATGAAGGCAAAAGGCATATATGTTGGTGAAAGCACCGACAAAATGGTCATGAAATGATCAGCAAAAACAATTGAGAGTTTCAAAGCTTAGAATTTAGAACGGCAATGGCTGAGAAAGATAACAACGAATCGTTCAAAGTGTCCACTTCGATTCGAATGGAATCTGTGTGTGATAAAATGATTAAACTATTTATTGCATGATTGCACTCATGTTTCGACTAACAAATATTCAGAGTTCGGCTTCATATGATGGCATAGAAAAACAATGTTTTAATCAGTTCAGTTTTTACAGTGATCACTGCTATACGCAAGCTGAGATTGTGCTCATATTTTGTACTATTTATTACCTTCTTAGTGATGCGATATCACCTTAGAGAGACTTACAGTCCAATATGAGCAACGGTACATAGGATACGGAGCTCATTGATATTTTGGAATGAGAGTGAGGTTTTAATTGTAAATAACTGCTAAGCGCTTGCTCTTTTATCAAGTTTCTATCGTTTTCTAAGACTTTCAACTTCAACTATGCAACGGTTTCACTTTTAGTACATATATGGCTGAGTGAACGGAATGGAACAGAAAAGTGGCAGACTGAGGATCTGCGCGATCAGTTTGTTGAGGATAAGCTCGAAATGTGATTTGCACATACACAGGTGTGACTGCAAAATCTTACACTTCGAAGCCAAACAGGAGAGCCTCATCGCTCGGCAAAGATCACTGAAATTTGGTTGTACGGCCAGAGATCCGATACGACTTCTCAATTTCTATCAAGGGTGCACTATTGAGGAGCTGATTAAAATAACCAAGAATGACCAGTTTTATGGTGCTTCTACTAATGAATTTTATAACCTGTTTCCATAGCAAAACTTACGCATTTGTTGAGGTGTTTTATATACTGCCATAATTGGAAGTTGGTTATAAATAACCGTCAATTATTAAAAACGTACAGCCGTAAATTTTTTTGTCTTGCTTGACACATCAACAGATGTGAGTACTCATGCGTAAGTTGTACTCATATGAGTACTCACGGCATTTCGGTTTCTTTTTTTCGAAGAAAACGCAAGATCAAGGGAGAACTAACTTATAACTGAGAGTTTACTGCACATTTGTCATATTTGATAAGATGAAACTACAGTTGTATTCCTAACTAATATTTTGAATTCATAAAGAATGAGCAAAAATACTGTGTACCGCAACTGCGTTATCACTAAAATATGTTTGTTCTGCTGAAAAAGCCGATTTTGGGGTATCCGCTTCAATCATTCCAATACCTTTTTTAGATTCTCTAAATGCTTTTGACCTCAGAAAAAAAAACCTTTCACATGATTGCTCAGTACTGAATTAATTACTTCGCTAGCTTATCGATCTTTTAGTGGATCTGTAGGTCGGATATGCACGATGATGTGGTACAACGTGTACTAAGCGGACCCTTACTTCAGCTCGCTTCGCAACACAGCTGTTTGATGGCCACATTTCGCACACTCCGATTTTCCACACTTAAGCATTAAGACAGCTGCTCGTTGCCTGTCCATCTCATCGACCTATCCTCGCATAACTAAAAATTCGACACGCGCAATCTTCTAGTTCCGTTATTGTCGTCATAGTTTGTTTCCTACGTAATACTTTTTCTGCAACACTGAAGTATTTTTCAACGACATAAGAATAAATAACAGGAAATGAATCTGGCAAGAAGATTGCACGAAAAATAATTGAGCGCATGTGAATGCTTTGAGATGCGGAACAAAAAGATTGCACAAGCACGAGAAACGGTTGCGTTGCGTGCGATGCTCGCTTGCTGGATAACGCTCGAGGGCGGAACGCGCAAAAATAGCGCCTATCGCTTCATCGCTTTCTAGACGTTGCGCTCTATGAGTTTTATATTGGCGCGCTGATCGGATCACGTTATCTGACAGCGAAGGTACCGTCCTATATTCGCTTTATCGTATTTTATTTTATTACCATTTGTTTATGCTGTCATATCGTTTTCGTAAATCCTTCCGTGAATTAGCGATTGAAGAAATTGAAAAGCGCGTAAGTTGGCCAAAGATCAGTCACATTCTTTCAGAATTGTCCACTGTCGTCTCAAATGAGATAAATAGCGTTGGTTAAAATGCAATGACCAATCGTTTGTCGGTCATTTGCTTTCATTTTTTAATCAGAAAGTTACCGTTCATTGAGTTTAATTTCGTCTTTTCGGCACTGCATTGTTAGTATAACGAATTTAAAAGATGGAACATCGCCCTCTTCTTAACCCTCATTGCTTATACTTCGTACATCAGGAATACTATCACTAAGAATCATTGCTACATGAAGCATGTTGTTTGTGCGGTTTTTCTGCGTGAGCTTTATCGCAAGCTTTGAACAGTAGTTGAAGTTGAGGCTATCATTACGTATACAGCATAGACGTTATTGTTTCGTTGAGCACTGTTTTTGTACTAAGAAATATCTTCAATGAAAAGTGATGACAAATTCTAATCTCAGAAACAAGTAAGTAAACAAGTAAACAAAAAATTAAAAATACATTTATAGCTGTAACAACTAGTCAGAAAATTTAATCACTCTCAACTCGGCGTTTGTCGAGCTAAGACTACCTGGCAGATAAACAGGGAAACAAATGAACGCAAAAATACGTTCGATCGGTTTTAATGGCAACCCCTAGCATCGTTTAAATTGACCTGAACGAATAAATCCTGTTAAGGGTGACCAGGGTACAACAGATTTCGTAACACGTGTGCAGAATAGAATTTTCTGTAGAATCCATTTCGTTCCATTTTCGGGTAGTTCGGGGGACTAGAACAAACGGCGAATTGATGGGCTCGAAGGTCCGTTGTTATAGATGCAAAACGTTAATCACATATGCTCGGATCTCTCAGACGGTGATGTATCACTGAAAAAGGAAAGAAGAAGCTTGTGTGTTTTCATTATGTCTATCAAGTGAGCGAGAAATCAGTTGGCAAATTTTATTGTAATGTTCATTCTTTGGACCACTTTTATTAGAAAACGCTGACTCTAGTCGACTAATTTTGAGTTGCCAATTCTTCGGAAATAAGCCTCAGTTTAATTCAAAATTAAAATACGTACCTACTGGTATGAAGATCAATAAAAATAGGAATTGGAAATAATGATTGCCCCAAATTGTCGAATTTCCCCCACTTTCCCCATCACTGCTCGTGAATCGAAATGCAAATTTTTTTGCAAACAAGTTGGCAATCGTCCAAAAGCGTAAGTATTCGTGCTTATTGTCAAAAATAAGAAAAATAAATACAAATGACTTAAAGCACACGAAATCCCTCTAAAAATGGAAAAATATGAGAGGAATGTGGCGCAGTGCGCAATGTGCCCACTTCGTACTACACACGAGCGAGCCGCGTTTTGATAGCCGATCACGTTAGCACTTTCGCCGATCTTCATAAATCACAAAGATTGTCTGTGGATCCGAGCACACTCACCGCTATGACATCGCCATAATGTTGCTCTGCACGGGAATTTTAGAGAAGCATGAAGCAATCACCGCGCTCGCTAAATATTGCTTAGATTAGCGTCTACGAACGTTGATTTGTTTCATTCGTGATCAGCGTCCCTAAAAAATAAAATTCATCTATGTTGAAAAACTGTCAAATCTGCTTTTACAGTTTTTTTTAAAAGTACAGTAAGAATATTTTTTTGCGCAGACTCACTGTTTCTCTAGACACAATATCCATCACATAGAAACATCGAAATAATCCCACTTTTTTCACCGACAAAGACTACCTTTAGAGTGGGAACTTGATGAATTTGAAGCTTGTCACAGCGTTTAATTCAGTGAAACAAATGCCAGTAGGGGCGCATCAAGCACAAAAATATTGAGCCTTAAAATTTCAAAGCCATTCTCGATTATACACGTGTTGTATACGTACATGAACGATCACATATTGTAGAACATTTCATTGCGAGCATACGCGTTTCTCCTGGAATTTTAATTAGCGAACGTTGCTTACAAAAAGTAAAATGTGAAGGTAATTAAGGTGAGCAAGGTTCGAATGAATTTTGATTTACGAGAAGCAGGAAAAGCTTTTGAGAAAGGCGCCATATTTCGTCCATAGTTTTTGTAAACAGTCATGTCATACCGGTAGCGAGTAATTTTATCACTAACGACATGAGGGTGACCATAACTGTTGAGGCGGAATGGCAGACGACGGCGATCGATATGTGCGAGGTGCAACGGTGATCACAGAGGAACGTGTACAGCCGGTATTTGTGGGCCTCGAAACACCACAACTCGATGTTGGTTATCTCAGAACACTCTCAGGTCTCGTCAAATGCATCGCCATTGTGAGTGACCTTGACTGATTGGACTGGGATATACATTATATGATTGCTGTCACTTTATCGACTGTTTCAGTGCAGTAGCAGTTTGTTGCTTCGCAAGCTGACTGTTATGGTCTCGCCGATCCACATCTCACGACCTCCCCCCGCCCCCTCCCATACACACACGTTAAATTGAAGATTGCCAGTTTCAAGCTTAAAAGAGGACTACATTGATTCAGATACTGAGCTTTCTGAAGGCGTTGGATGAAAAGTTGAACTTCATACGTAGATGAAACCTCATTCGGCCTTCTCCTAAGAACATTTTTTGCTAGGCCATTTCTAAAAAAGTGTCGCGCTGAAAACAACGTATGACAACATACGCTAACATTGCACTTCGAGGACAAAAAGTTGTGTTTCGAAATAAACCGCAGCCCGCATACAGGCTATCACTGGCGAAAGTTGTCAGAGGTGTCCATCACCAAACATGTATTCGACGAACGATGTCCTGAGCATTAATAATAAAAGGATTGCAGTTTCATTCATGACTTATCAAACAAATATTTCAATACGCCTGTGCGTACGAACTAATTACTATCATACTCGCAGTTCGGCATTATGATGGCGATTATTAAGATTATTGCCGTTACACAAGAAACTCTCTCTTTTTATTTTAAAATCTTGGTGCGCCACTGCAATACGATATAGTTTCAGGGATAATGATAAACTGTGCCCATTAAATGGTCATTAAAAACTGTTATTCTGTTTAGGCATTGGATTTTGTGTGCTTCATTTGCTTGTTGGTCGGAGGTCCTGGTTACTATACGGCGATCGGAGGTGCTACCTTTGTTACCGTCGTTGGGATGGTCATTTCTCTAACGCTTTTGTTTCTTTACCTCTTCAGAGTGGTGGACGTGCTAACGCAGATACCTTGGATCATATGTGTTCGTTTTCCTGCTCTTTGAATTCTATTAATTTCGTGAAAACCGGGAACATTTAGATATATATATATATATATATATATATATATATATATATATATATATATATATATATATATATATATATATATATATATATATATATATACATAGGCGTACATGCATAAGTAAATATGGTGTGCATGAGATGCAAGAAGTTAGCATGCACCAGAACGTTGCTTAGCGCCTTCGTGACGGATGCTTGCGCCTCATTTCAACGTCGTGTTCCTGCGCGCATTTTGTATTATTGCATTTATTAATAATACGTCCACCAATTGCTTAAGGAGGGCTGGAAAGAAATTGTCAAAGTCAGTCAGTCTTTCACAGCGTTTTCCGCTGCAATTTGTTCGGTTCATTTCAACCTATTGTCATTTTTTTTAAAATATCAACGGAACACAGTGATATGCGTTTTTGCCGCATCACGAAGACTGGCGCGATATGCGTTTTTGCATTCCGAAATGTCGAGTCCTGCGTAACGATATATGGAAGGTGTTTAAGGCGGAAAGCGATTGAGGAAAGAACGTGTTATGGCTCTAACTGATTAGCTGATCGGGGCTGCTAAAGCTAAATTTCTGCATTAGGAAAGTTGGTTTGGACTCAATGAATACGAATACAAAGCATCTAGTTATATTTTTTAGATTGACACTTAGTAAGGTTACATGCATTAACTAGACGCGTTTTTTGCATGGTTTGAGTTGTCTTAGGACGATCGATCGAACAACAACACCAAATTTCAAGCGTATATTTTGTGTTTATGCACATAATCTCGTCTTGCCATATGTGGCTTATTTCGACCTATCAGCCGAGAAACTGTCGAGTCAAATTTTGTATTGGTGGATCTGTTTCAGGCCCGAGGCTTCTATTCAGGAAATTTCACATTCCGGGTTGCAAATATAAGTTTATAAAGTGGTTGCAACGTTTTCACGAAAAGATTTCATCTAAGAACGTTCACTTCTGTACGTTCCCTTGCAATTTCCGTGAAAGGCGCTACAGGCAGAAATCAACTCACTGGAAGCCAAACTGACGTGACTATATGTTTTGCACTGCAATGCAAAAATGCATGTGAGGGAAATGAAGAAGAGCGTTATTTTCTTTTTGAGGACCACTTCAAGCGAGATCGAAAGGGAGAGGAGAAGGAATGTGGTGTCCACCGGAAACGTCCTTCTTTGAACCCTCATAACATATATTTAATATGTCGATTCGTGAAGAGTCAATCATTTTATTTACTGCATGAGATGATTAGTATCTGTTAGGTTTCTACTTGCGAATGAATTTGGCACTAATTTTAAGCAGAATAGCGCATTCACATTTCCGGAACCTCTGTGGAGAAATTGCTGTGTTTTTTTACCGTTTCAGGTACGAAGCACACAAAATATTTGAGGTGTCAAAATGAAATATTCGTTTGCAAAGAAACAAACGATTCTCACATAAAGAATGTTTTCTTTGCTACTCACATCTCTAAAAGTGATGAAAATATATTTTTTACTATCCATACTTCATCTCAGCGATCGGCTTTTCAGATTCTTATCGGATGCCTTCTCTTTGTTGTGATCGTTATAAATTGCATTTAAAAAGAAGAATGTGCAAATAAATTCAGGAGATGATCTTCTGCTTCATGTGGACGGTGTTTTACTTCACTTGCGGCTGTGTGCTTGCACTCGCAGCTGCTCAGTTTCATGGAGCAACTGGATTCGGCGCTGCATCGGTATACTTTTCTAAAGGCATCCGATCTGTGGTGCAGCATTTGCTACTAAATGGGTCTCCGTTTAGTCATTGCAGGGTGACAAAAAATAGACTACGCTTTTAGCATGCTAAAGGGCTTCACAGCCTTTCCAGTATAATTCTCTTTCGAATACACACGCTCGCAAAATTGCAGTCGTGACAAGCGTAGAAAAGCAGTACAGAAGATGACGATATTCCTTCTGCTGCAGTGATAAGGCTGGCAATTGACCTTAGTAAGGTCAAGTTTTAATTGGAAGCTGCAGTATATTCAAATAATCCGTAGTACACAAATGCCAAAGTACACCAAAGATTGTTTAACATTCTTCATCCATTAATAAATGAAACAAAAATGCGATAATAGTCGCATCAAGTCCTCATCTTTGTGTTCAGTCTTTGACTGTCAAGCTTCGCAGAAAAGACTCAAAAAATAAAAATGGCTATCACTCTTAACAAGCAACAATGAATTTTCTTGCTACAAACTGAAAAATGCTTTTAAAATGGAAGGTGAGACTCTTTCTCAGACTCACCCGCTGATGAAAAAGTCCTAATCACCTGCTTCATCACCAGTGCTTCAAATGATTCAGTTCTTTGCGTTTGGAGCGATGTGTACCTACGGTTTCGATTGTTATCTGAAGTTTCTGGCATGGCGAAACAACGAAGTTGCAACGGGCGGTGGGCCTATTGATATCTATGGCGATTCGGCGAACGCTGAGGCTGGCCTGCACAAGAGAATCGCACTCAACGAATCCTGAAGATATATGGACGAACGTACTCCTCTGTAACATTTACTGTAAGTAAAGTGCGAAAAGAAGTCGTGGAAATTAAAGATTTTCAAAAGAACTTAATTTCGAGAAGCGCAGTCGCATCGGTTTGCATTTAGGAGGAGTCACTCTCGAATCAACTCATTTCACTGCATCCAGCCAAGATCAGAACAACTGATAGACCTTTTTTAAAGTTGGAATCGGCATGAGCTGATTGCTTCCTAAGCGGGGTCCGCGTTAGAATTTTGAGCTTAAGCTAAAACTGTAGTCACTCTAACTGTTGAAGCTGGGCCACTTTTAATGTCTTTTCTTTGCACTTTTCAATAATTCTGATGTTTTCTTAATGTCGTAGCAAGCTAATTACTGGTATGCTATACTTGATGGTTCTCCGAAAACGTTTACAATGAGAAGCTGACTTATGGAATTCATTATCTGCTGGAAATTTGTTCCCGATTACTGCAGCAGCCTTTCAACGATTGGTACTAATGCGTACTCTTGGTGAATGCGAAAGATTCTTCGTGCTAAGTTTCCATCGTTTACCGCACGAGTTCTGAACAGTAGTGAATGTGTGATTATCTATTAACATTATTCTCAATTACTACTACAGTTATAATACCACTAAGCTCAACTATTATGCACCTTTTAAGCAGCAGCACCAGGTGGACGTAGGTGTATATATCGGTGCAATTACATCAACCAGCGATAGAACTGCTGTGATTGAGATTGGATGAAGAAATTTCTGACGCTCAATCTGAAAGAACATTTTGCTCTGGCCAAACGATTAACGCGTCTCAATGTGAAGTTGGCATCTAGAGGTAGAGCACTTGCTTTGCTATCAACATTAATGAAGAATTAAGTGCCACTCTGGCAGCATTATGCTTGCGTCAGCTGCTTTATGTGCGAGCAGTGATATTTCCCACATGGAGAAAACATTCGCTGAGAATTATATTTTTTAACTGCGGTCACGTTACTCGAGATTGATTATACCTGCAAGAGGGAGCGCTTCATATATTCGGCACCTCTCAAGAAGAGTTATGCAATAAAAATATAGATGATGCGCACTATGCATTGTGTCATTCATTGAAAGCAGGTTTTTTGCTTGTGGCAATCGTAAGTTGAGTTCACGAAACATTCATAAAGCTGAGGGGAAGACCAGTTAAATTCTTGTTGATTGCCCTCTAAACGAAGAGTAGAAGATCGCATGTTTACTTCTCTTTCTACTCGAGTGAAGATCCTACTTCTCTTTTCTCAAAGATGTTTTCTGTGAACAGAGAATGAGTGAAAGTAGAAAGGCATTAAACATATAAGTTTTTTGGCATAGTGGCTGCTTCTCACCTGTTGAGGCATAATTTAACCAGAATTAATTAGCTCTTTATTGAATGGTTAAAAAGTTGAACGTTTCTGGAAACATCTGATCGGTAAACGCTCAACGGCATTTGAAAGAATTCTCTTCGAACCTCACGGCACCAGTTCGCTCTCATTGTGTTTTTAAATTTTCGAAGATATTAAGTGTCGTGATTTTTCTATGTGCGCTATCTGAATGAAGTATTTATGTCGAATGTGACCAATGTCCCCACAAAATTGACATCAGCACTCATACTGCATAATGAGGGAATGAAGTGTGAATATGCACTCAAGCGTAAACCAACAATGCTCTCCCATAACGTTTCTCGAACGACGGAATTCAAAAATAAGGCGATTTATTTGACATTTTAATCTGTGCAGTTACAGAGATTGGCACGATGTTTATGAGGATATGGGTTCATCCTCGCAAGTATCACTTGCTATCTTCTCACGTGATTTTCTCTGCATGCAATTTTACAAAGCATTACAAGGAACTCTATATTGGCAAAACGCTGCATGCGCGCTTTTATGTAAGCATCTATGTATATACGCACTTGTTTCTCTTTCCGGCAGCTCTAGCTCGAGAAGCTTGAAACTTGAGGTGTAAAATTTGCTAGCTATGCACACCTAAGCGAGGAGAAAAACCTTTGCAAAACCAGTGGAGATATTGAGCACTACTCCTTCAGAATAATCCAATCTCGAAGCGACTCGCTAAAAAACGGTAATAACACTGCTTTCAAATCAAAAACGACTCGAATGAGAAAAGAGGCTTTGGGTACCTTCACAACTGACCATATATCGAAATATCGGTGTAAGTTCAACTTGTAAACACTCAAACGACAGTTGCTATACCACATTTAGTATCCCTCGCTACTATTGTACTCTCGCCTGTAATGTCAACCCACTATTCTAAATCTATCTGTTGAAGAAAGTCCTTGAACAAAGCCTTTAAGTACTAACATCATAATTCGAAAGTTATGTAGCACATTAGCGATTAGCTGACGAAGCTGGATTCACATAAGCTGAGCTATTTATGACTAAGAATCAAAGGTGTCAAAAGTCAAGCTATGCCTGCCATGCTTTCGGGCTTCAGTAAGCAGCGTCCAAGATCGCCTGCATGGAGTGAATGTCAAAAGTAGAAACTTGCAAAAGGTGGCCAATTAATTTGAATGCACCTGCCCAAAAGCGTGCACAAATGCTACAAATCAGTTGGTGCACCACTTGCGCAGATTTCAAAGAAAGAAAGACCGTTGAAATGCGCTTTTTGGCAACATTCCGTTTATAGTTCGACGATTAAGGAAAACAGCTTACCCACCCTAGCTCGAAGGGAAAGTTTGAAAAGAAAAGACTGCATCCATCTGAGCAAAAAGCTTGAAATCCCTTATGTGACCAACTTAAACAGAGTTCTTTGAGCGACAATATCGAAGGCCGCGGCATAATCAATCCGAACAATACCCCCTTATATCCTTTGATTCATCGCTGATGGTCATTCACTCGCAGACAAGAGGATTTATAACACTGCTGAATAATCCAGCAAAAATTCACCGTTCACTGGGTTAATTAAATTATGTGCCAATCGAAACCTTATTCACAATGGAACTTTCAATGGCAAGTTTTATGACAGCACACATAGAATAAGTCGAACTTATTGAAAGTCATTTTTAGCCGATTTGAGAAGAAAACTTCCACGCTAAAACAATGGTGATGAAGACCATTTTTCTCGTCACCAAGAGAAATGAAACGTTGAATGCCCCTTTCATTGCACGCATTCAGTTATACTCAAATTGCTGTTGTAGTGCACCTCAGCTTCCGAAACGTTGCAAACATATAGCACTTAGCGTGATTTTAAGATATTTGCTATTAATCGTTCATCGTTTCAAGCTCCGTCCAGCAAATCCTCCCAGAATCTCATTTATCTATTTACAAACCGACAAACCTTTCTCAGTGAGTGAACAATAATATACTCTCTCTCTCTCTCTCTCTCCCTCTCCCACTTCTCCGCTGAGACTGTTGAAACCTAGTATGCACTTTACGCGAACTAGTGGTGAGCGGAAGTGCAGAAATTGGGGCAGGTGAGGAAGCCTTCAAGCCGCAGAAGTTCTGGAGGCTTGGCAAATGAGCCGAGTTGAGCGGAAGAACGATGTGACATGGATGCCTGCGACGGGGGTGACAAACGTTTGCTGCGTGAGGAGTGAGCTGAACAAGAAGGGTCGGTACAGGCATGATTAGAAAACCTGTTAGCATAAGTTACAGCCGGCACTGGATGCATTTGGTTAAGCAGTTTATGTAAGGGTCGCTTTGATGTGCCCTTTGCTCACGTCCATCAACTGTAATCTTTATTCAACGAATGAACAATAAGATGTTGAACGTACACTCGTAGTAAAATGGAACCCAACGCAAAAAAAGGAGAGAATGCAAAGCAATGCCGAATAAAACCAACACAGCATGGTCACCGATCGAAATGATGATAAAGCAGACCGCTAAAGAACAAAGCATTTAAGCCGTCGGCCGATCAAGAAACCGTCGTTATACAATTATGCAATTTTGTGTTGTTTTGGAAAATTTATGAAATCGGTTGGTCATGATAACCAAGGTTACAACAACGTCACGCTTCCCGGCGTGCTTTCTCGCTCGGTTAAATATGGCTCATCATTCTTTAATGGCATCGGTGGTTTCTCTTTTCTGATGTTAATATGTAAATGGCAATAAAATAATGTTTGAATAATAATATAGCAATGTGTAAATGGTAATAAAACATGAAATGGTGATAAAATAATCTGTAAGTGCTAATAAAACGAAGTTTAAACGGTAATAAAACAATACGTCGAACTTTTACATCTTCTCGCTTACTATGAAGAAGGTTAAACCATACGATTATTGTGTCAGTAATAATTAAGCATAAAATTTTGAAAATTTTGAGAATTAGCTCCTTGTGGCTGCATATTACGATGACAGATGCAAACATTGCTAAGAGATGCAATAATAAATGCGTTCAATTCGTATCAAAGAACTGACTCCAGAAAAGATTTGATAAACGATTGGTAACTATGCAGAGTAGGCGCAATCAGTAGTATTTATTTGCTAATCACTAAAACTTCGTTCCTCATCTTATTGAGTATCACTTTTGAATTGCTTTCGGATGTTTTAGAAGAAAATATACTATGAACAAATCGATTTCCCCTCGTAACATTCTAGCTGTTTTCATTATCCTAGTTTCGTTTCGTGTTAACTAGTTTAGTCGCAGCAAAAACTTCCTGATTACTGCTCGAAATTTCCTCTCCCACTCAACGCCCCCTCCCTCATCAAAAGATGTGACTATGCAGTACTCGCATTTATACTCATCCCATCCCTCTTTCCCTCTCCTCGCCTTCCTTCCTCTCCGCTCCTTCAGTCGTGAAGGTCAGCTCAACCCGTGCACTGGTTAGCAAAAATACACTAGGCTGCAAACCTTTTGACGATGTAAAGAGCTGTGGATAGCAAGCTTCAAATGCAAGCTATATCTCAATATGTCTCAATGCGAATTGTGAAAACTTAAAACTCAAAGTCGCACAATTTAATCTTCCAACTTATATCTAGTGATACGAAAGATCCAACTTATATCTAGTGACCCAACTTAAAAAAAAGATCCAACTTATATCTAGTGACCCAACTTAAAAAAAAGATCCAACTTATATCTAGTGATCTAAAAAGAGCACCTCTGTTATGGTGATACGAAACAGTGCAACACTCCATACGCAAAGCTCAAATATTTCAGCAGTGCGACTCGCAAACAACGATGTCAAATTAAATGTTCCGTTAAAAAAAAGTCGCAACTATAAACTTTAGCAAATGCACAATGTGCTTAATTCTAGTTCACTTTCCGTTATCTCGCCTTGCAGTGCGCGTAAAACCTTACAGTACTCTTTACAAATGTATCCTCATAGCATTACGATAATCTTTTATGTCCTTTACAGCAATTTTGCAAAGTCGGAAATCTGAATTTCCATCGAAGAATTTTGACCAACTTTGGAAAAAGACAGAAATAAACTCCTTCCCCAAAAATCTGCCGATAAAATTCGTCGATTTAAACGGAAAGAGAGGAAATGTTCCCAAATTCGTAAGCGATCAGCGATGACATTAGTTGCTAACAAATAAATGCATTATTTACATTATGAGTGCAAGCCGTAAGCGACTAATTCAAAAGAAGTGCTCATTTGCGGTTAGTGTCTGCAGCGACGTTAGACTGAGTTGGTGGCACAATCTCCAAACGCTTCTTTGCTCTAGGTGGAGGAGGCACTTGCTTACGGATAAGCTGCTGTTGTGGATCAAAATAAACGATGTCGCTGGGCTGCATATGGAAATTTGGTGCCGCATGGATAGCTGCTGGTGGTGGATGATGAGGTGAAGGAGCAGCATGTGAAGCGAGGGGCGGCTCATGTTGAATACTTCGTGGTTGCGCGACATGCATGGCTCCCTGTTGCTGTTGCTGTTGAAAATTCGGAAGCCATTCTGTAGGAAGGGGATTTACAGTGTGTGAACCCTGTTCCGCGTAATTCGTAGCAAGTCGTTGAGTTGAATAGCGCTTCCCGCCACCACCACTTCCACCTGTTTGAGCTCGAGTTGGCCGCTGTTGTACGCCACGATTATTTTTTCCTCCGCGCATTCGATTCCCTCCTCCTTCATTTCGTGAATACACTTTATCGCCTTCGTTACGCCCTGCGTTTCCTGCAAGTTAATGCTGCATATGGAAGTGAGATCGGAACGAGAAAAGATGCAAAATAAACTCAGTAATCAAGGATGAAAACTAATCGGACATACAAAAACATGAAGTACTGGCAAGGAAGAAAATTTGATGAAAACACTGCAGATCGAGAAGCGGAGACATCGAAAACGATATTTCGTATTGGACGTAAGGAAAGACGCCGTAAAGAAAGTCAGCAAATCGCTCGAAGAGAATTTGTGTGAGGTGGAGTGGAATCAAAAGCTTAATTAGGCCTTCTAGGAATGCAAGAAAAAACTGAACGAATTGCTAAAAAGCATAACGTTCCTGCAAAAACCTTTATTGAATCCTCAGTTCATTAGAATCTTCGAGCGATCCGCTGTGCGCAATCGAGCATGCGTTAAGTTTTGCTTTGCGCAAGAGCAGGCTATTCTATTATATCTTTCCTGCACTGACCTCGCACAGCGCGGACAAACGTCACTCTATGAGTGACTTGTTGTGTGTGGTCTACGATGCAAAACGCTAGCACGACCGAGAATAAAATATGCCTCTGCAATTGATACCCCGCTGCGCCTACCTGTACCACCTATATTAGAGCTCTCGTGTAAAGACGGTCTGATAATTCGAGCCGTGTGTTGCGTGTATACAGTCGCAGGACCACTAGCACCTCCTCGATTATTGTGTTGTGCTGACGGTCTACTGGCGTTGTTGTATGTATTCCGCGTGAACCCAATTCCGTCTCCACGTTGGTCATCCCGAGTTCTTCTGTTATCACTCTTGCCACGAGTGTCGCGCCTGGATGTATCCGACGCGTACGTGCGACCAGTATGAGCACCCTCTTCGGTTTTCTATAAAATGCGATCAGCGGAGTCGCCAGGAGATGTTTTCATATGCGAATGACGAAATTTTGAGGTACCAAAGTGTGGAATACTCCAACTAGACCATATCGTCAACGATAAATGTAAACATGAGTTAAATATTTGTGGAGTTATATGAGTCAAAGTAAACATATATCAGAAAGGATTAAATACCGATGGTGGAATTGGAAGACAATGTAAGCTGAAAATCATGATGGCACACAGAATCCGTAAGCGTAACGTGCGGATTTATGGGTCGAGCTGCGTTAAGAAGCTTTCATATTCGATTGCAGTCAAACTGCAGTGAGTTTTACGGATTGAATGGTGAGATTATCAATTAGAACAATACAAAAAGTATAAATTTTGTTAGTTTCCAACACCCTCCTCTCCCTAAATGAATCAGTGAGGAAGTACGGGATGAGGCTGGTAAGGGATGAATTTCTGGGACTATGTCGACGTTGAAGAAACAGTGCAGCTTATGCCCCTCCTGCTTATATATGCTAATCATTAACGTTAAAAGATGTTACAACGTAAAGGACGTTGACCTATGCAGTCAGACCCGTGTGCACGGGAGGAGGGGGACGGAGGGAGGGAATTTTCCATCCTTTCACGAAAGCATCGAATATTTTTTGCGGTTTAAAACGCTACTGGGGTTATTCGATGAGCCATACGCTGAAACGATCAAACTCACCTCACCTCTCCTTTATTGCCACTCACCCCTTATGCTGTAAAAGCTGTATGAAACTGCTATGCACGCGCCTGCATCAAAGGACGACACGTTACCTTATTCAAACTTCTCGTTCAACGCCCAACACTGCCCTTATCGGGCAGATGGACAAGGGCGGCGACTCCCCCGACATAACGAAATGAGTACAGCGTGCAATTATCCGTGCCAAGCGATAGCAATAATGACCATAAGAAAAGGGACATCAGCCAGAGACTGTTTTCTTGATGCGACTTTAGACTGCTGACACAACCTGTTTATCGGAGGTACTTGTCAGACTTTTTTAATTCGATAACGAGATCCCTCTGTTTCTTGTCGTAGTGAACTGCTGTGTGTGTTCGTAACGGCGTTTCCTCAATAGCGGCTTCTGATGTTAATGGCTAATAAAACGAGCTATGAGAAATGAAATAACAGACTTCCATTCCTTGATTTTTTTTGTAGGTTTTGTTTCACTCTCACTACTACTATTAGATAGCAATTTGCGTTCGAGATGAAAAGGCGAACATAGGCGATAGCTGGGGAGACGGATTTCCATGATTCGCTGTTTCTATCGTTTTTGTTTGAAATTGTTTGACACCGTGGATGATGGTATCTATGATCGAGCATTGTAAACTAAATCGTTCCCCCCCCCCTCGTTTTTTTAAAACTTCTATCATGTCCCGTCTATTAGCAATGTTTTAAATAACATCAAACATGTGGTTGTTTGCTCCACTCAGCATAGAATTCTGCAAACGAGACTCTAGTTGGAAATTGGTAGCTTTATTTTTTGAAGAAGAAGAAGAAGAATTCCAAGAGAAATTTCTTAGAGAAATTCAGAATAGCTCTGTTTTTGTCTGTAGAAACTGCCTGAGAAACGTTAAAATATGCGCTTGGCTTTTCCATCATCACCCTCTCGCCCGTCATGACCACCTTTATTAGGCAAATTGCTCACTCACGATAAAATTTAACTGTAGATCTGACTCTTAAAGAAGGTGTTCGTTTTCCTTTGTACTCGGTTAACCAGCCAAATAATTTAATTAAAAAAAGCTGATGTGGAAATCTGATCCAGGAAACAACCTAAAAATTAATATACGAGACAACAATTCTTTAATTTCAACTTAATTAAGCGCAGAATGCATCCATCTCTGATATAGCCCTTCTAATATGAGTAGCCAAGGTCACTTTTGTTCGTTTGAACGCGGATCAAAGCTGGGAAATAACCTTCCAGCATCCACCGCATTATGAAAACATGGAAAGATCTTTCGTGATCATTAGCAGCTGATGGAGATATCCGTTTTGGTTCTGCTGTCTTTACCATTTATAATGTATGACTTGAAAAGCGATTAGCATCGCCAAGAACTACAAAGCGGCTCACCTGATCACGTATGTCGAATCCGTATTTGTTGACAAGTTCCCGTCTGCTCTTCGGTCGTTGTGACCTTTCGTCGTAGCGATCGTGCTTCCATTTGCCATCTGCACGTGACCTCGTCGGCTCTTGAATTCGCTCCTCATTGGCATTCCTTGAGTCATGCATATAGTAACGACCCGATTTCGGAATATAGGCAGGGTTGTCAACATTTTCGTCATCGTCCAACTCCACAATCGCTTCCTCATCCGTTAACGCATTCTGGATTTCATGTGTCTCGTCGCCTTCCTGCAATCAGCAGTTCATTCAATATTACTTAAAGCAAAATTACAGCAAATGCACTGCATAGAGCTGTTAACCACTAAACGGAAAAGACGTAAAATTCGAGCAATTAAACCGGCTCTTTATGACGAGGTGATCAAAAAATTAAACTGAAATTTTTATTATATGATGAGGTGATCAAATTCTTCAAGATCCTTGAAGACACCCATCAAATCAACGAGTTTTATAAATCGCCGATAAATAACATAATGAGTTTATGTTTTGTTGCACCAATCGCTTGTTGAAGTCTTCTAACAAAGATCCACCTTTATATCATCTGTGCCTTTGGCAAAATGAGTTATAACAATGTCTTGCATAACGCATATATGAGTGTCTATCTCTCTGAGTCTGTTAGACAGCTTGATCTCTGCGACCACGGAGGCTAAGACTCAGAAATGTTCAATATCGCACGATGATCCCACCAACCTTACAAGCTGATTCATCTACTTCAAAAGTGTTGCACGTGTCTAAACTTATATGCGTATAAAATCTCGTATCGATTTTACGATCGGTCGGACTACATTTTACAGCCAATCGAGTCAGAAAAAAAACGGATATTTTGCTGCAGAATGGTGGAGGTGGTTCCAGTTAAGGTGAAAGGTGAGAGTGAATAATTGCGAGTATTTTATTGTTTGCTGACAAATGAGCAAATTTAGTGATTTGCTGGGATGAATCGCAGATGAGCATCTTGCTCCACTTCTCTTGTAGAGTTGCACTTCTATGTGATCCGACTTACCTAGAATGTTATCCAACAGGTAGCAATGTGGAGACAAATTTTCAGACATACTTAATCACCTAAAACTTTTTCCACTTCGATGGATTAAGTAGAAAATTGATAAAGGTGATGACCCAGTGGACGTATTCTATATTACAGTTTACAAATTTGATATCTTGTTTAAGCAGTTCCAAGCGCAAAGTGGGCATAAAAAGAATAAGCGCGAAAACAAAAACATAAAAAGTAATAAAGTATGCCAATAAATAATATACAAAGAACACTTGTAGATAGGGTTTCCTCATAACGTGCTTTACACGTGTAAATCCGCAAAAGCACATAGAAATGCAAAGCTTACTTATGAAGCGGATGAGTGAGAGAATGAAAGAAGGACGTCACTTGCAGGCTTTGAATAAGTCAAAAAATCTCTTTTCCACCTTCATCAACGTTCATTTCACTCAATTTTATTGCAGTGACGGAGGTGATATTAGAATAAAAAGGCAAAGGAGTCAAAGAGAAATATTTCACTTACTACAATATCGAATAAAATGACGGAATTCTTTCTGAGGCGATCATTTTTCATGATTCTTCACAGCATTTATAAGTTAAATCGGATTTCTGTGATGCTCTCATCTACTCTAAAACTCTTATTGGTTAATATTGATTTTGAGATGATTTCACAACGCCATATTGTACAAACAAGTTCCTCTCATTCAGAAAAAACAGAGCAACACACGTGGAAAAGCACTTCTCTTCGAGTATTACTTAAGTTCCCTCTTAGCATACAAAATAAGACAACAATAGGAAACGGTAATTCGTTTCGCGCTTCAGAAGTGAAATCAACGATATAAATATCCCACTTGGGTGTATTCTTGAGGAGTAGCTTGACCGTGACGATGACCGTTCATGTTGTCGAACGCTTCACTGCTGCTCGATCTTCCAGCGTCGACGTCATTCTTTGCATCTTTGTCCACTTCGCCAGTTGAGGTGGGCATCGACGCTTCTGTTGACTGTCCACTGTTTTCAGTTGGTTCTTGTCCTCTTGTATCCCCCTCAATGTCATTCACAACGTTTCCAGCTGTCTGCAAATCGCCAACTTCTCGCTTTTCTACATTTTCTGCCGCATCTTCTCGATCTTCATTAGCTGCTTGTTGAGTACAGCCAACACTACCTTCCTCATCGTGTAAAGCACCGTTCGCATTTCCTTGATCGCCGGCCGTTTCAGCGCCATCTGATGCCTTCAGTGGCACCTCTGAATCCACGGTCAACTCGCTCGTCTCTGACTTTCCATCACCTATTTTACTTTCACGGTGTAAGTGTGGCGGAGAATGCGAGTCATTTTCGACAACACCTGCGCCTTCAGCAACACTGTTCACACCATTTTGGGCCGAGTCATTGCTGTCAGCGCGCTCTTCCGACATGCCACGTTCCGCAGTTGAAGAATTCACACCTTCGTCACACTTCCCACTTTTTTCGATCGTTGCATCTGGTTGCCGCTCGATGCCACCATCCTCCTGCGACATTCTTAACAAACCAGTATGGCTTTTTTAGCAGTCGGCACCTCACGTTCATGGCTGCGTCCCAAAATGAAGTGAAATACAGTAGGCGCAACAATCTCTTCAATAAACCCAACTACGATTGCATTTGCTATGGAATTACATACACTATGGAAGCCTGAATACTTTTGTGGAAGATTTGGAGCTTTGTAAATATCACCAGTGTTTCTGTATAGGTAATGAGGGTGAGGGGGTAACAGATAAAAGATGTGGTGATATGCTTTATAATATTCGAAAATCAACTGTAGAAGCTCTCAGCACGATTGTCTGTGAACGATGCCGACCGCACCTGCCGCTCGCATGCCACGCGTCATTAAACTACAAGAAGCGTTGTCTTCAAGCTACATTCGATGAAGAATTGAGGCGATTCGTTGAAATGTGGTGGTAGTTGAATAGCGGATATTTGAGGGATATGGGAAATTTGCAACGTGTAGTTGCAATAGTTATAGAACGGGTAGTAATGAAAGCGAAGTGACTCACACGTCACACCTTCACTTAGTAATATTGCAGTCGATGCGTATTTCACTTAACTATATTATCACAAATTTCACTTCAGCGGTAAGAAATTCTCTACGCGTTTCACAACACTGTTGTGCGAGGGAGCGTATTTCTGAAGAGTCCTTCAAGAAAAGGACAACAACTGCATTTGCAGAGGCGATCACTATTCACCTGCTGAAGTAGGGCATTCTTTATAAAAGCTCTCTAGTGCACAACGGAACTTCCAATTTTGTCACCAGGTCTTATTTTCTTTCATTACATTCAAAAGCTTCGATAGGGCCCTGTAAGAACTTGTGGCTGGCCATGTTTCTTCGAAGTTAATCGAGACAACTTAAATGCGAATAGAAAGAGAAGAATAGGAAGCAAGAAGAGAGGTAATCAACGAATGGCAACAAAATCGGCACTACTGGATTTTTTTTTATTTGAAGGTGATTGGTGTTAGCAAGTAGATAACGGTGAATAAACAGAAAATATTTCCACAATTCACACCTTACCTGCTTCTCTTCAGATTCGTCATCGGATTTCTGATGTAAGAATTTTGTAGTCTACTGTTCCCGGGTATGTGAGCATCGATGCTTCATCTGAATTGGGCGAATAAGCGCGGATCATAGAACCGTTCCGGTTGTCATCTCGTGGGTTTAGTCTTGCATCGATCTAAACCCTAATGGTTGCCCCGTTTGCTTTAGTAAAGTGGGGAAGTTTTTGTGTTTTAGTTTTTTTTTCTTTTTGAGATTGATGTTCGCGGTATTAAAGAAATGCATCAGATGAAAGTTTAACAACTTTCCTTTCTGTTATTCTTCCTACGTGCCCGTGTACTTCTTTTGAACCGCTATCCTTCGACGGCTGGAACCTTATCAACACATCTTCCTCATGCCGAGTTTTTTATTTGTTAGTGTGTGTAATGATTCCTCTCACAGAGGTGTCATGATAGGGGACTAAAGCTCTTTCAATAAATCCGGTTGGGGCTCTGGCCGCAACCAGGATCTGAACCAAATTTACCCGAGACTGTTTAGAGTTCACTCGTTTTCACTTGAGAGCTAATTTTCCTTGGTCGTATATTTACCTCCGGAACTTATAAAAAAGTCGGCTAAAACGATCTTAATTTCGAACCGCTTCTCTGAGCTGCCTTCATTCCGGTGTAATCGAACTAGCGAGGTGGGCAGCAACCCCTCCACTATTATCAGCATGTGCCACTGAAATCCGTTCGGGTGATCATAATTGCTGTAATCTTTATTGTTTCTTTATTGTTGCATTTATACTTAAGGACTTCCTTCAGCGTTCAGTGCTTTGCGAATGCAGTTATTCCAGTTAGGTTGCCGTGTTTCGTCATGCCATTTTGATAAATGTCAAGGTGTACCTTAAAACTTTGAGCTCATTTTGATCGTATTACAGGTGCCCTTTGTAGGTTCGTAGTGGTCTGCTCTTTATGTCAAATTATATGATTGTTGACTCTAGTCAAGCTTTTCTTATCCGTAAAGAATCTCATATTTTCCTCACGCACTGATGTCGTTGATGTTTTGGGGCTGATACTTTCAAATACCGCAACCGGGTCGGTGAATATGAAGTCACCTGAACAGGTCCCAGTAATCTCTAAAGGTCATCAAATCAGCAGCCACTGTAATGAGTACCTGGATCGGGCTTCTAATATTACATGAAATGCTCAAGTCTGCAGCCACTAAAATGGGTATCTGATTTAGGATTTGAGGTAAATTGTTAGGGATTGTTTTTGAATAATAAAACTGAAATTTAAGCGTTGAAGTCGCTGAATTTAGCATTGTTTTTCATGTGAGTTATTATGTTTTCTAAGTGTTGCCGCCCGCAAAAGTGTCACATCCTTTTATCGGATGACTTTTTGCAAAATGTCTGAAATTTTCTGTTCTTTCCAGTGTTGGTGGCTATCCAATTGCGACTCATTTCCCGGAAGTCGCACCTGCAAACTTCCTTTACAACAACGGCAGGGATGGCGCAGTGGTGTGATGTTGAGGTTATCGATGTAGTGCCAACAAGTTTAAAGCCGTTTCACAGCGTTTACTAAGGGCTTCGCTACCCGTGATGTTGACTTCATTTTTCATTTCAGCTATTCTACAGTGTGCATATTTCAGGCGCTTTGTCGTTTTCTGCGATGGTGGATAATATGAATGGCACCGAACCAACTGGTGGAGTGGGGTGCGCTTTCCCATTTTCTAGTTACGGATAAGAATATGAAGTTCTCAGAGAGGGCGGAAATTTGGGCTGCAATTTGGAAATTTCGTCATCGCGTGCAGCCCTTTTTGAGGAGGGTTTTGTCACTTCCGGTCACTCGTTCTTCACTTATCTTCCGGATTTCAAAGCATTTAGAGGAATATTCCACCTTCACATTGATATGTTGGATACATTTTATTGCTGCGTCTTAGAACTGTGCAGAGGATCACGTTTCATTTGTGTTGGACTGGTGCTTAGTGTTTTTTTGTTTTAGAAGAACCTGGTTATAGCGGAAATGTCGTTGCGTTAAAGTAGAGTTACACCTTGCAGGATGGAGTGGGTGGAAATTGTTGAGCCGCAGACCAAGCAACACATGTACGCAAACTTGCGAACTGGACAGTGCGCATGGGAACCACCGGAAGGAGTTCGTGTGTAAGTGTTCTTCCTTCATTGCTATTCTTAAACGTTTTTCCTGCAGAAACTGCTTCAGGCGGCATTTATTAGTTATTTATTGTTTCAATCTGGACCCCGGTTAAATTGGGTTTCAAAGCGGATCGCGGTTGTGAACGTCTTCAGATTTAACCTCCTCCTTTATGGTCGTGGTGTCATACCGTTCTGTTTCGTTTCCTATCGCGGCTGAGACGAGGTTTAACCACACCCATCAGGTTATCATATTGTCTATTTATTTATTTATTTATTTGGAACATAAACAAAAGGCAGCGAATACATTTATATTGTCTAAACAAGGTGAGACGAGCACTGCGTTCTAAGCATAAGTTGTCGATGGCATCATTAAAACGCGAGACGAGGTAAGTGAAAAACCACATTTTGAAGTTGTGAGGCGGAGAAGGGTTGCTTTGATTCTGCCAATTGACAATTTATTCTATGCAGCACGCATTTGAGAACCATAACCTTAACGACATTTGTTGAAAGACTGTCGCACAAGACCGATGTGAGATCTTTTCTGTGCACTGAATATTTTTGTGCCTTTTAAATATTAATATGCACAATTCCATAGTTGGTTGGAGTAGGGCATTAAATCGACATAGATATGACTGATGAAAGCGTGATAGGACCATATAAGTTTTAATGTGCATTCTTTTCATCTTTTGTTGTTCAACTACGGCAAAAAGTCTTGGATATCGATTGGACTTCTAGTGGATCTAAAGGCTTAATAAATGTGAACCTTTGAAATATAAAGTTGGAGCAAATTTTCAGCAAAAGAACTGATAGTAATCAATGGTGGGAACTGTTTGATTCGAATACGCAACGTTTTTATTATTACAATGCGACATCGATGAAAACTGTTTGGCAGCGACCATTCGACTGCGATATTATTCCGTTGGCGAAATTACAGGTCCGTATTTGAGAGATGCTTTGTTTTTTATCACTTTGAGTTCTTATATTAAGTCAAACAGTCATTGCAGCTGAGCAATAGATGTGCTTCTGTTTTCGACCGTCTTTGTGTTAATTCTCAAGACGCCTTCGTAGTTTATTGCTATGATGTTTTCATTAAGCGAGCAACCCTTATATGGGATGGGAAGGAATTAATATCGGAGATTGGTGCATATGCGATTGCGCACTTTTGAAAGTCGAAATGCGTGGTCGATATTTCACGTTGAAGTGATATTGTATTTTTGTAAGTGAAAGGCTACATCACCCAAAAAAGTTACATTTTAGTGTCTGCATTTGGTACACCGATTGTTGACCGAGCAAGTGATGCACGTTGTCTGGTTGATACAAATAGAAAAAGTTATCGTTGAATAAATTCAGAAGAGGAAATAGTTGCATGGCAGCATCCTTACTGACTTCCGATTATGTGCCGCTCGCGACAAACAGCGCAACGATGTTTTAGTCCCACAATTTTTTCATCTGTTGTGATGAATTATTTGCTGCACTTAAAAGCCTAATGTAGAAGGTAGGATCGATGAAAGATTAAAAATGGTACAAACGCTGCAAAATTTATTCAGCGCAAGAACGTCGATCCGTCTAATCTCATGGTCTTTCAAATTTCTCGCTTGAAGTATGAGAGGCAGGCACTTCGATCCACAGGCTAGAATCCCTCAAGTTTTGGTAGTGGTTCCCACAAGTTACGATCCTGATTCGCTTCGATGTTGGATGGTACCACTTCGTTGGTGATCGTAATGTAGGCACCATTCTTTCATAATCTCTTTTTTTTTTTTGAAATTATGATGTCATTAGCTGCGTTTGTTATTCAGATCGCTGCAGTTTCCTGTTCTCTGCGCAAAAATAATCCCACCTATGCTGATAACCTGTTGATATACTTGTAGACATTAAAAGAGAACACGGAAGTGTGTTCGAGTGCGGAACATGGTGCATCTACTGAGAAAGAGACAAAAACGAAGCGAAACAGTGAGACACAGACATCACCCAAAGAAGGGAGGCGCTCAGCCGGCACGCGCTCTTCCTCAAGAGTTCTCTATGCGCAGGTACGGCAGGCAGCTTCTTTATGCCTATTGTAAACGAATCGGCTCGTTGGTGAGATCATTCGATTTCCTGATTTGTTTTGCGACCTTTTGAGAAAAGAGATGCGTTTTTATGCTAGTATTGCATAAAAATGCACTCTTTTTGACGTTCAGTTTATTTCAGCGGCTACGCACGTAAAATTTTCAACATCCGCGTGATCTCTGTGCTCGATGGCCAGAAGTGCAAACAGCATTCGTAGAGGTGTAGTTGGAGAAGGAGGGAGGGGATGAAGAGCTTGATCCAAGGGTGGTGAAGAAAGTGGATAGGTGGGAGAAGGGGTCTTGAGCAGAGGTTTCGCTAAGCCGCTTTTCCTCTTCCCCACTCCGTCTTCCGTCACCGTCACCGAATAGTCGCCGCGCTTAGGTCAAATTCAGGTTCGGACGTAATTAACAGTATTTTACCCAAATTCTATGCGGTGCAACGAAGAGGTGTTTTATCCAGTTTGAAATGGTTTTGAATGAAATCTCAGCGACTATGACCACGTTTAGTCGATCCATCTGGGATTTACGCAAAGTGTATGCACACTGATTATACGTTTATGTACACATACTTATGCACTTATTTTATATAAAGGAGGCTACACCTTTTGTGATCAGCGCGCTCTGCATGTGGAAGGTTTTTTGAACACGTTGATGTTTGCCCATGTTGCGATAAATAATTGCGCATTGGATACCAGCTGTACTACTAAATATGTACGTCAACATCGAGAACCTCATTTAGCAGCAGTTTAATCCTCGGAGATTCCTACAACTCTCAATGTTAGTTTTACTGGATTTTGCGAGAGGGTATGTATTCACGCAAATATGGTAATTTTTACAAAGTATTGCATTCAGAATATATCACCGGATTCTGGAGTCGTTGCTGCGCGACATTTGGGTTCGCCTTGTGTATCACTTCCGAAGCGGGCGAACGCTGCTCTTATGCAGAACACATCTACTTCCGTTGATCCACTGCTCACCTCTGTTAAGGTTATCTTTTTTTTCGTTTCCTTTTCGATCTCGTTCACTGTTTTTAGTGCCTCAACCATGCTTTCACTTTTCTTTATGAATGCTGTTGACAGTTTCTTACGAGCTTTAATTGCTTACAGTTTGTATGTCTTATGAATGTTTCCAAACAGTAAATAAAACTGCACGTGAACAGTGAGTATGAATGAAAGTATTTCTCTTATTGTCCACATAGATAGAGGAATGTACTGTAGTGCTTTTCCGTCTTTTCCAAGAGGGTGGGAGGCGACGATGCACACACAAACTATGTAACCACTTAAAAGTCACGCCAATGGTAGAGTGGTCGCTGTGGCGTAGGGTTGCATATGTCGGTCTTATTTTACATTCCGTGATCTCACTTTTAGAAGTAGAGCTCGTTGTGAGCCGCGTCTAGCATAACTTCATGAATTCTTATTGAACTTTTTGCTTGCGTAAGGCCTTGGGAGCTCTACATTTCGCGATATTCGAGGAGGAGGTTTCTGTTTAAAGGGCTGTCTAAATAACTTAATTTCAAATGTTTACGTATACGTTTATTTGAACATAGTTATGTGCATAATGGGATATTACATTCGATAGCGTTGGTATAGCATCTTACTGCCTAAGATTTTGATGTGTTTTAAGAGAGTGGTGGAAAAAACCTTGAATGTAAATCCCTTGAACTGTTTGACTGTTTTGAAGAGGTTGGCGTTCACCGCTCAAAAAGATTATTACTCCTCGTGGTTATATATTTTGCATAGAAGTAGGCACTCACTGGTCAGCGTCCTTGCAATCAAACTTCAGGTCGTGAATTACAATGCTAAAACGTAGTAATGTTTTACAGGAGCTATGCTTGAAGCCAAGACACGACGGAGCTTTAGCAATGCAATGTGGCGGTGCTTTGTTGGGGCAGCAGGTTGGCGTTCATGATGAGTCGCCGACGACATGCTGCAGGCAGCCGCAATCGCGTTCTCCTCATTTTGTGCCCCACGTCGCTACAGTATCAGCAACGCACGTTGGCGCATTACCCACAGTTATGTGTGATCACAGTGTGGCATCACTTACTTCGGCTAGTGCAACTCCACTTTTCTCGGCTGCTCATACGTCGACGCTTGGCTCCTGTACATCTTTGGCTCTATCGAATAACAGTCGTTTCCCGCTGGATGAAACTCCTACTGCTGGGCCTAAAAAGGTGAGCTCTTTGCGTTTATACCTGTGTGCTCATTTTTGACCGCTTAATTTTTGCAGCAGGTAGACTGTATTTGGCTTTCTGTAATTTTGTGGGAATCGATTTTAGCTGAGCTAGCTGTGTAGGCGATGCTAAGTTGTGTTACGCTTTTGTCACCTCCCGCCTCTTGGTCACTTTTGAGTTTCAGTCCTTGCAATTTAATTTCCTAGTAGAGCCGGCGATGTTTAATTATAGATGCACGGTGGGTCGTCAAGCTCACACGCACAAGATTTCCCGTGTGAAACGGAAAGCTGGACTAAAGATTCCATAAAGCAGCCAGTATGTGGCAGTCTCGATGATAAAAGTCTTCGCAAGGAAGCACCAGGATTGTTCAAAGCGGTTCAGTGCTACATGGGCGATCGTAAAAGCAAAATGTCAGCAGATCAGGTGAGCCCTACCGATGTACTCAGGTATCCTGTTAGTGTTACCCATGCGTGACAGCTGTGGGTTGCATCACCGAGCTAATGAACTACGGTTGACTCATCTGATCCACCCTCCTCTCCTTTCCCTTCGATGTTTTTGATTTTCATTTAATGTTCCCGGTTTTGGGACTTTGTTGCAAATATCTTCCATGACGATTGTTAATACCAAGCTTCCAGTTATAGGGCGTGCACGGTCGTGAATGGCAAAAGCACCCTTTTAGAGTTTTGAGGGACTTGCTTGTATGCGAGAGCTACATTTAAGACATCACTGCTATACTTGGCATATTGGTTGTGCTATTGGCGCTGTTTTATCAGCGTAGGGCTGCATATTCACTCCAGGCTGTTAAGTCCCATTGTAGCCGCAGTTTACCGAACTTAGATGCTGACCACGCATTCTGTGGTCTGTTGTGCCCGTAGCGTTCCTTTTACACACAGATGAGGTCAGGAATTATCGTTATTGGTATCTTTTGTCATATTTAACTGTTTGTTGTTGTTTTTGTTTGAATTTTATTCACAAAGAACAAAAAGTGATACAAACATAGTTGGCTTAATACTGGAATGGCATTTTGTAAGAGAGAGAGAGGAGGGGAAACGGTCGGTAGGAGCAGCACAGCTCGCACAAATTACTCTCAAGCACCGTTTATTTCCGCATCAACCTGCGGTGAACGTTATTCTTGTGACTGAGAAAGCTAGGCAGCAAGGGAGGACAGATGTTTGTGCGTGTCATAGGTTTTGCAAGTTGAATATGCCGTCAAAACCTGCGTTTCTTAAGTCGGAACATTTGTTTATGGGGAAAGGTGTCGCACATTTCATTGTGATGCAGGTCAGCAAGCTCCTACGCAAAAGGTCTAAGCTTACCGCTGATGAACTGTAGGAGGATATAGGCGGTGTTGTTTTTGTTTTTCCCCTTCAATTAATGCAGCTGCGGTTCCATTTGAAGCACGTTTCAGGCAGGCGTAAAGATTTTGTTTCGAATCTGATTCAGACCATACATGCTTCTGAAGTTTGAATTATTCTCGTTCACCTTCATCCAATACAGTGAGTCCAAAGCTGTTTGTTGCTGTATCCAACCGTCTGTCACATCGCAGCACTCACTTAAACCTAGCACTGTGAAGTTAACGCATAATGAAAGGAATCTTTCAGTTGGCACTTTCGTTATGCGAATCAGGCATGTCGCGGCAGTCGGTTGGCGATGAGTTGTTTTGTCAGCTGATGAAGCAACTTTCCAATAACGAACGTTGCGATTCGTTGCGGCGCGGTTGGGAGTTGATGGCTATCTTTCTCAGTTTTTTCGCTCCGTCAAGTGAGCAAATCACTCAGAAGCTAATTCGTTTTGTCGATGCGAATTCTGATCGCCTGCTCGATACGCCAGAGGTGAGTCCATTCTGTGCTCTAGTTTCTTGGAGTGCTCACATATTGATGAAAGGTATTATGGATAAACCGTGTAAGCCATGGCGGCCGCAATCCACTCTCCCCCCCCCCCCCCCTTCTCTTCTTTCCCATTCAGCTCCATTCTGTGGTTCGTCTTTCACAGGCAGCCTTCTTCTTCATCGAATAATCCTATGCCATTACAATTGAGTGTGAGCGCTTTCCTACTCGGGAAGGTGGGGAAGGGGTTATCGCTTCTCGCAGTAGAGATTCCATCCCAGGTTGTTTGCCTGAGGAAAAGGTGGAGGGTAGGTGGTCGCACTTTTGGAAGTAATGGGCTTATGATTTGATGGGCCAAAAATATAGTAGTGAAGCTGGTTATCTTTTATAGCATCTCCTTTGATCTCCAACTCATCTTCGCAATCGGTCATAGCACTTGTACGCGGTTTTCTCGGCATTTGTACGATCTTAACGGTATAGAGGGTATTGGAAGCACTATTACAGTGTGGTACAAAAGAAAAGGCGTCTCTTTTTTTTTCAGTCTTTCTGCCTTGTCGTTTACTGCGGTAGAAGCCCAGTTAATTCTTATGCTATGTTTGAAACAGTTAATCCTCTGCAACGGTGGCCACAACATCGCGGCTTTCTTGATCGTGCAAGCGGGATCACATGTCGATTCCTTGGATCGAGCAGAGGAGGACCGTTTTGTCCACGCGTACCCTCCCCCTTTGCCTCAGAAGAAAACAGGCAATAGATAAACTTGTCTTTAAAGGATGTTCATAGTTTTGCAGCGCTAGGTACAGACTATCACTGAGTAGACTTTGTTGGTTGTTAGCGGTTCGACGGCTGTGCTGTCTGCACATTTCACTGAATTCATTTGTCTCGTGTCGTACTTGAACGGAGGCTCATAGTGCTTGTTTCGTTGTTGTTAGATGCTTTTTAGCAGCCGTATTGTATCACGTTTGGAAGCTGCTACCGGTAGGTACCATAACTACCCAATGCGAAAGATGGAGTCTGAAAAGTTGATGGCGCAGAAATACGCATTTCTAGGTTCCTGTTTCCCACTATGCGATTCAGTGCTCACGACGCTTGTCGAGGGCTTCTCAACGACTCAAGCCGACGTTGCAATTGGTTCAAGAGTCACGCGTACACATCTTTAGCCCGCCACAGTTTTGTGCACCTCTTGAAGAGCTGATGGAAATGCAAGCAGAAAAATATCCCGACAGGTGTTGTCGATATTTGCTTTCTTGTGTATATTTCTAAAGGCTTTTTTACAGGCTCATATAATCTGTGACCCAAGATTGATATCAGATGTTGCTTTCGAAACAGTATTGATGGAATGATATTGTTTGAACCAAACGCTTTTCAGAAATTGTTTGTATACCAAACATTCGGATTGTTTTTGCATGAATGGGAAAATGGATATTCTCAATAGTGTCAGTGAGTATACTAAGACTTGCAAATGGTGTGCGAAATGTAGATGAGATGTTGATGGATTGGGCAGTCGTTAATGAGGAAATGGGTCAGTCATGAACGATGCTGCCTTCCTTTTTTTAGAGGCCACCGTTTGGTGCACAGTTCTCGCGCAGTCAGTTTTTTTTTCTTGAAAATTTGCATTGGGAGGGGAAGGGATGTGCAATATTGATGTGAGTGTGCGGCTGCCGGACACTTTTTGATTCGTAAGCAGCCGAAGAATATTCACTATTGATATTGGAATGTGAATGAAATCGCACCTCCCTAATGAGCTTTGTGTGACATCGTTTGCATTAACCAAGTTTGAATAGTTTATTGCCGGCGATATTATGTTGCAACAGTAATCTTCTTATGGTTTCTTACCGCAACGGAAAAGTCGTCGTTTCCCAGTTTGCGAGAGGGGATGCATTTGTTAAAATTGCGCTTGTGGAGTTCGTTGCCCTGTAGTTCTTTTGTTAGAAGAAGTTGCACTTTGGCATGCTTCTAGTCCTCTTTTCCTTTGCTTCTTATTAGAAATATTGAAGTAATCGCGAACTACCGTCCTTCTCTTAAGTGAATTCATAAGCAAGTGGATATAGGTCGAGTTTTGTGTGCTGCTATGTCTTTGCTATACTGTCATCGATTGTGAGCTTGGAGTGCTGTCTTCTCGGTGAACGCATTGTTTTTTTTTCTTTAAGGTTATTACCTTGGGTGCAGACTACACTCATCGACCTCATCCTTTCTTCGGATGGACAACACACTGAGGGTCTTTTTCGAGTGAATGCCAATCCGGAGCACATCCATACAGGTAGCCTTTAGCAGAGTCCGATAGTTTTGTGTACTTTATTCACCATAAAAAGCGTCACATGACGCAACCAATTCTTCTCATGTAGTCTCTGCAGTCATATGGCAGCTATTTCTTCCGTTTGTAATCCAAGACGACCTGCGTAGAAGAAAATGGCTCATGCCAACTGAAGTGCTTTGTTTCAGCACGGCTACGCCTGGATCGTGGCTTGGTACCGGTGGTGCGGGACGCCCACGTGCCTGCTGCACTACTTAAACTGTGGCTGCGTTCACTGCCGGAAGCCGTGTTACCTGATGCGCTGTACTCACGCTGTCTAGCGGTTTGTGACCAACCCGAGGAAGCATGCCGTCTTATCGAGTTGTTGCCGAACGTGAACCGTCTGGTTATTGCCAAACTTCTTCATTTACTGCAAGTAAGGCAACTTTATTTGTGAGTCATCTGAAACGGCTAGCGCCAGAATGCGTACTAAGAAAACATGAATGCGTGGAAAATGGTTGCGACTTCATTTCCTTCTCACTTCGATTCAAACTTAGAGGATTGATTGGATCTGTAATTCCTCTCCCATCCTTTTTTTACTGTCTTCGTTGCACGTAGGCTCACATGCAGCTTGTATTTATAATTTTTTCTGACACTGGTAGATGCTCATTCGATTCCTTTTTCATAGATTGTAAAATGGAGCCTTTTCTATTGATTCGCATTATAACATAATAGACGCTCGTGCTCGGGTTTTGGAGTTGCGAGCGTCGCACTCACTTTTATTCACTAAACTGCCATCCTCTTTCTCCTTTCCCCCTTCCCGTCTACCTCCCTTCAAAGAAAATGTCAGCTGTGATCGTGCTCCTTCTAGAATCCTAGACACTTTCGTTCGGCAACTGATGAACGCATTCTTATTGCATTTCTTTGCTAACTTGTTCTGCCACATTCTTTTCTCTCACTTTGAAGCATTCGCTGACGGTGAGGATCGTTTGGTGCAGCCAATTTTTTAATTAGTAATATATATTCTGAAGGGAATTTATACTTTTAAGGATTCAGTTAGGCTAGATGGCGTAATATTATCGCTTTCCCTATCTAAGGAGCAAGGAGTGCGGTTAATGGAGAGGGCAGTTTTGCATTAAAAGAGCATCGGATACCAGATCACCTCCTACAGACTTCAGATTAGGGTACACGAGAGAATGCATAAGGTCCGGCAGGCAGAGCCAGAGTTTTCATCTGCTTTGGGGAGGAGAGGGGAGGGTGTGATCTGTCGCATCCTGCATCGATGGGTGGTAATGTGAAGGCGAATAGGACTATTCGCTATGCGCGAGCGCTTCTCCCTCATACTGCTTTTCCTGTCTTCGTCATGTCAATCCAGTCGTAATGTGTCTGCTTGGCATATGGATATTTTCAGCTGCTGGCTGAGGAGGAAACGGTAAAATACACAAAAATGGACGTGTGCAACTTGGCGATGGTGATGGCACCGAACATGTTGCGTTGTGGGAGCGATGATCCTCGTGTGATGTTTGACAACGCGAGGAGAGAGATGACCTTTATCAAGACTCTCATCCTCAACTACGATACCACGTTCGTTCGTTCGATCTCATGAAATCGGTCTCGAGGACGGGTCAACTTTGCATCACTCGCACTCTGTCTATGCGAGCGCCGATGCTGTTATGGTGCATAGTGTAATGTGATAGTATCCTTCGAGACCAATATCTGAATTGCATCGCAGTGTATATATGCTAGCTGCTTTGAAGGGTTTAATGAGCGAATAATTAAGGTCTGTGTTTGAAATGCCGTTGAAATTCGTGATTGACCCTCTCGCTTCTTTAGCGCTTACCTTTGACTCATTTAGTAACCAAATGTTGAAAAGAACATGATTTCGCTAGTCTATGCTGATCGAAAAATTTGCACAAATATGTTCGCGAATGGTACAGCCTTTTACCAGATTATGCTAGTATTCTTAGGTGATTGCTTGCCGAGGATGCTTCTCTTTGTGGAGAAGAAACGAAGCTCGGGAAAGAGCTGATCCACTTTTCATTGATGGTACTATAAGAATTAACCACATTTGTTGTTACCTGCCTTCAAAGAAAATGTTACAAATCTCATTTTTCGGCTGTATGTTATATCGTTGTTTTCGTCCTAAATCGGCGTCCATGTCAAGCAATGATTTTGCGTAATTGTCCTTATCCCTTCAATGCGCATTGGATCTCCTCACATCGAGCCACAACTTTTTGCGTTAGTGCTTCATTTGCAATATTCTTAGCATCGGACACTGCATTTTTATGATCGTTGAACGAACTTACTCGACAGATGTGCAGTATATTGGGCAGGATATGCGTTTTCTTCTGTTGAATTTAGACATTTGCCACAAGTAGCACTTAATATGCGTTCAAATGGAATGTCACCATTGCACTGCGTTCCGTCCTACTCTCTTTGTGGTTATTGTCATCTTGCTTCATTGCGCTTATTATTAGGCATAATTTAATTGAAGCACTGCCTGCGGTCAAAAGTTCCATAAGGCTCGTCATTCATCGAACAGAACGATTTTATTGCGTTTTGAAGTAGTCACTTGAGTTTTCCTTTATCGCCAAAATAGCGTTGAAAAGTTTTCAAAGATTTTATCAAGCGGAAGCCACTCAGTATTATGTAGTTTCACCGGACTGCGTGCAAATTGATGGATGCAGTAGTAGCGCGTTGTATAATATTGGCCAATTTTGCTTTTTTTTTATGCCGAATGCCTAAGCAGAAATTGTTTAAGTATCACGAGTGCATGTAAATCGGCGATACAAGCCCTCCAGATGTTTGGGAAGAAGGCTGTAAATCATACGGATGGATTGCATCACTGCACCGTGGAATAGGAGATACAGCGTCACTGTAAAAGTAGGAGATAAAGAGAAAAATATCATTACTACACAAAGATCTGTGGTGGGAGGTTACGTCGAAGTTGTGGCATGACATAATTCCATGAAGTCCTGCATTATCCCGAGGGGAGGCAAAATAGTGAGGGCAGTGCTTAAAGCTGGAAGAATTTTTTTTAATTTTAAATCAAGAAGTATTCTACGATGACCGGCTGAGACAACTTTTGATGGTCATTGGAGAGAAGCATTAATGTGTTTTCGTTACTGCTTCGATAACGTTTTATTACTGCTATGTAAAGGAGGGGAATTTAAGCAAGAATAGTGCTCATTTCTGGTGGCGAACATTCTCTGGATGAAATGAACGATTTTCGAGAATATGTCCACGAAAACGAATTGTCTTCGTTGACTGTTTCTTTTTTGCAGTATATTCATTACCTTTTTTAGTCGCTTTCTCTTGCTCAAATCGAAAGTGGCAAATGTGAGAGCGTGAATTATTTCCGTGATGATGTGTAACTGTAGTCGAAAAAAGGAAACAACTGATTGTAATAGGTATGTATCCGCAGTTTTATTAACCCGTAACCTTGCATAGTCCGTTTTCGATAGTTTAGAAGAATTAAACACGCAACATGAAATCAGCTTTACAGTTCACAAGCTTTTAAACTTACGGCGAAATTTTGCATTCACTTTAGTTTATATTGTAATTGGCATTCATTGAAGTCATGAGTGGAGCGCTTTTTGCTGTTTGTTTTTATGTTTTTATGCGACCTTCGGTGATTGCAGGTAGATTCTTTTCGTAAGTCAGTTGTTTTGTTTTGCAAAATTCAGAAGTCATCAAAATGCAGCATGCTGTTGTGTTGTGAGGTGATGTCCAACAGGAGGAAGGCTTATGAAGTGCATGATTGTTGCGATGATGTATGCATTCAGATAGGTGATTGCTTTAGATATGTTGTTCTAAATATGCATCGTTGCGTGCTCACGAGGTCAGTATGTGCTTTGACCGATTTAAGGTGCATCTGCGAATGTGATTGCTTGTGTAGATTTCTGAAATTTGGGTGACGATTCCAATAGTGCTCTAATTAGAACATTGGGAATTTCATGGGGAAAAGCTGAAATTTAGTTATGTGGTGAGAGAGGTGGATGACGCTTTTAAGCAGCACTGGCGATGTTGATTGTATGTCGCATTTCATCGGAGAGGAAAATTTTTCACAGCTTATTGTATATTCGTTGCAAAATTCGGCTCATATTATCCGCGGATAGAATTCCTTCAAGGGGATTTGTAAAGTAATTTTTCGATCGACCGAAGGTTGCCAATCATGTAAGCCGATAGAAAGTATAGAAATCATCGTGTTTTACTTCTAGTCGATGCATTAGTCTTTTGATAACTCTTTTGAAAAATACCTCATCGGAGAAGTTTCTTCGCTGTTATTCAACACCCGATTTATTCATTTAGCGCGTTTGCTTTATCGTCTTCCAACGTCTGTTGTTGTCACACCGTTCAATTCATATGATATTCGAGCAGTTCAAAAAATCGTTATATATGTGAAGTGAAAGATGTTATCGACGAATTCCCACTACTGTTCTTCACCTGCCTTCCGGCGTCCCATCCCGTCCTTTATCCTTATCCCTACTTATCACATTCTGCCCTGCCTCTCGGTCGGTTGTGAACGCTAGCTCTGCTTTCGATATGCATACGCTCACTTAATTTTGCGATTTTTTCGCTAATCCCTGTAACTCCTTCCGAGTGTTTTATTGCACCCGTTCGTTCGCTAATTATGTTATTCATTTTTGTGCTTTCTCTTTTCGTCTGCAGTCGTACATTTAATACAAGAGAACTTTCAAGGAATTGTGGTTGTTACATTTGGAGAAATTTCTTCTAAACATAGCGAACCTTATAAAGCTTAACGTCGAGAACAGTCGATGGCCAAACACTGCTGAATTATTCGACAGCGTTGGTGAGCTGTTTAATCTTGAAGCGCCTTCAGTGGGCTTTGCAGTGGACTCTATTCAAACGTATTTAAGTCGAATTTTTGGACGACTTTATTGGTGCATTTCATTTATCAGATGATCTTTCTTTATGCGTTTACTTGAGACTTTCCGTTTATTTACAAAAAAGTTCGGTATAACTTCTCAGAGTTCGTGAAGTTTTCCTTTTGAGCTTGTTGAAGTCGTCGTGCTGCAGTATTTCTTTTCTTCTTTGAAAGTTTTCAAGCGTGTCTTCAATATAATTTATTTGTGTTTTCGCATAATTTTTAGATATAAGGATGCGAAACAGTGGCAAATGCGATATAAGGGGGGGGGGGGGGGAGGGACAGAATATGGCCATGGTGCAAATCAAGATCTCGAATGGAAGGCAGGAGATTTAATCGGGAGAAGCTGGAACTTTTTGAAAAGAGCCTTCGCGCCGGGGAGTCACAATTTTTGCATTGGCCACTGATCCACATCGTTCGCATGTATACAAGTCGCCCACTTTCATTCATCACTCCCCTCTATTCCTTCTCAATCCACCTCCTTCTTTCATCCGGCAATAAGAGTTTGTAAACAAGTGATGCGCATATTCTAGCTTCCAGCTGTCTAAAAAGTTCGTTGTCTCTTGAATGTATTGCGATTGTGACATCAAAAATGTGCATTTTAAGTGATAACACTTCGTATTGGGTGATTGCTATCAATAACTAACTTTTTAATTCGACCTATACAGCAATTGCATTTCTGTAAATATAACTCTGCTTTATCGTTGTAATTTTTTTTTATACATTGCATCAACGAATAAATTCATTAACTTTTTTTTGCGTATATTTCTTTTTCGAGTTGCCGTTTCTCAATTGTGGAAAGCGCATTATTTGATCGTTTTGACAGAATGCTCCCGATTCGAGTAGCCAGTTGTTTTACTCGCCTATAGTGGAAAAAACGCATATCGTGCCAACATTCCTGGCGTTTCTTCTCACTCAGTTTTCAGCGGGAGCGTTATTTTGTGTTAAAAGAAGAGCCACTGCATCGCAATAAACATTTCAATGAAAAATTGGTAAGGGATTGATCATGTTTTTTGCGGTAGCCCCACATTGTCACGTAATAGCGGCTGGAACTAGAAGGACGGAAGCGAGCGTTATGTGTGAAGAGATGATGGTGACTGTGACCTCTATTTTTTTGGAATCCAAGCGCTTTGTTCTGTCCAGGAAGGCGCGTTTTCCAGTTCGCTGCTAGCTGCATGACTCATTTCTGCGATTGCCAACATCCCGTCTTCGCAGACCAATTTGTCGGACCAGTTCACAGCAAATTTTTCTGCTTTTGACGGCCGTTCATTTTTATCTGAAGAGCCGATTTGTGGTACGAGTTCATTCGACCCGTCGTTCAGATGCATAAATTTGCAGATAGCTTTGGCTATTTATAGTAGTGTTTATTAGGAAGTTGCCAAATTGTGGGTTATTAACTGTGATTGCAAGTTTGTTGATGAGCAAATTTTTGCTCAGAAATTCGTTCTGAAATTTAAAAATTTGAAACTAGTGTACTGTTTAAGAGTTGTTTCTAATCCGACCGAGTTATTGGTATGGCGGTGATGGTGCGGAGATGATCACAAGCGCTCAGAATTGCTGAAAATCCCGTGAGCTCAGTTGGTACCTGGAAAGCGCAAATCTTTCCTCTTAGTTTCAAATAATTTTTTTCTTTGCCGAGTTTATCGACAAGTTTTTCACTTTCTTTGCACTCCCGGCTCTCCCCACCCCCTGATCCACCTCCTTACTTCCCCTTACACTTTCCAATACTGAATTAGAGGTGGGCTGTTCGTTTATGGTTCGATGCTAACATTTCCATCTTGGTCGTGACCTTCGCCGATGTGCGTACTGCATTAATCGCTTTATAGGTAAGCGAATCGTCTGTACTTCATTTCGGAAGCCTTTTTGGCAGTTCGTTATCGCAGATTCGTGCGACTATTCACTTCCAGAACATTTAATCAAGTGACGTCTGTGGTCAATGTTTGCTAGCGACAGCGCTTCTAAGTGGCATTTTACAGAGGCGAAGATCGGTCGACGTATCAGCAGAGGGCATAACTGAGGTGTTTCCTTTACAGTTGAGTTTATATTTGATTGGTCCGTTGCAAATGGGCGATATTGATATTGAGGACGGATTTGATGCACCCGCTGCTGTTCGTCAGAAGGACTCGGAAACAACAGTGAAGCTTAGACAACGTTTGAGGCAACACGTTGAGCCATTTCACGGTGACAGCTTCGTCCCTGGTAAGTACGCATCCCTCTGATTGTTCCAGTTGACAGTCGCATTCCCACTGCTTCATCCCTGGGGTGGGGAACTACAGTTTGGGTGATTTTAAAATTGTTCTACTAAAATAACCGGGTCTCCACTTTCTTCGGTTGATCATGTCCGATGGCATTTACCGGAGGTTTTCATGGTTCAGATTCGAAGGTATTTCTTGGCTGATGCAGAATATTGCTTTTAATGTTACAGTGTCATCTATGACAGCTTCTCTTAGGGAAGTGAAAATGAAAATGCTCATCTGTTGGCACTCGCCAGTTGCAAAGGAACTGTGTTGGTGTGGTTAGTATCGTCTTCAAGTTTGCAGTATTTGATTAAGCTCAATTACACAGATATTTTAGCTTTAACTCTGATGCTTGCCAAACCCGTTAAAATTTGGCGACGGGTCTTTTCTTTTTTTGCATAGGTGGTAACGTAAAGGTCAAAAAACGTCATTGGTTGAGTGAACAGTCAGGTAACGTAATGAAGGATGTTGAAAGAGCAGGACTCACGAACTGGTTCTTGTGAAAACATTCTTTATGATCGTTGCCAAGTTCAAAAAGGCACATCTTTATCCACAAAGCAATACTTCACTAAGTAAACAAAGGCATCTCGAGTGATTAAATATCAAATAAAGGAGCCACCCGATATCAGTTTTGATACGGCTGGCAAGTTGTCCATTTTGGCAGACTGCTTTTTGTCCAGTGGCCAGAATTTGGGAAAGGTTAATGCAAGAACTTTTTATCAGGTTGTGGCATGTTGATGGTCATGTAAAGGTTTTTTGAATGAATGCAAATATTGGGACAGATATGTCTAGTTCCTTGTATGGGACAGATATGTTTAGTTCCTTGCAAGTGTTCCATCTCAGTCCACTGGTTATCGGTCATATCGGATGATCAGAGGACAACCGGTATTAGAGCACACTTGTCGGGTTTTTTTTATTGACATCGTTGTTCTAATCGTGACTGACTCGGCTTGACTTGCTGAGGAGAGGAAAAAAAGAAATCACACCCAGTCAACTTTTTTATCGAAAGAGAAGGCGAGCGAAGTGCGGCATTTAACAGGCTGTGCTTTGCAATGTTTGCTCGAGCACTATCAAAAAGCACTTAATTTGATTTGACACCAAAATTGATATCGGCACATTGTCAGAAGTTCTTTCTTTGGTCTTACGTTGAGATTTCTGCACGCGAGCATGTAGGCCAAGCCGTCTATGTGCAGATTTGTGTGCACTTTATCCACCACTTAGGGAAACGCGCTGGCACGGGAGATGAGAAGGAGGGGAAGAGAGTTGGTTTCAAAGGAAGGGTAAGTTAGGGGAGAGAGTTGGTTTCAAAGGAAGGTAAGTTACATAGAAATGAAACAGTTAGGTACAACTCGAACACTCCTCTTCCTTTCTACGTCTTGTGGGTGGCGAATTCCGGTCACGGCTGGAAACGCTAAAGAGACATATTCGTCACAACTCCATACTTCAGCATCTCAATTCCTTTACCATTTGTGATCAGAAATTCCCACACTTTTTTAGTTTATGACTTTCACTTTAGCTTTGAGGAATGTGCATTAAGATTGCAGTGGAGTTGCGGCGTGTGGTGGACGGTTTCTTTTTTCCCAGCCGGAATGTATTTCCCCATTTGTTTCTTTATAGTTTATTTGTTGAAAAAAAAGTCCCCATTGTAAAGGCAATGCCAAGACATCCAGATGAATCAGCTGTATAGTGTTTTTAGCTATAAGGTAATGCAGTTGTCTGGTGCAAAATGTGTTATACGGGAACTGGTTAGTGTCTTTTGTATACCTGGCTTGCGGTACGAAATTGGGCCACAAAACACTGTACTCAAAACAGACACTTCCTTTTGCAAAAATTTCTGTTTGAGGCAATTATTATGACGGGTTTTTTTTAAGGGACCGAAACGATATTTGTACGAACATGGGGATGCTCGCATAACACAAGCGACTCGGAATATATGACTGGCCTGCTCTCTATGGCCGGGTATAATATTATCAGCACCAAGGTAAATATTTCACCAAACGCCATTGCCAATTGTGTTATTCTTTTTATGCGGGGCGGTTTTGGTGTTTGCCAATGCGGAGTGGGCGCTGCGGTCATAGTTCAAGTGTCGAACATGTGGACGTGACCTCAGGTAAAGATCATGAGGCGAGGAGATCTCAGTCTTGAGAATCAAAGGCACTGCCGTGTTCAAGAGAGGTAAGAGTATTCCATTACTGCTGCTTATTCGAGTAAATCGTTGCGGTGCACTTTTGAAAAGTTCCAGAGAAGTGTTCCGTTCACGCAATGTGCGCAGTGTTGACTTTTTTTGAGGAGAACGCATCTTTATGGGTTCTGAACAGCTGCACGGTGAAAACGCCCTCAGAAGATCAGTTGGAGAATGAGGTGAAGAAGGCGAAAGAAGCAAAGAAGTTTATTGTAGTCGCCGGTTGTGTTTCTCAGGTACGTCATAATATTACTGCGCTTTCCTTACAGATGCTGCGATATCCATGACCAAAGCTTTTGTTAAGTAAATATGCACAACAGCAAACTTTTGTCTCTATCAAAGGTTGTTTTCTGCAAGTAATACCAATTCTATCTGGCGATATTTAGTGACGAAGTCCATATAATTACTTCAGAAACTGCTGATTTTTAACACAGAATTTCTAAACGAATTGAAGTTTGTAATTTAATGTTCTTCTAGTGTCTTTTTAAATCTTATAGAATGGAATGCATATGATTAACTGCAACATTACTGCGAATTTTCTCGCATAGCTTACTTGGAGATAGGGTGATGTGGAGCCTTTTCGTCTTGGGAACAGTATCTAAATCCCGGAGTCGCGAGAACAGTCTCACTCCCTTCATGAAATGCGATATAACAGAGATATTATTCAATACAACAGTATGCTCGTTATGCGGTAAATTTATACATCTGAGTCTGCTCGTATTGCAGATGCATTGAGGATCGAACGCCTGTTTTTTTTTTTTTTTTTGCACTAACCTTTTCCTTCCGACCGTGCTTCCTTTTCTAGAGCATTGTGCAAAAACTTTCCCTGTCTTTTGGACATGAAGAATATCCAGAAGGTATCTCCCGGGAAGATATTTGGAAAAACTTGACATCTTCATTTTCCAAACCATTCTAAAATGTCTTGAAATATTTACCAGCGCACTACACTGTTCCTTCTTGCGACATTCTTTTTTGCAGCATGTTTCTTTTTGTGGCGTTTCAGCAACTTTCCCAGAGCGTTTTAGGCTGTAGAGCATTCCAATATACTCTTCTTTTTCCAAGAGAGCATTTTTTCTCTCGTAAAACCCAAGAATAACACGTCCCTCAGTGTTTATTTTTTCAGCGACCTGTGATTTTCACGAAAATTTTTTTCTAGAACATTTCGGAATGCTCTTTCTCGCACTTGTCTGAAGTATCCCTTTCATCTTTAGTTACCAACAAATGAAATCAGTCAATGGCGGAATTTCCGTCCATCCTTCTTTGGTACTGTGGCACAATCCCCCGAAGTAGTTTCGAGCCTACACGGCCTCCAAACTGAAGCTTCACAGCTTTTTCTTATCTAGCCTGGCAGTCGGCTGTCGGCTATTTCAGGTGTTTCATTGCAAGTGCATAAAACTTAGAAGGGCATTGCTGTGGCAGTTGTGTCACATTGCATAGCGACAGTGCATCAAAGCTTATTTCGCTTTTGCGTTGTTGTCATATTGACTTTAAAAAGATAGCAATTGCAGGCAGACCCGAATGCAGAATTCCTGCGAGGGGTTTCACTCGTCGGCGTGAAACAGATCGATCGAATCGTTGAAGTCGTTGAAGAGACCCTCAAAGGAAACTGTGTTCGACTCCTTTCGAGGAAACGACCAGAGCAGAAGCTGAGCCTGCCTAAAATGCGTCGAAACAACCTCATTGAAGTGAGTTGATCTGCAGTTAAGAAGCGGGTGGGGGAAGGTGGGAGGGGCTGGCGGCAGTCTGCCTAGAAAACGCCGCATGAGAAGGCACGCTTGTCACATTTGAATGTTCCTCGGTGTGTGCATCGTTTAGCTTCTAGATTGTTGTTGACAGGCTTGAAAAAAAAAACGGTTGAAAGGTTTTTTTGACATCAGCGGAGAAGGCGGTTAAGGGTTGAGGGTTGCCCACATTTGCTCCAAAGTTCCTTGGAAGGAATCTCACCTTGGTGAAATCTCGAAGGAATTAAGAAAATTGCCATGAAACTACACGTTTCACGTCACTTTTTGTCACATCGTGAGTGTGTGAAGTACTTAGGTGTATATGACGACGGTATTGCCCTATTTGTGGCTAAAGTGCACACCTAATACAGCCAAGTTTATTCCTCTATGAGCAGGTACTTACTTGGATCAGAGAATGCGTTTGGGAACGTGAAAAAGAAAGTACAAGTTGTGAGAAAGGTCAGACCTAAGGAAATCGAACATAATGAAAAATTTAGAAGAGCCTGAGAACTGCCACCCAAGAACAGCGCATAAATACAGTTTAATGAACAGGAGCCTGTGTATATGCCATTATGCAGTCAGCGCGGTCAGGTGCACTCTCTGTGGTGCTACACCATTAGAGCATCTGGCGCCTACTTTGGTCTCTCACTTACTATGGATACGAGACTAAAGCAGGGGGTTTGCATTGACCTTTTGAAGGTTTTGGCAGTAAGCAGCGGCTGTCTCAACAACTGCACCTACTGTAAGACGAAACAAGCACGAGGAGATTTGGTCAGTTATCCGCCTGAGGAATTGGTTGAGCAGGCGGTTCGTGCTTTTTCAGAGGGCTGTCGCGAAATTTGGCTAACATCTGAAGATCTTGGCGCCTGGGGTCGAGACTTCGGGATGGTTCGTTACTTTTTTGTTTCTTTTCTTTCATTCTGCGGAAAAATTTAACTTGCATGATATGGAAAAGAGTAACAATAGCGAAATGGCGATGTAGTCCGGAAAATCAGCGGAATTACATAGGAGGAGGAAACGTTGGGAGCGGCAACTGTTTGTTGTTTTGAGGGCGCCAAATTGTGAGCTAATCGAATCGGTTTTGTTCATTTCAGTATATTTTTGCGTATGAATGCGCAGTGAACCTTAATCACTGAAAGCGATGGAAGCCTTCCTGTCACTTCATGTAGTGCTGAACTTGTGGCTTCATTGTTTTCTTTTAAGAGGAGCTTTCCAGTATATCACAAACATGCTCGGTTTTATATAACGAAGATTTAAGGGGACATAAAAAACCATCAACTAGTTTGCGAACGGTACGCATTTGATGTAGAAAGTCTAGACACAGACGCAGGATTGAGTGCGGAAAGGAACCAGTACATGAAAGCTGAAGTGACATGGGATTTAAAGCGTTTCACACCGCTCATAAAGGCGATATATTATTTTAGGTGCTGCCGGATCTTCTGAAAGCAATGGTGGATGTGATTCCTGAAGGTTGTATGATGCGATTGGGAATGACGAATCCGCCGTACATTCTCGATTTCCTTGACGTTAGTATATTTTTCTACTTTTCTCGCACCTTCGATTTACACCATTCTATCAGTTTGTGTAAATTTCCTCCTAAATGATCTTTGATGTGAGGAGAACAAAAATGTCGAAAATTGGTGAAGTGAAATGAAAACCTTTTACTCTCAAAAAGCGCGAGGTAAGAAATTTTCTTAATGTGCAGTGTGCATCATCCATTATGCGAAGAGAGTTATTAGCGAGAGGATTAGTTCGCCGGGATTAATTGCTTTCGCGTCACTTTGTCGACTGTTCAGTTTTAGGAGATTGCCGAAATATTGAATCATCCTCGCGTCTACTCATTTTTGCATATACCTGTGCAGTCGGGCAGTGATGCTGTACTGCGTGATATGAATCGCGAGTATAGCAGTGCCGATTTCTGTCGGGTTGTCGATTTCATGCTGCAGAAGTAAGCCGTATCTTTTTATTATTCGTTTTTTTATTCATTCAATATCTTCTCGCACGACTGATCTCTTTATTGGTATTATATAGACCAGTCTGATTCGCATGGCCCGTACTGACTTATTGAAGGATTTCTCAGAGTAAACAGCATCATATTGATCACTCGGAATATTCTAGGTGAGTACTATCTCATTTTCATTCATTCGCGTGGTGGGATGCGAGGGAGTTTTAGGGGAGAGTCAGGTGTTGCGGATCATATTTGTGTGCTCTTGGCCAAAACACCGTTTAACCAAGCTATTCGTTCTTCTTGCGACTAACATTTCTGCAAAATGAATCCAGAATTTACAGTAACAGAAGGACAAGCGCGTGGTGAATTGAGGAGAATGAGGTTAAGTTGGTTTGATGTGGGCTTAACTGAGTCACAGTTAACTCTGAAGTGATGCTGTTGGACGAGCTCAGTTGCCTTGTTTCACCACAGTCATCTTCGCTCAACAATAGATCCATAAAGGCAAAAATGAATCGTTAGTAGCACCATCAAAGTTCATTTCCATCAGGCATTTTTTGTTCCTTGAGATGGAACCGTAGTCGTTATGTGGTAGTAATCTTAATGCTAAAATGACAGATTGTTCACTGTTGTCATGGTTGCTATGGATTTTTGTCCGGATTCTGATGAGTTCCGGACTGACAGGGTGATGAGTTCTGGATTCTTGAGCAGTAATAATTTTTTGCAGTGTTCCAAATGTATATATAGCGACAGATTTTATTTGCGCGTTTCCCACTGAAACAATCGAAGATTTCGAGGAGAGTATGCAGTTGGTGCACAGATATCGATTTCCGTCGGTATTCATCAATCAATTTTATCCTCGGAAAGGAACACCGGCAGCACGGCTCAAAAAGATCACCACTACCGAGGTTTACTTTATAAGTTGGTCGTTCGGTTCTCTAACGCTGGATTGTTACTAACTTTACTTGTGCATATAATCCTAAAAATTTACTTCATTTTAAATGACGTTTTGAGCGCACTCTAAACAGTCTACGATGTTTGGGATTTAATAAGGTATAGAAGAGTAAAAGAATTTTCTGGATTCGAGAAAAAATCCTTTAAAACAACTGTAAATCCATCGGAGCGTATGTTGTTAAAGTGCAAAGAAAGTAGGAAAGCAGAAAATGGAACTTTATGCGATTTCGAGAGGAAGCTTTACCGAAAGAGCATTATTCAAACTTTTGCTTTACAAAACCTTCAAAGCACGTGCACTTTGAGAAAACTTACAGCTCCGATCTAATTTGCGTTATGCTTCCTTTTTCTTCCGATGGCAGTCAAATTTTTTTGATGTCTCGATTCCTTGTTTTGACACGACACGTGAAAGAAGTTTGATTTACGCCGTTTGTTGAGTATCTGGCTATTTCTTTTTTCCTCATATTCTGGTCATGCTCATAGTAAATGTTTGCATTTGGAGTTTATTTAGGCACGGCGAAGGACAGCAGCAATGTCATCTCTGTTCCGTTCCTATACGCGTTATGGGAACGATCGGTTGGGTATGGAGTATGATGTGTTAGTTTGTGAGTGGGCCACCGATAAGGTTCACTTTGTCGCTCACAACAAATGTTACGAGCACTTCCTATTGCCATGCGACGACGTTTCGATCCTCGGTCAGGTGGTACGGGTGCGCGTAACCGGTGTTGGTAAGTTCCACATGAACGCTGAAATGGTGAGGAGTTCACATAGCGAAGTGACGTGCGCTGGAGAATTGTTCAACTTGTCGACCCGCTCAGTGGGTGCGCATCTACGTCAGATATGTGAAGATTGCGTGTGTCGATTCCAAAGTCCTCCAAGTGCTTTCATGGGAGTTTTACTCTCAGCTTTTGTCGCTTCCGTACTCTATTTTTTGCTTCAGGTGCACTGAGTATGGCACCGCTTTTTATTTCAGAAATGTCGTTGCATGTAAGAAATATGTAATTGTATGGAAGTTTGCTTTAATTGTTTGATGATGACCGCAAAAGGACGATTGACATTTTTGTCCAACTGTTATGAAGGAAAGTTGTATATAAACGTTTACCTGAATCTGCCTAAAACAGTTTCCTCACATTGTTCTCGAGCTCACAACCAAAAGTACGGAATCGTCATAATGGCGTTGAACGTTCTTTAGATGCAGAGCAAACTTCGATTGAGAAAACTAGCACTTAAAAATCGCTGTTGATCTAACTGCAGGACTAGAGAAAGTGTACTAAATGAGTGTGCTCATGTTGCTACCTCTTTCAGGTGGTTGTTGTTTTGAAGGCCGTTGTTGTTGTTATCGCAAACTCAGTTCACGAATAAAGCAGTTTATTGCTATTGTGGGTTTAGAGAGCAGAATTCTCAGCAACGCGTTCAACCTACCATGGAAAGCCTTATCTGTGATTTGCCATGCCATATCTTCAATGAGGAAATTACTTACTGGCACCAAGCGCGGTGCTTTTCTAAGTGGAGCAGTGCGTTGATTTGTTACACATCATTTCTAGATGGCGCTTATGTAGAGGCATACATGCATATTCCGTGATGACCTCTTGATCTAAATGACATTCATATGTTTCCGGTTTCAGGCTGTAGCAAGTTCCAATTATTCCGCAAATATGTTCCTCTTATAGAGGCAGGATTATGCATTCTGCATTTACATTACTTCCTTCCGCACTGAGCAAATACGTCGTCATTTACGCAAAATTCCAGCTGCACAGAATGGATGTAATGATCAAGATTAAGTGACACGGTGTGCTTGAGTTTGAAGATTCTGTATAAATGCTGGCCTTTCACCACCAAAAAAACCAGAAAACTTCAAAAATTTTCAAATGCCAGGAAACTTCTCTCTTCTAGACATTTTCAGCTGTATGCGGATTCCCTCTGTTCAAGTTCCTTCAAAAAGCAGGGATTTAAAAAGGCTTCTGCTCTTGAGATGTAATCCTTTCCGTACTTCATATACATTGGAAGGAACGCATTGCTAAACGGCTCAATATTCACGAAATATTTCAATACAAGGGAGATCGAACTGCGCAAATGAGCCAAAGCATTCCAGAAGTTGAATGAAACAAGCGAGGGCCACGAAGTTTTGATTGCGTCTGTGGCCGCAGTTATGCGTTTCTGCTTATGGCAGTTGTCAGTAAGTTACGTCCAAAATGGTGCCGAAGTCATTAATGAGTTTACCACATTCGGGGTGTGGGGCGTATTAACCCGTGTATCTTTTCATTAAATAGAAACACTAAATTGTGGAACTCATTCACTTGCTTAGTCGCGAGCATTTAGCATCTTGTGAACTCTGTTGTTTTTAATCGAGCATCGGATTCCCTTACCCGGAAGACGTCATTACGAAAAAGAAGCTTCAATAGCTCTCACGATCTTCTTCAAGTGTTCGCATGTTGTGAATCAATTCACGTCCTCAGCGATGTTTTTGTTGAATTGCTTGGGTTTCAAAAATTTTGCAGCTTTACTTTAGAGCGATGCTCATTTTTGGACGCTATTTGCGAGTGATGCACTCAGCACGTGGTACTATGCGTGTTTTGCGGCGCACACTGCTTACCAAACGATTCGCGATGGAAGACGAGTGGGCGGCCAGACATCGAACACTGGATGCGCTCTCACTTGGCGGTGATTATGAATGGATTGCGGCCGTACAGAAAAAGTTCATTGGAGGAGGCATTGCCAGGTTGCTTTCCCTCTTCTCGTATAATGCGGCAACGTCTGTCGTGTGTGGTGGTGAAAAAAAGTGGACGCTAGTAGTGTTGAGAAGTGATGCATCAGAATGCAAATTCTGCAGTGGATAATGAAGTAGCTGTCGTTCGTTGTGTAACTGCAGGTGTTATAAAACGGCAATCCAGCACCAACATAGGTACGCCACTTAATAAACAATCCCACACTCATTAGAAGTTGTATTGAAAGCGTGTCAGTGCTTTGCTGCTCACGCAAAGTCAGTAGGCAATGATACTATTTTTGGGTTGCTTCTAAATACGTGGTCGAATTAACTACTTAACTGGGAAACTAATATGCCAAGAGAATCCTCAGTCGACGGTTGCTTCAGAAGGAACAAACATGCTAATTGTTCTGTGGCTAAAATCCCTCATAGCGTTGTCGTGAGGGCAGGGTGGAGGGGGTGAACGATAGAGGTCTTCGCTATATTATTGCATTTAGCTTTTTTTTCGTTAAAAGAATCCAGGTCATTTCTGCACGTCAGTACCAAGATGATAACGGAGCACAGCATAAACCGACTAAGTTCAATCGGTGAAGATGCGTGAGTATTCTTGTGTAGTGTATTTCAGTGCGGTTGACGTGGATGCGGCTGTATGTGCAGCGGAAGAAAAGGATCAACTCGCAGACTTGGTCGATTTGGTATATCGATTGCGACATACGGAGAATACCGCCGACACGTTGCCGTCTACCGAGTACGCCCTGCTGCGAACCATTCTCAAGCACGACGCTACCGATTTGCTATTCAAAATCATTGCAGATCCGGTCCGTTATTTTGCTCGTCTGCATTTTGAAAGAGCTGCAACAGCTGCTATAGCAAGATGTTTTTTCCCCTATATGGCATTAATTGGTCGACAAAAGTGTATTAGGCGCGTGCTAAGGTGCTTCACTTTTTTGCGTCACATAATAGGAGTCATTAAAGCCGGAAAACAAATACTGCTTACAGTCGATGCCGAATATTGTAGCATGAGCGGGTTCCCCACTGTAATATACCAGCCTTTCTGGAAACGTTGGCGGATTCATATTTTTATAATTTATGTTCCACGGTTTTTATAATTGATATCTTTTCCGCAGTTCATGTTCTGTGCTCCGGTCCCCCATTTTCGGATGTATTTGACCACATTCCTCCAATCCACCCTGTCGTTATTTTCTGCCCCATTTCTTTCTCCACCTCTCCCCCCTTCCCTTGTAATAGTTTTATCTTTCTGCATTATGGCTCTTTGCTTTGATGAGTGAATTTCATGTAGTCCCATTTATATGTTTTGTGATCTTCGTATTCTCTTTTTCGACAAAAGAAAAAAACCACTAAAAACGTGGTGTATCACTTTCGGCGTCCAACCAATTTCTATGTTGGCGTCGCATAAAAGTCGGCTTCTTGATAGAAATTCTGGAATGACGCTGTATGGATGGGAAATGACGCTGTAAAGAACGACGAGTAAGTGGGAGATGATAAATCTGACTTTTCAATACTCTTCGTTGATTCTGTTGGTGAACAGCCTTAGCAGTATTACTTTTTAGCAGCATATTCTCTGCGTTTTAAAGACGTTTTAAATCTTTCTAAGAGACACACCCCTTAGATGACATTTTTCAAAAAGCAGATCATAGAATCGGAGAATGTACGCAGTCTTAATAATTATTGCAAAGCCACATCAAATGGATGAGCTCTAAAATGACAGCAAATTTGTTGCTATGTCACTTTCTTATGCTTCAAACATGAGTCGAATTCTTTGTATCTCAGAACATTGTATGATTTATCTCAGATCAACTATGGTGTATTCTTCAACGAGCATTCGGCGTGTTTGGCGATCGACTATCTTCTCGAAAGATACAACTACGCAGGTACCTATCGTTTGATCTCCTCTGCGATCGCTGAACTGTCTCGTGCCTCATGCTCGAATATTTTTATAAGTTTGCGTAGTTCGACGCAAAGGTCGGATAACATTTCCACAGAGAGATATTCCAAAGTCGTTCGTTATTTGCCATTCGCCATTGTCACTCTCGTCATAATTGCCAGTCATTTAGGGATGCCTAATTTTTAAACAGACTAAAGGCAGACCAATTTTAGACACATTAAACATTTCAGAGAGCTCTCACCTTCTTTGATGAATGTTTGTCGCCTTAATTATTAGTCTGCTTTCGCGTTCTGCGGTTGCGAATTTTCTGACATCTTTTCCGTTTGTTTTTTTTTTTCAGATTTAACTAAGAGAAAAATTACCTTCTTCAATGATAGATCAGCAGAATTTGAGCAGGTCGCTGGAAATCTTTCTTCTTTGACTGCATTTCGACTCAATAAAATTGAAGTTTTCTGGACCCCTTTCAGCTGCCTCGTTGATAGTATTTCTTGCATATTTTATTAGTTGCATCCAGCCGTTGTGTGTTTTGTTTAAGGTGCGGCGAAAATTGCGAGTATTATTATGCAGCAGGAAATGTTTGATTCTAAACTACTTAACACATTGTGTATCTACGCGGCCCTTCGTTGGTTGGAGTTACCGCCAGACGAAAGAATTTTTGATAGAATTGTGCAACCGGTTGCCGCCAGCGAGGAGAATGTGAACGAAGAAGATATAGTAGGTTTATTTTCAAATGAATCGAAACTCAGTAAGAGGGGATTGCCACGACCGTCGGTTGAAATCCGCGGGATTTGAAAATTTCCAACGTTTCAAGTGTGATTTGTCACTGCGGGGATATCTGTGCTTTCAAACTTCCGATAGGGCGCAGTGAGGATACTTAACATTTTAAAATTCCGAAAAGGGGGGATATCTTCAAGTTCCATGTAGGGACGGGCTGCTTGCTGCAGAGGGCACTCTTAAGTTTAAAGGCATAGTTACTCGACTTTTATGATGGGCGTTGCATCATTACCCGACTAATAAACTTTGCTGAAGCTGCTTTTGCCACCGTGGGCGCAAAAGAACCGTTTCAATGGTTTGGGGAATAAATGGCGGCCACCAAGCGTTGTCGATTTACTTTCATTGTCTGTAGGTTTTCACAAAGTCGGCGCTTATAGAAATAACGCAGTGGTTACTTGCCGCAGTGCATATCTTAATGGGTTTAGCGGTGTTGAAGCGACAATCATCTAACTCGTTCGCTGTTAACGGTTTCTCTATGCACCCGCTCGGTTTTAAGAAGAAAGTTTGACACCTTCAGAGTTCTGTTTTCAGCGAATGTTCAAATTTCCGTATTTGAAAAATGCGTACTTCGATTCTCATTTCGACTTGGAAAAGGCGGAACACTTGGTTGGTAAAACGTTACTTTGGATGGTTGAGCACACCGCTCTTGAAAGCAGTCTCGCGCACAGTATCCGAACAGTGGGTGCACTCTTCTATGAGAGGTACGAGTTGTTCACTGAACTTTTACAAGACGGGCAACTTCTACCGGCCGCTGTCGACGTCTGTCGGGCAGAAGTGGGACGGAAAGCAGCTGATGTCGAGGAAGAACTGAAGAAAATTTATGAAAAACTCACGGTATGATTGTTTATTTCCCGCTGTGTGAAGCTTCTTGATTCCATTTAAGAATGTGATCTTTCGGCTTTAGGTAGGTTCTTTTTGGGGCTCTTTTAACCGACTCCCTCAGTTGCTAGACAGGTAATACTACGGATCCTCTGTGTGTCCTGGAGCCATAAAAGAAAAAGTTCCAAAATCATTTTGGCATATATTTCTTTGTTACCGCGGAGACCCCTGAAATGCGAACGTGATGGATTTAGCGCCAACATATGGCGCAACGTCAAAATATTATGAGGTAACGCAACGGCACAATTATAAGAGAGACGGGTGGAAAGCTGCGGTTTCTTCTCGAAGAACCTAATAGTAGGATGCGGTACGTGGCCTTATTGTTGTAGTGCAGTTGCGAGGAGACTTTAGTACAAAAATTTTCTTCCATCATCATGAGGGATTCGTAAGAGAATTTTTGGCATGCTTATAGATGTTCTTTGAGGAACAACTCGATAAATGTTCTCGTTCAAATTCAACGATGTCGTTATCGAGCGCAGTTGAGGAGCACTTGAGAAAAATACAGTCAGATGAGGAGAATAAAGTCGTCGATGCTCAAAAGAGTCTCCTGAAGGAGTGGGACGATCGCCGGAGTGCGCTTATTAAGGCCCAGGTGAGCACTGTGGCCTTTTTCAAAATACCGCTGAAGTAAGTGAGCAACGTTTTCATCACCCAAAGCAACCTTAACCAGTGCCGGCTATAACTATAAACTGGAAACCGAATTGTAATTTTTTGATAAAGATAGTGCTTATCGGGATCACGGATCTCCGAAGAGATGTGTACGAGGATGAATTTCACAATGGTATATACCACCGCATTCAGCGTGGCGAAGCAGAAAGGAATGCGATTGGTAGGGCAATTTAATTGCGAGGGAAACTTTTGGTTAATGCTTTGAGTCAAGGGCAATTTCTTGTCTCGCTCAAATTTATTAGATGACTGTCGTTGTGGATAACCGCAAACGAGTATAAACTCAAGGTGCTTTCCTTGTCAGCAGGGTGTCATATCACTGCAGACATCTCCACTAGCCAATCCCGTCAATTGTACTACGTATCTATGCGAACAGCGTTTTCATTGGCCAACAAACAGTTATTATCGTTGAAGTTGAAGTCACACTGAAGATTTGACTGCGCGCATTATGCGCTCGTCAGCACTGTTGTATCATTTATTCAGCAGAACGGAAGGGAGCTAAGTCAGTGATTCAGTGGTGGGGCGTTTGCTGGGCAAATGGAAGGTCAGGAATTGAGCCCATGCGTGACAAATGAAGGTGTAGCATACCTGGCTACCTTGTGACAAATTCTATGAGGTAATAGAGCGGAAACATATTTTCAGGCGGAGTATCTCAACTGCCGTCTCAGGCTCGAAGAAATACAAAAACAATGCGAAGAATTGGAGGCAAAAAGAGAGATTGTGCACTTCTTTGAGAATCGAATGAAATGGGAGGATCAGGCGAAACGAAAGGATGAAATTTTCGATGAACTCCGAGAACGCCAACGTGATGAGGAGTTGAGTGAAGAGGAATATAGCGTCTCGATGTTTGAGAAAATTCGTCAAAGCAAAAGTGCTTCCTCGTAGCAGTTGGTCGTTTAGGTGCTGTTTTTGAAATAATTAGAGATACTCTAGAGAAAATGGACCAGTATGCACTTTGCGTCGCAGGCTAACTTCTCACCTGTAGAGGAATGCAGTGGGCGAAGTTATCCTCCACCCATCAAGGTAAACAGGCATCGTTTGAGCCCGCACATACCTCGCTTGCTGAGTGCTGTGGCCGATTTTTGATGAAACATGAAAGAAACTCCACTGCCCCATCAAGCTTTTCGAATGCTAGTAAGACGTGTGAGAATGGTTGGATTTTCATCTCCGAGTTCTGCACGTTGCGTTTTTTGCAAATCGGTACGTGGTGAAGTCATAGATGAGCTTGCCTACTTCTTCCTCTTCCTATCCCCTCCCCCCCCCCCCTCCATTCAATTTTCGAAGACTTCTGGAGTTTGGAGAATCAAATTCTTAAGTAATCATTTCTTATCAGTGGTTTATGCTCAACACTGGAAGAAATCACCCCCCCCCCCCTCCCCATTCATTTAGATCTCTGCAGCCGAAAAGTTACTTGCAGACAGGGAAGTGCCCCACAGAGGCTTATGATTGGTTTTCAGCCGATAAAGATCTCAGTGCTCTGCTGTGCCACTTTTTTCTCCTTCTGAGTTGGTCTCTTCCACGCTGTTTTTTCAGCATGCGTGCAAATCTTTTCGTCGGTTAGCAGCAAGGAGAGGGGGGGGGGATGGAGAAGGATGTTCATCTGCCGATGAGGTGTGACGTGCTGCGAGACCACAGCTGACGTTCCCATATCGTAATGAGGTGGCAGTGTTCTTGGTCGGCTGGCTGAGTGCTTATCATGTGTACAGAAAGGATGATCAGCGCAGTTGTTGTGCAAGTGATAGAATAAATAAATAAATAAATAAATAAATACTGTGACCATGTATTTCAAAATGGCAGTAAACAATGCACATCTAGCGACACACAAACAAAGGGATGTTTTTTGAGGGGATCGACTAGCGACTTTCCCCACATCTGATGAAAATGAGCTCGAAGTCGTCGATCAAAACTCCAAGTGCAGCAGTCCGTAATAGCAGGAAAAGATGAAATGGTGGAGCACTTCATAAGCGATAACGCGGCAAGAGCGAAGTTACAACTAACCGCGAGCAAACATAATTCATACTCACTGCCTTATTTCGCAGTTTAACCGATCCATTCACAATTTCGCAAGGCGCATCTAAGCTTGCTTTACGTTTTCTCCATATCGCATCGGATGTACGCGGATTGTGTACGCCTACAACTTATTGAAATATCCTAGAAGTACGAAGCGTGTAACACCTTTTCCAATCTTTCCTTATCAAATCACGTCATCAAATCCCAAATTCAAAGGTGGTGGGCGTATTGCTCATGGAATGAAACGATTCGCTTCTCATGTAATGGACGGCAGTCTTCTCGATGTACAAGTTTAACAAAGAATACGTATTCCTAAAGCACAGTACCTTCGAAGTAAACCTTCCTGGCATCACGACCTCCCACGCTCACTAGGCAGTTTATTCGTTAAACCCCTTATGTTGTCTCATTTTAATTAAACGACCGAAAACTCTAGTACCCCTGTCAACCTGTCCAGCCTCAAAGCCTCACCCGAAAAGCATCTGCACAGGATCCATGTGACTACCGTTGTTAAGAAAATCTCGAGCAGCACAAACAGAGCATAAAATGAGTACGTGTTGAGGGAAAATCTTCTGCAAAACAAGTTTCGTTCATGGAATGCTTCGGTGCTACCAGCAGACATTGACCAACTTCAGGTGGAGCTGCAATCCAAGTCAACGAGATCTCACGACACGTTTTAAACAGAGATCATAAAAGCAGAATTTTCTTTAAATAAAAAGTGGTTCATAATCAAATTTTTCCCACTTTCTTTTCAGTTTGCTTGTTTTTTGCTCATACTGAACAACAACTCTTCGGATCGCCGTTTTTCTGCTTACAGCTGAAATTATAACCTTTAAAAGAAGGAACTGGCGACGGCAGACAACAAAGCATGAAGTAGAGGGGGATCTTTTCAAAGCTTACTTTACATAATGAAACATTTAGTACAAATAAGCTCACTTGCAGCCCATCAAAGAGATTCATTCTAAACGACCGCATAACATCAACGAAGTATGTTTTATCGATGAAATTACGCAAAAAAAATCTCCTCAGTGATGAGTCACCGAATAAAAACAGAAAATTCAGTGAGAAAGCAACTACCGGTCAAAAAGGAAACAATTTGCCAAATCGTTCTGTGAAGTGAAATTGATAAATTGAGGACAATTTTGGAAGAAGTTTGCTGACGAATGAAAATCGAAAATTGAAAAGCTGGGTTCTTTTCCCCATACATACGTCTACTTCGACATAATCATTGGCCATCGTACAATGGCGCAGAGATCAACGTCGATTCACCTTCACCTTCTTCCTTTTAGTTTCGGCTTCCTCTATTTCTTTGGTCAAACTGCAATATACCTCGTAGCACCTACAACTTTGCTTTCTACTACTGTCTGAACCATCACCACCTTCAAAATTTCTTATAATCGAGATAACGAAATGGAAAAGATCGACTCAGCTGACGATCAGATCAACTAAGGGAGTGAGCGTCAAGCTATTTGAAGAAGAGAAAAAGCAGCGATTAGAAAGTGCCACGGTTGAGTTGCTGCTTGTAGTGTAGACACTCCCTCAACATCTCTTGAATACTGTCAAATGTCGACGACGAATTCTTCATCGACTGGACGGTCCTGCAAGAAGATCCTTCCACTGAAAATTAGTGTTTCGGTTTAGTCAATGAGTCTGTTTTTTAAATTTGCATTACTAAGAAAATCAGAAATTGAAGAAAAAAACTGCGAAAAAGGTATACGCCATGTCGCCTTTGTTCTGTGACCTAAACGCTGGGATTTATCATCAGAAAGTCATAGTTGCCTAATCTTCGATGACTGTTTCGGTTGCCTACCTCTTATAAGATGGCATAAAATAAGTAACGGCAGTCAAAAAACTAAGGCTGCAATTCTTTTAGTGGCTGCCTTGCACCTCTCTTTCCTGTGAGCTTTCCAAATAATGCAATGGGAGATTTGTTTCGACGAGTTCAAGCGCCGCTCACTTTTTGAATAATCGGGAATAAGAAGAACATTTCCTTGCTGGACTTATCAATCTATCTCGATAAATTCTCCAACTGCTGACGAATAAAAGTGGTACTGGAAAACTGGATTCCCTTTCCACTGGCAATATATGAACAATAAGCGAAGTGGTAGATTGCATTCTTATAAGGATTGCAAAAAAAGCGACCTGAACGCGAGACATGCCAACATGCAAAACGCAACTAACAAAAGTGCATTGTCGACATCGAAACATGCGCCCTGTAGACCTGCGTTCGCTTCAAGCATCACGTATTTTCGATTTACAAGAATCGGCAATGACTTGCCCACATGTTCCTGAAATCTTGACCGCTCGCCGACTAGTATCCGGGATGAACCAACTGTCACGATATCGAAGACTAATCAAGCACCTGATTGGAAAGTAATATTCCTACATTGTAACGGTGGGCAAGAAGGGCGCATACGGCATTAACTGCCAAGTGGGATGCGTGGACAGCGGACTCTGAATTGGTATGGATGGAAAGAATGAAACTTTATAAGCGAATGGCAATGGAAGGGATAAAACAAAAGACAAGAATAAAGACAACGAGATGTTATGCAAATATTTAACTCCCACCGAGTTATTTTATCAGCACCGAAAGGTCGAAGCAAGATAACTGCGATGACGTTGCTCTTGCTTGCTCACACATTTTGGAGCCTTCTAGCACAACTTCATCTACAGCATTTCTCATTAAAATAAAAACCACGTGCATAAGCATGTGCAGTCAAACAACTGTATTATTGGGTAAAAAATGCACATCATCGTCACCAAGCACAGAACAAAAAAAAACTGACCTGCAGACGGTAAAGTGCCAACGACGGGTCGTGATCGACGATGTGTGCGCTTTCAGAAATCCGCTCAGCCACTGCAAAGTATCACATCTTTCACATTTTGGTGTAGCCTCTCCCCCCAGTTCTCGACAAATTACAACGCGAGTGTCTGAGCTGCCACAGTTTTCCTCGGATGTTTACACGTGTTCTATCTATGCTGTTCCCGATTTCGATTAAACTACTCTCTTGGAGTCGTAATCGACCTTTATTCTTTCCATTTTTCTTCAGGCCACACCTTTGTTTTTTTTTTGTCTATATTCGACGATGACCTCCCACCCAGGTGGATAGAGTGAGGTGAGGTGTTGCATCTCGCGCCAACAGAGGAAGCATGGGGAATGACAAGATTTTTCTTTCATCCATGTTTCCAGAACAAAAACTGCACATTTCACAGACAACTGCACCACAGTTTCTTATCCGAGCCATACAACACGTGGAATAACCGGGAAGCGTGTCATGTTCCTCGTTCATTTTACTGCTTTGCAAAAACCGCACTGCTGATGCTCTGTCTCTCTGTCCGTCCAGACATTTAGCTCGAGACCTCGAAATCACAGCTGTCATAATCAAAACGTGGATCAGGAAGAAGTTTTTTCTGGAACTCCTCCCGCAGAAATGATCCAAAGCACTTTTTGAAGTACACGTGAAACCAGTTTTCAAAAAGAAAAAAAATTGCACTTGTTTGTGTTTGCAAGACTGCACATGTTGGGCAATTCCTTACCTCTTTTCACTGCCAACAAAAATAGCAGAAAAAAATTATTCAAGAAATACGCCACATGACGGCCATAATGTTGTGGTCTAATGCCGACCGCACAAGATTGTTTTAAAAAATCTCTATAAGGCTTACAAATTCGACAGCGGGCCTGCAACTCCTTCGACGCCATTTACAAGTAGCGCGGCTGCAGCGAGTGAATTCCGACGCGTGAACACGTCGCTGTCTCTTGCCGAAACGGTGGATGAGCTCCTCAAGTCTTAAGCAATTGACCACACGTGTTTAGCGTCAATATGCAAAAAGACCCGCGATTTTGCAGCAAAAATTGCAGTGCACAGATATAACCGCTAAAGCTTTTAGTGTTGCGCATTGCACATCCGTTATTTCGCACAGCGTTACATACTATATTGTCGGCTAATTATGGAATAATCCGCACAAGCATTGACAACAATATATGAAGGCATTTAAATAAACAAGCATAAGAACATCTCTGTTCGTGTGGCGTTGCGTAAATTTTCCTCCAATTCAAAACTCTCAATTATTAAAAATTGGTGTTAGTGACTTTCTCATCAAAAAGCGCTTTGAATACTGCATGCTGAAATTTTGTTTTATTCAACACAGTTTTACTCAACTCAGTGCTACTGCCATCTAACTGAAGTCGAATTGACAGCGAACAATCACAAATTTTAAACCTACACCACGTTATACCACCTATAGCACATAAACCAAAGCTACAACTACTGAAGTGTTTGGATTATGTATACATACACTGCACAACTGCAGCGTTTTGAATAGCAATGCCTACAAATAAGAGTAGTAGTACTGATGGCACAATTGCAGAGAAGCTGGGTGCACTCGTTGCGAACAGCGAATCGAGCTGCGCTTATACCCGCACAAGCGCATACAGCGTCGTCGTGACCTCCACTTCGCGCTGTGCATTCACGTAGTGGGTCACAGAAACGACACGACAATAGAAATTTGCTGTTTTTTGTTCTCTAGGCGCCTAAGAATGCCGAATTATGAAATCTGCGAAATTTTATTCCAGTTGGAGCACTGGAACTATTTTTCTGCATGGTCTTGCAAACTGAAATATTAGCTAATTATGCTATTGTACACAGTTGTTACCTCTCATCGTTACATATCTCACGCTTCTAAATACGCAAAAATGCAAACGACACATTTCCGCATTACTCTTTTAGTAAATCTAGATTGTTATATATATTGGAGGTCCATGATACTTCGCTGCCGCATTAACGCGGCAGATAAAAGTTGATTTTCATTCCCTATCAAAAGCTCAAATTTCTCTCTCGAGATTGTTTCAAAGATCTGCAGTCACTCTGAAGACTTTGTTAAGTTCTAGGCCACATTGCTTCAAATATTTTTCAGACATGCTCAGGCTGTTTGAGAGGCAAATTCAGACTGTGAGACATACAGAGATAATCACGCGAGCACACGCACACAGGTTATGCAAGCCGACTCGTCCTTTCTCACATCGCTGCTACAGCGGTGCACACCTTGCAGTGACATCGCCAACCTCCTCACACAAGTGTCGAATATGCTCTGTGTTCAGCTTCCTGGTGCTGACGTTATCAATTTCTTTCCAAGAACTCTTACTGACGTGTTAAAATACAGTGTTCGGGTTCCCTGTTAGAATTAAATACAAGATTTCATATCTGAAGACGACGTCTGGAATTTTGTGGCGTGTCAGTGAAAAGACCTTTGGAATCATCAGAAGAATCATCGGTTTAGCGGCCCTTAAAAGAAGCAACAGTGTGCATGGTTGGCAACAAATGAATACTGCGGATTTTTCGTCTTCAAAGTCTCTCCACGAAAGTTCAGAAAGGAAAATACTGAAGAGGAAACAGGGTGCTATTCGCTTTAGAGGTGCCAATGAGCACGAAAATCAGCCTGCTTCTGCAAAACCTACCAAAATTATTTACTTCTGAGGAACTCGGCGCCTTTGTGGATACCGCTCTGATCAAAAATGAAATGCAAGAAAATGCACCTTTATGAATCTATTTCGTTGCAGAAAAACAATAGCATATAGTGAGTGGAGAAACAGAGTAAAACAAGCAACGATAATATATTGCAACCTCAAAAATATCGATCGAGTATCCAAAAAATACAAAAAAACAGTCCAAATAGACATACTCCAACGGTCAAAACTTACAATTATCATCTCCACTACAAAGCCCCAAAACACAGCACGTGCGATTTAAACGGCGGCGGTCGTTTAAGTGCAAGTGACTGTGCGCACTGAACGAATACGAATAAAACCTATACTATAGGGATGCTGATATGTCAGTGCAATGATCACATAGGAGAATAACTGCAGCGTAGGGGGATAAAGGATGCAATTCTGTCAAATAAAACAATTTTGAAAATCTGGGAAGGAATCAGCATTATTCATTTCCCTCACAATTATTAACGCCTGGAAGCCATATAGGAGGAATAAGGCGACTGGGATATGAGGTGGAAAATGGTGGTCGGGGAATTTGCCGAAAAAACTCACACCACTATATAAACAACGAAAGACATGCACCCATAAGATTCATACCAATCCTCAAAGCGGAACGCATAAGCTGTGTTTTAAATGGCGGCCGCTCATTCAAGACACTTGCAGATGTGAACCACATGAGCGCCAGAAAAATAGACAGCCAAATTCATCATTCCACCCTCATAATTGTAAGGGGCAAACGCAATAGTATATGATCGGAACCATAATAACGGAAACACTGAGTAGTGCGCATCATGCATTGCTGCGTGCACGATGCGGGCATAATTGCAAAAGGCGAATATGCATCAAATAAAGCACTCTACCAAGAAATAGAAAGCCTCATGGCGAATTTGAATTGGAACTTCTGCAGAACTTGGAATAAATTTTGGTAGAAGTTCACTTCGGCTAAAACAATTGCCTAATGGAGAGATGGATTAGGATGGAATATTTGCCTACTATACTGCAAACAGCAAACAACAATGCGATCAACAACGCCTGTGCTTTAAGTAGCGGCGGGATACATAAGGCACAAACGTATGTCAAAACATGTGCACGTAGAAGGCAAGATTAAAATTCTGCAAGACTTGCAGTAAACAACCTTGCTCATATAATGCAATGGTGCGCCAGCAGTCCACAATCATAGATTGGGGTTTTTTGGCATTAGCACCTCGAAGACTGGAAAATGGTGAGGAATGAGTGCTACAGAAGACTTATCGCTCAAAGAAAAAGCAATTAAATATAATGCGCCACATAGTTTTCAGTGCTTTCGAAACTGTCAATTATTAAAGGGGTCTCTGCAGTTGGCTTGATGCGGCCTTTTGTAATCCACTAAAATGTGACTGCCCAGCCACTTCACTTCAGTCGTTAATACTAAACCGTCATTCAAAACAGAAATCTCATAGAAAGAAACAATACAACGAGGCTGTAAGTCCGTCCTCCCTCAGTACGCTGAGAATCTTTGCAAAGCCAGCATGTGGAATAACTGCCTCTCCTTCCCGAATCGTTAAATGGCGCCTGCGCTGCTCGTTTCGCTGAAAGGCATCGAAAAGTCCATTCTGGAACCCAGTGAAAATTCTTCAAACAGTTCGTTTAACAATGCAAGAAATAGTCTATTCGGTGTGCAGATATAAAATCAATATAAATGCCTGAGGGGTCACGGACCGCTTGCTTTTTCATCGTCCTCTCCTCATATTGGGGAATCTCAAACTTCACCAAGAATTTCGATACCGAAAACACTTCCCGATGGTTTAGTCATCCATGCCCGCCACGGCACCCAGTTATGACAAAAAATGTGGTCATGTTTCAACGAAATACACTGAGAACACTTGAAAAATATTGCAAAGGCTACTCGCTGACGCGAAGCATGTTCCCTTTCTTTTTCTTCATGGGATTCGACGCAGCAATCCTCTTAGCACTTCGCGAAATTCAGTAAAAAGCGCGAAGATTGTAGGACAATTTCTGTGCGGTGTGATACGAATGACTGAATCTCTGTGAGGCAGAATTTTTAGAAGGAAGTCCTTCAGTGTCATATCCCAAATGTCTGAACAGGTATCAGAATTCAAAGTGGATACATAAAATCACGAACACTTACCAATTTTGCTCGCAAATCCACCGCGGACCTGGGCGTCACATCGCTTCTTTTGCAATCCCACAAATATGTCGACTCCAAGTACTCGCTTTTTTCCGCAAACTGCAGACAGGTCGAAACTCAATCCGGCATAAGACTGATCCTTCCACAGTCCTCCACAGAAGCCAACTCCAAATCTGGGCGTCAAACCAGGTCTTCCACAATCCTGCAAACTTTTTGACTTCAAATATCGGCATAATAGTGCATCCAAAGTCCCACTGACACATTCTTCGTTGTAATCATTCAGCGCAGATAAATCTCTTCCCAGCCACTACTTTATGCACTAAAACTACGCACTAATAACACACATTGATATGTCATGCGCTACAAAATCCCTTGTTGTTCTACTATACTGCCACATCACCACCCCCTCAAGCGCATGCAGCATAAGTCCTCAATATCATCATCATTTAAAAAAACAAAAAAACGATGGAACTCTACGGGAACTCCCCATTCCTAACTAAGTCCTAACAGAACAAGAGAGGGATGGGCGAAGCTGTCCCCACTCATACCAGATGCTGTTCCCGCCGCTGAACAGCACAGCTGAATTAACACAAGAATAACTGGTCACGAATGGGGAGCAGCTTCAAGAACACCTCGAAGTGGAGGCCAAATTCGTACTGCTGATACATGTTCCCCCCGCCCCGCTGTAAATCTCTGGACTAATAGCAGGCGAATAGAGTGAATTGCAGCACTCGGCCTAACGTGCCTTCGATAAAAGAAACGTCAGTGACACTAATCACTTCCGTTGTCCCCCCCATCCTCGTCCGCTGTATTCATCATGTGTAGCTCGATTGAAATCCATGGCCATTTCAGTTTGCAGTATGGGGCTAGGAAATGAAAGACGCAGTGTTGCGATAGCCTACTCTGAAAATATTCAAAAGATGCGCCACCGCTTTCTGTACTATCCCGGTTCAAACCAATCGCATTTACTGTGTCCTACCGTCCCTAATGATGTGATCTGTTCTTTGTTTTGCACTGCAGCTCGTTCGCATGAATCTATCAGCTGACAGAAGTTTGCTGAATGAGAAATATGCTGCTTAACTGGTTTTCGTAAGTAAAAGTAGAATGGTCGTGTTCTCAATGGGATGGAAAACACCATCATCTCTAGCTGGTGCAATTTCTAGGAGGTTATGTGCTCCCTGTCTACGGATTCATGGGAATGCTATAAAATATTTGGTAGACCAATGACCTTGCACAGTACCGATTCCCTCGGCCACCGACACTGGATGCGCTAAATCGGGTATAAACAACGTCCTATAACCTTCATGCGCTCAAGTCCTTTTGACGGCTAAGAAAAGTCTTTAGGATGCGAAAATATATCTATTCTTGGGATAAAACTCGGCGAACCACTTCCGGAATAAAAGGTGGTCTCATCCGTCTAGCGGCTGCTCCCGCCGCTGAGCAGCAATTCTGGAAGACGATGGAGAAAGCTAGTACGAATGAGACCTACTTTTTATGTACAAATAAATGTAGACCTATGACTCCTACAGTGGTGTCGGGACTGGACCTTCATCTAGGCCGCTTCAGATAAAACACTCCAAACATACTCAGTCGCTGAGGGATCACATTACACGCATTCAGGAAAAGCCTGCCGCTATTCGCCTACGATCATCTAATACAGATTTTTGGCACTGAACGATCCATCTAGAACCCTTAGCTAATTTTCGCATTTTCCCGAATGTATTGTGAGGGTTCTAAGAACACGACCATCAAAAATAGAATATACCGAAAAACTTAGCTTTGGTGAAACTGTAGAAGTCGACGACGCATGCGGGCTGAAGGCCCTCAGCATTCGGTCGACGCAGTGTTGATGGCGAGGGTGGAGGCACACCTTGGGAGACGCAATGGCCCTCCTCCAGTTTCCCCATTTCTCATGCAAAACGCTCACCGTCCGTTGTCCACGAACACGCCACATACCACCACTCCATGAGCCCACTTGGAAAATGATTGGTGTGCTCCTGCGCCTGTCATACCACCCTTACTACGATTACAGGGCTTGCCGCCCAGATCATTTCGACGGTTCGAAAAAAAAGGGAATGATATGCAGAAATGGACAGAGAATTCGATAAGCGAGTGCACAGACACAAGCATAATGTTGTAATATTAGTGGTAGGTCATACCGTAGTAGATCAAATATCAGTGGTAGATCAGACGGTAGCAGATCAGTCTCCTAGTAGGTCATTGAGAAGACATGATTTTAGCACCGAATGGTGCATCATTGCACTAGCAAGAAAGGGGCGATTTGTCGCGCACGTCATTTGTGGTATACAAGAATATAAGAAGAGATATACAAGACAGAGTTGGCTGTATGAGGTTGATGCAAAAACCGCGCTGAGGTGTGATCGAGAGAATGTCGTTGTTTGTCATGTTGCGCGCTCTCAGTGACGGTGCACTGGAATGACCGCTTGAGAGAAGGGCTTGTTAGGGCTATCAAATCAGCGCAAGGGGAACAACAAGAAAGATCACTAACTGTTAGCAAGGTCGACAAGACGGCCACCTTAGTGGATGGATCCTATCTAAAGTCCGGACGTTTGATCCCCTGTTTTGAATGAAGTCGTTATGAAGGCTATTCGAAGCATTCAACAGGCAACAAATCAAAAAAGTGTAATGCAGACTACAGAGTGCTGACGGAAGGACCTGACACTGTTCATGCATGTCCGCAACGTGATACATTTTAAGGTCCTTCTGTTGTTTTCAGAAACTCAGCGTCATCAGCCGCGCACAGCCGACGTAACTGGTACCGCGAAGAGGTCAGAATCCTGACCTTTTTTATTGTTCCCCTAGCAAAGATAAACTAACTTCGAGCAAAGAGACACTTTTGAAGATGAGATATTGTGTGGCCAGCCTGGAACACGTCAAAAGAGATGAGGCTGTCGAAAGTGAGAAAAATTCGAGTCGCATGGACAACTTCACTTAGAAACATAGGATATATTCAGGGATGTGGATTAGGAAGTGCCATCTAGAAATGTGAAGCTGAAACCCTAGGCGCTCTGTCAGTGAAATTGGTCTAGGAGGCTCGTGCAGCAGCACTTGAAAAACGATTGATTCCTACCTTAGAAAGCTGAGTCATATATTGCTGATAATGTGAACAACTTTTGAATAAATTACAGTTTACTTTTAATTCTAAATTGAACGATGTAATTTTTCTCTTCCTCTTAAAATGCAAACCACTCCGTATCGCCGTTGATCAGGTGGTCTAAAACTGCAACCGTTCTATGCATTAGATCGTAGAATTCTACTGTCGGAAAATATGACATGAAACTTCCTGCCTATCAAATTAACTGTTTCCTTCATAGGGAAGAGGGAAGTGACTGAGGAATCAGTGGCCCAGCCAAGGCCGTGCTTTATGGCTCTGCCATGGAATACAGAAATCATCCATAGTCCCGCAACACATAAAGGGAACCTGCAAATTTTAGCGCATACTTGACAGGTTGTCGGCTTTGTGCAGATGCATTCGTTTGGTGACCAATTCATTCGCCGAGAGTGAAAGACTTCGACCAACTCGCCAAAGCTGTCGCATTTACGAAAAGTTCTTCGCAGGTTGATGAATTTGTCAAGCTGTTAAGTGGAATCATGAAGGGCTCAACCGATGATTCGGATAGTCTTTAACCACTTTAAGGAGAACATCATAATGAGTAGAACAGAACACCTTTTACACGGAGTACAATCAGTTGGGAAGTAAACACCAAAATGCGATACAGAAATATTCCTGGAACATTATATGCTGCAGTTGCATATTCATGTAAAGCCAATATTTTGGGGTTAAACATCTCAACAGCGAACACTTTTTTACAGACAATAGCCAAAATGCTGAGAGCATGTGCGATCCCGGAAACGATGCTTGATTCGGATGCGAATTTCCGTGAAATATTGAAACGACTCCTTGAAATTTTTGTCTTCATGACTTGTGTATCTGCCGCATTAAGTGGGTCTAGACAAAAGCTCCGGAAGATTTCAGGGGCCGAAGATGACAGAAGATTGCCAAAAAGTCTGAGCTAATCAGTGGTTTCGTTTGTTTCCAGCGCTTTTCCAATTCTCATATCGCCTTCTCTTCCCCTTCCCACCTTCCATACTCCACTGTTTGTGTATCATAACTGTCTCCAGCTTATTTCTTAGCTAGAAGCATACTACGACAAGTTAGGATGTGATGGATTCATTTCAAATTGAAGAAGCGCTTTTTTAGCTGAAAACTTAGGAGAAAAGTGGGATCCCGGGAGTGTTTAAACCTCTCTTCGTAACGAAACATATTTCGCGGCCTGCCGTAGGTATATTCCGTGTAATATTTTGCAGACTCCATCAGGTTTTTTGAGCCCTGCAGGTAACTTTGTGAAAGTGCTTCACCTTCCCGAAAAGTTGGCTAAACTTCGAAAGTAAATCTTTATATTTGATAAGCAGCTGGTAGTAGAGGCTATCGCCTAAAAGTTCACCCTATAAACTCCCTCCTATCGAAGAAGATCGCGTGCCTCGACATGGCTACGAGAATGGATCTTTTTATGGGATACGTTTTGTTTGAGAAAAAGATTGAGATAGAACGTTACTGAACTAATTTGTCTCTATTAAAGACTATAAAATGGCAATTGAAGAAGTTATATGACGAAATAAAGAGCTCACTCCAATCGAGTGAAATCTAGTGGTTAATTTCTTGAGAAAGGTTTGAAGTAGAAGGAAATTTCTCGTCGAAAAGAATCATTTGATATGCTAAAGAACGACATCTACCTTATAATTTAAGTTATTTCTGTGTTGAGATTCCTCAATCCGATCTCCGCCTGCAGTATGCACACGCAACTACATTTAATGAAAGTCAATCGCTATTGTCTCGGATACACCTGTTGGTCGCACTTGTGAAAGTCAGGCCCCTAACAGCTCACCTTGCTATATTGCTATTGCTCTTCATGATGTAACGATTTCGGATGAAAGAACTTCGAGGTCATCGCCGACGTTTCAATATCACGATTCTTAAGCATAAAGACATCAAGGATGAAAGTTTGTGAAAAATTGCTTTTAACTCCGCCAACAAAGTCGCTTTATTTACGTGAGTCAGATACCGGCGAGGCAGGTTTGCTTTAGCAACTATGCAAAAAAACCGCTTGTTGTTTACATGACACCTCACTTGTTTAGTGCAAAAGTTGAAGACACGACGATAATTCTTAGAGCAGAGCAGATGATAATTGATGATGCAAATTTTTGCTTTCATCTCGCCGTTAGGGCATTAAAAAAGCTTTTGAAAAGTTGAAACATAAACTTTCATGCTTCAATTGTGCTCATGAAGAATGCTTAATGCATAGTAAGAAAACTCTTTCCGGAGCAATCTGCCATGCGGCAAGTCTCAACATTATAAGATTAGAGATGGACAACGACTATTTCGATAGAAACGCAAAAAAAGATGGATGAATTCCGCTCCACTTTTTGAAAGACAACTCTTTTTTTTTGTTCGTTGCAACTCTTTTTGTTCCTCGTTCTAGCAACAGAATCAAAACAAAATCACCCTTGTGTTTTCACAATTATTCATTTCTATTTGCTTGCACTTCGATTCATCCAATGGTTTTCTAGCATTCGATTAAGTCGCAAACTAATGTATAGCGTTGTCTTTGCCGATTTTAAATTTCCCGCACTTTCCTGACGGGACCTGGGCATCAAATTTCATGGCACGTTAACGTTAGACTGATCATGTTAATGCTACAGCAGGAAGTGTTTTTTTTCTTCGAGTGAGGATGCTGGAAGGCGCTAAGTTTCAGCGAGGGTTGAGGTGTTTTCCAATGGAATTTGAACAGGTTGATGGCGGAAGTGGACTCTGTAGGTGCGGTGCAATGTATCGGTGTTGTGTTGTATGCCCGCAATCTTCGCACCTGCCTGGTTACTGCTCTCATCGTTTTTGACACGTCGAGATTCTCTTATCTTTGTTGTGTTTGCCCTTCTTGTGGTGATTGTGACAGCTGTGTTGTCGTACAGCTGCTTATAGCGACAGACGGATGGTTTTGCTCGTTGATGTTGATTGCTGCCGGCGTTTCATTGTGTTATGGGTCAGGTCTTATTGAAATCGTGCTTTAAATGAACTAACCAATGAAGTTGTCGTTATTTCGATCATGAAGATCGCTATAAACGCGTAGACCGATCATTCGATCTGCGCATTTAACCACCTGTCGGCGCAAATGACAACAAGGTGATTGAATAACAAACCATTTAAATGAAGAACCCACTTAAGGGAGGAATAGAGTTAATGACACCACTCATATTTATAAAGAACACTAACGACAGCAGTAAACGACACCTGAGCATACAGCGTTGAGCAGTTGTAGAAGACTGGACATCACACGAAGATCAACCGGATTTTGGTTGTGGCGGGATTTATGTCGTGCACTACTTTTCCAGGTAATGTTCAGCATGCCTATGGTACGAAATGCGCTGAAAACGTTTTGCACTACTAGTTTGCTTTCTAATTGCAAAGAGTGTTGACTTGAACCTGCGTGAATGAGCACATGCTGTCAAAGCAAATACTTGAGAAACTCTTTGAATTTGGTTATGTGCTTGAAGGCCTAAATTAATCCTCTCTGACATGAAGAAATTTCAGTGCAAAAATTTAAAGACTTTGTTCGATGAAAGAATGAGACGAACGTTGAAAAGGTTCGCTAAAAGGTGTCCTGGTGAATGAGCCTGATACTTTTTCACTTCAGTTGGGGATGAGAAAGAATACAACATTCAAGGTTCCACTTGCAGTACAAAGCAAAAGCCTGCTTGAGGTGCCCAAAACGTTTATATTAGGGGACTTAGAATAAAATTTCTAAGTTTCTGCACATAAACCTGCATGAAATTTATATGTAATACCTGACATTTTTAAAGCAGAAGCGTTTAGTTGGGAGACAGCGGCTACTCTTATAAATTTAGCAGGTCGGTGCACCGTTCATAATAATCGGTCGCCGATGTACGAAGCTTTCCCTAAATTTTGCAAAAAGCCTTCATGGGACCTGGATGGGACTTTCTTGAAAATGTCACTTACCTAATATATATGAATAAAAATAGTTCTAGAACGCCATCACACAAAATCCGTCAAATCAATTTAAAATGGAAGTAAAGACAGAAGTCGTCATATATTTGTAAGCAACGCCAGAAGGAGGTTTCGTTGGGATGAGTGTTTCATTTGCTAGTATCGAAGCCCTGCGGAAGGATCCGATAGCTATGATGTGTCGGAATACATAACTGTGTAAGTAAACTAACCCTCTCGCTGCTTTTTTGACAAAACGGGACGCTATAAAGTGCAGCGTTAAGGACGCTTAACCCTCAAAACCCTTAAGCCGTTGTTTTTTGTTTGCAGGGAAGACCTCTTAAGAATTGTCAGTGGGAAGAAGGGAGTGTGAAGTTTTTCGGTCGACCCACTTTTCACATAAGACACTCACATCGAAACGTTCAAAATTCTAAAGGACATGATGTGTGCAAGCTCGTTTACGGTGAATCCGTCGAAGAACATGCACATCACTCGCATCATATTACTTAAGGGTGTTTGTCGAGCGAATAGGCTTTTTGTGGTCGTTGAACCGCCCTGGCTGGAGCTCAGCACGTTTACTCCTTGCACAATTGCTACTGTTGACTTCCCAGCGAGTAACCATTAGCGTACAAGTGCGTAGGATGTTGCAGCACAGTCGGCGAAAGCGAAACCGTGTAGTCCGTGTAGAATTTTGCTATTGGAGGCCATAATTATCAATTATGAGAGATGCACAGGTAAACTCGAGTTTAGCGGCTAAACATGAAAAATCGCTGCGTCGAGTTCGCAGTCTGTAGTTTCACGTTTAAGGTCTCAAATTCTTAATTTGTGAGCTCATTTCAGCAAAATTTCCTTTCTTCTTGAATCTTTTTTCCATATCTATCACCCCTTTGGTTTGGTTATGACCTCGGTCAAAATAGCGCCGTACTTTTAATCCCACGCCTCGAAATGTGTATTTAACGTTGTTTATATAGGCATGCGTTTGAGAGTATTGATTCACGTCAACGTGGACACTCCTTCGCAATTGAGTCGTCACGGTTAGAGCCTTTCAGGTCGTCTCTAAATTTCATATGCGGAGTTTCGAAGCATAGATTTATTGAATGGTGCTCCTAGAGAGCTGGCATTATGGTCTATATCCCTCTCCAAACAAACGACGGATGTTTACACGAGCCTTCCATAATGCACGAAGGCAGTATTGCAATACATATGTTCCAGGATGCCGTTTCCGGCAATAAAAAATTTCGGCGCTATCTCTAAAGCTAGAATTAGAAAGGGAAGATAATGAGAGAGTAAAGGCACACTTCGTTTCTCCAAGAAAATTTTCGAAATTACCGTCTAAAAGGTCCCACCTCACTTGCAAAATCTGACAGCAGTCTCCAAGTAGCTCCAAGGATGAGCTTTTAATTGCGAAAAGCGCATATGCAAATGCCGCACTTTATAGGAAATACGCAGTTCCATATGGTGAAGGTTTTCGTAGTCAGAAGTTGTTATGATAAATTCCGAGCTTGTGCTCTGCACCGATTTATTATCTAAGAAGCACCTCAGCTGGACATTTATATTCGTAGCGTTAATGGCAGTCTTTATTCAAAACTGAAGAACGTTGCAAGAAAGTTGATGCACATAAGGTATAACGGATTTAGAAAGCAACTGTGAATTTACAGATTTCCGAGAGGGAAGGCGCTTAAGTTCAGCTGTAAGTGCATAGGTTTTCATTTACCGAGCTGTTCCATTCATATTATTCAAGAATGGCATGTTTTCCATTAGCTAACAGAAGGCTTTCGCCTTGTATCTGGAAGACTTCGCTACGTTGACGGATGACGGAATTCAGAATGTATAGACGTGTTGTGAATCCGATGTGTGATGAATGACGATGAGTGATGAACTAGAAGACCGTAATCGGGAGGCGAGATCGATTGCCTCTCCGGGTTCTGCTTCATATGTAAGGTGCTTCTCGACTTGCTTATCTCTTTGTGTTCTCTAAAGTAGGTAGCTTATTTTTACGCTGTTATGCTTTTATTGCTCACATTAAAATACTCAAACAGCAGTCCGGGTGGTCCGAAGTGAGAGAGTGAGTGTAAATAATTTTTTTTTTGAGAGAGAGAGAGCATGGTAACCTGGATATCTAACATCTTCCGGAATATTCTTCATTTTCTACAATTCGAGAATTCAGTTGAAGAGAAAGATTTCATCCGAGAATTGGCACTTTTTGCTTAATCCCTCGATAAAAGGCGTTCACGCAGAAGGTGTCATGGTATTTGCAAAGGGGAACGTCGAATGAATTCACCACAAACAGCAATATTAGGCAAAGCGCAGCTCGCTCTTAAGCGCTGATAAATGGTAAACAGCAGTGCTAAGTATTTTTCACATGCTGCATTGCAATACTTTCAATGTAGTTCTGCAAATTCTCGCTGCTGCAATCAAGTGATAGTTTCATTATGCAGCTAGTGCCAAATGGGGATTTTCTTACGGTCCGAACAAATATGTGGGGCGGAACACGCGTTCCCACCAAGTTGCAGCACTCTTGCTTTGTTGTTGCTGCACGAAATCTTTGCAAGACTACTGCTTGAGAGATAAAAACTTTAGCGCCATGTTTTGAGAGAAACGATTTGCTGATATCTCTGCGAAGTTTTTAGTTTTATTCTCAGCAGTTATAAAAACCATTTGGGTGTTCGTCGAAAGGTGTTGAAGGTGCATCGATGAATGAGTGAAGCAGTTAATTGACGTAAATGCCTTTTAAGCTTTGTAGTTTCCTGGGGATTAGGAAGTTAATTTAAGCTACTTGTTGAGTCCATTGCTTTACTGTTTTTGCTGATGCATAGGCCGTCAATATGGCGCCGTGGATTCATTTGAAAGTTCAAAGGTTTTGGTAATTGAGCTCAAGGAGAAGGTCCTATCCAAACAGTGCAGCTGCGAATGCAGCAACGCTTTTGTTCGGACAGCACCTTATCAGGGCAACCAGGGAAAGCGAACGAGTGCGTTTTGATATAAACATCGAAGGTGGGCGTTGTTGAAACAGCTTGTGAAGAGAGCTTTCTGGCGGAGTTGCTGATGGCTGCAAGCAAGTAAGCGATGCGTTATCGACCACTGATCGCTTAGAGTGAGTAAAGGTCATTTCGTGCCAAGTAATACTTCGAATTGAAGAAGTCACCTCTCCTTAAGATCTCGATGAACCATCAACTCGCACTCATTTTTCGTTCAGCAATAGTGCTTTTGTGAGCCATTATTATAATGTGGTTGTTGATGAAAGAGATAAACGTTTCCTTGCATTAGTCCGTCGAGTTGTGCCAATATTATTTGATGTGTTTTTCACAGCGTATGCAATGTTTTGACGACATGAAAACAGCTATGTCATGTGCATATTTCCTGGCATAAAAAATTGTGTAATCCGGGATAGGAGGCTGCAAGTATGTTTTATATGTTTTATGGCAGTTACAGTAGCTTAAAAAATTAAAACCCAGGGCGGTATCAGTGATGCTGGATGTTTTGCATGGTAGCACGGTGTTAGCCATGCACTGTACGAATCCGCTGAACGATAGTCCTGAAGCGTCTAAAAAGCTTAATAAGTGCTTCCGTGACTGCCATATCTGTGCAGCTGAATTTGTTTTCACGGAGTAAATGACAGCATTTATGAACATGTTAACAAGCCTGATCGCTCATGCAGTACTCACACGATCCTAATATTCTGCAGTTGCAGCACATGAACTCTTGAATCTAACGCTCTGTGCATGTCTCGTGGAAGAATTGACAACTTGAAGTTTTGTGATGAAAAAGGTTTTGAAGTCATTAGTAGACTCGTTCGGATAGTACCTGTGCAATGTTCCATCCGTGCCTTTAGGGGGGACAGGTGGGGAAGAGAAAGAAGAGCACGAGTGGTAGCAGTAATTAGGAAATTTTCGGGAAGCGATTCGGAATCGGCCGATGGAGAATTGCAAGAAGGAATCAGGGAAAGTTTAGGAAAAAAAATGATTAAAAGGCGTGTCGTTTCCAGTATCGTTTGTGTTTCGCTTTAAATAATTGTCACTATTTTTTGACAGCTTTGTGGCCACCAGTTTTTTTACATGCTTTCACACATTTTCATCAGTGTGTTTTTATTGTTATCCATCCTCACGCTTCAGTATATTTGTTAAGAATATAGCTGTCAAAAATTGCCTCTATAGCAAAACCCTTTTCGATGTCCCACCGGAAGATTCTTTACCGTTGTTTAGGTGTCTTTACATTTATAGGCAGAAGTTTTAATTATTAAGTCTCTCAATTTTTGACACTCTAATTCCATATTTCGTAACGATCTCTAATGCAGTCCAGATTTTCAAGTCGTTTCAACGTTTTTGATTTTGTGACATCCGCAAGAATGCTGCGTCTGAAATGCTTGAATTAGTTAATTTTGCATTGTTGGCCAACAGGTCGACGATTAAACTGATCCTCAGGTTTTGTCCGATCATTGCCGCAAGTAAAGATTACCGAGAAATGTTGAAGTGCTTAATATATATGATTGTAGTTAACCGATATGAAGCGTTTAAGACTTGTTCCTTTTGTAGATTATTTGATGTTCTAACTTCCTTTTGTAGATTATTTGATGTTTCAGCATCCTCTTCTTGCAACTCTAATAAGTTCAGGTTAATTGCTTGGCAGAGAGTCATGTCCACTTTATTGCCTTTCACTCTGTGGGAGGCCAAGGTCGTGCTATTAGGAATAGCATTCATGATCTCGGCGTCATTTCCAGCGTGAAGCATTCTCGCGATGATTTTTTTAGCACTGTGATTTTTCGAGTTGATGAATACTCGTTCAAATGTATGCGAAAGGTGCGTTTGTTCAATTTATTTTTGCTAATTAAGAGTCACACCGGTGTTTGGTAATACTGTGTCTATTACGCCGGTACTCTCTGTATTATCAAAAAACCTATAAAGAGGTGTCCTCTCAGCGAATTCGAAAACAGGAAATACCTAGAATGCATATAGTAGAGGCTCTTTCAGGTTATGATTGTGTAAAACGAATCATCCTACCAAAAAAATAAGGGCTTGGGAGTTTACGTCGAGCATGTCGAGGATTTTTGTGCTGATGATGGGTAGCCCTCGTAGAACGGTCTGGTCATCGGAAGAATGCTTCTATAAGTCGACCCAACGGAAAAAAGTCGAGATTCACTGTTGCCATTGTTCGTTACATGTCTCCCGCATGCAGCTTTTCAGTCAATCAACTGTCGTTTCCTTTGAATTTGTAGTTCGCAGGATGAGTGGAACACAAGTGTATCCTCTCATTCCTCATCTCTTTCAGTTAGAAGGCGGAGAGTGCCACAAGTCACTCCATTATAGCTTAGTGGCAACAGGCTCAAAGGAGAGGTGTGTAGAGGGAAGAGAAAATAAAGAAAAAATGAAGATGTAAAAAATACCCAGGAGAGACTTCCGGTTGAAAGTTGAGGTTACGGCCCCACTGAAAATAGAAAATGGGTGTTGCAAATCGGTTTTCTGTTGAAAGTGATGGTGGCAGACTGTATTCTAGTTAAAGTCGAGGCAACTTTTTCATAATTGTGGAAGAGGTATCCACCGGTCGTTTTTCGACAGAGGACTCAACAGATAGGTTTATTTGTGCTATAGGTTGGCAGCCTATGATCTCGTCGCCTCTCTTACTTCTCCTACCTCATTCTTGCGAAATTAGAGAAAATATATAGGTAAGCTGTCTATAAGTATTACCTTTTTTTTCGCATATTTGATTTCTCCATTGACTATTCGAAATGATTCGTATAAGAGTCAGCTTGCTGAATTTACTGCAACAAATTCAAAAAAAAAAATGTTGGAGCGAACCTAAGATGCCTGCTAGTTTTATTTCATTTTAGGCTGTTTTTTATGCACTTACTTTCTTACTCGACAGTACTCTGATATCATGGTTGGTTTTTAGAAGAAAGTTTGGCGAATTGAAAATTTTTCATCAGCAACCACTTGTGTATTCTATGCCTCCAGGGGAAGAGAGAATGCACGCTGCGGTAAATGGGAAAGCGCAAGTTTTTGGTTGCGGTCTGCAGAGGATCGTTGTAAAAATTAAAACTCTTCAATTATTCGCCTTTACTTTTCAACAGCTTAGAAGTTTAGCAGGTGCTCATATTGTTTGGCTTTCCACAACGATCTAATGCCCTGCTGATGTTTCATTACCCGAGGCAAAATGGCATGGATGCGTTGCATATAGAAAAATTCCGATCGAATTTAATGATGCTAGACATTTTCTTTTATCGTTCAGCTCTCCTTATTGAAAAAGAAGAGACAAAGAAATACGGTAAAGTTCTGCTGGAATACTAGCCGATAAAATCGCCTGCAAAGCAAACCTACAAAATAGTAACGCAAAAATAAAAGAGGGGCAATACGCAAAGAGTTGCGCGGATACAACGCCGCAGCATCGACCACCCAGCCGACAGCTCGAATGCGAAATGTTGTGGGAATGAGAAATGGCCACTTTAGAGGGATGGGAAGATTAGCGTGACACTTTTAAGGCATGAAACAACGAGGTGAACCGTTGGCCTTTCGAGTTTTTCTCTTTCGTGCACAAATAATTAACACGCTGCACAATGAGGCCTGCAACTCTAATTTATACCGTTTCGAGGAAGGCAGTGACTAATGAAGTTATCATTGAATACAGCAGGAATGTCTCTTTCAGATTATTTACTTTCAGTTACGTAATGTCGTTCCATGTTCTGTGCTTAGAACGTCATCACGTGGAAAGGTGTCGTATGAGCATCACTTTCTCATCGAAAAACCCGATCTCCTTTCCTCTGATTACATTTCGCGCTCGGGTCGGTCAGTACGTGGGTTATTTGCGGTTGGTAAAACGGATTGGCGTGAAACTTTCGATGATTTTTCTCTCGATATCAATAAAGGTGATGGTAGAACTGCGGGAATATAGAGCAAAGAGCTACTTTGTGATGTATTTCTTATGCACACCTCTCCAAATTGCAAAGCTCCAGTATATGCAAAAATTGGTAAAGCCACCGCAATAGTCAGATCTTTATAAAACCGCGGAAGATCGGTTCGGGAATGCACTCGTCCGGTCCTAACAAAACGATTAGAAGCAGAGGAACGCAATGCACCTGTTACGGAGTTTGTTTTGGGAATTAAAATGGGAACAATAGAGGGTTCAAGGTTTTCTGGATGTTGGTGGATGTGGTGTTGCGGTCTCCGAGAAAATCTAGTAGGTGGTTTCTTGGTGTACTTAAAGCAGGTATCGCTAAAGCCTGAGATCATTGGCGTCACGAAAGAAATTCGTAAGGACGTAGAGAAATCTTTCCTTAACATCGAACAATTGTCGCAGACCTTGCGGGCTATTTTTGATACATTATAGTGTCGCGAAAAAGTACTCAGAATTGCCGGTGCTCCAACAGACGCAAAGATTGCAAAGTTGGTCGCGTTTTTGAACGAGTTTTTGAGAGTGCCGAAGAATTTATCGATGTTTGGATTCGGTGGGGTCATCGCTGTAGACTGAGAAGGTTGCGATGCGACCGCATGCACTTATTATTGGGGCATGCGCACTTAAGAACTAGACTCCGCATAACGCAAACCTGCATTGCACAGGTGGCGTGTGATGTTCATCTCATAGACATCTTCCACGAGATCCTCTTCCCTCGTGCAAAGTTTTGCTGCTGTGCCAGATGTGCAGCAAGCTCACATTTTTCATTCAGTTGGGGGATAGTGTATGAGGTTCGCTGTGGCCGGATTTGAGGTAGGATAAATTCGTGGATCTGAAGGAGAGGACTCCTGGATTTATGCGTCGTACAACCGGGCCGCTGAGTTTTTGAGTGGGAGAGTTGTGGACATAAAAGGGCAATTGGGTTAACACAGCGTTTCTGTCTAGGACCAAAGGCGAAACTTCATGCTAGCCCTAGCGAAAAAGGTTTGAAGTCTTTCGTCTCTCAAGTTTTCGGAACACTTCTTTGTCATTCGCATCACTCAAAGTGTCCATTCTGACCTAGTGATATGGCCAAAGCCAAAGGCACACGCCCGCTGGTAAGTATTACAGTTCGCAACAGTTTGGTGCTAGTATATTTTCTTTTACAAGCATATTTAGCCATGAGGTCAGTCAGTGATGTTTATGGGTACGGCATATCATCCACTCCACCGCCCGATTCTGCAACAGTGTTGAGAGGATTGCTCCAAAATAACCTAGAAGGCCTTGAAGTTACCGCAAATTGCAAAAATTATCGAGTGATAGTATTAGCTTTTGAAGGTAGAGCTGCAGCGCACCTGAGAGGACGACCAATATGAGCGTTATCCTTTTCCATCCCTGAAGGACGACCGGTTGCATAAATGTGTAGAAGATGCACTTTGCTTTCGATACTTCGTCGCCAGTATTGTCGTGTTGAATATAATAACAAAGAGGTACGCACATATATGCACATGCTTGATTAATACGGCGCGCACCACTTGAGTTTGGTATCGACCAAGTCAACCGATTGCGTGCAGATATCGGAAACGATAGCAAGACGCCGGAAGTGCGTTTCAATATGAGATCAGCAGTTTCACCATTCAGCAAAAGGAATTTGCTCTTTAAGCGCATCCAGCTGGTTGTTGAACATTATTGATCGATAGGTTTTATGGCTTTTAACAGTCAATAACTCGAAAGAAACATGATGCATTATACCAAGGTTGTTCATTAGAGTTAGTTCTTTTGTGCAGATTAGATCGCAGTCACCAGATTTTGCCTCCGTCGCCACTGTGTTGGGGGGAATTGGATTGACTGAATGGAACAAGAATCAAGCATACATACACATAGGTATTGTATCATCGTGGTGCGCTTTTGCGAATGTGTGCCAAAGCACATGCCGCGCTATTGATTCTCTTCTGTGCTTGTTTACTTTCGCTCGCGTCGCTTGGCTTCGCTTGATTGACATAACTGCTTTGACTGCTGCTTTTGAGAGGGTGCAATTTCGAATGTAATTTCATTTTTGCACTCTCTAACATCCCATTTCTTTGGAATATTCACGACGAGTTTACGAAACGCATGCGATTGCACAGTTTCGATTTATTTATTTCTGTCTCCAAACAGGTACGGCATCTTCTTATTGCCTACGTTTTGCAGCAGTTCGCTTTGCGCAAACAATCTATGTGGTCTCGATCAGGACTGCGTCTGCTGCCTCCTCCCAGTTTTTGACCATTTACGTGAGGTCGACTGGCTACCCAATGTCACGTTTCGGACGTCGGACGCACAACTTACGACCTCTTAGATGCCGCAGCTGTGACTGCTACCCTCTCTTAGGCACTACAGTGTGGTTCGCGACTTCACTTGCAACCTCCTTCTAGTTACTGCAGCTAGGTTTGCAACTCTTTTTTGATATAACGGCTACGCATTTCATATCCCCCTTTCATTGTTTTCTGCATCTTTCCTTCTTTCTTTGTGGCGCTTTGTTCCTTCTGGGCACAATTTGTGACATTCTCGCTCCTCTCACCACCCACTGAGGGATTGGTGGAGAGTGGATTCGTGTATGCTTTTCATCATTACCAAGCGCATGTAGGCAATCTTTTTTCTTCTCTAGTTGCGGTCCCTGATTCGCAGGACGTTACTGCCTGCATACAGTCGCTTTTGCCTTCAAATAAATGATCAGCACCGAACCATTACGAGGGTAAGTTTTTGCGGTCAAGCCCCACAGTAAAATGAAGTAGATGAAATGAGATGACGAAAAGTAGTCTGTGTTGTCCTTGATTGACAGATCTCTCATGAGTGGAAGATTTCTTTGGATAGAAAAATATTGGAGAAGGCTTTTCGTGAATGAAAATCAATCTTTTAGAGGTCCGAAGGGCGCGAGATGCGGGTCTTCTAGTTGAATATATCTGGGCACATGTTAATAATTCGCGTACTGATGAGTCTACTCATTTCCTGTGCATCGAAAATTAGCTGAGATAAGCAATGAGTTCATGCTCGATGCAAGTCTCTCATTGCATTTCCGTCTCTCAATCGTTGCTTTCATTCAGCATCCTACCGTTGCTAAATTTAAGAGCGGTGCTTTGAGTTTTTGAAAGGGTTGATGTGAACACAGTTATTGCTAAATTAGAACGTCTTTTAGCCTCGGTTGAAGGCTTCCCAGAAATACAGTTTTCTCTTCTCCTCCATCTACTTCCGCTCTTTCACTGCCTTCTCACTGAAAAATGTTTGTAGCCCTGCTATCAGGAGGAACCTTTCGATTTAATCTTCTGTAATCAGCTCCTTATCCTCTATTTGAAGTGACGTTAATCAATAGCTCTGACAGTTCTGTTTTGTCTCGCAGCTGTCGCTAAATTCCGTTTGCGGTCAAGAATGATTCAGAGTTTTCTCTCTTCTTTCGCTTCACTGTACCTCGCTGTCTTCCTACTCAATCTCTCTCTCCCACCTCTCCCTCCCCCTCTTCCTCTCAAAAAAGACGTCCATTCGAAATGGAAATTTTAGCTTGCTGAGCTTCTCTGTGTTAAATGGGAGTAAGAGACTTTCACCAAAAGGATGTTTTTTTTCGATGTAAGTAAGCACGTGCCGCTCTCTTTCTTACAGCGCTGTGACTTTGACGAGTCTGTCGACAAAACGAGTGTTTTTTAATGTGCGCACTTATATTTGCTCGCTGTTCGATATTGGCACCTCTGGCTTGCTTTAGTTCATGATTGCCCCATGTGTCACTATTTCGCAGTCTTACTGTACAGCTATTCTGGTTAGTTGCTTGTGCGAGATTCGCATGCGTTGAGCGCGCTATTCATAATGTCTAGGCGTGTATTGATTTTTAACTTGCACATAGAAATGCATCATTGCAACGTATGCGACTGACGTGTTGGCGTCGTTGTGCGATTGCTTTTATGCGAGTAAATTTTGCTGCAGGATAAACGGGTATCCTATGCTTTGTCGATCTACCTGTAAAAACGTCAACTAGAAGATGAAGCGAAGCATCTCGATCAACAATCTTGAGTCTATTATCGAAGCCCATCCTGGCATCCCTTTGCAATTCTCTCCAGTGTAAGCTGATTTTTTTTTACTTCTCTTGTTGGATATTCGCAGTAAGCTGATATCATGATAATTGCTGCTGTAGTAGAATTATTCCCATACTTTAGTTTTGCACCGGCTTTCCCTAATGTATTGTCTCGAACACTTACATCTTGGATGAGTTATTCAATCAGCGGCAGTTTGTTGGGATTGGGTAATTGTTTCGTTGACATATTTTTAGCATTATTATCGGGTTTATTCGTTGTTGTTGTTGTTATTGTTTTATTTGCATAGCAATTTTCAAGCAGTGGCCAATTTACTCGTAGATCGGACACCTTTCAAGTTTTTGATATTCTTTCTTTTTCGCATTCAGTAAGGAAATGTTACTTAACATCAGCGCCTTCTCATTTCTTCATCGTTTTGCTGAATCGTTCACTGCTGTTTTTTTTTTTCAATTTAAAGAAAAAAAAAGAATGGCGTTGATGCATTCGCAAGCGAATCGTGACGCGTCAAGTAGCCGTCGCAGTGGCGAATTGTGAAATTCGATGCCTCGACGACGTTCTTTTTGTGCGTTATTTTCAGCGGCCATTATGCGTAGTTAGCTGTCATAATCGCACCCTTCGTTGATTTTACTCTATACTATACTGTGGTTTTTGTTGGCCTTTATTTGATAAACGGATTATAGAGGGCGTCAGTTGTCGGAAGAATTGCCGAGACGCTTCAGTGATCATATCAGATATCGTTCACGATCACTCGATTCACTCATACAATTCGTTTCTCCCTCCAACATGCCTCGTGATGCTGGTTTTGTCCATGAGGTTGTGCAAAATCCACGTAGTTGTCCGATGAGTATATCGCCGTCCTCCTCAGCCTCATCAGTTCTTCCAGGTGAGAATGTTGTGGTCTCTTCATAAGCTAGCTTATTTAAAATTTAAACTTTGGAGGTGGATGATATTTTTGTGGTAACTTGAAACTTTTCGCCAGAAATTAATGACTTCCGTCATTCCTTGTTGGAATGATGGCAGAGTTGGCTGGCACAAGTTAAGAGGTTTTCTAAGTAGTTGAGGCGTATTGCAGATGAGGAAAAAGAAGGCATGAACAGGGACAATGAACAGTATCTAACTGTTGCAACTGATGTTGGTGATGCACAAACAACTGTCACTGAAGTTGGTTCTTCTTGGAAAGATGCTGAGATGTCTTCTACCGACCCTTCTTTCGTATGCAGACTCATCCGTTGCAAGGGTTCGTCATTATCAAACTTGCAGAACATTGGATGTCGGAGATTTTCAGATGTTGACGTTCTCATTTATTATGCTGCACCATAATGTTAGAGCATACCCAAGAGGTGTCAAATGTCGGCACATGCCTCTATCTGGTATAGGAAGTCAGGTTCGGGAGGCTTTGGGAAGATCCATTTAATTTTCGCGTAGCTAATCCACCACCTTTGTACTTCTGCTTAACTCAGCGCGGCAAGTCCTATGCCCTACTCTGCCTGCCTGACAAATAGTATCACCTATGGAAGGGTTAGGTAGCAAAACGCCAATAAACAAATCAGCCACAGCATCTTTTTGCGGGAATGTATAATATATACACATATTAAGCAGAGATGTGTATATAGCAATCTAAAGCATTCTTAGTGCCCAGCTGTGCGGTATGCATAACACATTGCATAATACCACCACGACTAAGTTGCCATTCGACACTTTTTGTTGGAGCTTTTGTTCTAGACAGTTTGACGAAATGTCGCATTGGTAGTAGCCGAAACGGAATTCGCGTCAGTAAACAGGGCTGTGATGATAAATGTGTTTAGCGAGTGAGAGCGGAAATGTGTTGTGATGATAAATGTGAATCAGAAAGCCTGGTCTAGTCCCGAAAACGCTGGAGTAGGCAGGAACGTGCGATATGCTTCGTGCCATTGATGTTGCAAATGTCGCTTGCTCCGGTTAGAGGCTGGCAGTACCGATGTTGATTAGCGTCCAATAATCTGAAGGTTAGCAGCGAGAATCCACGAATCTCCCTTTTATGAGCGCATGCTTCAATAGACTCGTCGATTGCGTTTACTGGCTGCTTTTTCCGCTGCTTTCCAGAACTCTTTCGTATATCATTGAAATTGAGGCGGTTCAAAAAGTAGTTTCGTTGAAGTATTCATTGAGGAGTCTTTGCGATTGTTCTTTGAATATCATCAAGAGGTTTTCCCCGTCTAATTTCTAAAGGGATGCGTCAAGGCGTTGGATAAATGCTTGATGTAACTGTTCAGATCTTGGCTTCGATGAAACGATTCCCATCGAGGAGGATTCGTTTGCGATAGAGGAGCATGAATTGCGATCAAGTGAACAAGAACAAGAAGAAATTAATTTCCAAATCGACGAGCTGGATGCGATACTCGAGAAGCAATCGGCGATGCTTAGCAATTGTCTCTCTCCCTCTACTGAACGCAGATGTGAAGTGAGCGAATGTTGTGGATATCTTTTTCTTCATTTTTGGATATTTGCGAGCATGCCGTTTACAGGTGTCAGTTTTGGTGCAGTCCGTTGAAACATTCAAATCCTCTGCTAACAAGATATCGTTTACTTTGATCATGGTGTACTTGCTAAACAGGTAGTTGGCTCTGTCCTATTATCCTCTTGTTTTGATTAGAACATGCTCTTATGCAAAAGAAAGCTGCACCATAGCAGAATTCGAATCTAGTCTGCGTGATGCGGAACGAATCGAACATCGGTGTTCTCCGGCTCGGGCTGTACGCCGCATATATATTTTTTGAGTGCATAAGACTGTCCTGGATGTGCTGATGCTCACCTACAGTCTTTATTTATTTTTGAGCGTGCGTACTGCCAAAGAAAGAGGCATTTTACAGGGATCACCCGAATCGCCAACAGTGCACGTTTCGTTCGCAGCAGAAGATTTGCTTAATGAGGGCTACCCCTCCTGCCAGACTAGCGACGATCGTGCACCATCCTCTGAAGGTGTAGCGTCACCTGCTGAACATGCCGGCGATGAATCTGTGGACACTGTATTGGCCAAGTCAGTCCTTCCAAACTGTTTATGATCACGTGCAACGTTTCTTCGAGTGAAACTCAGTCCACTGACTGTAATCGTACGGTGACTACGAATGAAGTTTTATATTCTCGGTTACTGCCGAGTAGTGCCACTTTATTATACTGAGTGTGTTGTGTGGGCCAGACGTCGTGTGCCGTTGAGCAGGATTCTTACAGTAGCTTTTTTGTTCTGTAAAACACAAGAGAAAAGCAACTGACCACATTTCTTTTTCCGAAACAGTATTAGGTTGTGAGCCCTCCAATTCTGTAGTCGAATTCCCTGAGCTTTTCTGTTTGCTTTTTTTGCTGTTCTCGAGGTGCGACCCTTTGTTTGATCATACAGACTTCCTTTTCAGCTGGAGAGGGTGGTGGAAGGGAGGGGGGGGGGGGAGGAATGACTTGAGAAGAAGAGTACTTTCGTTAAATTACCGTCTTTACCGTTTTTGCTGGATATCAGTAGCGAAAATTCATTTCAACACATGATTTGCTCTAAAAATTTACTCCTCATTTGAACATTCAACGGAAATCACATACAGCTGTATTCAACAGAAAGGTGGAGTATTCGCAAACAGTTTGATAAGGAAGGCGTTTATTGGATGCATTGTCTTTTCTCTGGGTCGTAGACAAACGACGCTGTGATGTGAAAGCATGATGAGATGAATGTACCATGAGTAGATTGTGTGAACGATTCCAGCCCAACGATCTCGGGTGCAATGGAAGGCGAGCCAGAGGATCCAACTGGCAGTGTTCACGTAGACAGACTTCTCTACGACGAGGAGTCTGTATGTGGAACACCTCATATGTTATCACCTGTCAGCGAACGCCGTGAAGAATCATCATCGGTATATTCCATTTCCAATAACCATTTCACTTCAAGATGAGGCAGCAAATGCGCTATGCAAGTTTGTTAGCCACTCGGCGTTATAATTGAAGTGGATCTCATACTACCTGTAGCAAGGATAACTCGCTTACTTGAATATTGGCCTGACATGGCAAGTCAAATGGTTTAGACTTCCTACAGATCAATTGCCCTCCTCGATTGCGGCGTTGCCGATTTAACAATACAGGTCGCCTCGGCTCTCTGAAGGGTAAGTAAGCATCGAAACGAATATCCTTTTAGCCGAATGCAGATGTCAAAAACTGTGGGAAACTTTGAAGAAACGTTTGAATACGCAATATTATCGATCTTTGAGAACATTTTTAGCGAGGCGTTGTTCAAATTCCAATCTCAGAGTGTCGAAAGCAATGCTTTTCTAGAAATGTGATCGCGTTTGTTTAGTAGTGCTTGTTTAGGAGTCGCATTAGAGCTGTAGGATGGTGGCCGTTAAAGCTACAGAATAAGATATCATCAGAATTGGAGAGTACAGATCCTAAACATATACCCATCATCACCTGCCTTATTCTTACCGTTGGTCGGTCCTCCCTTGCTGGGTGCTGAAAAGAGGTTTACAGGACCAGGAGACCATTCGTTCGCGAGAGGAAATCGCAGTTAACATAGGCCAGGCGTCGACAGCATTAATGCACCCACAAGAGGACGTTTGGGTGGACACTACAACTGACACCTGGCTGTCTCGTGACGACATTCCAACTAGCATGCATCGTCGATGGCTCAGCGACCATGGAGCGGAACATGCGTCTGGCTTCAAGGAGCAGCTCGACGATCAGTTGAGACGTGAAAACGTAAGTTTTCCTAACCTAACTGTCATACCGATTTATTATAACACCACGTCTTCTTAATTGTATATTATACAATGAGTGGTCAGGCAGTGGGAAGGAGCTCTTTTCAGCAATTTCGACAAGAAAAAAATTGCACTAAAAAGCAATTTCGATAAAGATTTCGGATGAAATTCGGCAGATCACTACGATTGGTTCTCGTTCAGAGTGCTCATTGTGCGTTATGTGCTGAGATCGTTTATTCTTTGTTTCAAAAGCTGTTCAGCTGTTTTGAAAAAGAATTGCAGATGAGGAAGGCGTTGCTTCAGATCGTTTCAATAACGGAACAGATGCGTTTCTGTGGCTTAGCTTTCCTCTAGTTGTCGCAATATGCATTTTTTTTTTCGAGAATGAGTCATTCGCAGGCATATGCTAACACAGCTTTTACTGAATGTGCTGCGGTAAGATGGAGGGATTGCAATGTGAAACGCGTTGTCAGCATTGCAGATGGGATAACAAACATTTTCATTCAGATGGCGTTTCACTCGCTTTTTATATTGGGGGAAATTTGGAGAACACTGCGCAGCATTAAAAATTTGGTTCGTCGGCTTGTTTTTAGGAGACGATGTCCACGCATCAAAGTTCTAGGAGGAAGGCGTTATTGTGATCTCTTCCTCCATCAATGACCGAGGCATCTCTGTGCATAGAAATGAGACAGTTATAATGTCAAATGCTTTTCTGAATCATAACGTGCTAACTGGAAGGGGGGATGTATTTTTCCTCCATCTGTTTAGTAGTGGAAGAGGGTGCGTTGGAAATGAACAAGCCGTAGTGATAAAAAAGAGAGTCATCTTTGGTGTATGAATGATTGAGGCATCTTCCAAGGAATATTACTTCAGGAGGTAAGCAATGACGTCGTGAGGTTGAGGCGTGCGGATGCTCGTCCTGCGACACTGTCGAGTAGGTGCAGGAGCCAGCTGGTTCTCGGCGAATCTGAACCTGCAACGGCGTGGCTGAACAATTCTTCTCTTCAGATAAGCCTGTCGTCATCGAGTCCGTCTGTCAACGATACTCAAGATGTTCAAGAGCAGCAAGGTTTCTTCTTTTTAACTTATTTCTTTTGTACCATAAGAACACGCATTCGAATCATGTAGAAACAAATCCACGATTACATGCCCATTTTTTGTTGCGGTTTGGGAGCGGGCTACTCTTGGGGAATACTTGCTTTATTTCTTCAGTTTTTTGCCTAGATTTCCTGGTGAGATGTTCTTAAAGAACTCCTTCCATTCCTCGAAACTCTGTTCACTCCCATTTGATTAGCCAGTTGCAGGTCCTTGAAAGTTTTGTTATTTCGTGTAAAATCGACATCATTTTTTAAGAAAAACGTTCTATCGCTTCAGGGATGCTTGCAATTTAATTGTTTATAAGTAGAAAGAGCTCAGATTTTCGAAGGGAGGCGCTTCTATTTTCGGAAAAATTCATCATCACTTATGGACGCTTGATTCTTCGGTGCTCTTGGTTAAGTTCAATCGTTTCTGGGCCCGTTGATTCTCGTTTTTGACGTGCTGCACAACAAACGCTGCCTGCTTTGCGTGTGTGATTACGCTTGCCCTCTCTATATGTAGATGTGGGAAAATCAACTTTTTTCTTTGATTATTCCATCTTTCTTTTTTATAAAACCTCCACCTGAAGAATGCTGCAGCTTATGAAGGATTCCGATGAGGTATGGCGGGGATTTGATTGCAGACTTTCAGTTCATTCAGACTTCTTTCAGCAGATTATTTATTGGCCATTATCAGCACCACTACTCTTAATGGATAGTTTTAGAGGATGATTTTGCCGAAGGAGAAATTATCGATACGAGTGATACGGCGAAGATAAGACGCGATGTGAAGGTGCAGCGTAGTGAGACGCAGAAGTGGGCGGAGCTGATGCCTGCCACCTTTGGCGCACATCAGGTAACACCCGTCGCTCAGATTATTGACACCTTTCTTTATGCCCTTGTCGAGCAACGTTTCCATTCTTATGAATAGTAGACAAATTTTATAGCTGTTAGAGCACTCTCAACGAGCAGATTAGAACTGCTTTGCCCAGTAGTGATTGTGTTGCCGTGATTCGATTATCGGCCCATAACTTTGCTGATCTTCTCTTTTCGAGTTATAACAGCCTCAACAAGGGAGCTGTGCCGCTAGTGAGTTGCGGGAATGAGATGGGGGATCTTGAGGGAGTAAAGTATCGCTGTTAAGCAATTGGGAGTGCATGAGGCGTTTATTTCTAAGGCGGTTTCAGTGTGGCACACAACCTCGCCAGTTGAACAATGGGCCACAGGTTGGCCTTATCGAATCTCATTCTATCGACTTATAGTTTTATTCATTCAGTTTTTCCTGAGTATGTACCATTCATTTGCAATTTACCGTTTTTTGCTTTATGTGTCGTTGCAAATGTATTTTCTTGTGAACAAATGTTCTATAATTACTGAAGCAAGATTGCTTGGCTAGTGAGCTCGCCATGCATTCTTTTAGCGCCTCCATGATAGCAACGCAGTATACCTTTGTTTGAGCCACAAATCAATAGAAATGATATCCTCTAATAAGCTTTAACGGTGCGGTATTTTTAAATTATTGGAGATGACTAGGAACGTCAATAGTACAACGAAACTTTCCTGAAGATTCTTGTCACTTAAACGCCTTTTCGTCGGATTAAGAACCAGGATTGCAAGGATAGCGTGAACGAAGTTTTATGGATTTAAAATCACTTTATGGAAAATCAAAAAAATCATCTCTTTAAGAAATCACTTGGAGTATTGCATTTTCAGGTAAGCTGCTGAAGGGGAAAGGGGCAGCTGAGATTTAGCGTTGTAGCCCACCTTGAGGTCTTCGATGATTGGCGTAATAAATTTTCCGAAGGCGTTATTCCAACTCAGCAGTGACATAACTTGGTCCTATGTTATTAGTGGCTCATTCTAGAGGGATTTCTGCATGCGCACGTTGAACGATGATTTTATAGAGTGATCTGTTTTAAGAACGCTTCGCTAAACAAATATTCTTTTTACAGCCGTTTCGCTAGAGTGCTTACTGGGTGCGTCATTTTGCATACTTTCAATTTGAACGTTGTTCTCTTTGTGGTTGCGTCCGTTGTTAAACGACAAAGTAGACTCGTTCTAGTCGTTACCTCACTTAAAATAGTAACGTTGTTATCGAAGATGTGTTTTTCCTTTCAAGTCATAATTTGCAGCTTTCTGGACGAAGTGATATCATTAAAAGATGACATTTCAACAGGGCATTGAATATAGACTATATTTTTGGCATTCATGTGGTTTGGGCGCCCGCATATTTCCCACGTACGAGTGGGTGCAAGCTGGCAACTTATCTCCAACGCCTATGGAGCCAACTGGGTGTTTGGAAGCCTAGAGCCATGATGGAATGCGATGGCGGTCGCCTTTCGTATTAAAATTTCATTGTTTGTTGGCAAAATTCAATTGATTGACCACACCTTATTTCTCTCAGTAATCTCTGCGAACTATAATTTTTACGGAATTCTGGGGGGATGACATAATGCGACAACGCAGTAGGAAATCGTCAGGGTAGGGTGCAACTTACTCTGCAAAGTGCAGCACTAGAGTGATGACATATCATCGTATGTCATCACTCTGGTATCAGCTAAATGCCATATATCTTTTTTCCACCTCATTCCCCATCTTCCCTTCCCCTTAGGGATCCTTCATTCCAAGAGGTTTTCGTATCTGCAGGTTTTTGCTAGAAAGTAATTCTTTTCATCGATCATCCTATTATTAACCCGAACTTGCTTGAAAATTTCAGGACTACCGTTTTTGTGTGTTGTTTTTTACACATAGCCCTTTTCTCGCAGATCAAAGCCATCTTTAAAACAGTTGTTATCCTTTTTCAGCTGTTCATTGGCTTCGTTTACTGACCATCCTTTTCTCAGTCTCCTTCCACGTCCTTTTCCGGAGAAGCGTCTCACGCTCTAGTTTGAACACTTTCATCGAAATTTTGCATCTTATGACTTGAGTCCAACATGCCATGAATCTTTCACTATCCCCTATTGTGAACAGTTTAGAAGGACGCTGAGAGCAATGAAATCTTGAACGCTTTAGGACATCCTCACTTCGTTCAGAATTTTTTGTCAGATTATTGTGAAATGAGATGGTTGGAATGATTGTTTCACTCCGCAATCAGCATTGCGCGCTCCTTTGGTGAGGAGCGGTGAGGTCTGTATAGGCTGCATGGCTGCATACTCGGTGTTTGTCACTGAGATCGTCGTTTTTGTTGTGCTTGGTTCTTTTTTTTCGCATCTGATGTTTTCTGCGCGGTTATTTTGCAGAATTTTTCTTTTGAAGGTGATTGGACCTGTGCAACGTCCTTCTCGACTCGTACCCAATTTGGGTGTCGTCGGTGATTCAAGTGCGAAGTAATGCTTTTTTCAGTTTCTTCTGCTTGTTTCATTCTTCTTTTTTTGAAATTTATATGATGTTCTAAGCCAGTATGCTATTATTTGCTTCTTGAAAACGTAACGAGGGGAGGATGAAACTGGTTCTTTTATTCTTAATTAAGTCAAGTTGATGGCTTATCTTGGAACATGTTTTTTCATTGCTGCATAAGTTTATCTTGGTTCTTCTCGAATTGTTTGCTTCAAAGAAGACGTCGATATCGAAGGAAATGGTACAAATGGTCGTAAGAAATTCCGTTGGCCGTCAAATTTTGATCCCCGCTTAAAAAGTTATAACTCAGGAGTGGCGTACTGTAGAGCAAAAACAATATGAATTTGATGTACTCAAGTTAAGACAGATGTAGCACCTATGAATCGAAACGTATCTCATTCGCCTTTATAAGACTGTTACACTAGAACGTCTGCATTTGCGAAAGCCTTTGTATACGGAGGCTGATGAATGCTGAGCTAATCTGCACATGGAGGCTTAACGAGTATCTAGAAAATTCCGCAGTATGGACCTTTTGGAGAGGCTTCGTATTTTTAGATACCCTTTTCATGCGAATGTTCAGTGAGTTTTGAAGAAGGCTGTGCTAGATTCGCTTGCGTTATTCAGATAATTTTCCTTACCTCGAGCGCACAGGGTTCTTTTTTCGTCGAATCATGTCAGCGATTCATTTGATTGACAAGTATGGGTTCGCTAAATATATCCGATAGAACAACCCTATTTTTCGTCGTAATTTTTATTGTTGTGATGTTTTGAATAGTGGTTTCGAATGAGATATACGGATTTGCTTAGTGCTGTGTTGCTGGTAAAAGAGGAATACTGCTTGCCGTAGGGCAATGGTGATGTGAAGCTCTTCATCTTCTTGGCTTGCCTTTCATTTTGCGGTTCTAGTCATTGCGTGATGCGTGAAGTTTTAACATAATGCAGGTTGTTGGCGCCTGGGCTCTTTCGCTTCAGAACGAAGTTTTGCTTCGATTGTAGGCGCTCGGGTTTTACGCTGTTATCTACTTAACGCTTAATTAACATTTTGCTGTTATTTTTCGGTCATTTATGCGATCGGTCGGTCGATTGATATAGGCAAGTCGGTTTGTAAAAATGCTTACCCGCTTCGCTTGCTTCCTTCTCCTTGGGTGCTGTTTTTTTGCTTGCAGTTAGCATGGTTTTGCATGGGCTGCTAAATTTTATTCTCATCTTAACAATTATTGACCTGCGTAGTAATATTTGACGTCGTTTTGATTATAAGAAGCCAACATCAGTAGTAGTCTTCTGGGGTCAGTTTTCACGGCTCGAGCCGCACGTTGATTTCTTGTTTTCTTTTTGATTCGTTTTCCGCACATCAGTCAGTGTTGTTGTCTGTAGATCCAGCGCAGCTCGGCTGTATCCTTTTGTTTTCTTTTTCATGTGTAGAATAGTAGAGCGATTAAATTTTTCTGGGATAGCAAAGTTGTTTCGATATCCGTCGTCTGGAGGTGCCTTGCAGATGGCGGTCCAGTCGTCCTTATCGCCTCATGACCGCAGAGGGCCTTAACCATCCACATTCTTGGAGGCAAAGAGTTGTGCCGTTGCAGCTGTTTCGAAAGTTATCTTTTCCGTGTAGTTGTTCGGCGTGATGTATGAAGCACTTTGTCCATTTCTTCTGCCACAGCCACCCTGTTTATTTGGATTTCTGGCTGAGCTTTTGTCTGTTTGCTTTCCTCTTGAACGTCTGTTACAGACTACCTGCATTTATGGGACATTCGTATGTGTGTTCCGATGCACCGTTGGATTGCAATTATGAACGCTAAATCGACACTAGTAATCGTCAACTGAAGCGAGTACTACGATATTCGATTCGCATTTATCTCATTGCAACGTTCCATTGACATTGTTCGCCGAGCATGCTGGCAGTTGTTGTCATTTGTCTCTCATCCAGCGTTTACTGTTCTTGTTGTTTAGCTGTTCAGCATTGTTGAAGTGGTTCATTTCTTTTCTCTCACAGTAAAGGCATCCGTCGGTTTGTTGTTCAGCTTCTTTCGGCTTGCTGCCTTTGAGATGTTTTGCGGGGTGTTTTTTGTTATGTCGTTATTTCCGTTCATTTCGTTCTTTTTTTTTTCGCGAAAAGGCAATCTGCTAATTCTATCTTGCTTACACTTTTCTTATATCACATAGCGTTGAAAAGTTTCTTTTGTTTCCTATCGGGGATTTTTCCAAAATATATGATTGTCGATAGCAGAGAATTTGTTTTGAACAGAAAATATTAACATTAGCGCGTTCCGCATGCTTTACTATAGCATCTTTCCAATGTCTCGCATTTACGAAATCTCGTTTGCAAGTTCTCTTTCCTCGATCTCTTGCATGAATTGTATGCACCGCTGGTGTCGAGCTTAACAGTGTGTGAGTGTCGCTGTCCTTATTTGCTATATGTTTACACATCTTAGGCATTGATTTTTTTTTTTTTTTTTTTTTTTTGCATTGCATCGTGCTACTCTTGTCTACATAGAAGAATAGCAAAGAAAATTTCAATATAAATTGGGAAATGGTCTCTTCGTTACGATCTTGTTTTAAAGACTAGCCACCTATGAAAGTGTGAATAGCACGCAGTCCTGTTTTCGAAGACTTGGTCAGACTATGGAAAACCTTCAGTGTGTTCATATGTGCGCTGAAAAATTCATTCTTTGCCTGATCTAATTGATGCCTACTATATTCGACACTGAAATCCTCTGTTTATTGGAAGAAGAGTGTCAAGAGAGGATTAGAACGCTCTTGAGCCTTAAGCTTCGTGGCAGGCTCTCTCACATATTGACGGAGGAATGTTTAAGGAAGGAGAGGACATTCAGTGGAAAGACTGTAGTTGCTCTTGCCGAACATTACGCCTCTTATTTAAGGTGCTATGTTCATCGAGTCGTTTTATGCGTTAGAAGAGGAAAATGGTAGGTATTAGCTATGAGGTATGCTTAATGATCTCTAGTGTCAGTAGTGAACGCATGTTGGTGCCAGTGGGCGCTTATAGAGGCAACAAAAAGCAAGCTGTTGTTCACGCCTTACTTCGTCTTGCACTGTGTTAACAGAAGTACTAGAGTACAGAGCATGGCAGGGTGCGTGCATCGACCGATGCTGGCGGATAATGGGAGACCCTACCTTTGCCATCGTACATTTCCCCTTTCTTCCGTGAGCGAAAGTCCCGCGCTCATGCGGAGGCAGTGTAAATGGGATTTTGATGTCCGCAGGGCAACATCTAAAGCGACGGGCCAATACTGAGCTCTAGATTGCTTGCGATCTGAGGTGAACAACATAGCCATAGTCATTTACAGCGGTCGTTATAATTTTTCATTTCGGAACGGTCAGTTTATTTTTCTAGCCGTATTTTCGGTGCCGGTGTCGCAGTTGTTGTTATCGCCGCAGGGCGAAAGTTGTTTGTACAGTAGCAGTATTATCGTTTTGTTTTTATTCAGCATAACCATACCAGCGTAAAGATAAACTGCCTTTACAGCGGCATTCATCAGCAGGCTGTAAGTCGATGCCTTTGACAAATGTATATTCGAATATTCTAATTAAAAGGTTTTTTTTAGGTCAAACAACAAAACTTTCATAAGCCATCGTCCATACCTTCATATAAACCACGGTCATTGAATGTTGCCCTCACTGCATACAGAATTGGAATGAGAAATTTCTTCCCAAAGCTACGATATGATCTCATATACAGCTTTCCTCTTGCAGCTTCATACGATCCGTTCGATAAGTTTTAGGCCTTTATTCCATGTGGCATTGTTTTCGCTCATTTATTATATGTGATAATAGTTTCAGATTGGAAGGAAAGGCGAGAATAGATAAGAAACAGGCCAGAAGAGCCAGTGGGCTGCTCGACTTCTTTCCTAGCTACAGGAAAAAGGTGCAAAGGAATAATTTCTTTTTCTATAAGACGAAAAATTGTGATCTGTTTTGAATTTTAACTGCCGGGATGTTTTATCATTTCATTTGGTAATGCCAAGCACTCAGCATTGCTCGTTAGCAGGTGCAGTGAGCACTGCTGCTACCTTTTTTAGTCCCATTTTTCTCCTTCATGTTCAATTCTCTTTTATGCTTTAAAATTGTACTTCATACAATTTTCCTTTATCATCGAAATGCTTAGCTGAAAGTTTTTCGCACTTCCCTGTAACTGAATATCCTGCCCGACGACTCTTCAAGCGTCTTGTCTGTGCGCACATCGGCTCATCAAGCGTTTCCGCGAACTGTGCGTTCTCGTCAGCTCTGCATACTCACCTTCATGTGGTGCTTGCAGATGTTTAAGAGCATTTGTTGTGTTCAGAGCTGCCAGTTAGCTCCCTCACATCTCAGACACTCGTAGTCTCTCTGGTACCCTTCCGGAAACCACCATGCCGGCGATGATGCGCTGCGATTTCTATTGTGGTACTGCATAACTTGTAGGTAGCTCATTTCTAAAAAGTTTGGCACAGCGGCATTACAATGCTGAAAGCAGTGAAATACGCTTTCTGAATATAGACTAGACGTGAATGTCATTTGCCGCACTTTGTTAAATATAGTCAGATCCATTTGCTTTTCTTACATTTGCAACTATAGAGGATCCTATTTTCAATGACTTTCAAATTTAAAAGCAGCCGTTGATGGCAGAATTTGTTTGATCCGTAAAATGGAATGAAAATAATCAAGCAGGTGTATTTCCCTTCCACTGAAGGCTAGTATTAGCGCGAAATATACGCAGTATATGAAAATCGTCATTGCGTGGTGCCTTTTTTGCATATTTGAGGTAAGTTGACATCCACAAAGGCGAAAGAAGTACAAACCAAAGTTGGGAAAATGAAGACCAGACTGCATTTTAATTACGAGTACAGACGGGAAGCAGTGCGACAGACTGTACTGCACTTATACTATACTTGTGGCTTCAGGCTTGTTACAATACTGTATCGTACTTGGCACACGTATAAGTACGATATGAAAAGTTTCTTACGTTTTGGTGCGATCACCTCACTGATTATCACACCTCTCCTGTTGTAGCAATTATTTTATACTTATTGTTTTTTTAGTTTTTGCTTTCCTTCATGCATAAGTTTACTAATGAAGGCAGTCGTTGTTTTAATATTTTTTTTAGAGAGGCGATCTTCGTACCCCACCCGTTGATTCGAACATACATGGATTTGATGTAAGTTTTTGCGAGCATTTTTCCCATATGGGAAATAATTTGACCAGTGATGGATCTGTAAAATTTTTATTTTGCTGGTTGGTAAGGAGGTAGCTTAGAAATAATGTAGGTTTTTAATAGGGAGATTGATTTTTGCTGATGTCTGATTCCTCGTGTACTTTTCATTTCCTCAGAGCGTCGCCTTCCGAGGATCGGATGCATCCGACTTTCATCGAGAGGGAAATCTTACTTGATACATTCAAATACCAGCATCAACACGCTTTCCTCGATGCATTAGGCCGCCATTTATTTGTATGTAAATGCGCGGTAGTAACGCAAAGTATCCAATGCATAGGTGTGTCATCGCCTTAAATTTGCAGTTTGGAGGGTGCTAGAAGGAATTTTTTATGCATAAGACTATCACGGAGTTATGATTGTAATTTCAGCGTCGCTCGACCGTTGCCGGGGAGGAGCCACCGATTACAGGTAAGAACGTTCTAGTTCCGTTAAGTCCTATCTGAGTTGCTTGTTGTTTCTTAAATCCCAACACACAAAGTACGTCCGATGTGAGCATTTGTTTTAATTTTTTAAGCTACCATTCCTTTCGAATTTCCTTCGTTCTTCAAGTAAGTTTTCCTTTTTCTCAGTCAGGCACATTTGTTCCACACAGTGATGAGAACATTGGATATGTGGAACTAATTTATTCAGTAAAGAGCTTATTTGCATTTTCCAGCTTTTTTGTTCATATTTTAATATGTGAGATATCCTCGTTTTGTATCTTTAATGCATTTGTGAAGAACGCTTCACGCGATGCTTCAACTTCATCAGCGATCATCCAGGTTGGGCGTAGGTGGTGGTTATTGGAGAATGAAAACGCCACATATTGATCATTTGCCTGTTCGCTGTTGCAGCTGAAGTTTAAAATAAAACAGCTTCCTGGAGTCATTAAAGCATGAGGTAAATTTGTAAGCAGGGTTAGGTATACTAGGCCTATAACATTTACGGCTGCGCTAATAAAAGCACATTCTATCACCAATCCAGTTATGCTTATTTCAATGTCAGCCACAATAAGCTCAACTCTGCGCCGTTTACTGTGCGCTTGAAAAAATCGTTGCTCATTTTCGTCATTTTTTATTTTCAAAATTGGCGGATATTCGGAGAGAGGTTTTGGAAATGACGTCTTGGGGAAGAAGCTTATGCCAAACGGGTATGCGCAGCATTTGGTTACTTGTACCTTTCGTCTGGAATGGAAACTACTCTCAAACACTTGGTCCCGGTGATGAGTCACAGTAAGTAGAGGTCCTTCTGACTACATATAAGTGCTCTTTGGAGGAGCTTTTGATCAAGATTGCTCTAGAACACATGTTTAAGGATTTCCGCGATCTCGTACAGCACCGTTCAGGATCAACTCCATTCTTTTCGGAGTTGCAAGTGCGATAGTGAACATGGCAGTGAGTGACATGAGGCGCCTTTAATATAAGCCTTGGGCTGAATATAAGCTCTTTCCACGAAGGTAACGAAAAAACCGAGCTCGGTCCTCACATTCAAACGTAAATACTGTACAGCCTCGGTTTTAAGCCCTAAAGCCGATTCCATTTCGAGTTGACTGGCTTCAATGCGCTCTAAATATGTTGTTTATTTTAGGTCTCCCCGACTCGTTAGTCAAGGCGCTGCAGGAACGACCGAGCACAATCGGTGTGACCGATGGACGGTTCATGGCTGCTCGCATTTCTGGAGCGTTCTGCCAATTTGACCCTCAGATGTAAGCGTTTTTAAAATTTTTTTTGTTGATTGCATCTCAGATTATTTGATACGTTGATACTGAACTGGATTTAGGGGTATGTTGGATGTTTAATATTGCAATGAACATTGCGCTCTATTTACATTTTTTTTCATGTATTATAGATTTACGTTACTCCGTCGCAATGCTGTGTTTCTGCATCCTCCGCCATTTCTTAATAAAAGTTATTTATTCCAGAGGATCTATCTGCATACATTTTTCCAAGTTTATGTCGTGAATACCAGAATCGAAACATGAATTCCAAAGTGCTCCGTTATTTCATGACCTCCAGATCCCCCATACCTTATTGAGGCTGCCTGTTATTGTGATATAGGAACAGGAGTTTCTGCAAGTAGGTACATTGGCAATAGGGACCAGGTTCAAAACTTTTTGCTTGCCGCCGGCATCTGTGGATAACTCTGAAATTGCTTCTGTTAGCCCGAATTACTGACTGGAGTAGAAAAACGACACTTTTACTATTTCGTAATCAGCCGAAGGTAAACGATGGATCGCTTACGGCGTCTTGTTCGGCGATTTGATTCACCTGAGCAAGTGTGAAGGGCTTTATAATGTAAGCCGACCTCTTTAAATGTTGTCTAAACTTAAATCTTCCTATTCTACCACATCTTAGAGGTAGACAGTACATTCTTAAATTCTAATATTGAAGGAAGTGTTGTGTTCTTTCTTATCTGTATTTCAGATATTTTCCTTTGCATTAAGGATTGCAAGTTTTTGCAGTTTTCCCAAATTTATAATTTGTGGTGTATTTTTGCACTTCATTTTCAATTTTTGTAACTGAAAGCTGAACGAAGGGGAAAATGATGTCGTTGAAAAATTGTTTTTATAGAGCACATCTCATCCTTATCTGTTTGTAACGTTTTTCTCTCACACAACTGTTACTTTTCATCTCGTCTTAAATTCTTTTATTGCATGCATTTCTTTGATTCATTTCTTAAAGTGTCTCAATGAATGATCTGAAATGTGCTCTAGTTTCTTTTTCATCTAACACTGTTTTCAGCAACAAACCGAAATGGGCTGACTTGGAATTGTGGAAGGATGATCCGCCTTCTTGGTCCTCATGTAATGCACATTTGAAGCTTAGCAAACAAGAAAGAAAAAAGCAGGATCTCATATATGGTACCATTTGTCTCGCCTTTATGTTTATTCTAATTGTTTATTGGTCTTAGTAAACTTTCTGCACCGGAAGAGTTATTTTCACTTTTGATGGCAGTGCATCTTTCCAATATAAAATTACTCTCAAAGACCGTTTAGTTAGGGACTCTTCCAAGTGCATACTTGAAAGTCTTGTAAAGCTACTATGTTCATACAAGATATAAGTATATTTTTCAATTTTCTCGGTTAGAAATGCAAATGAGTTGAGTGCGTACAGTTAAGAGTATTTACCCTTCTCTCTTCGACTGTCATCTCAACGCTGAGTTTAACCATCATATGAAAGTGTAAAAAATGAGGACTGACGTTTCTGAGTAAAGTTAGTGTTGAATATTTGATCCATCCTTCATTAGTTAGCCTTAGTAACAGGTGAAATCTTTGCGTTGCATTTCCTTGGTAAAAAAAAAAAGACCACACATAGCCACTAGATGTGCACATAGCTAAGAAAACTTTGGTGTTAATGAAGTGATAATAAACAGGAAACTCTTTACCAATCTATTAGACTTCACCGGCGTCCATCCGGTCTTCTTCTTTTCGACCTTATTTCAGTGCTGTCCTCCGTGTTGTTATTGTTTCGTGTTTCAGAAGTTTACCTCACCGAGAAGCACTACTGCCAAATGCTGGTCATTCTTCAGCAGGTTTGACCATTCCATCTCGAATTTTTTTAAATGTTTTATATGCGGTGCAAAAAACCCTTCTGCTCCCAACCGAAAAATTGCTTTTTATTCTGCTACTCATCAACTACGCTTTCGAAAGGCTTTATTGCAGCCAAAATTTCAAAGACTGGCGGCTAAAGCCAAAGAAGCAGATTCTACTTGCTTAGATATATATTGCTGAAACGTTCGAATTGCTACTGTTGGCAGGTCTATCAAGAGGGACTTCGTGTGAAGAAGATTTTATCAGAAGCGAAGCGGGCTGAGCTCATTCCGCAAGTGCTCGATGCGTTATTGGATTTTCATCTGAATCTACTGCGCAGACTACAGAATAAACGTAATGAAGCGGCGGTGGTTGATTCGATTTCGCAGATCGTCTACTCGGAGGTATGTTTACTGATGGATCAACGACGACTTTTTTGTGGCCAAATCGTGATATTTGAATGGTCATTTTGTTGTTGTGTAGCGACTACTCATTGTACCTTCGTTAAATTTTTTAAAGCAAGTAACAGTGTTAGAAGGGCGCTATCGCTCCATTTCACGTACTTCATAGTCTTGCTTGCTTTCCCGCTTTTTCGCAATACCCACTGTGTTGCTGCTGATAGTCGGTTCATTGCTTGTTGCAGTTGAAGTTGTCATCAAGTTGTTTCTGCTCAGACACATCTGTGTTGGCGAGATAGGACGCTGGGCCAGTTGTTAGGCCTTTGGGGCACTGGTTCATTGCTCTTGCAACCCATAACTGATGAAAGCTTTCAGTTCGAGAAAACAGGACTCAGTCAGGCTGCGGTCAATGCATACACGGAAATGTGCTCGAAGAAGGATCAGTGCGGACATTTATATGATGAGTGGCGCGCAAAGAACAGCGATATGCGCAAGTTTTTTGATGTAAGCGTTTAGTTGCTAGTTTTAAACTATGAGCGAAGTGATTTGCATATACAAGTGACAGCTCGTCTCACCGATGTTTACCATTTGATCATGGTGCAGTATCTTAGGTGCGCTACTTGTGCAGCGTCTGTGATCTATTTACGAAGCCGTTGAGCTTTTCGTTCGCAATATTTCACCGTAATGAGTTTGTGTCAGAGTTGATGCTGAGCAAGGTTTTTTAATCGCCCGAACATCGCAGTCCTTTTCCACTGGAAATGTGTATGAAGATATGAACAACTTAACATTAATATTTTCGTTACTTTATTCGCATTACACCCATTTACCTAATAGCAGATTGTCGGAAATGGTTAACAGCTGACAGGTGCATAGTTGTTGACGTTGTTTTTGCATCAATTTTATATTTCTAATGCAATGAAATGAATGAAAATTTGCCTTAAGTCGATGGAAATTTCGAAACCAATTTAGATTCTGATGCGCACCACGTCCATTGTTAAGTGAATTGAGTGAGTTATGTGAGTTACTGTGCTGATAACAACAGTAATGACTGTTGTACCATTCCAAACAGCGCGCAACGCTGTTTTTACTCAGGATAATACTTGCCCATGAAGTTACATTTAAGAATAAGCGCAGTGAGTAATTTTGTATCCATCGGAACTGGGTAGCGGGAGGATTGCAGATCGGTTTGCTGCTTGATTATGAGGCGATTTTCTGATGCTTCGAACGATGGCATAGCTGTTTATTCCTTGGCTTGTTTTTTTCTCTTGCTGTCTTTTGGTTACTAGTAAGGTCTCTTTTTTTTATAGCTTTGAAACGCACTCATGTTCCCTGGAATCCTTGGCTTGTACCCACAGTGCTGAATAAAGCGTTGTGTGTTTTAGGAATACGAGAATGAACCAATGTACAAAGGACGCACATTCAAGATGTGTCTTCTCTTAATAGCTCAGAGACTCACTAAATACCCTATACTTTTTGAGCAGGTTTGTTTCTTGCATTTCAACCTTTTAAAGCCAAATACCTTTGTGAACGTTGCCTAAATGGGAACTACAGCCTCAGACTCTTGCACACTATCATATGAGGTGAAGTGCTGATGTCACTGGCATTTACGCTTTAAATGAAAAGGCATGCCGGTGTTAACAGGTATTTCCTCAAAATTATTTTTGGAACATAATTGGTGAGATGATAATAATAACTGAGCGTTTATTAGGTATTCGAGGACAGCGGTACTGCTCGTAGTTATAATCGGTTGTCACCATGGCTGATGCTACCTTCCTCCTTCCCGTCCACCTCGCTTGAGGAGGATCGACCAATTCTATTGTCTCTACTGCTTCAACTCACTCACCTCCCCTGGCCGCCATAGCAACCATCCACCCCTCCCCGCATCATCCTGTCGTTGGCTGCATTCTCGCCTATCACTTCAATGTGTGATTGATGGTACGGGAAAGTATAATACATGATTGAAAATAAGGGGAAGTGCAAAAAATCGTCACTGAAATATCCTACAGGGCACGGCTTACTGTTTCACACGCTCAAAGCACATCCTGAACAATTTATTGTTTAGCTTACGCGGAAAGAGCGAGGCACGCCTGTAAAACTGAAATTTTTTACTTGATCTTCTGTGAGAAGTTTCCTGGGAGAACATCTGTCTGCCCTATCAGCAGGTAGGACATTTTTCTTTCATCCCCTTCCCCCAGCTCCCTCGTACAGCTTCCTTCCGCTTGACATCATGCAGTCCTAGTTGTTGCGATGCGCTAATAGTTGGGATCGGATGCGCCTGACATCAGCCAGGATGTTTGTGGAAAAACGGTGGGTTGTTGCAGCTTTTAAAGGTCGAGAACGCAACGTTCAAGGAGGAAACAGCGCGTGCGCACGCAGCGGTCAAAGCATTTGCTGTGCGAGTCGATGGTGAGCTTGCCAAAATGGAGATCAATCGTCGTTGGGATCGGATTCGTTCGCGCATGGATCGCTCTTCAGTCGGTCGCATCAATCAAAATGATCTCTTCACTGTATGTTTTTTGCTGTCTTGATACAATTCATTCAGCTTGCATGTTCGCCTGAGAACATTATATCAAGTTTAGCAACCTTGCATTTATACGTATGTATTAAATGTCTGCATGCAATTCTTGGTCGTCCTTAGAGCCCCATGGAGGCAGCGTGATGTGGAGCACCGTGGCAAAATGATTCACTGATTTTACACCACAGAGGTCTCCTTCGCGGAGGTCTGCGTGCTTCAAGAGCTTCCGGCTCCGCGTAGAAATTTTGCAGGCGTAGGCCCCTCTGAGAACCGTAGGGGATCCCATGGGCTTTCTCATACTCGTAAAGGGCACCAAGTGCAGACTTCTTTTTTGTCTGTTTTCTATCTTTTGGACCAGTTCCATCTTGATTTCTGCTTTTGCGAACCGATTTATTTTTAGTTCGACGACCTTACTCTGGCAGGAAGCGCGGATCAACGGCGTCTTTTATGTATAGGCGGTGCACAGTGTCATAGTACACAGCAAAAACCCGAAGAGGGTGTCGGTAAGTAAGCATTTATGGTTATTATATTTGCTTCAGTTCTATGTCAAGTGTTTTTAAGAATGCGCGCTAAAGTTTTAATTTAGTAGCGGAGCGAGTGATCTGGGCATATCAGTGAATAAATCATGAGGAACTGCAGAGTGCAACATAAAACCGAGATGATGGAGAGGCACTCGATGAGCAAAGATGTGTACTTTTTTAAATTAATTGATTGATTATCATGAATACTTGAAAGTGGTGGATTTGTGATTCAGTGCCGTCACTTCTTTCAGTAGCGATATTCTCTTTTGTGTTGTGGCGCTATTGAGATAACAAGCGCAAGTAAGTGCACAACTGCTAATTTTGAGACTTTCGTTTGTCTGCTGGACAGAGGAGTTGGAAGAACGGAATTGGTGAAGATCAGGTCCGTTGAGCAGAAAGATGTGCCAAAAAAGATATGCTGTTTAACTCATTGAACACTCATCAAGCATTGTAATAGTGTGGACATTTTTAGAGGTGGTATTAATATTGTTCGATGACATTTTGGTGCTGCTAACAACTCCCAGTGGCAAGAACGACAAATACGCGTTTTACGATCGTGGACCGACGGGGGTATTACTCATAATTCAACCTTGCGTTTCTATCATTAATTTTTTCGAATTCTTTGAAAGTCAGACTTGCGCATGTTCGACTTTGTATCTTTTGGAGATTTGCGCCTCACTGAAACCACAGGATACGCGCCACATATCTTCGTGATGGTTGTTTAACGACCACGATGCTTAGGTCCTCGAAACAATTCTCTGTACACAAGAGCAGTTAAATTGCTTCGTTATGAATTTCCAGTTACAGTCGCGTGGAATTTATGCTTGTACTCTCGAAGAGGTAGATTGGGCTAGGCCATCAGAAACTTGGTTGATGGTGACAGATATTGTGTATAATTTTGACTGCGTGTGTACTTTACCTTAACTATTCTATATGATTTTCATTGTTGTTATAGACGATTCACTATTGTTCTCTATAAACAAACATTCACTATTGTTCTGTATAGACGAAGTTCTGTATAAACATTTGATTCTACATTTCAATAGATCATTGTATTGCTAAGCTTTACTGTTTCAGTGAGATCGGCGCAAGAGTTTTTGATTAGCTTTAAATTTGTCTAGGGTCGTTTTGTAATGCAACATCAGTTTGCCTTTAGTGTTCGGTGATCGCGTTGAACACGCTGATGGTGCGAGACATGCCGCGTAACACCTCTGTCTTCTTGGTGGTCGACTTGAAGCCCTGTTTTGATCTTTTCGTCGTCACTTTCAGTACTAAGTCTGATCTGCAGGAGTGGAAGCGTGCCATCGAAGCAGCCAAAGAGTGTGCACCCCTTCGAGGTATTGTTTAATTGCATCTGAATGCATTGATCATTTTAATGTTTATCAGAGAAGTTATAGAAAGACGTTGGACGCTTATTTACGCACTTATATTTCTGTGATGGTGCCAATCAGGCAAAAAGCAGCATGAGGATTTTTGGGGACTGCTACCGTCCTCTCACTGACCATTCATGGGTGGAATTTCTTATCGACGCGCAAAGGTAGGCTTGTAATAGTCATTGTGGTTAACCGATGAAAACTGACCGAGATGGCTACCTTGCCAAAAACGCTTGTGCTGCAACGTGCTTCGAATCTAAACGGGCAAAAAGCTTCGCAGCGCACCCTAACGCATTAAAATTGGTCTGAGTATGCGAAGCAGTTTTTTTTTGATCGACGGATTTTTTTAGTGGTTGCTTGTGTCATGAATAAAACGATGTTGCGGGCCGTATGTTGACGGCAGAAAAGAAAACAGCAAGATCGCTGGTTTATTAGAATGAAGAATAACAGGGTTAAGAATCGCAATGCACGTGGAATAAAAATTACAAGCAATACAGGCCTGTCGAAACAGCAGCAATATGAAAACAGTAAATAAAACAAAAAATTATAAGAAAAACGACGAGAAGGGGGCAGGTTGTGCGACGCGAATGATAGGATACACACTGTCGGCGCAATAAGGCAACTTTATAAATGCAGTTATTGTAACAACTGCGGCAGTGTTTAAAATGCAAAGTTCAATACACTTACTTTACGAGAAACGAGGTGACGGACGATTGCACCTGTGCCGACCACCAGCTTATCTGAAGGCTGAAAAATCACCACTGCCTAACGTGTGCGGACTCAGAGTTTTTTTTAAACCGCAAATTGCTTTTCTTGCCCGTCGACAGTTCTTTCGTTGTGCTTGTCACCTCTCTGCTGGACCCGAAACTGCTCGAGATCTTCAGCAGTCAACGTGATATAAAGGTAAACTGGCCTGATCTGAAGAGGGCTCATCCACTTGCGCCCCTCCTTTTCTCAAACCAATCTGTACCAACCTCCTGTTTGGTTCGTTCCAAGTCTGCTCACAAAGTTCGGGGAACACTTCTCAACTCTGCGATCGCCCGGCACCTCAAACTTGGGTAATTATACTTTTAATACACTCTCAGACAACACTAAAACGCGACGTAACTAAAAGACGAATACAAAAACATAATAAGACATGACCTGAGATAGCCGAGGTGGCTTTTTATTGAAACACTAATTAACGAGATACAAATATATAATGAAGGGACCACCAAGAGACAGTACTATCGAAAACCAACAGTGAAAGCAAGTTTAGAAAGGAAACTCGACAATGAAACAAGAAAAATGAAAAAAAGCCGAAAAAGAGGAAGACATTTGCGCCTTCACACGAACCGCAACGCTGCTTAAGTGAAACGATATAGTCGTTGCGGCAAAAGGTCAAATGGACAGTATCGTGAGTTGCTGGCTTGAGACGCATTTCAATTTTCATGTCTCTAGCAGCTGTATAGCTCACTTGCGTGTCTTCGCGACAGCTTATGTTTTCTTGCTTTGGAAAATGTTAGGGTACTGTCGTGCATACCGACTAATAGATAAGCAAACTGTAATCCACTTTCATTGTTTCTTCTGTTGCAGTGCGGAGAGCACAAACGGCATGTAACGAATCGACAATCGCCGGACTTTTTGAAGACCCTGAAGAAGCGCGATTCAATGCAGAAATGGAGGAGTGGGAGATACGTCTGAAGGAGTTATTCGGTATGCTTTTCTCGTTCACTTTCATGACGACAAGGATTGTGACTCGTCATTGTATCAGCTGTTTCATTTGCACAGACAAATAGTATATGATTGATAACAACACTATTTTTAATCGGAGTATAATCACCACTGGAAGCGAAATCATAACGTTGTGGTGCATGACGAAATTTTCACAGTACGCTGGGTCACGGAGGAGAATTGTCTTTACTCAAACTATCACATGCCTGGCTATTGAATTGAGTTTTTATCTCGAGCCACAGAAACGAAATATGACTGCAGGCTACCACAGACTCTTAAAGCAAAAAAGTCAATTTTAAAGAAAGAGACTTGCCTGGGAATCAGCTTTCGATGTTGTTACAATGATGACGTCTGATTCGTCGTCTCTTTCTTCTCCTTCTCATCTCTCGCCAGAGAGGCCCCTATATAAAAACGAATCGGGGGCGGTCATCAGAAAATGATTTGTGGGAGTTAATTAAATGTCGTTTTTATTTACAATCAATTAGATAAACGCAAGCGCGACGAGCAGCAGTTATCCGTTTATGTGAGGAAAAGGTTGGAGTGGTTCGATCAGGTTCGTCAGCATGTTGAGCGTATCCCAGTGAAATACCACTCTGACGCACAAAGGATTGCAGTTTCTGAGAAGGTGAGCCACTTAAACAAACCGTTCCAGCAATCAGGGAGGAGTACAAAGGCGCCGCTTATCGAACATCTTTACAAGCTTCTTGGACATCAGATAGTATTGCCATTGTTGATGATTTTATGTGCAAAATGGTACTGATTTGAAGAGGGCATTCTGAAAGAACAAGGAAGGGCTCTATCGAAATGTGAGAATGCATTCGCAACTAGCATGCTTTTGGTGGAAAATTTGAATTTCATTTGGTGTGGCGTCGAGTGAAATCAGCTTTGGCTTCGATCGTATTTGATAGTGAAGAATGAAGTTCTACTGGAATGATCATCCAGTTGCTAAAGCTGCTATCGCTTTTTATTATGAGCATTCCTAATTCGTATAAGAGTGATGGCTGACAACGCGTTGTGATGAAGAATTTATAGTGATGCAGTTTTGATGGAGTTTATTCTTAGATAAAGGCGAGTGTGAAAGAGAAGTTTGCCGAGTTACGCGCTGTGAGACGGGCGACGCTGAATACAGGTAACGGTTTTGCGAACCTATGATTTGACGCTTATTTAGGCGAATGCGCTTTATTAGCGATGTAGGTGACAATACTAGTGGTATGTTTATTGTTTGTGGCGTTGTGCGAAGACTGAAGGCGTACGCTAATCTGTTGGTTGAATTGAGAGCTAAACTTCATTTCCAAAATAGCTATGCTTCCAAATCTAGTGTGTGACGCTTCACGCTTTTGCGATCTTATGCTCAAAACCCTTCACTTGTTTAAAGCTTCATCGTAAGGTTGCTTGCACCATACGGTGCATGTGTTGTTTTCCGTCCCTCAGGTTCAATAAAGGAATTTAATTTTAGTATCGGAGTGTGCTACGCGTCTGAGTCAGGAGGACTTCAAGTCGTTTTTTGATGACGCATATGACGCAAGTGTTATCGGGTCCGACTTTACAACATTCTCAGCTTTCAACGAGAGCGACGAAAATCGGTCGGCACTGCCGAAGAGGACGCGCACATTCCACGGCACTGCACTTTCTCACAGAGGTTTGCCGCATTTTTGATTCAGTGTAATTCCACCTCACAAGGTTCAGTTTTTCGAATTTAATACGACATGTCGCAGCTCTCAGATAGATATAACGCTAACCTCGCAAGGTTTTGTGAAGTTTGAGTGGTACTTATTTCATTCTTGGCGGATGCAAGTTTGTAAGGCTGTCTCTACCAGTCACCCTTTGAGAAATTTTGAAGCAACTCAAGCCGAGCATATAGTTTTGGGGCCGTAAAATTTTTTTGGGCACATTAGACGCCGTTTTGTATGCTCCCGCTTTCTAAGCGAATGCTGTTGTCGAACAGATTTGCATCTGTAAATGTGGGTTTATTTAACAAAGGTACAAAGTAGGTGGTATGGGGAAGTAGTTTCAGTAGTCTTTGAAGCTTTGGGCCACCGCTCCCATCATCTTCAATCTTTTGTGTAAACAAATAGTTGAAACGATAGTCGTAGCCAGAGAGCAGAAGGATTTCCTCTTCGGCGCCGCCCATTTACGCTTGTATTGCATTTATTCGCTATTGATTAAACTTTTCTGCCAAATTTTAAGTTGTCGTATAACTGTTCTTGCAGTACGGGATTCCATTCTTAGAAAATGTCCTTATTGGAGCTTTTTTCTCTGCCCCGAACCCGTTTACTTAACCCGGTGCTGCTTGAAACGGTCGTTGTTATAGGCAAAACGTTAAATTTTTATTTATCTTTCATTCGATGGCTCTTTGGCTGTAAATGCCTTGTATGGCACACTGCAGTCTTTCACTTTCTAGGTCTTGATGTTTTTTCTTAAGGCAGCACAGATAGCTCAATTCGTCGCCATACTACAGAACCGCAAATTACCGATCGCAGGCGATTCGAAGAGGCAATCGACGCAGCTGTCGAGGATGAAAAAATTCGCAAGTTGACTGTACGTTCTCTTTTTTGTGCTTTGCATCAGTTTTGATTCGTTGTTTATTAGAGATTTCAAAGCTCTAGGAAATTCGTAATATAGCATTCTGCGCAAGTACAGTTTAGGTGACATTACTGAAGTTTAGTATTCAGCTTATCGGTCGTCGCCATCAATGTTTGCTTGTTTATTCTTGCGGTTCACGATTCTTGCAGAAAAACAACGAGCAAAAAATTGTGTAGCCAATTTTTGAACTGAATTGTATTGTGTAATTGATCTTCAAAGACCTTGCGTGGAAATTCAGGTATTCTCTGAAAAGGCCAAAAAGGAAGTCGAAGTAGATAGTCAATATTTGAGGCGAACGATTTATTTATTAGCAGTAAGTAGCCAAAATTTGTTCGCATTTCAGCTCGGGTTAAGCTCTCGTGCTCGGCGCGCAGCCACGCGACTTATTCAAGAGTGTGTTGAATTGAGAGTGGAGAACAGACAACAGCGTAGCGAAATTGCCATGTATACCTTTCTCTTCGTTTCAGAGCTGTCAGGCTGATTTACGTTCAAGATATTTTGCTTAACTTCTTCCATGATGTGTAATGAAAATGCTGGAGCTTTCGTTTACCGGATGACAGCATGATTGCTGGCCCGCAGTATGACGCCAGTTCTGTTTCTGCTACCATAGCTATCTGTCTCGAGAAAGAGTGATGAAATGTTATGTGCAAGAGAGGAGAGGTATGTAGCAGGCACATAAGGTCAGGTATGCGTACGCTACCTACACGTAAAGCCACACATCTAAAAGCGCTTTATCTCATTTTTGAAAGGAAATGTGATATGGGGCAAGTGTTAATGAGGAATTGTTTTCGAGGTAATCTAGGGTAGTTAAATTTGCGAGTGCCTCGTAAAAGTGAACTCCGCTTCCACCCTCCTTATTACATCTCCCCTGCATACCAACTTTTTCTAAAAGTGCTGACAACACTACTACAGAATCGGGCTAAAATAAACAACAAAAGCCTTTCTATAGACTTCTAGAAATGGTGTAAATACATCAGCGACTTTGAATGCCTTGCCTTATTTCCACGCTGGGTGCACAAGGTGCGCTTCACTGAAAACAAACTTTCATCAGGAGTAATACGTGCAATAGTTGGATTATTTGGTAGACACTGGAAGTCGGTCTTAGTTCGTATCAATATGTAATAAATGACATTTATCACTGTTAAAGCCAAGTTGCCACACTTCGAACCATCGAATTTTAGACAGTTCACAACGGATATAAATCACGCCCCTCTCAAAAATGTCTTTCATATTTTAAAGTAGCACAGCTTCTTAACTGAAAGTTATTCGTGGTCCATAAGAGGAAGCACCTCGTTTTTCTCATCCGACGTATGAGATGAACTGCGTCAAGGATACCTATGACAGAAGGCACGGGAATAACTTTTATCAGCACTTGGAGCAACTTATCATAACGACTTCCATATTTCTGATTTTCAGTCCAATTTTTTGTCCAACCATACGTGAAGCAGGCTTTGAAAAATCCGACTGAACCTCAGAACCCGGAAACGTCCAATCGTAGAACTAGAATATCGCAACTAGGATGATTGTTCCGAGACAGAGTTGGCGATAATTTGTTGCGTCGTTAATCGAGGTGTGCATTTCAAACATGTCATGATTTCTAGGTTAGAGCTCCACCTGGCTGCCCTCAAAACGCGCCGTTTGGCAGCGACGCCGGCAAATGCGTTGGAGGCATTGAGAAAGAAGCAACAAGAATTGCAGGACATGGAATTGGGGTTGCGGTCAAAGTTTGATCTCGAGAAAGCGAATATGACGGAACTCAAAGAAGAACTCAGTGCAAAAGAGGTTCCATCATTTGTTATTTGGTCCACTTTTCATAGTCGTTCTAACATTCTTTGCTACCGCGTTCTCCTCAAAACTCACTTTCCGTTGTTATTATATGAGTGAAATTAGGTGAATCTTTCAGGTTTAAACTGCATTCAGCTGTTTCAGATGTTGTTTATATAGGAACATCTCTCTCTTTTTGCTTCATATGAATATCACTGACATGTGCGCCGTGATCTGCAGTTAATCATGTCTATTTTAGTATGTCCCCTGAAGACATAATTGTGTTGTATGAATTTGCCGTTGTAGATGTGGGATATGTCATGACTGAAAAACGACTTTAGTTGAAAGATTTCGAGTAATGGACCCTCCACCCCCACCCCCTCCAAAAAATAGCAAAAATCATGCACTATATTGTTAGCTACATTATTTTTGTCCGACTTTAGTCTTGTTCGCAACGCCGCGTTTGCCATGTGTTAGTGCAACTGCAGATTTTTGGCTGCTCTTTATTTATGCGGATTTTCGTGGACAGTCTTTGCACGCAGGTTAATGCAGACTATGTTGTTTTCGCTGTTTCCTGTGCTCAGGGGAAATTTTTGAGCACATTATTACATTTTATATATATATATATATATATATATATATATATATATATATATATATATATATATATATATATATATATATATATATATATATAGTGGCCTTTATTCAATGGATGATGGGGACGGTGAAAGATGACGAAGAAAGCATCAGGTAACAAACTAAGTGCAAAAGGACAAGGAACGGAACATGATTGGGACACGGAGTGTCATAATTTCGTTGAACTGATTGTATGACTATTCAGAAGGAGATAAAGGCTCGAGAGGAACAGGTGGAAGAGCAGTGGAAGAAGTTGTACGAACTAAATAACCCTGAGGTGGTTTCTCTTCATCGCCCGCTCGGCTTTCCACGTCCTCTTCATGCTGCTGGCCCATCATTCCGCTCTGGATCAGCCATTAACGAGCGTGCTTCGTTAGTTTCATTGACCTTTCTTGTCTACTCATTAAAGTAAACACGTATAAGGCGAATGGGCTCAAAGATGTGCTTAGGGTTTGAGCATGATTCGGTAGAGTTCCCTTTCTCCTTTTAACCGCCTGTGCACAAGGTGTCCTCTATGTGGTCAGTCAGTTGGATTTAGTTTATAAGTGCATAGTGGGGGTAAACGGAACGTTACTATGGGTTGATTTTCACGATCGACCTGCTTTACTGTCGATCGGTTTTTGCTTATGCTTGTTGATCTTTACCGCGGGTTCGCAGCAAAAATCGTTTTTTGCGCAGCAAAAATCGTCGGTCTTGCGCAGCAAAAATCGTCGATCGATTTTTTTCGCTGGATATTATATCGACATCGACCCAGTCCACTTTGAGTTGTCGCAGTCGATGACAACATACACACATAATAATCGGCAAGTGGTCGTTGGTTGCATCACATTTATAGGTCAACTTGTCCTTGTCCTAAGTAAGGGCACTTGGTGCGTTTTATAAACGAGGATCTGAATGTCTACTAGTTAGTTTATCAGGCTGTTGTATTATCGGACTACTGTTGCGTTTAATTTAGCAGTTTCGTTTATATTCTCCCTGGATTGACCGGATTGCAAACCTGAGTTACTAGTCGAACGGCGATAGACATCTGATTACTTGATTACATAGAGTACCTAGAGGGAAATTCCAACATCCATGTGCAAGAATACTGTATAAATCGTTCACAGCTGCACGTGTCTAGTTGTTTGCAAAAGTGCACTTTTTCTTGTCTAAGCGTATTGTGCAGTAGAAGCTGCCAAGGTCTCGGATTAGGTATTTATGTTTATACCGTGAGAATCTCGTTAGCAAACTCGAAAAAAAAATAGCACTGTTGTGCTTCGTGTTTTTGAAAAATTTAAGCGGCTGGTTTCTTCCGCGAAAATTATAAACAATTGCAGCGTTTCGTTCTTTGTTTCTTTTAATATTTTGAACCTTAGGCATTTCAAAAGATCCGGATTTTTATAGCCTGAATCCTCTGACAAGAGTTTAAGCAAGTCAAGTCATCTTCATGGAGATGTATTGGCGATTTAAGCGGCCATGCTTTATCCGTTCTACCATGTTCGGGAGGTAAACGAACGTTAAAAACCACTTTAGGTTGTAAAAAGTTACGATATTTCCAGGACAGGATCTCCTCGGAGTTCGCAAGCGGGACAGTTGGCGAAGTCGGTGAGCAATTCGTCGATGCCGCTGCATTTAGCAGAGAAGACATCGAAGATAAGTCGTACAAAGAAGTTCTAGATGGGTCGCCGTTTCTTCTTACTTAAGCATTTTAATTTTCACGATGACGAAGTGCTTGTGGAACTTTTTTCTGTGTGGCAGCTTTCTTAAAGTTCATCTCGTATCGCATTATGCAGTGATGGAGCCGGCAGAAAGCACGAAAAACTGGAAGATCGACATTGCAGCCGAAAGAACTGTGTAAACTGTCCATATTTTTTCCAGCTATATAGCCTGTCTTATCTGAGTTTGAAGCGTCTTTATTATGTAGGGTTGGGTCGACTAAAGCGGGTCTTAGGGAGGAACGAAGAGGGGGGAAGTAGAAGGAGGAAGAGGGATTTATTCTCGCAAAAGCAGTTTGTGGATTGTTGAGCTTGGCACGTGGCGAACTCCGAATACATTGGTTGCAATATGCAAAAAGTACCACTGCGAATCTCAAGTACAGGAAATATTCCACTCGATTGGCTTTGCCCGATAATCACTAGTAAACAAAATCGTCGGTTCTAAATGTGCGTAGTACTTTGTGTGTGAGGCGTCAAGCAGGGCTAGGATTACAGATATTGGCAGAGGTGATTTGGATCTCTGATTTTGCTTGTTTGGCATCCTCTGAAATAGTTTATGAGGATGATGCAGTCATTTCGTGTTTTTTGCAAGTTGATGAATGTTGAAGGACTATGTGCGCACCTTAAATTCCTGCAAGGCTTTGCTGTTCCTTTCTTCATGATTGCCGAAGAGAGATTGAATCGATGCGAAGGAGGAGGACACTGTTCTCGTGGAGTGGGGAAGCTTTGGATCTTTGCAACTGGAACTCACCATTCACTCTGAGCTGTCGGTTATAAGCATGTGGTTAGGTTTCCCGCCTGGGGATTTTTTTGTCGTTCACGTTATGCTTAGGTAGCGATTCTTGTTCCTTTCTTGCCTTTACTTCTTCGTCATGCTGCCGTACACCCCGATTGCCCTCTTATGGATGTTTGTTAAGTAAATGGCACCATTTATACTTGAGTAATTAATTTTTTCATATTGTGTTCTTTGTTTTGTTTACGAGTTGTTTTGACTGTACTGTGCCTAACAATCGTCTAGACCGGTTCCTATTGCGCATTTCTCTTGAATTGAATTGTTGCTTGGTTGTTTACTCAAAGCGGATTCATCTAAGGCTGGATGTTTTGCTTCCTTCTTTTGTTGTGTCACTTAAATGTGTTGTTTTCTTCTTCCTTTTTTTACCTTCAAAGGAAGTGATCCTTTCGTTGAAAGAGCTTGTTGTTCACTTAACCCAAGCGGTTGCTCTACATCAATTGTATCAACTGCCTGATGTCAGCCGCAAATAGTTTGTACAAAATTAGATCAAGGGCGGTCGAAATAGCATCCTCTTGGAAGCTAGTTCGATAAGTTCATATGTGATGGTCGAATATTCACTAATGATGCTTAATTGTGTTTTAATTTATATAGCGGATAACGATGTTGTCGATAAAACAACTCTCATTCTTTGCAGTCTTGGAAGGGTATCAAAATTAGGTGCATTTTACGGCGCTTAATCTTTTGGTCGCTAATGATGGCACGTCCCAATGGGCTTGTAATGTGTGGCGAGCAAAGTGTATGCTTATTTCAGTGTACGGAAGTAGTCGTGAGTAAGTGCGGTTCAAAGTCTTTGACGCATTTATGTGATTACCAGGAGCGTTGTTTTGAAGTTTGCTCCCACATTGCATCGTGGTATAGCCTGACTATGTAGTCATCCTTGGAATCATGAGAGCCTCTGCTGGATAAAGGCTTACGTTACATTCGGGCAAATTCAAGTGAACAACAAACTGTCTGATGTAGCTGACATGCCGAGGTGTCCTGTCAACAGGACGCTGAGGTAGTCATGCCTCATTGCGAAATTTTCTATTACAGCGCTTATTCAGAATGGGAGAAATCTTTTCAGTACGTGCAGGAGAAAATGCTTCACACCGTTTTCACAAGAGAGAGGGTAGTTGCTACGTTGAAACAATTCACAATGTCATCGCGTTGCTTGTTGCAGTAGGTGTGTTGAATTGTTCGTCCATCACGGTGTTTTTTTAGCTCTTCCATGCGGAGGCTGTAGAAGGTAGTGGTTTTCCGCTGTTATGTTGTTGGATGGCATATTTTTATGTTTCTGTTGTCTGTCGTTAAAAGGCATTTGTGTTTGCGATGAAACAGAAGTAGGGATGCTGGTCCGCTCTGTGATTTAAGAGAGACGACTCTTCTATTGACGGGCAGTGACAGTCATACGTGAGCACTGTCTGCGGCACTTGTCGCTTCGTTTTCCCGTGATGTGCGGATACACGCCCTTCGAGAGTTCCCCGGGAATTAACACATATTGTCCCACTGTCATTTTTCCATTTACTTAACATTGTGCCTCTCTTTTCGTGTAGGAATTTTCCTCATTCTGCGTGGCTTGTTGCCTTTATTGCAGTCGGTGCGTGTATGATGCGTACGTGTGATGCTCGTGTAAGGTTTACGGTGTTGATGAGGAAGCATTATGCTTCTTGCTGTGTCAATTCTAGTCGCGTCAGACCACTCACGTAAAAGCGCTCTGCTAGTATGTTTCTGGATCACTATAGCAGTTGCCTCTGAATTGCCGAGGTTGTTCTTTTTTGCAGACATTGGCGACCGACTAAAACTGCGATGGGATTGTTTTGTGCTCATTGTGTCCAATACCTTCTCTTGCAGCCTTAACTTGTGTGTTAAATAAACGTGCAGCGCTATCGAGTCGTTCGCATTGCCATTTTAGAGCTGTTCGTTTAATGAGACTAGTCAGATGCTCTGTTGCCTATTTCCTTCATCTGCCATCACTGTCGGTTGAGTTGGGCCAACTCCATGCACTTCTTCAATAAAAAGTATAAGCACAAACTCTAATCTGCAACTTTCCATGAAAATTATTTCGAAACGTTTTTTTGTGCATTTTCATACACATGAAGTGTTTGTACACCTTCAGTTTTGAAACGTTTGCTTTTTGAAACATCGGCAGAAGTTATGAGCAGTCGAAGAGGACTTTCTTGACATGTGATCGTGGCAGAGCAGCGGTGCAATGCTTACGAACGCTTTTATAACCCTGTGGCAATCGACAATTGTTTTGAACGGTGCTCAGTGTTTCTAAATCTTGGGCATTTCAGCTTCCCACTGGAAAGGTCTGCTGAGTACGTTAGCGCGCCCGGTTGGTATTATGTGTCACAGTGCCTTTCAGTGGAGCGAATCAGAGGTGCACCTAGGGCGCTTTTTTTCCTCTGCATCTGTATACCCATGACATTTTTGCTGATAAGTACATTAGACGGACCGATTGCACCAAAACATGAAGGGAAAAGCGCATATCTCACCAGGCATCTGGTAGGAAGTTTTTGGCATTCACTCGTCAATATTTGAGTGCTGTGGTAAGCGATCCTTGTAGGGTTCGAATGCGACAAAGCGGTTTCTTGCATGCGTAGAGAAAATAGGCTAAACGCCTCTCAAAATAATTAAGTTGGGGTGCTAGACAAAGAAGGGTGCAAGCTTACATCACTCAAAGGTAAACACCATAAGAGAAATCTAGCAGGGAAATAAAGTCACGAAACAAAGGTATTGCAGCACTTGTAATACTGCGAACTACGGGTTTTAAGCAATCTCACATAGCAATGGCGTTTCACTTAGAGCAGTAGTGAGTTGTAGGGCGCATTGTACGAGCTGGCGCAACATGCCTTCTTGCTTTCCGCCTACGACATGAATCACCACTGAATAATAAAATATCTCGTATACAGTCAACATGCTTCAACTATTCTAAGCCCGCCTACAAATTCGCGAAGGTTGTCTTTCTCTGACTTCACTTATGTAAAATGAGCGCCCAACAGATGTCCACTACATGGATTTTTTAGCCGCTTTAAATGTTCACAAGTTTCGGCGGTCACAAGGCTGAAATTGCTGCATAGTTAGACAGACGAACAGACGCACATATATGCAGACACTACGCTGCTGTAGTGAACCCTGCAAATGTTAATCTGCGAAAATGCATAGTAATGTAAAGCGGTTGTTCAAGATGATAAAAAACATTAACGGCGACTTCTTTGGTGTCAGGTCCTTTAATCTGCCTATTCAAACTAACAGCTTCTTCTAGAAGACTTCATCAAGTGCATCCATTTGAGATGAACCTTTCCTCAAAAATAAACGTTACGTAACCATTTCAGTTACGATGTTTCCATCTTTATGTATTGTTCTACCGCCTGCTGGGCTATCGTTTCCCGTTTGAACATTTAACTTAAGCGCATTTAATTCGACATCTTGATCAACAGGATCATATATGATTCGATTTTTCGAATTTCGATTGCGGCGAATTTTTGCCGATTCCAAGTTATATTATTGTTGATCTAAATTTAAGTTAAGAGACCTGCTCGTTGAGCATTTCTTCACGCCTACTTTAGCGAGGTATTGTTATCGTTTCATTCTTTGCTAAATAAATCTAAAAAAATGAGACATATATAGGTAGGTAAATATGACCGATAAAACGGGCGGGTAGACGTAACGACTTTCGAATCATGCAGCAGTTTTCAAAAGTCAGTTGTATTTGGGCAGTTCCTTGCTTTTTGCCGCTGCACTTTTTTGTGTTTTTCTAATATTTTGGAGCCTGAATCCTACGGAAAAGTGCGCATTTAGAATGCACGTTGATACGAGCATTTAGCAGCGAACTATTTTACATACCGTTAAAGATCGTTGTAGCATGACTACATCGCTCACCTCATTGCTTAGGGCTCTTATTCGTTACTTAAGAGGAAGGTTGCGAGTGAAGGGTCACTCATCGCGCTGCATTGCTTACTAAATATCGTACTTTACTGTTCGCTTCTATCGCTTTGCTGACGTTAGCGAAACAGGACTCTGCGCATTAGGATCCTGCTTTCTCGGCACCGACATTGCTTCAAAGCCATATAGAATTGCTCGAATAAGGAACTTACTATCAGTTGGCAGTCGTACGCCTAAATCGAAATTAAGTTTTATTTATGGCGTTTCAAAGTGAAAAATCATTGCGACGGCAGCAGAACGGTGGATGTAGCGCTGCTACGACTATTAGTTTATAAAGTCGACTGAATTAGGTGCTAAGGTATTGTACAGCGGAGATGAGGAACCTCGACGCACCTGCTGCCTGGCTCTCTTTTGTAAAATTCTCGCATGTTTTGGACTCTTCCTCCATAATGATTTATTGTTCGCTATCGACCCTCTTGTCAAGTCTTCTGATGTGATTGTTGCATCGAACATGCTTCATTTTGCGCTCAATAAATATGATAGTTTATATTTCAAACAGGAAAACTGTGCGTTGTTTTGCAACCTTCCTGCGGAACGTAAACTGTCGAGCAATAATTAACGCGCTGAATCCGCACCAACTACTTTTCAGTGACCGAACGTAACGGTCGTACCAAAAAAAAACCTACGTACTGCCCAGGCGGAAGACATTTTCCTTCTTATGATGACGACTCTGGATTTCTGGAAACGTAATCATTCTTCTCACCCTCTCTCCTTTTACCCACCCATTTTTGTGCTGGGCCTTGTAGCCAGCGTTATTTCCGAGAAATGAAGAAGCATTGAGCAATTTCTGCCACCGACCTGCATACAGATGGTGGTCCGACTTTATCGATATGGAAGGACAGGATGAGTGACGTGTTGGTTTGTATTTTTAGGGCGGGGGGGGGGCGGGGAAGGAGGGACAGTGTTATGGGTGGAAGTTAACGGGATAGGAGGGAGGGCAACTCGTGCTAGAGATTGACCCATGGCGAAAAGTGACTTGACAAGAGGGTCGATAGCGAACAATAAATCATTATGGAGGAAGAGTCCAAAACATGCGAGAATTTTACAAAAGAGAGCCAGGCAGCAGGTGCGTCGAGGTTCCTCATCTCCGCTGTACAATACCTTAGCACCTAATTCAGTCGACTTTATAAACTAATAGTCGTAGCAGCGCTACATCCACCGTTCTGCTGCCGTCGCAATGATTTTTCACTTTGAAACGCTATAAATAAAACTTAATTTCGATTTAGGCGTACGACTGCCAACTGATAATAAGTTCCTTATTCAAGTGTCTCCCTTTGTGTACATTTTTACTATGCAATCTTGATGTAATCGCTTTTGTGATTAGTGCTGCTGTGATGTACATTAAGCTCGGCTGTTATATTCCGCATTCACTTCCGTTAACTTTAGATAGCAGTCACATTCTTTTCGTGTTCCGACCACATGTGCTGCTTTGTTCCAACAAAAGAAACTTGTTACTCATCTCAAGATTGCATGGACTCTCAACGCTAGTTTAGGTTTTGCTTTATTGCACAATGAAATTATCAAACGAGGGAATAACAAAGCATAACAAAATGGCCTGAGGCTCGATTCTAAGAGAGGTTGTAAAGCAGATGGATATAGTTATTGCTGTTTCAGGCATGAAGAGTATTCGATGTCACGTAAGCAGTACCAAGAGCGTGAATGGAAGCGGCACTTCAACATTAACATTAAGAATTCTTCCATCCAGCAGTCGGTAGCTGAATAGCGATGTACCTAGCGCAGTGGGCAACGTCAATCGCATGGGGGGCGTCATACTCCAAAGCTACTTACTAACAAGTAGCAACTTTTCTAGAAAATTTCAACTGCAACGAAGCCATTTCGTCCCCACCACTCAACGGAGTCTTTCGCATATTTTTCATTGTCTCTCGTTCAAAATCAGCTTCACCGCTTTGCGTTTATGTGCCTATTTGTGACAGCATATATCGCAGCCATAAACATACCGCTGGGAGGGAATGAGAGCATCTGTTTACATTTTGCCTGAAAATTTCCCTCCTCCAAAACTTCTGATTCATCGTTATCGTATGCGGTACATTCCTTCATGGCTTGCTTCTGAGGAGTTTTATTGTATCAAAAGGATCCGTCGACACTTCTTGCATATAGAAAACGGCGTTCTCTACTGGCTAACTGAATGCAACATTAAAGTCGATTAAAGAGGTGAGCTTTTTCATTGGCAGATTTTGATCAATAATCTGTGCCGAAGATTGAAGGGAGAAGAAAAATTATATGAAGTCGCCCATTACCTTAAAAAGGATTTTTTCGTAGCGAAAGTAGTTACACCTGAAGGCGGTAGGCATTCACTTGTCTTTTAAGTGCATGTTGCTTCACATGGGTAGTAATTCTGTGCATTTTTGAAGAATCACAGAAAATTTTGCAGGCTTATAAATTGGATAGCCGAAACAATCTTCACACTTAACACTATGTGTGACTGAAAAAATTCCCTTGGAAATTCACTCCTGAACATTGCCTCATCGAGATAGTGTGATGGGTTGCCTCGAATGATGAGCGTTTGAACGAACAATGCGTTAAATGAGTGCGAATTTTTTCAACCTCTTTGTTTTCGATTCTTGGCGGTTTGTTGGATATTGAGATGCCTCTAATTGCCCTTTTAAAAGTTACGATGGCGGATGCAGTGGTATATAGATTTTTTATGGCGTCATAGAGTCGGTCTACTCACATTTCCGTAAATTAGCAGGAAAATTAAGTGTGATTTAATAACGCTAGAAAATGTTTGTTTATATGCAGTATTTATATACATATCCATAAACATAAACTTCAAGGGCAGATGGTGCCCGATAGTCGCCACTGTCATGTGTGTAGCATGTCTGTTGAGTTCTCTCATTCGATTTGCTCAAAGATAGCTCGTATACATCGTAAATAATCCTACCATATCTGTACTGCAATAAAAATGTTCCCTAGTGGAAGTGTGCGTAAATCGTGATACGAATATCCGATTTGTGCTGTGCTCTCCATCGCAATCGATCTTCTTTTCGTTGAACTTACCGAGTCGCCTCTTTATTACGCAAAATCTTTCATTATTCAGATGATCTTATTTCAAAATCTTCAATATTTCGACCAATACACAGTGAAAGTAAGGGAGTTTCGTATTGCAACTATGTGATGTGGTCAAGCAGAACACACTCTGAAATGGCTCATTCTCTTGCATTTTTTTTGCGTGATGAAAAAATCGGAGTTCTGGCCAATCTCAATCTGCCTCATTATCTTCTGCAAGTTATCAGGCCATTCATCTACCTGCTTTTAATGATCAAACATTGTGGTGTGGGGAAATGTTCCACTTTTCGCAACTTCAGCCAAGGGATCTGAAGTGAGTTGTCTCCGGTCATCATTTAGTACCGTTCAACCTCTATCATAATACCTCCTACTCGGTTTGTCAACAGTCAAGCGTGTGCACCGCACTTTCGCAGAGAGGCAGCGGGTATCGACCTCAATAGTACTCGGCCTAGCGCGAAGGGCGAAGAGGGTGAAGGGAAACGTAGTAGAAATTGCACTTTACGAATGAAGGTCCAGCAGTTTATCTCCGATTAAAATCCGAGATTTTGGGATGCTCGACCGTTTCATAACGTATTGTCGTGAGGGGTCGCACATGAAACAGTCGAAGAGTAAAGATCTCCTTTGGGAACTTACGTCGGAATGTGCTTTCTAAATTATGTTGAAGTTCATTAATTTAGCTAAAAATTCATAGGAGCGTTCGAAACAAGAACGGTTTCTACTGCAGCTGCGCGATGCGTTATGAGTTAGTCGTAGTTTTCGAAAGCAGTACTAATTATTCAGATTGCTGGCCGAAATTAAGCGTTTGTTTGGAAACCCGTGTACCTATGACTCATGGACTGTTATTGTTCCTGCACCTTTTAAGAAGTCGTTATACTAAAGAGACTAGTAAATGGCTCAATCGGTGTCAAATAGAGCATTTTTTTGTACCATTCTTCCCCAGAATGATGGTGAAAAGTAAGACTGAAAATGGCCTTCAATGGCTCTCACGATTGAATGGATTAGAGACCGCACACTCAGCACTTTTGAACCGTTGAGAATTATTACAGAGAACTTTTGCATCACGCAAACGTTTTACAAACTTCGCTGAAAACTCTGAGATAAAAACGGCGTCAAGATCCATACCACTTTCTCTAATGGGGAAAATGTTGTTTTCTTTAAAGACCTCTCCGCAACGAAAAAGTATAACATTGTGAGTATGAGCAAGCTATAGGAGAGGTGTGAAAGAAAACCGCTATAAAGCATTAGTGGGTGATACGTCTTAATGGAGACAGTGTGCCTTCTCACTTATTCACCGATGTTGTGTTTTCATCGTCTCTGTAGTACATCTAATATTTATCATTGTTAAAAAAGCCACAAGTCTTATCAGATAAATAAAGATTGCACCTAGAGGTGAGGTTTTCAAAAATGTCGACAATCGTTTCAAGATGTTAACGATTCTTCAAAAAAAACTTGATATTTCAACAAATTGATGCTTCTCTAAATCATTGAAAGGCACGGCTAATATGAGGCTGATGTTTGTGCCAAGAACGAGAAAAATGAAGAAAATGCAGTTGAGTCCCTTCATAAGAACAGTGATAACAAATGCAGATAGGAAGAACGACAGGGTCTGCATTTCTATTTATTTATTTATTTACTCATTATTCTTTTTTTTGCGTTGCGAGAGATGACTATTAAACAAGGAAAAGGACATGTCTCATAGAAGGGCATGGTTCTCAACTAGACTGAAGTCTCAGGCAGGCTGATATGTAGGACTGCATTCACAGTTTGAGCGGATTTTTCGAAAGCCTTAATTATTGCCTTCAAGATTAAAGACCGACTACATTTCGATAACGCTTACAGATTAACTGCATTTTGACTTCTTTGCTATTTTTAAGTTGTGCCTACCAAATCTTACACCTTCGGTTTTCTTTGAAGTTTGTGGGATTCGAGAAAAAGCAAACAGACCGACCGGCAAAACAAGACCTGGCAGACATATGGAATCATATTGCGTTTTCTACTGCAGCATAAAAATGCAGGAAAGGAAAGTGACATTATTTTTACATTAAGCCTATTTTAGTTAATAGGTGAATAAGTGTTGATGAGATATGTGGGGTGAAATACAACATGTATGAGCCGAAATGAAAAAAATTGCAGTAAAAACTGAACAGATGACTCGAAAGTAAAGCAGCGAATAATAGTGGGCGTAAAAACGCTAAATAAGTGCGTCGACCACTCTGTCACACCGTGCTGTCGCTGATCGTGACAAGCAAAGGTGGAAAACAGTGAAACGTGGTTGAAACGCATGGCTGCTGAGTGGGGTGCTCGGTCGGGAAGGTTATTCGATCGGAGACTGAACATGAAATGATATGTGACCGCTGAAATGTGATTCTGAATGGTGTCGCGCTGAAAGCTATCAATCAGTTGCTCACTTTGGTTACGACAAAAGTGGCTCTCTGCCGATAGGCATTACAAGGTTGTCGTCATGACTCCAAACATGGCATCTATTCACCATAAAAACACTGGCAGTGGGTCACTTGTGCGACACGATGGTTTCACTCTTCTCAAAATTTCTATGCAGTTGTATAAAAGGGCGTTTGCGTCATGGCAGTGCTCACGATGGTGTCTACGGTGCAAGCACCTCTTGGTGTAAAAGGGTGGTTCAGAGTGCAGATGGAGTACTTCTAGCACAGTGGAACTACCTCGCGACATATATGCAGCACGCTTCTTTGAAGCGATAACAACATGCCAACCTCCTCATAGCATTTCTCATGATTTAACGGCGATGTAAGAGACTACAAATTTTTTTTAACATGGAAGATGACAACGCTCACGTCACTGATGTGCATTTATTTAATGAGACCATAAATGCTATTTTATGATGCAGAAGTGCTCTAAATTTCATGAGCGTGGCTGTTGAATTTGAAGGCAGCACAGCTAGAACCCTTGCCTATACGATCAGGTTTATTTTCTGTGGAAATAAGATAGCAAAATTTTTTCTGACGAACAACAGATGTTAAACAGAAACATTTGCTGTTTTGCTACTTCGAAGAAAAACTAACGGCTAAATGAGATAAGCGAAGAGTGCTCTCAGAAGCCTTATGCTTCATTTTCATTTTCTACTGGGTCATTCCTATCGCAAACGCCAATTATCTCGCCATTCAAAATTCTTTTCAAAGAGTCCAGCATTGCGCCACTCATAAGTTTTGCTCGGATTTTAGAATCGACTTTTGGATAAACATGACATGAAGAAAGGATCGTTTCATGAAAAAAATTCCGCTGGAACCTATAAATGTTTTGAAATTCAATCATATAAAATTGACCGTCCTCTCTCAGTTGTCGATTTTGAGTTGGCGAAGATCACAGTTGTTCATTCTTCTTTCTGCCGTCTCCAAAAATCCATAAGAAGCTTGTGACTACGCACTTTTAGGGATCGCAAAAAGTTTTTTAGTGCAGACATGAACAGGTTGGTTCAGGTGATGGCTTTGTATGCACATTTTTCCGTTTTTGGGTAAGCCACAAGGCATGGAAGAAATGTCGGAAAAGGTATCAGTGAGATAGTTCGCTTAAGGATAAAAGCATGGACAAGTTGAGCTCACATCGAACGAATTTCCGCTTGCGAAAACATGCGCCCGTCGCCGAGTTGTCCACAAGGGTGCGAACATTTCAAACGGCTCCGCATTTCACAGTCGATTGGCAAGAGTATCGCGTTGTTTGCTTAATTAGGTACTGCATGGCGAGCGATGCGTATCGGGCGGCGGCCGCCTCTTTGAGAATGTGTTCGGCCCGATTATCCATGCCCTACCCGGCGTGTAAGACACCGCCTTGTCACATATACGAAGCCGGCACTTAACCTTCGCACGGATTAACCCTTTCCTCGTGCCACACCGCCTATAGTCTTGGCTTGCCTCCTCTTGGGAATACCTCTGCACACACATTCGCCGTTCCACTAATACTGTTACCTATCGAGCATGACGCTTGCGTGCTCTTACCTATGCACTACGGTAATACAGGCTTCCTCTCTATAGTTTAGACACGATCTTGTATCGATTCATGCTGAAAGCTGCACATAAAAATTGGCAAGAAACCATCGGAAACCATCGCGACGTGTACTTTCTTATTGATGACTACGATGGTATTAGTGTAGGAAATGAACGAGTCAAACGCAACGTTGTTTTCAGCTTGACTGAAGTTTTGGAGACAAAAAACATACATAGTTGCTTTTTATTTTTTAAGTATACTTGAAACGGTGAAATGACAACAATATGGCGAAAGTGTAGCTTACTGTGAAACCGCTCAAAGGCGGGTTGGCAGTGTCCGAATTTCGTATCTTGAGCTGCGATATAGGTGGAAAACATTTGTGATTTTCAGGTACTGGCTTTAACTTAAAACTAAAAGACAAATATATTTTGAGGAATGCCGATCAAGCTGTCGTCTATAATGACCGATGGATATCCAATGGGCGTAATTTGTTATTGCTACAATAAACTTTGTGCTAGTTCTTTTGGCGCGGTATCGCAGTGCTGTTACACAACAAGAGCGCAAAATTTTCACACACGAAATTAACTAAAAGATTTTCGCAGCCGCACTCACCAGACAGATTTGAATTAGACTCTGTTGAAAATCTATTCAGCTTGTGAGAACTAGGGAGTTGACAATGGAGCACTACTGGAACACGTAGTAACAAACTATTAGAGCAGACGGCGGCATACGTTGAGAGTGGGAACTGTATAAAGAGGAACTGTGTTTGCGCTTAATGAATAGGTGCACTCGAGAAGTGTGCCTGCGAAGAAGTTTTGAAGTGATTGAGCGGATGTTTATTCAGCGCACATCTAGCAATGTTGTTTGCAGGTTCTCAATTGCTCGACTCGACCGCTTTAGAACTGACGCTTAGACGCTCTCAGGCGACTCGCTCTAAACGAGGAATACACTTCTCGCACTCCTACTCGCTCAGCAGTGTTAATTTCGCTGTGCACTTCTGTCAACGTTAAACAGCAGGCATGGTGTGGTGCAGTGTGAAACCTATTCACGCTCACAGTGCATACATACCTAAGGCAGCAGGCTGCATCCTGTGTTCGCACACGCATACTTCCATACACAGACATACACACAGACACGTACGTACACACATACAAGCACATGCTTGCTTCTCGATGAATGGTGTACTCTGCAGATGCATGCTTCATTATGCAGGCACTTTCACATTGAATGTCAACTTGTGGCTGTTCTTAAACACTTGCTTAATAGTGAAAAGAATGACAGTCTGAAACGGATCATCGCGTTGTGTGTTCTGCGGCAGTACCACTTACTAACGTCCCGCGTTTGCATATTTGCAGGACGTCGAGTATCGTGTGAGATACAAGTCGAGTAAAAGTTATCCACGCAAGATGATAATGGACACGATTTGTTTGTTGGCGCATAGGCTAAAATAACAAAGTGAAAACGATGAAAAGATGTAGCACAATGAACAAGAAGCAAGCTTATGTGTGCATCCGTCTAGTGGAAGCTGGCAAACATATTTCTTGCCATTAATACCTAAGCTCTTTAACGTTGATACTGTTTACTTTTGCGCGGGAACAGTGCTCTTTAATAACCTCGCACTGCGTGCGCCGTCCATGATATCCTCTTGTCGTGATGCGTACACCGATGTGCCTCGATATGCGTCTGATTGTCTGGTTTTTCCGCCCTGCAGGACTATTTCGGCACAACCCACTCACACCGTGTGAGCTGTTTGCTCGTCGTTTGTGCCATAAAGGAAAAGCTGCTGTGCCAATATTATTTGCGTGTCGACATACCATCATCGTACAGTACCGATTAGTAGTTGCTACTTTCTGTGTCACCATCCTCGCCGAGCATTTCTTCGCTTCAATCGTCGTTGCAGCTGCGGCATTTTGACACTGCAAAAAACCAGCTTTTGCATGTAACCCGTTGGCAATGATCTGTGCCGGCACCAACTCGCATTAGTATTAAGCGCGCTCTACCGCTTCCAAATTCACAATAAGAAGCTCGCGTCGGTAAGCACCCTGTGAGACGAAGATCTTGAATTTTTCATAGCGGTGATGGTCCAGTGCCAAATAGATGGTATCTTGAGCTTCTCTCATTTATGTTGTTTTCAAATGACACATTTATGGTTCCAAAATGGATATCAGCTAATGTGCACGTGCTAGCAAAAAAATCACATCACACGCGAAAAACAAGCCATCTAGCAATACAGACACAACCCCTGATAGCATTTCAAGTGAATCCTTATCAATGTGCTCATATGAACATTTTCTGAGGTGGATTTTTTTGGAGCTTGAGCTTGAACCAAGGATTTAAAAAATTTCGTAGGTTATCCTCGAATGATTACGTTCCCTCGACGCAAGCTAATTAAAGACGGGCGGATGAGATTTTTAGTAGGGGGTGGTCATTGTTGTTCAAAGCTAACGTGGAGATCACGCAAACAGGATAGCCTTGTGGCGATTGCCGCCAGTCAGGAAGGTGTTGAAATTCGTCGACGCATATTTCAAAGCAAACTGTCATTTACATATGTGACACGATTCTGCCTTTTATTTATTGCTGATTGGTTGGCAGTCTCGAAGAAGAGGACTTGTTTGTCGATGATATATTCCTGGGAACAAGGAAAAGTTGGCTCTCACGCGCTACCGTATGCACATTGTTCCGCTTCCGAGACATTAAAATCAATCGAAAACAGCGATTGCATTAGTGGCGCATAAATATGCAATGCGAACGCGCCCGCGGACGTGAACGCGACTCCATTTGCCGCAGTCCTGAAGTGCGACATCACTGAGTGAATGAGGTGGAGTGGCTTCTTGTGCTGGCATGCTCCTTAGCCATCATCGTACTCATTTCGCACCGCGCACTCATCATTCATCAACAGTTTTAATTAACCAATACAAGTACGCAAACAGGCGATTGTTCATTTCTTCAATTTGATAAAATTATATAAACAATCCACACAAGATAATCATCTAAACGCATCGGCACAAGGTCCCAATACGTAGACACAACGCAGCAATAGTTCATGAGCATGACTGCACCAAAATATATTTCTATGTACACACGGGCCAAAAAGCGAACTCTTTTAAAAAGTATTCCTTGAAGGAGCCAAAGAGGCACAAGTCCATTACTGGACTTAGGGCCATCCAAAGAAAATGCTGTTTCAAGAGAACATTCAGACGCAGTTTCACCGCTTGGTAGCGGTCTTTTCTCAAAAAAAGGTCTTTCTCTTGAACCATAACAGAAATCTGCCTGTTATCTTGAATTTAACAAATCCTAACAATCCATGGATATATAATGGAAGACGACTATGGAAAAATTTTCAGCATGCCCAACCTGGGTGGGAGAATAATTCGTGCATGGCAACTGCCACCGTAGCCGTTTGCAGGTGCGCACGCCACTTCGTATATCCTATGCAGAAGATATATATATATATATATATATATATATATATATATATATATATATATATATATATATATATATATATATATATATATATATATATATATATATATATATATATATATATATATATATATATATATATATATATATATATATATATATATATATATATATATATATATATATATATATATATATATATATATATATATATATATATATATATATATATATATATATATATATATATATATATATATATATATATATATATATATATATATATATATATATATATATATATATATATATATATATATATATATATATATATACTCGAAAAAGGCACACCAGTTCATACTTCACCGTGAAAAGTCTTTGACGACACTGTTAAAGTTCCTCGAAATAAACCTCTCAAACCCCTATCTTTCTTAGGAGAGGTCTGGTGATTCTCTTGTCCTCTCCCGTGTTCGCTTTTTGTTTCCCACTACTGTGAGCAACCAAAGTGAGGACATATTGCACTGTAATACAACATCGAATGCGCTTAACGCTGTGAAATTTTCAGCAATGGTGATAAAATGTTAGAATGATCGCTCGCACATGCATGATTTTCTTGTGAGGCAAATGGTTGGCTCTGAAGTTTTATTGATGCTTTGAACATAATAATGCATATCACGTTAGTTACCCATTAAAACTATAAGCTGACCATCAATTCGCGTCTGCGAACAAATTCAAACAAAAACATTCGCTCAGATGAGAGCGCATTCTCTCGACGAGCACAAAATGCGCATAGAAACATCGCACTAACGAATACCGCCAGTGGCGCTTAGCTTTGCGGTGGGCTTTTGAAGGGATGCATGTACTTGTTTTGGATATGAAAAGGTGCTTGCTCCACAATGTGAGTAACCGCTCGTGTTGGAGGAGGGGAGGAGGGAAAGGGGAAGGCGGGTTCATTATGCACTTGTGCTCGTCCAACAAAAAACTGCTGTCAAAAAAGCTCAATGAGGAGTGCGCAGGGTGGTTGCTATCCCTGAAGAATGCAAGGGATGCAACTGAGTACCGATATGAGCACTTCAAAGGAATTGTGTGCCTAGATCAGTGGTCCTCAGGCCAGTCGTGTCACATCGAGCACGTTGCGAGATTTAGCAAGCGCTGCTGTGCTGTCACTATGCGGGTGGAAGCAGCGACCGCGAGGGTGGCGTTGGTCGTATTTTCTCAGCAGGACTTGTCATGTTCGGCGCTCCCTGTGCCACCCGCCGTGCTGTGCGTCGACGAACTAGGACTCGCACTTCTTCGCTCACACCATGCCAACGTTCCTGCAACACCAATAATGTTGCCTCATTGTCAACTATCTTCAGCTCAAATCATATCCATCTTCAAACGAATCCTCGCTAAATCTTTCCTACACGTATCATCTCCAAAATTCATTTGTTTTCAAATACAAAGCTGGATGACCGCTCAACACTTAGCAACATGGACTTGAAAATAAGAAGCCAATTCTAACAGCGCGCTCCCCCAAAATATGGTCTTTTTATCTCCTTGATCGAAGGACGTAAGCTAACAAAACAAAGTTTTTGAAAGAATTATGCTTTCTAACAAAGTTCCTTGCCAGGTCGACATTTGTGCAACCACGGGGAACTCCAAGCAGCCGTACAATAAAGACCCGAATCTGACAGCAATGACACCAACCACCAACTGTTCAGGACACAAGCTCCCTTTCAACTCCTCTCATCAGCCTCCACACATACAAGCTCTCCGAAATCTGTGCCCCTGGAGTTTCACCGCAGTTCCCCCATCTTACCTGAGCTTCAGAGAAAGAAATATGTTGTAAACGAGTACCAAGACAATCAAATCAATGGCCACTTATGCGGAAAATTCCATAAATTGCTATATGCCGCCAAATATCCAGGGTTGCTTTCATTGCAAACACATGATTCCTGAACACCTTGCATAAACTTGCTACGCTCATGCAATCTGCCCACTGCACAATGCTCAGAGCTATACAATGAACACGTTGCAACATACCGCAGACAAATGATCTAGGCCATAAAGTGGCGATTTCATTAAACTGCGTTATAGGATGATGGAAAGTAAAACTCAGGCGAGTTTATGAAAACGATCTGCAATAAAAATATGGAAATTAGACAGCCAGGCTCGCTTGTTACCGATTCAAATGTCCATCTCTTTTCAAGCAGCATTCTTTCTGGATTCTTCTGTTACCTACAAGTAATCTTCACAAAAATGCACATGCATCTTCAGAAGACACGCAATGAATAGTGCCCTAAACAGCTTCCGAAGTACCGCCACCTCCGGAGTAGAAACAATGCATTTTTAAGTAGCAGTGAGCATGAAACACCTGCAAAATGTTCCGAGAAGAAATCAGTGTGGTAGAGATGGTGTTTTAAAAACGACGCTGTGGCGGTCACAGATTGTGCATGCTGCGGCACGAAACATGCATTCGTGTCACATCTCAAGGACAACACCTAATTGACTTTCTCGCGTTGAACTGCGCTCATGATGCATGTATATGCACAAACAAGGATTTGTCTTCGTTGTATGTGTCTCTATGCGTAGTGTGATGCTTGCGTGGCGCCATACGAAATTTTAAACGCTCCCCTCCCCCTTTCCCCCGTCGCACACACTCAACAATGCATCAGCGTGATTCTCTTCGCTCAACATGATGTTAGTACTATGACACTCCCTCGCACAATCTTTATTGCCATCGTGTACAAGCGACACATACTGCGAGGATGTATGGATGGACGAATGCTTCACTCTGCTGCGGTCGAAGATGCTACGATAAAACACAAAAACAGTCTATTTCGCGAGAGATTACTGAATGGCAAGGTGCGGCAGCAGGGAGCATGATGCTAAAGTGGGTGCATTCATTGTCTGAAGATGGTGGTACTTTCAGGCATTAGCATGTTTGCGCGGTCAATAAGAGCATTGGGATGTTTGCTGTTGAGGCGAACGCGTCAGCCCGCAAATGGCGAATGGAAGGGTGCCGCTATCAGTGAGCAAACAGGCAACGCCGCAGTGTCAAACATGTTGTTGCAAGGATACATGTTTTGTTAATCGGTGGCAGCGTGTACGTCAAGAATCACAACGCATCGCACACATTCAGAAGCACAATAACGGCTTAGTATCACAGGCTGATACAGCACGTACAACAATCGCAATGAGCACTTTGGCCCCTTATCAGTGCGATTATGTGCTGCTGCTGCTGGTCGGGCGTCGAATATCGCACACACTAAATCATTTTTAGAATATCACACGCACAAGCACACTAAACCGCTTTTAATGTCGTTCGCTTTATCACACATGTACGTACTTGTTACTAAAAGAAAGCGGACGTATGCAATCAAAGCTGCTGCTAACAAATGGCACTTGAACAGAACATTAACTTGAGCGCTGACTCTAATAAGCAGATTCCCAGTGCTGCGTCCCTTCCAAATTTACATATGCGAGCACAATGGTATATAAAGACACCGACAGAACGTGCTTGTGAAGCATGCTTGAATGCCGAAAGAGAAAGAAGGTATATCGAAAAGCTTGTTCTGTTATGAGAAAAAGGCAGGCAGGGGAAGGATAAAGCAATGCGCAGTAAGCAGAAAATGAAAACTGAAGGAAAAACAATATTGCAACCTCATATCGAAGATTAACCAATAGGTTACTGAGAAATTTGAGCATAATTTGCTGCCCTACTTTGGGGCAAAAAATTACACGACGCTCCTTTATATAAGGAATCTCGTTCCTACGTAAATTCAGAATCAGCTTTGAACCTATCGGCAAGATTAGATAAATGTCACCATAACGAAAATGCTTAATCCAACTCTACTGAAGTATTTTAGGAGTTGCGTTAGAAATCAGTAGATTTCGAACGATGAATATTTTTAGTTATTGGAGAGCTCGACGGGACACCACTCAGGAAGAATTCCAGATTATATTTATGAACGCTTATATGTTCAGCTGCCTTAATAGCCCAGTTGAAAAAACGTGTGAGACAGACGGACGGAAGCATGATGCGCCTCTGCAATGCAAGCAAGGAACTCATAACAACTAAACAATGTTTGCATCGCTGCATTCGCACATCGCTCGCTGCATTGATTACAGAAGTGTGCCACCCATTCAGCGACAATTAGAAATTTTTTCCTTTCATTCCACGTTTACGCTTATAAAAATCTCCTAGAAGGAAATTATACCAGCAATGCTGGCATTTTTGCATTTTTTGGCATCCTGTCTATAAGATCAACTAATTGCCAGTAACCGAGAACGCAAGAGAAGGACACCTAAAATGAGCAGCCATACGACACTCCTGCCAAAAATGGAGGTGCAACCTCAAAGTGCCAATAATTCATCGGAAATTTGACAAAGAGGAACGAAACCCTGCCTAAATAGCAACATGCAACGTCATTAGCACACCACATTCGAGAACTTGGAGGTAGGAGAGACAAGCACTCATGGGATGAAAGACGGAAAAATAATAAAAAGTTCGACATCGCTTGACGATTTTGTGTATTTCAACTTGCAAGAACGCGGCATAATTATGTTAGTCATATTAGGTATAATTATGTTAGGTATATTATCTAGTTCATACTATGCAATTAAATCAGCACAGCCTTCCAAATGGCAAGCCGTGAGCTGGTTGCACAATCACTAGTGCCAGACTAATAGATAGATAAACATGCAAACGATGAGAGAAAATGGCAGTGCAGCTTTTTTTGCAAAGACATAACAAATGAAGAAGTTGTAGGCAGCTGAAGAATGCAAGCGTTGTGGAAGCTGTAAAAACACGTAACTCTGAGGAAACCAAGGGTCAACAGAAATACTTGTAGTAAAAAGACGGTAACGCTCACCATTCGACTGCGAAGTTGGCGTCATTGGAGCCGCAGTAAGAGAAGGAGGTACGCTGAGTGCAGCACCCATCAAAAGTGGGCTGAACAGCATTGGCGGCGGCCGCACTTGGCCAGCCTGTGCCATGACTGTCAGAAAATCGGGCCTCGGAAAAGGCACACGTGCCATAGCGATTGCCATTTGCTGCTGCCAAGGATTGAACTGCAAAAACGCGGGTTGCGGCATCCCATTTGCCGAAAGTACTGCAGCTGCTGTGGTTACGGTGGTTGACGAGGCTGATGATGAGATAGTAGTGCTCGTAACAAAACCGATGGATTCAGAATCGCCATCTTCAGACTTTTCGGCCGATGTTGAGGCCGACTCGGAGTCCTTTTTGGCGCTTGTGGCTGCACGACTCGACAGTGTTTCCGCGATCGACCATATTTTGGCTTTTCTTGGCGATTCAGCGTTAGACTCATTGTGTGGAGCATGCATCACCGCTTTCTCATTATCGTTTGACTCGCTCGACGTCACTGCAACGTTCGTACATTTCCAACTAGGAAGATATTTTGCGTGCACTATGCCATCATCACAGAACAAAGAACAATGAGCCTTAAGGGAGAGAAACCCCATTTACGAGAACATTAAAAAGCATCTCTAAATGTTGGGAAGTACCCGATAAGTGAACCATTAACAATAAACTTTAGCTCAGAAAATGAAAATAAAAAGAACAGCCCATCCGTGAAAGCATTTCCACTGAACAAATGGGTTCAATAAAAGCAGCTCAGCCTGTTCATGCATAGTGAAAGCTGGGTATGAAAAACCTTTAACAGGGACGAGAGAGTACCTTCTGCTTTCACCGGCGCACCGATATCGCTGACATTCGATGTGCTACTCGAAGGCCGATCACAAGGATCGCGCTCCGAGGCATCTATATCTGCCAAGTCATCGTCTTCCTCATCACCTGGTCGGTTTCTTGGTGACCACGTCATCTTGTTCTCTTTTTTGAGGCGTCGTCGAGCATTTGCGAACCAAGTCGACACCTGATGAATGGAACTGCACTTGCAATTATCAAAACAGCTGCTCAGTATCTAAGATATGTAAAAATATTCCACCCACAAGTCAAGAAATGCCTAACTCTGCTGACGCAATCAAAATTCCAGTGAGACCGTTCTCCGTAACAGCTCACAATAATGATTAAATTTACAGTGTATGTTGTGTGCCGATAGAAGCTCATTTCATTAAGTGAATTGGGGCAATAGCGACTCATTAGGGATTCGACAGCGGGTTACAAACAAAGACGAGATACGTTATGATTTCAGCATCCCAAAAGAAAAGGAATTACACCTGGGTTCCTATTTTCATTCAATTCTTCTGCACATGAGACGAAAAACGCCGACTAAAGTTACCCTTAGGGAGCGGCAAACAGAGCGCAACAAAAAAGCAATTAACACGCGAGTTATGTGCACGCCATGTCTTTATCGTCCATAAGTGACGCTCATAACTTTGAGGCTAGGGAAATAGTTTCTGTGATAAATTGCAAGATGGCCGTCAAGTGGTTTCCTATCAGAAAACATACCCAAGAATTGACAACCCATCACAAAGTGAGGCGTGATTCGCCGTATTCGAAAATCCCTCGCAGTCGGCGTATCCTTTTAATCATCGACAAAAAAGAAATGCCTTGCAATTCATCGTATATGTACTACACCGCCAAATCGAACGGCCATTAGCAGTCCCTATCATTATATAACAAAAACTGCAGAAACAAAAAAAAACATCTTCGGAGAAGTCGTAAAAAAACGCCAACATGTATACCTGCGTAAGAGTCATTTTTGTGAGCAGTGCGAGCATAATTTTTTCTGCTTTTGTCGGATAAGGATTCTTCCGGTGTTCATTTAGCCAAGATTTTAATGGTGCGGTTGTTTCACGCGTAGCATTCTTTCGCCGAGCGCCGTCCAAGCCACCGGCATACGGATGATAGCCGAGTGATGCGTCAAAGAAGAATCCTGGTACGGCGCCAGATGCCGCGCCCATCATCTCAGGTTTCATCTCCTATCAAAGAAAAAAAAAGATCATTTTCGGAGGAGAATTGTTTTCTTTGGTCGTGTAGACTTAACTGTGCCACATGTTCGTCGGAAAATATGGTGTGATGAGGGACAATATGGTAAAGCATCGAGAAAACAAGCTCGCCTGACTGTGAACAAATGCGGCATCGCGCATCATCAGTTGATGCGATCGTCGCTTTAACGCAAAATCAATTACTTGCCACTTTTTAGTGGGAGAACAATTCTTGTCTTTACAACGACTAACACATACAAATGACAAATTTTGTCCGGGCGCTACGAAACGGGTCGTGTTCATATTCAATTCAGCAGGAGATGCACAAAATTTGCAGGTCGTGTTCATATTCTCCTCTCATGCACTGTGCTCTTTTAGGATGAAGAAAAACGCACACATAAACGAACCGCCGGATGCAAGCCCGAGTACATCGCCGGAAAAGGTAGCGAGCCTTGTGTCATTGCAGCGCGGAACGCCGCAACTTCGGCGTTCATTGGATGCGGAAAGCCCGGAATGCCCGGTGTCAGAAGCGGGCCGCTTGCATTCAGAAAGCGGATAGCGTCGTTCGTGAGATCAGAATGGGAGGTAGGTGCAGAGCCCGAGGATTCGGCCTTCACGGGAGTTGATGGCTGTGAAGCAGCCAGTAACTGCAAGTACTCGCTAGATGCTAGCAGAAATATTTGTTTCAACATTTAACAGCCATCTTCTTCAAATCTACATCTTTAATCAAAATGTGTTGTTTCTGAGAGTAAGAACGAAAGAAAAGGGTATACTTAGCAATCGCACTTAGCATAGATTTTAAAAGAACTTAAATGAGGCGATCAGGACTGTGAACTATCGAAACTAACTGAAAAAGATTTGGTTAGCAAGACTGCCTCATAATTTGTTTCAGCGCGTTCATTTATTTTCCGAAGGCAAAGGCAGCAGGGTTAGGTCACGAAGATAAATGACAGGCTCGCGTTGCAAGTTTTGGCAGAATGAATTGTTGCAACAATTCAAAAAATCGAGTGCAATAGCAGTGCATTCGTCACGAACACGAATCGAATGCTCACACTGCAAACAGAACACTGAGGATTTGCCACGAATTTAGCGTGCCATCAAAGCGACGAGCTCATTAGTAACGAACCTGTGCGTTGAATGCGGCTGCCGGGTTAAACGCCATCATCGGTTAATTTGCGAGGAAGCGAACCTCCGCACGATCGCCTTCCTAAATAACGTTGATTTTCTCTGGAGACACACCTTGCAACAATGCATCATATCGCGTTAGCTTTCAACAACATCGTTTTAACAAGCACACTAGCATCTAGGTGCCGAGACAAAGTGCACAGACACTGAAATAAACACCAACTTCCTCTCATCGTAGTTCCAGTAGTCTTTCATCGTTGTAACAACATCAACAAACATGCTAAAGCCATTTTGTGCGTTGAACACATTTCAAAGCGCACACACGAGTCACTGGCCACCCGACAACACCACCACACTAGCCTGCCCAGCACTGCAGACGTGGGAACACGTTATCGATCGAGAAAAGCGTAATTTTCACAGGAAAATTATACGACTTCATTAACACCGAAGGAATATGTAAAAAAAATTCCTCCACTTCTATGAAAAAAAAACGAGCAATTTTTTCAAGACGCATCCGTCTGAGAATTTTTCCTATGGCATGATCTACAGAGACGGGTTCCAGCAAATAGAATCTATTAGTGCCCTTTTTTGTCGAGCATGCCAAGCCATCACAACCTTTTTAATATCGGACGGCAATAACCGAACGACATTTGCATATCGAATAAAAAAGCATATATTATCCTACAGAAACAGTACCTATGAGGGAATAAACTCATATTCTCATTTGCATTTTTTTAAAGCAGCTCATATGAATGAGGTATCGTTGCTTCTCTATATTCCCCTTGCCCAAATACTGCATAGAAAAAAAAAACAAAAAAAAAAACTAAAGCAAAGAGATTTGAGAAGAGAACACGAACACAAAAAACTGGTTCTTCAATGGTGAAATAACATAGAGTGGAGGGACAATTACGCATGTTTGTAAACTCACTATAAACAAGTGCAGAAAAAACTTTTATAACCATCTACTGCAAGGAAACATTTTCCTAGTGTGCGAGTTTATATGACAACAAATAACGCGCCGCATCCTTTCAACGCAAGTTAAAAGTAGCCGAATGCGCTGTTCAAAAGCGTCTAAACGACTGTCACAGCGCAAATAAAAATTAATGCGAACTGAGCTTTTATAAGAATCGGTTACGACCGACCTAATTTATCAAGTTTAAATAATCAGGCCTGAAGCAGCTGGCTCTGAGGATGACTGATCAACAAAAAGGTAATCAATCGGGATTTAATCCGCACTCATTTCGATGAACGAGTCTATTCAGCCCGTTGCGGCAAACATTACAAAGTCTTCATAATCTATTGTCTTTTCTTTCATGAACATGGCCGTTTACTTTGCCGTTTTTGAAACCGAAAAAAATGTTATACAAGGTGTCAATGCATTTTATGAGAATTGACAGCATTTCTAAAAACTTTTCTCAGTGCATACAGTCCGAAAAAAAAAACCGTCTGAGCATTTCGGTTTAAAATCGCTTGAATACCGTCGAAATGAACTAGACCTCACAATGTGGTTCAGAATTGTTAATTCTAATACCGCGGTGAATTCAGTGTTCTCTTACTTCAGTGGATGTAATTCCTCACGACTCACACCTTCCAGTTACTTTTACAAGTCTCAACCTTGAATCGAGTTAATAATTTCTTCCTGGTTTGTCAGAGTATGAAATAAATTTTCGAATAATGCCACTTCAGCATCCAGTGTTTTTTCTTTCACTATTCGTCTAAAGTAGAAAATTCTGAGCTTCTGTTCCACTGGTACCAGGTTTGGTTATCGTGATCGCGTGTTTTATTTCTTCTTTGTTCGGCTTTGTTTTGACCATCCGTGACTTTGCTTGTAAAGTAAACACCTTATAAATAACAACATAAGTTATCAGGTTGATGGTAAATTTCATATGGGCTAAACCTGAGTGACGGTGACTCAAAAAATGACACCCTCGAGGAAGTCGTAGCTGCGATGGCTAAACGGTGATGCTTATGGTAGAATTTTAGACTTTCACAAACTGCATTTTTGAGTTAGCCAGTCTCAAAGCATGCCCTTCTCAAAGTATGCTATAGGGCTCTAGTATCGAGCACAGTTTAGCAGCGACCTGACAATAGTAAGATATCGACGCATTACATCGGTCATAACCAATCCTCATAAGTGATCAATTAGCAATGCATCTAAATGACCCTATCGTCAAAATACAGATCAGAATTAACGTAATCACGAATGAAAGCTCTCCCTCTTTAATAATGTGGTGCTGCTGAGCAAGTGGCGACCACATTAGACTGCGATAGATAAGCAGTAAAATAATTAGTAAGAATCAGAATAAAGCAGTTCTGCTGATAGTGCGAATATGAAAGAAGATCATATGAACAAGTGGGCAGTGGGGACGGGCTGGGAGAGAGCGATCAGCAAATGGATTAGCGCGCCGATATACGAGAAAAGAGAGAAGAGAGCCGCGACCACAACCGATAGATGCACTGACAGCGAATTATCTTGTTACAAAACATCTAACACGAGAGAGGGCGCGCGCCGCACAGCGCCGCCTGCGACGCGTTGCGTGTCGGTTGGTCGGAAAGTGGGCGGAGTCGGCGCAAACTCTCCTAGGGAGCAACCACTCGCTTGTCCAACACGCCCTCATTGCTTGTTCTACACGCTGTTCTCGCCATCACGTGACTGTTTGCTCCGCCCTAAACGTTGATTGGGCTCCGCACTGAAGTTAGGGCGTGACCGGGCGAGTGTTTTGTACGGTAGCCGGATGGACTAGCCGGGCAAAGGACCTACGGAGGGGGAGTGAGTGAGGTGGAGCACTAATGGGTAGGAAATGCCTCCTCAAGCTAAGTATTGAATTGAGTCGCTCGTGCCCTCGAGGCGAGTAGTGCAACGTCGCCCCGATGAGAGAGAGAGGAGAGCGCCGTGCAGAGCAGCAAGGATTGTGCGTGCGTGCTCATAAATGATTTGAAGGGACATGTGTTCATTATGTTTCTGCAGATGTTTTCACATTGCATCGACGATCATTAAGTCGGTGATTGATATTGCTCGTTCAGTACTGCACACCAACTCGAATGCCACCTCCCGCCGGGCACTTCTGATTTGTTCGTTCTCTCGTTCACTGGTTAACACATTTGCCCCATCCACCACAAAAATTTGAAGATCGCGCACTCTAATTCACTCACGGTTTCAACAGTGCTAATAAATGAACAGTTGCAAAAAGGTAATTGCGGCTGGGTGCAGTAAGTTCGCTCGAACACGTCGCAATAAAGCTAACCACAATGGAGCTCCCATCAATGAGCATTTTATAGCCCATCTCCCAGAATCTAATCCTTTATGCGCCCCAGCTTCATAGGATCAAATTAGGACTAAAAATCACAACGAGTTTAATAGCGAAAAGTTGTGAATTCGATAGGCGGAGTAATGTTGAAACAAAATGTTAAAAAACATCGCACTCGTCTTTTGACGCCATCTCACTCCTCGTGACTGCTAAAGTACACTATTCGGAGCAATAATCCATCTAGATTTCTTTATGCGCTTCATCACTGACAATTATTACCGTGAAGTGTATATGAACAAAACAGAACTGTCCTTTAAAGTTGCCGCCAAGGCAACATTCCATTCACACTCGTATTTACCACTGGAGATGTGCGCTGAAATGGCCGTTTTAAAGTCAAAGCAAAATTTGTCTATATTTAGCTTGTTTAGCGCACAAGCACTGGCCTAAGTGACCACTACGTTAGCAAGAAACAAATATCGAAGCCTATAATTGCATATATTATCTGTGCTGTGTTTGTGCGTGCACATGCTTTTTCTGTCTTAGAACTCGCCTTATATCAAGCGGTGTTCGTTTGAATACGCCCAAATGCCGTCTCATTGAAACTGTGCATAAAGTAGGTATTTGTTTCATTTGTGCAGCTATGGCGGATCGCTTCTTAATGACGTGAAGTTCGGTCATCTAAAAAATGGTCTCGTTATCGCCACCCACTAGATTAATAAATCATTGCACATTTCGTCCCGAGGGACTTCTCTAAATGAGCGTTACGTGAGAAGCATACTTAGGGGATACAAAAAAGCAAAGTTTTCACATCTCACTAGCAGCAAGAGGCGGCTGTGCTTGTTGCGAATTTTTTTTCACACAAATTTCGCGTAACCCGCCTGGCACCATTGGAGTTGCTGCTGATGCGTTTGCAACGCTTGTCTTTGAACGGCGGATATGTTGCACTTATCCATGTGCGCATGCATTTAGTCTCGTGTGGAGACACTCATGGTGGACGTTAATTACTGCCAAAGTAATCAGTGGACAACGATGACCATAAGTAGCGCTCGAATGGCAAATATGTGGCAACTTCTATGGGCGATCAATGGGCGAAACGGACTAAGCAGCGAATTCTCTATGCAAACAAAGCGCTTATTGCTTCGCTCTCGGATCGCTTTGCTCAGCAGTTCACGTAAGAGCACTGTCCTCAACAACCAACTAGCTCCCTTCTCTGTTCCCCTGTTCTAGTTACCGTACTTAGATAGCACACTCTTTACCTCCTTTTGACCGCACTTTTTCTTGACTCCTCCATCCTCTTAGAGCTGTGCTTTTTTTTTTTTTTTTTTTTTTTTCAAAACAGCGCAATTGATAGTGCATTTATTTGAAAAAGGAAGGATTTATGTTTTTATGGACAATATTTGCGGCTTTTTCAAAGATTCAGCTCACTGAGTCTCTCCTCTTTCGGCAGTGAATGCCCTAGAGTACCGGTAAGGCTCTGAGACAGGAAGCGCTTTTCTAAATTGATATATTATATGCTGGTATAGGACCGCCATATGTTCGTTTTGTTGACAATTTCGCTCCCTATCATCCCAAAGCACTTTACGCGATGCGTACTGTTGTATGGCAAGTTGTTTTAAACTGTCTTATTTTGAGCTGAATGCGTATGTCTCACGGTTTGAGCTGTATCAGAAAAAAAAAAAAAACGGCTATTCGCGCGAGTAGCTCGCTTTTGAAAGTGCTTTAAAATTGGGATTGATCCAAAGATGAGACTTCGCCAGAATGTGCATATTCCATCCGCAACCAAAATTAGCTAGTTTCCTCAAAATTAGTAACTACCAAGCCAGGGTACCTCCTTCACCTTTCTCACTAAATTTACTTGCTTTTTCCGAAAAAAGTCACCTCAGCGACCCAATTTTTTGAACTATCGCACTTGTTGCGTTAAGAAATGACAAGTGTTTAAGGCTTGGGCTATTCTGGAGTAATTTCTAAGCAAAGTTGCATTCTTATGAGGTCGAATTTCTAGCCTAACTGATATTTGTTTTGCTCTGAGCAATACTACCTCTGAAATCAGAATGCTGATTAAAAAACGTAACATTTGTTGGTTACAAGGATATGCCATGTTGTCTGTTAGCTATACAGGAAAGCGATATTTCAACGCTGCTCTAGATTAGAGCGTCAGTAGAGGAACAAACAAAGTTTCTTTGGTGTTTCGCGCAAGAAATATGAAACAAGTGCGTTCTTAACCTGCTGAAGATACATCTCTCTCTCTCTCTCTCTCTCAAAAAAACTTTTAACTGCTATTTAACGGAGTGCAGATGATGAAGGTATAATTTGCTTGAGACAGCTCAAATAGATCAGATGAAAAAAATTGTGCATATACTTGCATAAATATGGAAACGTTTGAAAAATAACAAAAATCAAATAATAACACTTTCAAAACAAGAAAACTTACAGATTCTCGTCATCTTTACTGAAGAAAGAGCCTTTGAAATTCTCTGCCCATTTTGTTAAACCAGGAGCGTCTTATTTTCTTCGATAAGTAACATCGATAAAGGACTTTTTTTACTCCTAACTTCTATTTTACTTACTTAAAAGATACTATTTGACAACGATGAAAGCCAGCTTTGAAAGTTTTGCTACAGGGACACTCCCATTTAGCGATGCTTTTCATTTCTTTTTTTCTGCAGAATGCGCAGTAGTTTTCTCATTTGCCTCGAGTAGTTAAACTCAGTCTCATTGTCGAAGAAAAAACCGCAACGTCTTTCGTACTGCATATCGTCTTCCTCCATTAATTTTTTCTTCTATTTTTTCTGCATTAGCTTATGATTGAGTGCAGCCTCATAATAAACGCATTTTGGCGTCGGCAATAAAGTTTTGTTGGCTGACTTGCTTACATTTATTTCCTCTTCAATGTATAAAAGTGTAAATGTTGCAAAAGAAGAATCATCATATAGAAATTGATTTTTTGCCTATTATATTGATTTTATCACCCGTTTATGCATTTCATTTAACAGCAGGACGTTTGTTTCCTATTTATTTAGTGACTTTCATTTTGGCAAGCATCCAACTATTAGAAAAAGTTTTGCACCGAGATCAACTGAGGACGGTGAGAAGTATTTGGCGTGAATTAGCATCAAATGACGCGTTTTTTTTTTATTATTACAAACAATCTATTTTCGGTTCTGGCAATTGTCACCGTATTGATAGATTTTTTTCAGTATCTCGCACGAAAAGTGTTCCATTGCGTTTTCTTCATTTTCCTATATCAAGTTATTCCATGACGTGAGAAATTGCTCAGAATTTGCAAAAATACCATTCGAAGGTATTCAACTGCAATCATATGGAAACACGAACAAGGGAAATTTAACGATACAATAGATGAATAATGAGAAAATAGCAAAACTACTGAAAGCAATTTCTTCTGCCAATTCACTGATGGATAGGGTTTTCGTCTCCTCTACAAATATTCTCTCCTGACAGCCTAACCGCATTTAGAAATTTTTAAAGATTGGAATCGTTGATGCCAATTCTCTTCAGTTTTGCGTTACACTTCCGAAGAAACATAGATCCGATTGCATTCATATATATGAGTGAAGCAGAGGGTTTTTCTGAAAACATTTGTCGTGAAAACGAAAATAGATGACGATTTCGAAGCAGGCTCATGCTTGCATTATGCTCGGTCGCCTTTGTTTAATGAGATGTGCACATTTTCATTGAACTTGTGCCAACATGCATACTGACGGTTAAGTGTGCCAGGGACTGGCGTTTTGCTCTGAAATATCTCGTAAACGAGCAGAAAAATGATGTTTAGCTTTAACCGCAACACCCTCATAATAGCTTTAACCGCAACAAAAGTTTCTCACAGTGCGTAACTGCAGATTTCATATATTTGAAAATGCACACATTTTCAACTGATGACATACGTGATGTTATCAGATCTCTTCCTAACGTACTTTCTTCAAAAGAATTTTCTCCACTGCTGATTGTGTAACGATTCCTTTTCTCAAATGTGGACGATTCGATCTTAACGTTCCTTATTGAAGCAGTTTTCTTGCAGTTCCTACTGCCTTCATATCCATTTCATATTGCGCAATACAACATGGGATTATCAAACCTAATTATCCGCTTGCTTGGCTTCTGCTACGTCATATCACGCATATATATATATATATATATATATATATATATATATATATATATATATATATATATATATATATATATATATATATATATATATATATATATATATATATATATATATATATATATATATATATATATATATATATATGTTTATTTATTTGTCGCTGTTTTTATATGTACCATAGCCAACATGTTTTTATCTGCTTCATGACACTTCGCTATAGTTTGGGTGCACAGCTGTTTTGTTGTTATCACAAACTCATTACATCGACACACCCAAAAGTCCGCGTGAATTCGTATTTCCAAACTTATGCGTGGTTGTCAAATATTTGTTTTTGCTTTGTCATTAAAGACGATTGTGGAACTTGTTAACTGATCATAAAATCGGCAATAAAAATAAGTGCCCTTTTTAATAATGTATTCGGCTATTTTAGGCAGATTTATATGTTCATTCTCACAGCAATCATTTTTACCGAATGCTGAAACTAAAAAGTGCGTTGTGGAATTTCAAGGTGAAGAGAGTGAGCTGTAAAATGAATGGCGAACTACTTTACACAAAGTGTTACATGCAAAAAACATAGGGCTTTTAATAGGTGGTGCCTGTTGAGATGTATACACATATTCCTTAAAATTTTGGGTACAAAAGGTAGCAGTGGGTGGAAAGTATGGAATAACTGAGGGAGACGGAATACAATCACTCGCCTTCTTGAATGGCTTGCAATATACTGTGTTGTAGTTTAATGGACAAAAGCCTTTGCTCTTAGATTGGCAGATCAAAGTTTGAGTTCACAGCGTTCTTTGCATTCTTCACTTTTACCACTCTTCTCGTCTCATTTATCACGGTCTAGCTCAACGTCTTTCTAAATAATCATATCTCTATCTATTGCGGGTCTTCATTTCCAACTCTCATGTTGCATTTAAATGTTTTCTTAGTGGGATATTCAATATAACATGCTCTGTCGCTTCCACTACCGCATGAAACTTTTTGAATCGGAAATTTAGAAGATTGATTACAGATATATTTTCTTTTAGCAAATCCTGCATTGTTATGCAAACATTATGTATCATCTGTTTTCGACGATTATCTCCTTGCGGAAAGAAAACAAAAAAAGTTTCACAATGCGCATCTGAGTAGGTCGCGAACATGAGGGAAATGGTGCATGTCTTGCGATAGCGAAAGCAATTATGACGCGGTAAAACACTTGTGCATCCGATGCAGAGCAAACGAACATTTAAAAAGACATAAACCAACACCGCTGAAAGCAATTTGATATTCAGAATCGAATGCAATGCAGTGATCGACAAATTGACAAAAATGACAAACTTTCAATCACTTTGACTAAATGGAAAGTAATTGAGGCTTTTGGTAAAGGATTTGAAATTGTACGATGCTCGACTATCTCAGCTGCTCGTCGGAAGTCTCGAGGTTCTTTTCAAAGCTGTTTCGGCCAGTAAATTTAATAGACGTTCTTGGCGCATTGTCCGGCGTCATTGGTCAATATGGTCAAAAAGTGGTCTATTGAAGTAAGGTAGTCAAGGCAAGCGCTGGAATGGGTTTGATAAAATATTCCACGGCAAAGAAAATTGAAGCGCCTTTTCATTTCAGACCATTCCATTTTCTTGCGAAATGTATCCAGGACGAAAGCTCGAAAACCATAGGAATTCAGAGCTTCTGGGAATGGAATGGGAAATCTGGTGCGTGTCTAAGTTCTACTTAACCAAATTCGCTAGTACAACAAGCATATGCAAAAAGTTTGCCATCATGGTGGTTGTCTTGTAAAGCGAATATTCTGCTGCGCTTATGCCCATGGTGCCAATTCCTTCTGCGTAAGTATGCTTCTTGAAAACTTTAGCGATGATAGCGCTAGAAAGGCCCATTAAGGCACAAACTTCCTACTGACGAAATGGCAAAAATGCTGTGTAGACGCCAACATGAAACAGTGGCTTAAAAATAAAAAATCGTCCAATAAATATCCCACGAACTGGCATGGGTGCAATAAATAAAGAAATGGAAAACAAGATAGGTGAACGGGAGAAGGATACTTTGACAAACAATGAAACTGGAAAAGAGAAAAAGGTTAAAAGCAATACATTGTTTGACAAATAAAAAGTATACTCAGAAAGTGAGCAGAAGGATGGAAAAAAAAGATGAATTGGAAAGAACAAAAAATATTCACCCAAAAACGTTTTGACGGTAGTCGAAAATATCTTTTTTAAATTCGCAGATGTTTGGTTGGGTTTATTTCGAGCAAAGAGAGTTGCTGCTAGCCAGTAATTATTGTATTTTCAACATATTTTCAATTATGATAAGCGCGAATTTGAGCTCTTCTGTGGTGTTCTGTTGCGAGTGAACATTTTGTGATGTCCATCATTGATATCCGTCATTTATATAAGTTCTTGCTTCATTGCGTAGCAAACACTATGATAATCCGTAAAAATGACGAGCTAGAGTTAGTCTGCTAAGTCGATTAAGCTCTTTATTCTCTGCTGATGAGTCTCGATGAAAGTGCGCATCGTGATATTGTGTAGAACATCCGCAGCCTATAAATGCTTTTGTTTCCCTTTTATTGTCTGTTGATTTGCAAAGACCACCCACATCGTGTTCACCTATCCCATCCAGCTTGATTCCTTATTGCAAGTCAGCGCAGGGTTTTACGACCAATGAAGTTGCTATTGCAACTTCCGCTTGATTTATCCGCAGTTTTCATTCGCTTTTGCCCATTCAGTTTTCCAAATTTTGCTTCTTTAAATAAGTTTGCATACAACATCTAAGCACTTCAATACTTCTCGTAGTGGATCACTAAACGATATCAACGCTTAGCATAAGGTTACGCACCTTTGCTACACGATCGGCTTGCGCGCTTTTACAGTTTTCTTTTTCGTCTGAGTAAAGAGTTTCACCAACGAACCATCGCCCTATTTTCCCGCTCTTGAACGATCAGTCGCAGCTCATCACATCTCGTGCGTCGCTTCCGCTACTTGCAAATGCCCGACCCGATCAAATCACTTTTTGGCTCTTCCCAGTTTTTCAGCTGTAGCGTTCTCATTGTATCTGTTTGCTAGTTTGTGATTTTGTGTGTGCTGAGAGAGTTATTGCATCTCTATGTATGCTTCCTTTCGTTTATCTTTATGTTGCGACTTTCATGCAGTTCGCGGGGGACCCGCATATGAAACTGGTTAACATTTATTAAAACCTTTACAACTGCACGATAGAAGAAATGCTCCTATGACTCCTAACAAAGCACTCCACTATCAACAACGCACCCAGCCTGTCATCTCACAAATTGCTGTTAATCTTATTACACCTACATTCTTCCTACTCTTGTCTCGCCCACGCTTGAGGATGGAGGATTGAGGAAACAAAGACAGGAAGAGCCCCGAAGAAGTTATGATTGCAAGACTGAGAAAGAATTTAAATCCGTGCACTGTGCCACTTGATATGATATTCCGCGTCTACTAGTCAAGATTCATTCTACCTTCATGAGTATAATCAAATAAACTACTTTCTCTCTCCACAGATCTACAAAACCATGCGCTATTGTTGAATATGAGCGAATAGAAAATATGAGCGAAGGAATATGCCCATATCTTTATTAAGCAAAAGGCATAAAACTAACATAATATAATAATGATTTGGTCAAAACTGTGACGAAAAGATTTAAGCTATCTGGAGTGCCAAATGTGAATATCATATCTTTTGCGTAAAGTAAGTTAAGGCTGGGAACACCATTAGGTTTTCATCCATATCAGTCAAGAACACAGTGTGATCGGCTTTATGAAGATGCTTTTGTCGAGAGCATTTTGAAAGTAGAGATTGCCAAAACCCAAGACAAAAGAACGCAAAAAAAGGACATCGAAACAGAGCGAATGGAAATGTTTGCACTGGTAAGAGGCGGCTGCAGCAGCGAGTGGTTGTGTGATTGGGTTTTTTTATTTTTATCGAGATAGGCTCCTTACTGATGTATTTTGATAGTTTAGAAATAGCCCACTTGGAAATTACGCATGGACATGAGTACCTCTTAAATCGGCATTTTTCTTATATAAGGAGGCTGCAAGTTGATTGATGTAAATTAAAATCGTGGTATTCCAGAAGGAAATGCATCGTTTATAATGAGCAGCAAGAAAATACTCCTTGATGCTGATTATGCTCCTTATAGAGTATGTGGATGTGTTGTTTCTATTCCTATATTCTTTCTTTGACAAGGCTTACCCTCGTGTGGAGCAGAAAACATATGCAGTGACAACATGTTTGCTATAAATGTAAACAGTTTGCACAGGTTCCGCAAACGATGTATTCTGCTCGGCTTTATGTGCAAGATTTTCGCACCTATCACTAATTATAAGCTGCAATATGTTAGGATACCATTTTATGATGCACTCATAAAAGGCATCTATTCTATTGCAGATAATTCAGGGTTTAGTGGGACGGTAGAAGGAGTGACTTCTAGATGAAGGATTCTTTTTGCGGCATATGAAGGTGTGGCGTAGCTATGTGATGACGTGCATGTGGCACGCATTCGGCAAGAAGGAATGCGAGCTGCAGCGGAGAAGCAAAAGCGCTGTGCAGCGAGCTTCTTAGCTTAGAACGGCTCTCAGCACATCACTCAGCGAAAGGTGTCGAACATGTGTTCACACTATTCGGGATGATATTTCATCGTGCTGCCGCGGCAGTCTAAACTTTGACACGTCCCGCGTTTGCTTTGTTTTCGTTGTTCGTTTCATAGGACGTGCACTGGTAGTGCACGTGCATTTCAGCGGCAACACAGCGTTTTCACGTCGGAACGCAAAGCACGCGAGCCGCGATGACTGTTGATTTAGTGCTGCCTATCAGTCCACATCAGGTGCTGTGCATGTAAACGCTTTAGCAACCATGCACCGTCAAACATTCGCTATGAACATCGCGTTGTTCTCGACAAACCTTTACGCATTTCCGCAACGAACACTGCAGCATTTACGCAGCATGCTTAGAAAAATGCATATCCTGTGCCGACCAGCATAAAGTTGCTGCTGATTTCAAGTGATGCCCTTCATCAACTACTTCTATAGGAACAAGTTGTGCACAAGGAAAATGCTATCACCATATGAAGGGTTTTATGGAAATCATGCAAGAACAATTGTGCCAGCCACAAATATAAGCATAGTAAGCTTCTTGATTTCGTAGTATTTTATGTTGGTGGTAGTCTCGTTCTGAGCAATTTGGTTGACTCGATTTTGTAAAGCTTTATCTTTCTTCATGCAGAACAGCTGTTCGCCACTTTCTACGCGCCTCTCTTCTGCGCAATTTATTTGTTTTTTATGGAGCTGTGTTCATTAATAGGTGGTGTAGAAGAAAATTCTCTAAAAACTGCGAATTGCACTTCACTTTCGGCTAAGCACCATTTTCCACATATAGAATATGTGCACCTTTTAGACAACTCCACTCTATCGTTCCCTCGTTTTTATTCAGTCTCCATCAGTTTTGGTGAACCGGTGCGTAATTTACGCGTCATAGCGTCCACTCCAAACAGTACCTCTTCCCAAAAATTTTGTGCCTTCTTAGCCTTTAGTTTGGTTCGATGTCGTGCACCAGCTTCCTACGTTCTCTTAATAGCGGCAGCCGTTTGTAAATGCACTTGCTATGCGCTTTTGTTGTATGTGCTTTTGCAGAAATAATTGAAAACCGTCTGAATTATATTCCGTTCGGTTGTCTGTGGCCTTGTAGGAATGGGTTAAACTCGGCTCTCGTCTTAGTAGAGTTAAAGACATTTGCCCATGCGGACCAAGATTCAGTTGCTCTCTATATGGTAGTAGGCTAAATTTGGTTCTGATTGCAGTCGCAATTGCGTCGATTTAAGTACAAGTCCTTTAATTCTGTATCTTTGCAAAGACGACAGTACTAGGCAAATAACGACTGAGAATCGTCAAGAACTCGAAGCCTTCATGATTTGTGCGCGTGCCAACGCTGTTTTGCCTTTGACGCGTTTTGTCGTCTTTGATATCAGAATAATTCCCTTCATCTTCATAGACCTTGACTGTTGCATCCGTTCACTTGCCTAATATCAGAGATGTGGAAAATGAGGTTTTGGTGGGACTTGAAATATATATACAACTCCTTTTTGGCGTATAACGTTGTTGGCAGTAAACAAGGAAGCAGGCATTTCACATTGACAGCAGAAACCGACTCCAATATCACACCTTCCTCTCTCATGGCCTTCTGGTACTGCGCAGACAAGCCAACATATGTTAAGTTAACAAGTTAGTTAAGGATTTTGTTGGCTCTAACACTGGATACGGACGGCACGGGTGTGTGTTTTTTTGATTCTGCAACACCATAGTGGGCGTTAGAGAAATGTTCAATGGCGGTATGGCGGTTAGTCACTTCTGAAAAGAAAATCATCGTTAAGCGCTACGTGATGTAAACTCAGTTTGTTTACGCAGTATGTGGACAAGATTTCTTTGCAACGCTACAACCACTGTTAAAATCTAACGCGCATCGTTGTTGAAAGTTTTTAAAAGTGTCGATTCGCTGCTGACTGCACTTCTCCGGAACCTCATGTCCTGCTCAGGAGGATTTTTTTTTGATTGATCTACTAACGTTCACATCAGTCATCATACTCCAAGCGAAACCGAATGAATAAGAAACTCCTAATTTTCACAAGAAATAGAGAAAAATTTCGATAACAGGTAAAATGTTGGAGCAGCAAATTGATAAGTTCCTTCCAATCGCATAAATGCATCATGCACATAAAAACCGCATATCGACGCGCAGCAGGTGTTTTCTACACATCTATACCACAAATTTCTCCTTAGAAAAGGCCAATAGAATACTCAAGTGTTTTTCCCATATGAAAACTTCCATTGTTGTATAAACCAAGTCGTTTTTTCGAGTGCTTTTAAAATGTTGTGCGCACTTTGAGAGAGATATGAGGTGTTGCCAACAATGTCAACTTTACTGGGTCTTAGCCCACCACTGGACGATAATAGAAATCTTTGGTCAGGGATCGCTGCTCATAAATGGATTTTGCATCAGCCTGTTCCTAACGTGTTCTGTGTCGTCACTTGTCAAACAAGGCGACCTGCCGTAATGAATTACGGTAAAAAGATGCTACGGGACGTCTCACCTGTATTGCGTTTCTGCTCATTTTATCACCTTGTTTATCTCATAGAATACAGCTAAATAATCGCGATTTTCACCAGGAACGGAGACGAGACCGACTTGAGCTTAATTTCACATTGTCATAGACCAAACCCGGATCCAGTTTAGCCGCAGAAGAAACTGAGACTGGATTTAATACAGACCCATCGTCCTATAGTTTAGTGGCTTCTGATTTAAAAAGCATTCGGAAGCCCAACTTTCTAAAACGACGTCGCACATCTCTTCCCTCTTCTGACAAAATCCCCACCTAAAATTTTAAGCTCTCTCTTCTCGCTACGCTAAATAATCTGAACATCGGTCGTTTTCTTTCCTTCTCCGTTATGGCCGGAACGGATGAGTATTCCTAAACCAACAAATATTTTTGCGTTCGAGAGTTATGATATGCAAAGTCCATTACAGAGGTATTTTTTGGTACGTACAGTGGACGTAACGTCTCATCCGGTTAAAGTATTGAATCTCTGGACATGTATCTAGTGTGCTCGACTGCCAGCATATGCACTTTTTTCATATCATCTCATGCAGTTTGATAGTCTTATCCCATTTTTACAAACACTGATACAACAAAAGGAGAATTCAGATCGCTGAGCGCGCTGAATTCAAATGCCTCAGTCCGACATGTTGAACAGTTCGCATAATAAATATTGCATTCCTTACTTCTAATTTTCGTTTCGATTTCTTCCGATTTTCCACATTATATGTGCACCGTAAGCATGTAGAAAGTACGTTTCATGCAGAATCTTTAAAACCTTCTATAAGTTTTCATCAACTCCGCTTCCCATGCATTCAAAAATTACTCGCTGTTGAAGCAATGACAGAACGCAAACAGATGGCAGATGCCGATGGTCTCAAGGCGTCTATCTTCAAAGCGATTAAAAATGTACAGGTTAGTGCTGCGAGAATAGTTCCTCCATTATATAAGGGAAAAGCTACAGTCTTCGCTAGATGAATCCGAATAAGCTTCCAAAAATGTGGCTTCTTAAGTTTTCTGCATCCCTTAGCAAAATGGGAAACGTTCGCCGTTCGCCGCATCTAGCAGGGAAATTCGAGCATTATTGCACCGTGGTGTAACACTAAAGCACTGCCGCATATTAATGGCGATGATGCCTAATAACGGTCCATTTCCCGTCTTCAGTGTAGTCTTCCTAACTAAAAGGTACTTAGTAGCTTTGGGAGTTATATAGGTGAACTAAGAAAGAAGGGGCGCTGGCACTGTCGCATTTGGGGAGAGGAGAGAGGAGTAGGCGGCCGGCCAGCACGACCAAATGGAGGTACCTAACAGAAAAGATATTTTCATTTAATTTTTCTTACTGGAGCCAGTTGACTCTCGAGGAAGTCATTTACCAATGAGCAGTTCATTTCAAATAAGGTGCAAAGTTTTCAACCGGGAGCCTGTCTGGATCAACAAAAAATTCTGACGTACTCGTTTATTGATAGCGTTGTAGCATGCATCTGTAATATAGTCAAACTATCATCGGCACAACTTCTAACAAAATATTTTTTCTGCGGTTCAATTTTTTGCTCCGTATTAGAACACTAAGTTGGGCATTTACGCAGCTTTTATTGAAAAGGTTTTTTCAAAAATCTCCAAGTCCAAGTTTTGAATGACATATTTTCTCATTTCTGCTATGTCTAATTTATATTATGTACAAGCTGTAACTAAACAGCATCTTATTTCTTTCGGAAATGAAGTGCTGTTTTGGGCATTCTATGAACATTACATATGAGGGTTAATAATTATTCATATGATTTTATCAGTGAAAGTTATGAAACAAGAATTTTTGACTGTGATTTGCTGCATTTCTCGCCATCAACTTTTATCCGCAGAAAGTTTCATACGCATTGTTGTTTGTGCTAACTGGACAACAAAGAGGATGATGTGAGTAGTGGGAAATTTCCCGAAATCGACAACCGAGACCGCATTTCCGATGTTGGTGTCATTTGGAAACGTTTCCCGCTCGAAAAAAAACACTCTTCAGTTCTGTCTAAAAAATGGATTTTTTAATGGATCTGAAACGCGGATTCTCATTTCTGGTTGTGTATAGGATAGACGTTTGCAATTCAGTTGACACTACATGGAAATGAAAAGCGACCACGCGCAGGTGCTTCATGGACGGCAACGCATTTGTCTACAGGGATCGCATCGAACACTATGGAAGCGATGCCAACGTCGGATGCGCTTTGTGAGGATAACTCCTCTATAAGCCATCGCTTGCATGCCGGCAACAACGCAACGCATCAACCCAAACAACGGGGCCAATTGTCTAGCGCTGCAGCAGCTCGGAACGCTAAGTCCGAACAAGGACATCAAGTTGGTTGAGTCTTTAAAAGTGAACATTTTTCACTCTTCATGCGTTTTTGTCACGATGGTGGAAGCAAAAGTTTTCACACTCTAATAAGCTAAACATTCGTCGTATATTTCAGCACGTCTGATCGCTGTTATGCACCTAACGCGCATTTTGCTTTAAGTGAAAATCTATGCGTATATATTTAAATGGGTATCCTTATCTTGGATATTTTATATGCGCATATTCGTACACAAATCGATATCGTGAAAGACGCTAAGCGAGTGGAACGTGACATGATGGCAGCATAAGGTCGCGAACAAACAAGCCCGAAGGTTTTTCATTAAACGCATCAAAACATAGGACGCCTTGCACGATGTAAGCATCTCGCCTTATGATACGAATGCGCCATTCGTAATAGATACCATGGCTTACGCTTCACTTGGATTGATATTACACTTGGATATAAGATGAATAGTTAGATTCCTGAACTTTTACATGGGGTCTATGACTGTAAAAAAACTCGAACTCTCTTGCAAAATTTCTAGCAAACATGAAATGGGATGCAATTCTATCGAGATTTTACGAAAACATATGGACGAGAGGGAAGGGAAGGAAAAGAATGAAATTAAGACATTGCAAATATCTAAACGAAAAGAAAGGGCGTGCAATCGATAGCAGAATAGAAGATGAATTTATGACCAATTACGATTCTAGTCCACTCACAAACTGTAATGTATAGTAAGAAAATACAAGTTGCTATAGAGTCACCTCGAAATCACATCACGTGATGCGATCCTAAAATGGATGGACGTGTGCGTTTTGCGTTTGCGAGTATTTTTTAAAGGTGCTCATTTACGATAAGTTTGATATAAGTTGCAGCCATTTTTCTATGATTTATTTCACTCTTAATACTCATCAAATTTAGTACCACCCTCTACTTCTGCGAAATTCTTTGTTTGTTGCTATGCAGTTCACTACATTGTTGGAAGCTTTACTGTCGAGAGCATCAGAATATGCAAATAATTCGCTCATCTATGTCGCGCTCAATAACTTCTGCAATCGGGCCTCTCCTGCAAACCTACAAGCTTGCGTTATGAACGCTGTGCTTATCGCAAAGCAATACTTGTAAAATTGTTCAACACAATAAATAAAAAAATTGTGATAGGGACGATAATGTAATGATTAACCAATTGTGTTTTTGTATGCTCGCTTTGAGTGTTTGTATGCTCACTTTAAATTTGGAGGATAGGCGGAAATTCTTGACGAGGAGAGATGCACTGAAGATTGGATCATAAATTTCTACTGAATTCTAAAAATATGACTTTTTAGAGGCTGCGGAAAAAGTCATGAACATTGCAACTTATCAAACTGCTAACAATTAAGAAACTAGTTGAAATTCATTTCAAGCGCCTCAAAAAACGTAGAACTGTTTAAGTCGCATTATCGCACTTATGAGGAAGCTGTCACTATTGCAAAGTTGATGCATCATACAGAAATCAGATTTCACTTCATTGCTTCCTAGGCTACCTGTAGAAAAATTCCCGCTCTGAGGTTCATCTTCTATGTTTCGGTATGCCCATACATAACCGACAAACAACAAGAACTTGATAACATAAACTTACTTCGATAAAAGGTAATGCGCGACGCTAAACACGACGCAGCAATACGGTGAAAGCGGATTTAACAGCAGACATTTTCGAGACAAGAGACTACGGTGACGAGGGGAGCACTTAACTGCAAAACAGCGCTACACTTCTCAAATATGTCTCGACAAGAGGGAGTGTCGCTCTGGCTCTCTGGCAAATACTCGCGGCACACTATGAACCTCTGCTCTGCACCTCTATCCCTCTTCCCCTCACGTTGTTCGCGTCAGTGCGCACATTTCAGTCGATGTTTTTAGGAGCTGCATTTTGCAAAAATTGGTACTAGAATTTGTTCGTGTTCACGCTGTTTTTGAAATGCAAATGACATGCGATCAGTGAGCTGCATTGTTCACTGCAGGGGAGCGGCTAGCTTTGATATTTGTGACGCTCTGTGCACCTTTTCTTTCTCGCATCGGAAGATGTACGTACCCACTTCTCCTCCACCTTCCTGCGAATTTTGTTTCGTTCCTCATTATCAAAACGGCTTCTGTATGGGTAACTCAAATGGCTTGTTGCAGACAGTGCTTATGATCGGCCTATGTGGATGCCTTCGGATTTCGGAGCTAGTGGAAATGCATATGGTGCATATCACTTTAGCACCTGCCTAATTTCTAGCGGCCGCACTGTTAACAAGGTGGCATTCTGGGAAGAAGCTTAGGAAATGATCAGATAGCGCCACTCTATGTGTTTTCATTTTTGTCTGTATAGTAGTGGTGGGCGGCCTCCTCAGGTGGATGTAGAAGGAGACTTTGTTGATGACTGTAGTCACGTTGATGTTTTCTCGTTTTTAGCACTTGTCACTTGCTCATTCTTGCTCAGCTTTTATTTAGCAGTCGTAAATTTACGCTCTATTGCAATGAGGTGGCCTTGGTGTGGGATCAGTTTGCGGCTTTTTTATTTGGTAAAGTGAACACATTGCAGATTGTAAGGTCCTATAAAGATAATAAGCTAGTCTTTAATTAGCCATCTGCATATGAGTTTCGTCCTTCGCTTATTTTATGGTTACGACAACATTGTGATGGGCACCAATATTGACAACGTTGCAACTGTTCCGTGATCGTGTCACAGAAGAACTAAACGCAGAAATTTGCTTCTTCGATGGGCACGACTAGCTGGATATCTACTTTCCACGGTCTATACATGTGCAGCCCATTTCTCACCGAATTCGTTTTTTTTCATTAAAAATGCACTGTAACCCATAAACGGGAATCCTGCCTTGAACTGTGTCGTATTGCTAATGACTGTTTTTCCACTTCGAAGCGCCTAAGTTGGTCTCAATTTGGTTCGATACATGACAGCCGATTGAATTGCCTCCCTTTACGGCAACTTTAGAAGCACCACGATACACAGAGGTCGTCAAATGCCTTTATTCTACGTAACACAAGCACGACTGTGCCCAAAAGGGCGACGAAGTTTGCTGGTTGCTGAAAATGCACGAATGGAAAATTCCGGTTCGATACACGACAGCCGATTGAATCGTATTCGGCTTATTCTTTCATATGACCTTTCGGAAAGTACTCGGACAGTTGGACTTTACGGGGGCGGTAGCATGGATTTGCATCACAAAGTAGTCGCATCGTGGTGCAAACATTAGAGCGACACGCCGTATGGGATTGGGCCTTGAAGTTGCACTTACGTATAATGGTTGTTCTCACGCAGAGAGCGATAGATAAAAGCTGTTAGGTGGCTTGCGGCATGTAATGTGAATTAGCGTAATGGGGCTAATTCAGAGGAACTTCGAGGTAGCAGCTCATTGAAAGGTGAGCAATGTGCGAAAGAAATAATCCTCTTGCAGCAGTGATCCATTCATTCGGGCATTGTCACGATCGCACCGCATAAGGCAGTGGGGAGATGGCCTCACTAATGATGCAACGATTTCTACCGCAAGTTTCTTCTCACCGCATCACGAGGGCGACGCTGCAGTACGTTCAGGATTTCTGTTGGCTTGCAGTTGAGGAAGCTGCCGCTGCACCGATGCTTGCCGACTTCTTAGAACTAATTCATTTGGAAACAAGAGGAAGAGCATTTAAATGTTGAGCTTGCTTCCTGAATAGTCTGCAAGAATAATGCTGCTGAAGTGCATATTCGACGAGCAGTTTGTGGCAAGTTGGCACGTGTTATAAACCGACGAAAAAAATCTGCTATAATGGAATAGTAGTGTCATATATGAACCAAAATCGCTAGAAAGCGGCATAAAGTATGCTTACAAATTGGCTACCATACGTAGCGCATTATTGGCCACTATAGCATTCGCAAGATTTTGTTGAACTGCATATATTTCTTTTTTCTTATTGAGAAAGTCTTTAAAAGCTACTGGCGTTTATTTGGTTGTGTTCCTAAAAGCTACATATCGTTGACTTCATTTTTCATGCCGTACGGTTTTCAGGTTCAGCGAGCAAATCAAAATGAATGTGAACAAAAAGTTCCCTGTGCATTTATTGACGCGTGTATAAGTGGGAATACCGAGAGTGTGCGTACACTTATTAAGAAAACGGTGAACTTGCAACTGTGCTTTCTATATGTATAAGCTTTTGTTTTATATAGCATGTGTTTTTTGCCGCTCACGAGGACTTATTTGTGCACAGTTAAGCTTTAAAAAATATTTGGAGCATTTGTGAGTGCAGTTTGCATATAGTGGACGGAACTACGGAATGTGCAACTCGTATAGAGCTCTCTGGCGCGTTTTTTATGTCGATCTCCGGTGTCTTCGCGAAGAGGGTTTTTTTGATCTGTCTTAAGTTCTTCCGTCACACTTCACTGTTTGGGATTGTACTGGAAGATGACTGCTGTCCTGCTACTTCCGGTAGTGGAAATTTTCAAGTCTCAAGAATTAGACAAAATGTTCTCGTGCTACGGATTTCTAATGTGGTAAGCTGAGGCATTTCAGTGTTGCTGTTCGAGCTGTCGAAAATTCGAATGAGTTCTTTTTTTTTTTTTTCAGCCTAGCTTAGTTTCCTATGCACCTATGCTGTGTCATCGGTACAGCGGGCTGCACTATGCAGCCAAGGGAGGGCATCACAATGTGGTACGTGTGCTACTCGATAATGGAGCCGACGTCAATCTTCGAACGGTTGGTTCTAAACTGCACATCAAGCAGTTGTTCGTTACTGAATTTTTATTTGTTTATTTGCTCCATTTGCATTCCGCCAAGATTTTGACGGTTGCTTTCTAGCATGACAAATTGCTTTGGCATTCTTGCTACGAATTCCCACATATTTTACGAAATGAAAGCAGGCAGTCTGGTTCGGGACCGCATTTAGCTGGATATGAGAGTGCTTGTGCACATTTTTGAACGTAATCCTTTCTCACTTACATTGTTTATCAACTGCGAGGACGAGCTGGCCCGCTAGAAGTTATCCTTACGAAATAAGCCTAGCGGCATATACATCGTTTATCGTTTTTAGGCAACCGACTGGCGGAGAGTTCACAGTCAAGTGTTTTCGGTTTTTTTTTGTTTTTTAATGACGGAAAATGCGCACGTTTTAAGATGATGACAGTACGGATCTAAAGGCGGATTGCAGCCGCGAAAACCAGCCATTTCGAAAAAGTTCATAACGGCTGAAGCAGGATCCCGAAATGAGACATCTCCAACTCTGATTTTTGCGTTGATAGCACATCAAATCTACATCGGTAATTCGGTGCAATCGTCTCATTTCATGACGCAACCTCTAGCTCGTCGTAATAGTTACTCTCGAAAATGTGATGTGTTGGGGTGTTTCAACGACGCACGAAGTGCTGCAGTGTGCTGCGTGCATGTGAAACATTACTTCTTGCCGCGAGTCTGTTTGCGATTATGCTTTTTGGGGTGCAGTGAGCGTTGATATTATCTTGTTGAGTGATTTGTTGTTTTCAGGCGGTAAGTGCTTTATACAATTGTTGGAGCTCTCCCGTCTTATTGCCACTTCTCGTCGCGATGTTAGTGCTCGTTTATATTGTTGCTTACTTCAGAGCGGCTACACGGCGCTTCATCTGGCCGCAATTTGCAAGCAAGCGAAAGTGATTGAAGTTCTGCTGAAAGAATATCGTTGGTTTTTTGTCTTTTACTCCGACTCTCTGCGCTAATTTATGTGCTCTTCAATGAAACTTTTTTGTCCATCTTTGAAAGCAATCAGTTCAAATGTTTTCACGACGAAGAGGATGTGCCACCCAAACAACCATTTTACACAAGCCCTACGATCGTCTCGTCATTATTTGACTATATGATTCTCTTGTGTATCTCGTTCGCTCTTTGAAGTGATTTTTTTGAGGAAATGAAGTTATTGTTGAGGAACATATACTACTGACTGAAACCTTTGAATATTTAACAATAGTGTGCCTTTTATGAGAGTCTCTAGCAATCAAGTTGTTTAAGAAGTCGTTTAGTCGGTCGTTATGTCTTTTCTCAAAGTACTGAAGGGCTTGTTAATGCAGGTGCGAACTGTAACATTGTGGATTTATCGGGACACACGTTCGACTATTACGCAGGCTCGTTAATGTTCGGTTAGTTTTATTGTTGTAGAGGAAGTTGGATTTGAAACTTTTTTTTTACTAAACTCGCAACTAGCTGTTGTATGGAGTGATCGGAAGTTTATGAGGGAACGAGAAGCTGAATGTTGCCAGTTTCAAATGATAAAACAGCTGCGTTTTTTGAGCCGTTGCGAAGCGAAGAGAAAAAATTAAAGTGGGCGATGGCTTTGCTCAGTGGCTCGCTTCGAAAAACACCAGCCTCTGTGTTGGATTTTGTAGTTTCGAATTGCGATCCAGGTCACATTTCCCATCATGAAGTAGTAGGATTGAATGAAGCGGCCCATAGGTTTGGTGAAAAGCTGACTGCTTAGCTGTTGCGATATGTGAACGCCTCTATGGAATCGGGTTAGCAGCTATTTTACGAGTCGCGATTAGCACTTTCGTGTGCCCTGTGCCCATCAATACGTCTGCACAAATGGTGAATTGTTTGTTGTGTACGCATACGGCGTGCGTCTCCATCTCAGCATGTGCGTTCACAGGCTGCTATTTGAGCGTAGATACGAGTCTAATGCTAACTCAGGGCCACACTTAACGATTCATCCGCTTCTCAAACATCACGTTGTTTTCTTTCGCTTATCGAGTGAAACTATCACCACAGCTGTCCCCAAATTTCTCGATGCATTATTTATGATGGCTTTTCCTCACGTGCTCGCTTTTTTTAAAGCCCTCGAAGCATTCTTTGCGAGAGAGAAAGCGATTCTCTTTTTTGCTAAACAGCAACGCCGGATTCCGCTGAAAATCTGCTAGCCCGGTTTGTTGCCTTTGTCACAATTTCCTAATATCATCCTTGTCCTTTCCCTCTTCCCGCAAAAATTCTGAGGGTTTTTTGGACGTCGCGTTTATTTCCTAGCCACGTACAAATTCCAGTTGGATTAGATTTGTCATCGCATAAAAGTGCAGTCAACTTCGCATCCTCAATTCTTCTTCACTCAGCTTTATAATTAAAAATGGAAATCACGTTCATTTACCATAAAATAATCACACATGATGCAGAAAAGAAGAACGGCGGGAGGGGGAATAGGAGGATGCAAAGTATTCAGATATTTGCATGCACACAAGATTTGCCGAAAAGCAATTGCAGACGTGTGGAAGACGAAGAAAGGCGATGATGCTGAGGGGTTGTACTTGCAACTACGACATAGGACGTCAATAGCTGTCGATGAAAGCCGTACAGACACACAAACAAACGAGAAGGGACCGAAACTTCACTGTCAGAATAACTGTGTCAGCTCCACAGGGGACGTTACTCAGTCTGGCACGGTGGCACCTTGCGCATCGAATTCAACTGATCACTAACGGATTGACGAAGTGGTCCAGATTGGATCGACAGGCCGACTATGAGGCTTTCTTCCAATAATTCTTGCCTCCTTGAGGCATTCGAAGATCTTCTTTCTTAAATTTTCACTCCTTTCACTTTGCGTTGTTCATAAGTTTCTGTGCGCTGCCATTTCAGCGAGTACGTTGTCTTTGAAACGTTCTGCTTAATCGTTTCGCATCTGGAGGAATTCCTTCTCTTTCCTCAGGTACAAAATTAGAAAGTGTTCTTAGTTCAGCAATACTCCGTACATGATTGTTTCTGCAAGTTTCAGACGATAGGTGTGGAAAGCTTTATGCAGAAGCAAAAAGAAGCTGCGAGGTATTTAATGGCTATGATTCAAACATGTTTTATCTTCCATTTATTGTGTTTTCTTCTATCATCTTTTGATGTATGCTTGCACCTAGTCAGTTTGTTCTAGACTGTTGATGAGCTTAAGGATCTATTGTAGACCTACTGTCTTCCTGGAGCATGAATGACTTGGAACTTTAAGCTTTGAGGTATATTTGGCCGTTGTTGTGCTGTTCGCTGAGGAGACTTAGTTTTCCTGGCTATAGGCATGAGGGCGAAGTTGCCTCATGCAGAAGCGCGTCGTTGTGGGTGACGTTCGCGCTGACCCGTGAAACGTTTGTCGCGGCATCGTGTTATGGTCTTCACTTTGTGATGGGGAAGTCGAGTTTTTTAGTTTACGCATGTTGGCAATGAAGGCGATTAACTGACGCGTCAAACACACCGATCATCTCTAGCTGTCGGCGGCGTCCACTTGCCTCAACGGACACACGACCGCGCTTGTATACGCTTCATTACCGTTCCCTAATTAAGCGGCGGCGAACTGCTTTGAACTTGCTGTCGGCACTGTTTTCCATCGATTTGCGTTCTTCACCTGTTTGTCAGATCTTCTTTTGGCTCGTTGTTTTATACGCGCTCAACATTGGCTATCCACCCCTCTCTGATTCGTTTTCCCCCTACAGTGGTCGCTAATTTCCTTCTGCTTCGATTGGCTGGCGACCTCACGCACCTTGCTTTGAACATCGTTTTTATCTATGCAGGGGCGTTCGCTTATTCGCGACGAGTCACAGCTTTATTATGTGACAAATGAGTTCAAAATAATCTGTAGACGAGAACTGGTGAGAGGCGTCTTAGGAGAGCCATCCGAAATTGGATGCGTGTGCTTGCATAAATATTGTGTGCTGTTCCGCTTGATCGATAGCTTCCCACTTGATAGGTTTAATTAGTTCATCGAGTAGTCTGTTTATAAAAAGCCTTCTTATATATCACTGTTTTCAAAATGCTTCTTCCGAAGCATTGAAAGAGTGTTGTGCAGGAGTATCTCCGCACGCTGCTGTTATTTCCACGTCGTTTACACGGAGCAAGGCATATTGCAGAAGCAACTATGTGAAAGCAATCGTTTTGCAGATGGATGATAACGATATAGACGAGGCTTTTGACTAACAGATTACCTCACTTATATTTTGACATGGAAAGGTAGAAGGAGGCCATCGTCATCTCTTACGTATTGAAAGTATCTTCATCAGAGTGCTCTTTTTTTTCTTTCATTTTACAAGTGTGATTCATTTCCATTTAAGTAGAGTTTTTGCTTCCTATCGATGTACCTACCACTTATAGGATATTCTCTCTGTCGACACGCGTATCATCGTTGCTGCTTCCTCCCTATGGTCAGTTCTTCTTTAGCATGACCGTTGATTGTTTTTTTATCGTTTCCACGCATGTTTTTCTTGTACAATAAAACCGGCGCTGTTGAGAATTCCATTTCGGCGTTTTCGCGGGGAGTTGCATGTTTATCAGTTCGCTTTTGTTTGCTGTTCGTGTTCCTTTGCAAGTTTGAAACAATACACCGAGCAGATTAATAAAAATGCTACTTAAGGGTTGAGGACTGTTCGCGTTTATTTCTTGCTTGGCAGCAATTGGTCGCTCTTATGTATCCGTCCTTTGAACAGGTTTTTTATTGCGTAAGGCAACCTAGTGCACTGGTTGCACGTAGCAGCTCTTGCACGGTCGATGATTATGAGAAGCTGCGTGCTTTGTGGAGAGAAACAAGACAAGAGGTGCTACCTTTATAAGTTGCAGCTTCCAGATGGAAGCATTATGTAACATTGGAAATTACTGAAGCTGAGAAAGGGAAGGATAACGGCTGAAGTAGTCTCCTGACTGCTGGCATTCGATAACGGAAATGCCCAACCTATCTTTTGGGGAGGCTCAATTCTTGAAAATTGCAGTTATGAATGGCAGCAGCAAGTTGCAACGGATTAGCGAATTAAAGCTGAATCAACATGCGACGGCTATCGAGTGAGCGATTCGGTGGAGATGATGATTGCTTAGTGTGGAACGCAAATAAAAGATGTGTTGTGCTCGGAAGCGCTCTCAAATTACCCGTCAGATTATCGTTGCACGCCGCCTTTCCATACCGTTTCGCTTTAATTACCTCCTTAAAAGCCGATTTGCATAAAGCTCATTTAGTTATGCAGGAAGTCGCGTTGTTCATCTCTTATCTTAAATCGACCGTCGTCAGACACGTTTTGCTTATAGCCGAGCAACAGCTTATAGTGGTGGCGTTAGATCCGAATAACGATAAGCCGTAGCCATCTAGCCGCTTTCTGCAGCTGACGCCATGGAGTACGTTTGCGGCCGTTTCTACGCGGAATGTCATCGCGATGAAAGGGAGTGCGAGGAACAGCACAATTTTCAAAACAGATGAAGCTTGGCGTTTAAGAACGAGACGCATTTTTGCGGTTAACATTCATGTCTTCTTTAGGGGTTTGATTTAGAAATGTTTTGCTCTTTTAGAAAACGTGTCGAGACCTCGAAACAACTAAGTCAAAAATGCATAGAACTGTTGGGCAAGACGTTAGCACACGTTAGGAAAATATTCCGCTTACTAAAAGCAGTTGCAGGACCACTATATTGATTGAATTCGTCGACGACAAAGACTCTATTTTTGTATCGTCAAACGCCATAAATCGAAAGGTAGCGATCGTAATCGACAACGTTCACCTAAGGTGATTGTTTGGCAGTCTGTTAGCCAACATAAGCAATAATCGCATTAATGCTACATCGCTGCTTATACTATATGAAAAACAGGGAGTATATATATAGTATATATATATATATATACTCCCATCGTAAATTATCTTCTTTGAACAACTAAGGTGCTCTCAATACACTGTTAGGATTTTCTCCACCGGGACGTTGTAAAGGGATCTACAGGTGCAGGAGTGCGATTTATTTCTCATCGGAAAGATCAGCAAGCAAAATTCGAATTGGCAAGGTGGACACAGTTTAAGACTCAGTGAAAGCAGTTTCATTAATTAGTTACTAAATCACTTGTTATTCTAGAAGGCGGCGTGACCGAAAGCGAAACGTAGAAGGTGGAAATGCGGTAATCCTTACTTACCAAAACTTCCAAGGAAGGCGGAACATGTTCGAGATGTAAGTGACCAACGTAACGTAGGTATGACACGTTATAGTCATTAAGTCGCATGGACTGCAAAAACCCGCGCAAAAGCCGATAGCTGAGATCTGTTCATCCAGCTTGCGTTTCCATATGCCTTCAACATCATCTTGTTTTTTTGCATGGGAATACGCAAAAGAGAAACATTCCAACAAAGAACGCATCCATGACCGGGATGTGCGTGCATTGATAAATGCATCCCCATGATTCGTAATGCATGCGCTTTTAAATATCGCAGGGCCTGCGTTTGTTTCCAAGTGCAGGCGCATGTAGTAAGTTAGAGCAATTCTACTGCCCTCTTGAAAAAGTTTTCTGCTGCCTTTCCTATCATCCACTGCCTGGTTGTATTTCATTGTTTCTTCACAAATGGTATTTGCATAGGGCGAAAGTAGCTTTGCTAGAGACAACTTCGCAACCTCCAATAAATTGTAGCAAACTATTAATCAACTTCAATTTCAAGTCCTTTTTCAAGTTATTTTTGCAAATTATGCGCCATATCGTTCCACAGTTTTCTGTGCTTGACGACATTGCAAAATGACATTTTTGCGCACATTTAATCACTGATTCCTTTTTTGGTTAATGCACTGGGAAGTTCTGAGGAAGGAATGTTAGGATCCACTTTTTTTCGCATTCTACATGCTTATTTTAAGGTGATATGCTCATGTATCCTGAATGTATAGAGGTGAAGGGGACTTGATTCCTAATGCACTTTGAATAGACGCGAATTTTGGGGTGTCGCTGGTTGCCAATAATTAAAGGTCTGAGTGTGTTTTCGGATGAGGCGAGGCGTTCGCTGCTGTTTTGCAATCGTTGTTGGGAGTGCTCAATGCAGTGACGCTGTCAGTGGGATGGATAATGGTACTGTGAAAAGGCGCATAACGATATAGTGCAGAATGAAATAATTGTCACCAATATGAGCACATCGAACGCGAAACATGCGAGAACATCAAAGGGCGCATTTACCTCTCTCCAGCAGGCTCTATTATAGGCGTGCCGCGTGCGCAAACCGCTTCCACATATACATATTCATATTTACCGGCTCTCGGGACCTTGTTTCAGTCACACCCAAACACTTCTCAACCCATTCTCCTCTCCCACTTAGCCACCATCTAGATTTCAGGTGTCTTCATTTTATTATCTCAGCGACTCATGAGAAAAAAATTTGTGGGCTACTTGATAGGACACTTCATTAAAAAGCCTCCTTCAATGTACATTCTACCGGAAAGATACTTCCAAGAGGTTCCACTGAGTAGCGCACAATACCGCGCACACTGCCTTTAGGCGCCGAATGCATGGAAGATTGATAGGCGTGCAAACGTTTAAAGTCATTTTCACAGGTGTACCTTGATAGTGACATCGGCACTTGCTATGTGCCCAGATAACATATGTTTAGAGCAAGTTTGTAGGTTATGCCCATTAAATGGCAATGAGGTAGAAATCAGGCATGAAATTGGCCACAGAACAATAGGGCCATGAAAGAAGTGCAGAACTATTACTCATTTGCTCATAGATAAGAAATAAGCATGGAAGTGTGAAAGTGTTTAGTAAAGCGGCACAACGCAGTTATAACACACATCATTAAATTGCCTGCCGTTTAAATGGCAAAGCTACGTGCGCATCGTGTGCTAGCCCTAGTTGTTTACATGTGGTGCAAATATCATACTTGCTGCAAGTGTTATGCCCTATCGACATACAGATGTGCTCTCATGGGCTGTGATTTATTTATTTTGTTTTTTGAACGGCTTATGTTTCAGAGTTGCTCTGATTTATCTAATTATGGATTCTAGACAGATTTATAGCTAAATTAGTAATGGAAGCTACAATAACATTAATCAGTTTTTGAGGTGAGAAGTGAATATCGAAATGAATGCTGTGAGGATGGGCATGAATTGGCGAGATGGAGGAGAGTTTGCTTGGGTGATGCTAATAGGGGAACACTGTGGATGAGTGCTCGCAGAATAGAGCCATACACTTCAGAAGTGCTTTGGCCATTCCAGCTTTATGTATGATACACTAACTGCACCTTCGCATCTCATCTTAACTGGTCCTGTCCGTTGTACAGTTTGGCAGCGATAGTTTGCTCAGAGCTATTGAGACGTTGCGGCATGAGCTCATCAAACCAGAAGTAGCTTGTCGAACGGCAATAGCGGTGCACGCAACGATCTATTTGCGAGCTGCTGAACATATTGTCGTGCTTGCGATTTCACTCACCTTTACCACAGTAACCCTTATTGGGTTCTTTTTTCCTTCCACTTACTGAAAACATTTTCAAGTGGCTATTCGTGGCACCACCGCGCTGCACTTTGTCGTTCATTTCGATGCCATCTTAGTGGTTCTGATTGTCGTTGCAAGGGATTGCGCTCTGCGATAACTATTTAAAAAAGAGTAGTAGCACTTCATCGACATTGCCTCAATATTGCCTCACATTTGCCTGTATGATCGCAACAACCCCTTTAGTTCGGAAAAATGGGCTTATTAAAGCGCTTCCGTTCGTTGGCAGCACATAAACCTATATCGGTTGCTGCTGTATAGGGACAGCAGAAAGGCGGCGCCCATTCACTAATGTTCGGGCTTGATGCGCCTTCGATAAATCAGAGCTGCTGGCTGTCAACGAGAAAGCCAAGAAACCATATGGTTAGAGATGAACGCGAAGAACAGATGTATTCGCGCGATTCGTGCAAGTACGCTATTCATGCTCATCGCGCCAAAAAACGTGTCCACGAATATTATGTGGTGTCTCTGGTCAATTTCACACGCAGTTATACTGAAGAAACAACATTCTAAGCATATGCGTTGAAACAACGTTGTAGCCTGGAACTGAGGATAGTTTGCTCAGTCCTGATTGAAGTCATACTTATAAACACCTCGCAAGCACCACAGTAATTCGTAAGTCATACAAAGGGAATACTGCAAGCGTAGGTGTGTTGGTGTGTTCTCTCGTCATTATGGTATCTTTGGTGGTGGTTGATGTCGTGGTGCTTCACATTTGAGCATCCGTTGTTATGGTACCTTCAGATGCATCAATATGTTGTGGGGATGTTTTGTGACATGAACACATTGTAGCAGGCAATTGACCGCTTAATGGTGCGCGTATGCATAAACAAAGCTGGGAACGACCATATGGTACGGGGTGCCTTCGCAGGGCAATGTCCACCGTGCGGTCGCAATCGGGTGCATGCTGCTGTCTTCGGAAATAACGCTCAGGGAGTTGGCTTCTTTCATTTGCTCACTTAATCCTCGACAAGTGCGGCAAAAGGCAAATGGGAATACCCGCCGAGTGTCTAGCACAGTGAAAAGTTGTTAGGTGATATTTTGGCCACACAATAGAGGGGTGTTTAATCGTGTTGTGATATGCAGCTCTTGCATCAAGGGTCAATTTAGTGATCACAGGACTGAAGTGAGCTTGAATTGTAAACTCTTGGCTGTTTTTCGGGAAATAGCTTTATTTAATTCTACAAACCTAGCTTCTCTAAATCGCGAGTTCAGACTGCCTGAAAGACGAATAGATACAAATCCATGTTGACTATGTATATACATAGATGCGTACCATAGCAATTGCTCTTGCAAATCGTGTACAAAAACGCGTGAAAACAATGAAAAGGGAGGAGCACGAAATAGAGTGGAGTGTGGGATTGAAATGTTTGATGGGCACAGTCAATAGCCACAGTTGATCACTCAACAAATGATTGAGTGGATTCGTTGAAAAACTCACTTAGCCGATTCGAGGGTTGATAAGCGCTTCTCGAAGGGTTGCTGCGAAGTTTGGTGCCGCGATAGGAAATCAGATAACGTTTCGTGTGATGAACGCGCGAATTTATTCGATATGGCAAATAGCGGCAACGCGGCGTTTGTGATACTCCCAAATGAGGGTTTGAGCTCGATTGCACTAGAAGCAAGGCAACGTTTACACTCATCAGGACGCTGTCCTTGCCTCCCTCTCTTTTGGGGGACTCATACATAAATTTTAGCCGTAGCATGTAATTACGCCGCCAGAAAACATAATAGATGGAACGTAAACGTAAAATAAGAAATGCTGAAGCCTGTCAGGAAGGTGGGCACAATTCAGCGCCTTTCCAGCATTTCGAATGCGGGCAACCCTGCCGCGTAGTGCTCTAGAAACAATGCAAAACACTTTATTAGAATAGCGAGACAGCTGAAATTGATGCGATGAAGCGTTTTTGTTGTTTAAGTGTGCAATTTGCGAAAGCTTCTCGTACTCTTCGTTTGTCCTTAGAAGCGAGTGACATTTCGCATAGAAGGGCATTGCATTTTTTACACTGCCGAATTTCCAGATGGAACACTAAACGCGTTTTAAAGAACAAAATTTAATAAATCCACAACGAGGTTGAAAATGAGATTGTCGTTTTATCGCTTCTGTATGTACAAAATTGCATGGCACGACAGGCAGCTCGACATGATAAAGGTACCCTCTGAAAACTACTGCCCATGATCAGCTAGAGAGATCGATCAAGACTCAAGAATTTGGTGATGTTACGAACACATAATCAAACTGTGATAATGCTCAGTTGCACAAAGACGCATATCCTCAGCTCACTAAAATGTTGGAAGGTGATATGTGTTTTGGGCCGGATATGAACTGAAGGAGATTTCTCCTACTAAATGCAATGACAAAGAATTTTCCGAGTACTGCGTTGAAATGACGAGGAAGAAGAAACACTCACTTATATATACATGTACTGCTTTTCGCTGTAAAGTGCTGCATTTTCTTTCAGCTCGATGCAAAAACTACTGAGAAGAATATCTAACAAAAAATCTCTTTACATCGGCTTGTAGTTTCTGCTTGTTTGTACTGTTTTGAGCAAAAATTTTCTGATGGAAGTACCTTGACAAAAAAGAGCTTAAAAAGGAATGAAGATATTAATTTGAAAATCATTGTGAAACTCCTTCTTCATACCAAAATAGCAGACACAAGAAACAGGACGTTTCCTTTTTGAGGAATGTATTCGTCAGAGCTTTGTCTCAGAAAGAACGCGAAGAAAGGCGAATAATCTGCGGAAGATTGCACAGCTGAACTGGAATGCTGGTGCCTAAAAATATTTCATAGTGGAATTTGGTTCATGTGTTTTCAAGGAGTTTGTTGACGAATGATACTAAATGTCGCCAAGCCGAAAGGATAGCAATGCTTGGATTAGTTAGTCGAATAGCTCGAAGCGTTGACGAGGAGGGCTGTTGCTGATCGCCAATTCAAACCATCAATCATATTCGCGAGTGAGGCGTGCATATTAACTGGTTCAGCGATGCAACACGATCGCTGTTTTAACGCACCTGTCGCGCCTCGACAACACCAACATCACCACCAGCAGCAGCAGCGGTGGCATCCGTTGCAATGTCGAATTATGCCCAGAATCACTCAGCCCTGTCTTCTACGCTTGTTCATCTTCACCTCATTCACCTATCATTAGCGTCACCTGTACATTGCACAGCCAACTTTTGTTCTATGCGTCAACCAGACGTCTCTCGCAATCCCACATAACTTTTCTCTTCTCTCCGCCTGGATCCACCAATGTTTTGATCCTCTCAAGTATTAAAAAATCATATTTTATTGTCCTGCAATCTCCATCGCTTCGATGTAAAGAATGCGTGAAAAGTAAGCGGGTGGCAACAAATGTGTAGCTAACAGGAAAATGCGAGGGATTTTGAATCGTTATTTCATGAAAAAGCTGTTCATTAAATATGGATCCTGAGATCCTATATATAATTTCTAAAAACAATTCATGGACGTTCCCTACAATATCGGCCAATAATTGATTCCTATCAAGCAACAAAGTGATGGGCCTTTCGAGTTGACGTTTGCACTGCCAAATGAAAATGCATATCTTTGCTTCAAATGAAAATATTTTTGCTTCAACAGATGATAATGGCAGCATTAAACAAGCCCTAAAGCAAGCAAACATATTTGTTAGTGCCCATTTGGCTGCTCGGAGCCGAGTTGGTTAAGCGTGGGGGCGCGCAACAGTGTGCTCGTTTGCCTAATCCTCGGATGGAAAGAAATTGAACGACTAGTTGATACGTCGACCAGCAGCGGGCGCGTTAAAAAATCCTTATATTGGTAGAGAAATGGCGAAACGAAACGTTGCCATGTGAGATTACACTAAAGCTGGCTTCTTTTCCCAACAGCGCGTTAGCTGCTCACTCGGTGTTTTCGGACTAAACCCTCAAGTCGTTTGCTTGAACAAGTCTTGCATGATTACGTTCTTCTTAAGTGATTTGTGAGCACCATCAACGGTTCTTGAAACGTGCAACAACTTTGTTACTTCAGGGAGAGAGATAAATAGGAAGAAGAGGAAAGGGAAAAAAGACAGCCACCAACGTCCGTCCTTTTCAGACTGTTGAGGAACCTGGCTCTACATGTTTTTTTTCACGCACAGTCATCAAGATTCAGCCGTCGAGAAACGAAAGGACCAAACAGCAATTCTTGTTCAATCTCTTTCTGCCAGACTTCGACAGTTGCTTGACTTAGGTCGGCTAACGCGTAGTTGGATGATTAGAGTTCGAACCACATCAGCAGCTTACGCTTTCCACTAGATCTATAGTCACGAAACGTGGCGTACTTGAAACATTGAGCTAAATTTTAGCTTTGCCCATCAGCTCCTTGATTTATTATGTAACTGACCATTTCAGGATAACTGAGCGACATTAGAAGACGGGGGATGTCAAGCCTGCGAGCAGAACAAGCTTTTCTTTGCTCAGTTTGTGCTTGTCAAATTATACTAGTTGTTTTCCTGAAAGCGCAATAAATTGACGCATAACGGTAGAAGCAAAAAAGCGCTTGATCACAAGATTGTACCAACTTCGATGGCGTTGCTTCTTCGCGTTACGGACCACGTTGAGCGCACTATCGGATACAACAAAGTATTTCGAAGGCCCTTTGGCCGAACAAAAATATTTTACACGAACGATAGTCGAGGATGTGATCGAGAACAATTTTGCAGGCACTTTTTTAATGAGCGGCGACTTTTGAGTACTGAACAAAGAACGAGCGCTGTCTCGCGTCAAGGAGCTTTCCTCACTTAGTTGTTCAGTTAACTCGCCAAACGAATTCGTTTCAACAACATCTTTAAACGCTCCAATTGCCACTGTCGTTACTGTTAAACACCTGAGAGCAAAGACCGGCAAATATGTATATTTTATTTATCTCCCAGGATCGTTCTTCTGTTCAACTTCAACGTACCTACAAACTGCAGCATTTCCACCTTGTCACTAATGCATTCATTAGGGAGGCTTTTCATGCACAGGAGTAATTGAAGTCGCAGCACAGTTAGGAAAAAGTCATCGACACATTTAAAGAGCGCCTTCAAATCGCTGGAACAGAAACGATCAATCCAAAGCAAAAACATTTTCTTGCAACGAGATTTCGCAGATAACGATATATTGATGATCACCTCTTTCTAGCCTTCTTCACTGGAATGCAGCACTTCATAGCAAAACCAATACATCTCGCAACTCTCCTGTCAAAATCGGCATAACGTATCACCGCAGCAGTCACAATTATAATCACCACGTCTATATGGGGAACTCTTTCACTACCTACAAATCACCATTCCATGTTCGCTTGTCAGCTGTACAAAAACTTCTTCGACGGCAAACTCGAATGCCAAGGTGTAAAATCCTAACAGCGGTAGTATTGTCGAGAATATGCTTATAAAGATTGACCAAGGGCAAAAAGTTTCGAGTGTTTTCGGCTTTTTTGTAAGAGTTAACGTACAGCTGGTCACCTACGAGCGCGTTGCTGCACGAGTATTTGTTTTTTCGGTGTATGCACTTAGAAGTTGCAACTCGCAAGCAATAAAAGTTGTTTGCATGAAATTTTCCGAGCATAATTGATGGCAGCTATAAAAGCACTATTCTGTTCAAGGTTTCTGTTTTGGGACATAGATAGCGAAGGTAGTCAGATCGCACATAGTGCCTTACAAAGTGTTAAATATGTCGGTGTGTTGTCGAAATTTAAAACTTTACAAAATTCGAGTAATTAAATATGCACTGCTATCGAAGACAATAGAATTTTTCTTTGCAGATCTAGCAATGTGCTACAAAAAAGTGACGCTGAGAGCATGATGCATTTCTTTCATAATATGTGCTAACTGCAGCAGTCGTTCTGATTCGCGAACCCCTTGTCGCATATTGCCAGCCGTAGCCAAATACGCATAGTGACGAAGATTGAATCTCTAATAAAAGCTCAATAAGCAAATAACAATTCTCTTTGGCTCGTTAAGTTGTATTTGTATATGAGGCGCCTATAATTTAAAGCTTGCAATGACTGTAAGTGAAAAAAGATAAGCTGAAACCGCTACGACTACAAGGTGTTCAACAGCTCGTTGTCAAGCTCGACAACTGGAAAGTGAGAGAGCACTCTGTCACCTGTGATTGCGTTGTGCAAGCGCGTAGCAGTTTTTTGCCTTTCTAGCAGCATATCGCTTTTCAAATTTGTTCTTCTTTTAGCACAGCCGTTGCGAACATGCTCCTTTTATTTATGAGAAGGGTGAAGCATTCGATTCAACACAGCATCTACGCAGATGTAAATGAGCATCACAAAAATTGTTTCGCATATTTACTTGCATTTTGAACAGTCAGTCGTATCACGTTGAAAGCGTCTATAGATAGGCTCTTCTCGAGCAAATTCGCCTTTGAAAAGACGAAACGCGTGCCAAATAGCGTCACGGTAAAAGTTCGCTTTTCTCACTTGATTGATTCGAGGCACTCAAGCTGCGAGAGAAATTAATGACTTTGTGCGTTGTGAAAGCGAACTGATTGTGAACTCTATTTGAATCTATTGAAGGCGATTGTTGATAGTTAAATTACGTTGTTTAGCTCTAAAATGCGCGCCAAAACATGACGCACAGTGAGAAGGACGCTGAAGTGACAGCCGCAAGCACGATAACGAGAAAGACAGTTCGCGAAACCGTAATCGAGCAAAGATCTACGATACGTAGAGTAACGCTGACAAATTCATCAGATAGTAAGCGCCTAAGTGGTGATCATCAAGCATGATAACGGAGCGCAAACTCGCCTCGTCTAGCCATGTGTATGGTGTGCTCGAGTTCATGCAACCTCAATAAAAACTTTGTTGCGTTCTTTTCGTGCTGTTTCGCCTTCATGGCTTTCGCCGAGTAATCTGTCGAACCGATAACGCGCCTCTATGACAATCATTCCCAACCGGTTCACCTTGCTTCCAATTCGCGCTGAATTTCGCACATTTAATTTAAAGTCGTACTTTTGTTAAGTTGATGCTATCGAATGACTCGTTTATTCAATTGCAAATGGGCACACACTTAACTCATGTTACATGGAAACATACATCACTTATATAATTGCGAAAGGTAATTTTCACAGATGTGCGACTGCCTCTTCAAGTAGCTACAGAAAACTTAAATGTTGGAAGTACGTGAAGAGGAGGACATTGGGGCATATGTTGCTAGCAGAATCCCAACGGACGACTTTATTGGCGAACTAGCATATTGAATGCATGCCTGTTCTTGTACCACCCAACATCCCCGGGCATTTTATCTGTTGGAGACGGTCGACTGTACGAGAAACATTTCTCAAAAATGAAGATGCGCATTAACTCAAGAAAGAACAGCAAAAGAAGACTGGTTTACGTATATGTTTTAATCGCGTCAGCATTTTCTGTGCGAGAGATACAAAGCCAAGAAGAGGAAAAGACAAATGGTCGGTTCAGTTCGTTTGAAATAATCGAAAAAGAGCGATGAAATAGCAGTAGAGAGGCTTCTAGACAAAGCAAACAGTCAATAGCGGCATGTTTACAGCATGATGGTAAAATTTGACTCGTGAAAAGTACACCAAACAGTATTAAAATGCGGATGAAAGCGGCATAGTGGAATTCATGGAAAAGGGCTAATGGAAGGTCATGAAAAAATTGCGGATCATTGATGCCACTCACAACAAGTTGCACAGTGTAACTGATGGGCCTAACATCCACTTCTAACAATTGCAGCATAATACTCCTTCGGAGATTTTTGCCACTGTATCGCATCTCTCCACCGTTAAACGTCATTAATCCGCGCAATTCAGTTGTTATCGGCGAAAATACGACAAATCAAAAATAATTTCTTAGCGACTAACTCATTTATCAATTTTCAACTATGACGGCACAATAATCAGAAAACCTCTCGTGAGCACAAAAAACGAATTGGAAATGCGCATATATAACTTGTATATTCTTTGCACATTAGTTCACTGAACATAGAAAATTACCCCCAGAACAATCTTTGAAAGTTGAAAGAAACCAACACCGCTCGCAAACCAAAAATTTCAGGTTTTTTAAAACAAAACAATCTTGACTTCTCAGTGCACGAAAATCTTCTTATGTCGATGATCTGAGCATTTTTAAGGACGTGCTCTTGACGGCGCCAAAAAGCCACTTCCACATAGTTCACTTTCTTCTAAGGTGTTGTCGCGATTAGCTTTTGGGTTTAGTTGAATATTACTTGCAAAAAATTCCGTTTTTGACGAGACCTTCACTTGTAGAGGATGTTGGAGCAACCGCAAAACGACTGATGTAGGTTTCGTTTTTGAAATCGAAATCCAAAATATGCATCAATGCCCACTTCCGCAACGTCTTTCGGATCGGTGCTGAAAAGAAGAGACAACAAGAGGGAAGGAAAGATGTGTGTCTGTCTTCTGCACTTATTATGCTATAAGAAAAATAGCAGTTTCATATGATGAGCCTCCACTGAAAACGATGAGAATGAATAAGGCAATCGAATTGTAAAACGCACTATTCGAAGTGATGGTTCAAAAATTTCGGGAATTGAGTGAGAGTATTGTTGGCGTGCACTTGTGCCCCTCGTTTTCTAACCATCTTGCAATGTGGCTGCGATTTGACAAATTAGTTGACGCAGCCACCGGCAGAGATAACACCTATTCGATCTGATTTATTGACAAGCATCCCTCGACGCATCAACAGAAATGGGAAATGCTTGTGAATTAGCGCATGAAAGCACATTATGTTTAACCTTGTTGCAGATTCATGTGAGAGGGAGGATATCTGATCAGGGCACAATCCAATTTTCGCATTGTCAGCCACGCTCGTTTCACAGAGATTTACATAAAGCGAACCGTGTTGAAAGTACAAATGTGAGCAGTTGCCTTCTTTACCTTGCTGACGTTACTTAAAACTCTGCTGATCGTCGTAAGACAAGAAAATGTGTTATAAGTAACAGCAACAGTTACACATTTTCCTAATTTCTTCATCGCTTATGCATTATTATTGTGCGGTGGCCACTCATTTGCCAAATAATATATAAATATAACGGGTGATGTAAGAGATGGAGCAGAAAACCTCAGCAAATGTAAAGCAGTAGGGCGAGGAAACGACGGACGACTATAATGTCTTACAGTAATCCACGAGATTGCGTTGGTGGCGAATCCCACTTTGTGGCCAAAAAATGACTCAAGAGTAATCTTATACTGATATCCTATAAGGCGGAAAAATACTCCTATGTCTTTGTAATGGTTGCAAACAGTATTGTAGCAATTCGAATCACAAATGTAAATCTGCCGACATCCTCACTAAAATGAAAAGAGCGCTCGAGTGCACTTAAGAAAACTTCTTGCTTCCCTTAATTCAGAGGAAGCTGTTCAGTTGAATCTGCGACAAATGTAAAAACAAATTATATTACGAAGGAATACATAGTGATTCTACGATGCTTTAAAATATTGCTCATTATGATGAAAGCCTAATGAAGAGCCGCACATCTGAATCAGTGAATGTGAACGGCGTTTTCATTGACAGAGAATCAAAATAAACTAGCGAAAATGTTGTCAAATTCAGTATCCTTATCGACTTGGCTAAAGTGGCACGTGAGGTTCTGCATTTAAAAAAGTAGCTCCAACATCTTTGCATCAACACTTCACCATCGTGCCTCTCTTAATGCTTCACTCGTTAGCAGCAAACACAAAGGGTGAAATCTTGTCAAGACCATTAATTCATATGGTGAAAGCTGAAGTGAAATGAGACCGCTTGTAGGTTAGAAGAATTCGTTGTAATAACTGAATAAAATATTCGAAGATTAACCGACACTTTTTTATTGAGCAATTAAAATGTTGTAGGAATGTTTATTTTGCAAACAAAAGATGCCTTATCAGCAAACATTTTGTAAACGAAAAGCTGCACCTAACCATAAAAGAAACATGTTCATCTAAGGGCCTTTTATGGCTTCAATTGATCGACTAAGAGCTTTTTGAAGCTTTTTGCGCTCAATTTTACGATCACTTTTTCTGCTTCGTTTTCTGCAGCATTTTTCATCTATTATTCTGCTTTATTGTTGCTAATATGAAAGTGCTATCATTGTTCGCCTAAAAACATCACAACAATAAAAATATTATAGCGGTGAAGGTGCTGCGTTAGCAAACATGATGGCACGAGCAAGAGCTTCCCAAAGATGGAGCAAAGCTAAGCATGTTACTGAAGCGCAGTGTTTCCAGATGATCCATACTTTCGTAGTTTCCTCCCCTCCCCATCCTCCTCAATTAGCTAGCTGCTCAAATATGTAAAAATTTGAATGCATCATAGTAAGAATGAATAAGTGCGTTAAGCGCGACGAGTATGTGAGCCGCACAAGTTGCTAGCGATGTCCATAAAAGCACGCAATTTAGAAGTGCAAAACGGGTGCACTAGCGGCCACATTATTGCTTTTATATTCCAGCAGCGACACCTCTCCGATACTTTCAACCTTCCGACGAATGCACTCAATCACCAAGCACTGCTTCTTACACCTACTTAGCACACAGTCAATCAATCGCATTTATCGACAACTTCGCCCACATATAATATCACCTTTTCAGTTCTATGTTCCAAATTCCACTATACATACTTAGTAGCTGAATCATGTCCGCCAGCGGTTATCTAAAAGACGAACTGATGCGATGAATATGTATCATTTGGTGAAGGTATAATGCACGTTGCTTTAGAGTACACCTGTTATTCCGTGGACTACCTGTTCGTGAAAGTGTTTTGTTGTTGCGGGCAGTCAAATAAACTTCATATTAAGACTCTCCATCTGCTGTTTTGTTTAAGAATTCATTTGTTCACGTGCCGTTTTTGTGTTGCTCGACTAAGCCAGCTCACGGCAACAACTACGATAATGCAACTGCCGACACAAATTTTTGAAACTCTTCGCTCTTTCCAGTAGTTCATTGGTCCTCGAATAATCACCCTATTACATATGATATTTGTTCAGGTGCGATTTGAAAACTCACTCTGCCGGAAAAGTACACCGATTGTTGAACATTCACGAAATACCGTTCTGTCCAATAGGCTTTGCCGATAAATTCGGTTATATTTTCTGAAAGGAGGGGAGCAAAGGTGCGAATAGGGAAGAGGGGGCGAGAGGAAAGGGGGAGGGATGATGGAAGGGATGGCCAGGAGAAGAATGCGCAAGCGAGATCAGCGCAAAGAAGAGATGATCTTAAACGTGCACTCAGACATGTTCTCGTGAAGATAACTCTCTCAATATACGTTGACTTATTAAAGGAAACGATGCACTGAGTGGGTTCACGCACAGCATTTGGACTGCCAAGTGGATTGGCCTTTCACAGTGGGGAATCGAACGCACGGCTCCATGTTACAAGTGTCGTATAATCGCGCTGAACTGATCGCATTAGTTAATCCTCTTCGCACTTTCATATGCCTATCATCCGGACCAACGGTCTCTCATTTCCTTTATCCTCCATGAACAACTTTCTAAGACAAAATGGCACACAACACATCTATTAATGTGAGCGAAAAGAGGGGACATTTCTCACTCGATTACGGGTGCTCTCATCTTCGGCTTTTTGCAAGCTTCACATCATTCTTGCAACATAGTAGGTACTACATGAGTTCAAAATTGCAAATGATATTATATATATATATATATATATATATATATATATATATATATATATATATATATATATATATATATATATATATATATATATATATATATATATATATATATATATATATATATATATATATATATATATATATATATATATATATATATATATATATATATATATATATATATATATATATATATAAAACTTCCTCCCAGTTCGGGAAAAACGCTTTCAAGAAGTTTTGATAATGCTAATGAGTAATAAGAGCAGCCTCCTTAACAGCAGAATGAGATGGAAATCTTAAAAAATCCAACACAAAAGCAACGAAGCAACACGCTCATGATATATGCTCTCTATTACAATCCTTCGAGCCGTTAATCTTTTTGTCCTCTTGAAAGAAAAAATGATATGGCATGGGAACTGACTAGGTGTGGAAATACAAGTAAAGTGTCACCTACTCGGCATTGACGAATAACTTTGGCAAGTGCCATTAAACTCCGAATCTCTTAGATACAAATTTCAGGTTTACTCGCTTAGAGTTTCAGTGATGTTACAGCATAGCACATCGTAAATGTTGCTTACCAAGAGTCGTAAAGAAACAAAAACCATCTTTATACAGTTTAGCAGCGCTGACTGCTGTCTGAAAACATATGACGTTAAAGTTATTTCTTATCAACCGGGCATAAATCTCCGGATTAAATGCACAATAATTGTGATGAAAACTTCTGCTTATGGTCATGGCATGGATTTAAGGCAAGCCGGATAAGATCAGTGCAGGTAGAATGCAAGCCTACTACTTTGTTGCCTTACAGAGTTTTCAATAGTTCAGTAATCTGGAACTTCATACACATGCTCTAAAAAATGCATTTATATTTTCACGCGGTTTTGAATATTAGTCGTAATAGTCAAAACCAACTCCAGAGTGAACTTTCACCAATTTTTGTCTTATTAAATATTTTTCGCTTTCTTGATATTAAGGGCATTATAAAAAATCAATTGCAAATGTTGAAGTGTTTGCTTGCAAAATTGAAGCGAAAAAAATAAGTAAATGTGAGAGCAAATTGCAAAAGAACAACGTTCTGAAAAGGTCGCTCGCATGAGGAAATAACTCTTGAATCGATGCGCATTGAGGAATTTAGCTTCAAATAACAACATTTCACTTATTCTATCTTATTCGGTTTCACTTCTTTTTGATGCATTCATAATGGTCAGCAATGTTATCTGGTGATTCATTTACTGAAAATTCAAGCGCAAAAATGTTCCACTTATTAAAACGTTGAATGTAATGGTACAAGTGAAACTGCTGATAAAGTCTACTTGTAAAGGAAATATAACTGTTAAATGAGAATCACAATGACTTGAATGTAACGCGCCTCAATAAAAATCTTTTAACACAGCAGATTGAGGGCCTCACGCGCCAGGTTTCACATAGTTGCTTTCTATGTTGTTGGTCTAAAATTTATGATGGCACACCATAACGATTGATTAGTAATTGAGCTTTGCGGTCAGCGGATGAATGAAAAGCGAGAGGCAAGACGCTTTGCTGATTGTCGTACGGTGGTTGTGTTTGCTCTCGAGTAAACGATATTGTTTGTGAATGAGCTGCAGTGTATTAGGCAGTTCTTCGTCGTCGATCACTGTCACACATTTGCATACAGATCGCCTGCGCACGCACAAACAGATTCGACCCGAAAGCATTGGACAATGAGCGTTTATTGCCTATCTTTTCTGTTTGACCTGTAAAGAGGCGCGCAACTTGTTAGGTGAAAATAATCTGAGTCTGAATTTAAAAGGCAACCATCTAGCTGAGTGGGTGGTGGTAAATGCTTCTGACACAAAGATCGATTATTCCACTATGCTTTTTATGAAAAGTAACAAACAAGTAATCCCACCAGTGTGATAGACGCATCTTGGCGTTTCTTAAATTTCAGGTCACTGCATCGTAAACAAAATGCACTGGCCCAAACTTGGAAGTTGGAGGAATAAGTCGCGAAGAGAAAACAGTGCACGCTCAGCAGGATAGTCTTTGCTTATATACTATTTGCAGAGCTATCTGAATTTGGTATTTCGTTTTGGTTTCCCAGACATTTTCACATCTGCGCCTCTTTTGATTCGTTTATAAGCATTTTTGCAAGCAATACACCTTTAAGTGCTCGTTGCGTATTATTTTCAAAGCCGTTCGCAGAACTAGACTATTTTGGATCATGAATGAATGTTGTTTTTGAAGGAAGTGCTATGCTCCACCAGTTGGAATGCCAACTTGACCGGTGTTCTTTTCATCACAAGCAGTTGTAGTGTGGTTCACCGTTTGAAATGAACTTTTTCTTGTTTTTCTTTATTAAAGAGGCAAGCAGCTGCAACAGTCGGTTCGATTCTCAAGTCAGACCTTAGGCTCCGTTTTTTTTTTCAGATAATAAAATTTCGTACCGTTGAAATAATGGTGTTTCAAAAAATGATTTCCTTCGAACAATAAACGCAGCCAACTCTTCAAAACGAATTACACATCGGGTTTTAAGAGTGCTCTTCTACAACGGTTTTAAAAAATTCATTGGCTATTGCTTTCTTGCTCATACTGCTAATTATTATTAGTTTCCCGTTATCGGGGAGATAAATAAAACTTCTCATAAATCTATTGAAAAATCGAAAAAATACATGGCTGAGATAAAATTTATCATCCGCAACAACACTCACACAGAGTGATTGGCACTTTCAAAGTCAATTCGCCTCCTTAAGTGAACCGAGCAACAAACAGCACAACAATTTCGACTGCGATGTGTGGCTGCAGCTGAGTGATTCGTTTGGGTGAGGTTGTTCACAAAGTAACTGCAAGTGAATCGAACGGCTAATTACCCACAACGAAGCAATCACATCGTTTCGACGCAATTTATTACAAACATATAGCAATCATCGGCCAATTCGGCGTTCGATAAGTGCGTATCTCTTCCTCTTTTTTGCGATGCCTTCTCTACTAGATCTCATCGATGCATTTCCAACATCTTTTGTCGTTTCAATACCATTCAGTTGTGCGTTTCTTTTCATGCCGATTCGTTCGCTGTTTTTTGCAAACTAATTTCGGTGATTTTCACAAAGTTCGTCCAAATAAGTACCATCTGCGAACGTTCGACAGATTTAGTTTCCTCGCGTATTATAATAACAACGCATCGCGAATGATTCCCGTCCTTCGCCTCGGAGTCCTTCCCAAAACGGGATCGGCTTCAGTATAAACAACAAAATTGGTAGTATTTCTGAAGCCAACTTTCATTCCTCGCCAACTGAAGCCAACTTCTTTAGGATTCTGGTATTAAATGATTACACTTCTGGGCCCTTGCCACCCTGGATGTAGCTAATCACCTTTCTTCTGCACCAAACCCGATTTCATGAAGTGGCGAATGCTACAGGTGTCCGCATTATGTCGTTTACGGGTCCGTTATCTAAATAAGTTTCCATGGTGTTGCAAGTGAATTATCGATGTCTCGTAAAAATGGGGTGGTTTTTTTATCCTAGAAGCAGTTTAAGACCGACCTAGCTAATTTCCTTCTGCTCTTCTCCATCACCAACTATTTTCCTCTTTACCATGTACTGAACAATGAGGCGGAAACTCGAATAGCATGGAAGCATACTGTACATGGTGTAGCGACAAACGTTCTCTGAAAATTAATACCGCGTGTAAAACCGCAGAAGGTTTACTTTTATAGCACTACAAAAATATATCAAAATAGTTCAGAAAGTTTCCTTTTCAAACGGATTTCGATGAATTTTGGCTGTTTCTGTATTTCTCCCAGTGACTTTTAGAGGTGAAAAAGTTTCACGAAGTGCTAACTACGCAGCTTATGATTTATTCTTTCCATGTAGAGTGCAAGTGAAGTAATGACTGAATACATATGCAAACTTTCGCTATTTATCAAATAACATTAATTTCTTTGACACAAGGGATCGGATCTTTGTGCAACGCTAGAAGATAGTGGATAGCCCACTTCATATCATATGTCTTATTCATGCTGGAGTACACGGAATTAATAAGAGTCCGAGCTGATATTTGGTACACATACTGCTTTACCGTTTTCTAAGACTGCAGTATCTCAAAGAAGTGGCAGGCAGGCTGGAAGGAGTCAAAGCATTTACAGGACAATGCTATGCTCTCTTAAAGCAAGTTGAAGCAGTAATAATGGCTTAGTCATAAGCAGTGGAATGGTGGTGGTACCACATTTCATAATGTGAAAACAACAGTTCATGTCGAAAATCTGATAGTACGGCCCGCAAACCATACACTTTTCCTACTCCACGGGACAGATACAATAAGAAGAGATTTCTACGTTTTCGACCATCAGAGAATCCACGAATTCACATCGAATGAAATTAGTGACATGGTATATCATCAAGGCACATCGTGATCAAGCGAAACAATTCAGTTTCACGATCATGGAGTCACATTTGAAAAGGATGCGATGAACGAACTATTGGCATCGAGAAGTCATCACCAGCAGCCATTCAACTTACTTCAATAGTGAGGCCGAGTCAGGAGAGGAGCATGTTCGCTATAACATCTAAGTCCAAAGTTGCTATCAAAAGGTTCAATGTTACAAAATGAAATAGCCCATTGGAACGATCCGTGCATTAAAGGACAGTGACACAGAGTGCAAAGATACATATCTTTGTGGGGGCTGAAATTTCGGCAACTTGTCAGCTTGTATAGGTTTCATGTTTCAGACAAACTGCTGTTGAGTTTTTTATAAGAAGGTTAAAGCACGGCGAGTGATTCTCCATGTATCAATTACACGTTGAAAATAAAAGCAAAGCAGTTATCAGTGCTTTTCAAAAAGCACAACAAATGAAAGTGGACCTTTACAGCATGGATTAGAAGTGAAGAAATTTTCCAACGTGTGGGCATCTGCTCATTAAAGCATCGTTGTCAGAGATCAAGCAAATTGTGCTTTGAAATCGTAGCTTTCTGCACTAGTTCAAACTTTGAGATCGTACTTCCCGTATAAGCATTCGTAAGGGTGCCATAATACTAACGTGTTTAGACAGCTGTTATGCAGAAGATGCGTAAATGTGGCTAGTGTTCGGCACGACAGGCATTTGACTAGGTAGACAAGCAGCCTAGGCGAAAAGGTTCGCGAAATCGCGATGAAATAAAGATTGATGGGACGCATTACGGATCGCACGAATGAGCTGTTCGCCCACGGCGGAATTGCACTCAATTTGTTTTTGTTGGCTCGCTGATGGGCAACCATTGCTCGTAGCTGAAGACGACATTGATAACGAGGGTCAACAGATGTTTCATCGGCTAGCCAAATGAATATTGAAACCGTGGCGAGTAGTCGATTATGCAATTCAATACCTCTTACGCGGTCCATCCGCTGCATCGCTACAGGCAACCTACGCCCTACGTAGTGGCGTTGAACCATTCGAGCGTAATAAACAAACAAAACCTGAAGTTCAGTGTTGTGCAATCTCTATGTCCGTGCCATCAGCACTGTAGAATTAGTACGGGGATCGATCTCCACAACGAATAATAAATGTTGTAAGAAAAGAATTCATAAATTAGAGAAGCCATCGTGGTTCATCCCGTATTCGTCTTTCTAAATAAAATGCACCACTCACTTTCCACTGAGGCTTTCTGCGTTAACGCAGTGAGCACTCTTCCTCAAACCGACCACTTCAATAAGAAGTCTCTTCACAAAAACGGCTTCGCAGTTTATGCACTTTAATGGCAAAACTTTGAAATCTGTGCGAAAAGTCTGTTAACTTTTGCTTTTTAATCATAGTAGTTCTGACTGTGTGTTAGTGTACACGTAAGCGTTCTTCTTCCTCTTCGACAGTTCCAATTCACGCAGTGCTAATTCAGTAAGTGCAATCCACCTCATCAAGTGGGCTCTAAATGCGGCATTGTTTCGATTGATCCCCCCCCTCCCCCCCTCCCCTTACGAGCTGCGACATTCAAATATGCTATAAAATTTTCACTTGCAAATTTCTTCTGCAATCGGTCATATTTTCGCTAAAACCGAATTCGTTTACTGAGAGCTTCTGCGTAATTTGCAATATAGGGAAACACATGAAAGCATACTAGGCATCTTTTCGTTTGTCCATTGAGTAATTACGAAGAAAAATGACCTAGGTATTGGATTGCAGGAGGTATATGCTGTGGCGATCTTTTCGACTTGTGCCTCGGCTTATTTTAAATTGCATTTTGTTCAGCATAAAAACCGATGCCTTTCTCGGCAGAAGCCAATGATAAACCGTTAAAACTGTTTCCACTTGCAGTTGCTGTTTTCACTGACTAAAGTGAACAAAGCGCAGTCGATGACAAAAATATTGGCCGTTAAGTGTTTTGGACCACTCAACAATCCCTTCAAAAGCTGTTTGTTTTTATGTATTAGACAGTGTGGTACACCAATATGCAGCAAGTGTCGTAGAACGATTTAACAAGACAAGAAATTTTTTAAATAAAGAAATCTCTTGTTTCGCACTAGACGAACGACGTTCGTGAATATCGTGCTCAAAACACATTGATAGCGATCGTTTTTTCCGGACTTTTTTTTATTGCGAAGAGCGTCCTTTTGGAACGATGCCTGCGGATTTGCAATGAAGAAGCAAATCAAGCAAAGAAAGAAAAAAGGCGCAGTGTAATGCAGCTGAACAAATGTTTGGCGTTAAATCGATGAACAGTTGCATAACAGTACGAGTGATCGTAATACAATCCGGGGCGATGTGCTGACACTGCAAACGAGGCAGCAGCACGAGCAGGCGTTACTGAAGCTCATCATTCAGGATGGGTGCTAAATGGACGTGACCCATTGACCCCTCGTATACGTCGCAGCAACAGCTGACAGCGTTTGCAGAAGTCAAAAAAGATTTATGAATGACTCAAACGCAGCTCGCATCCGGCCAATTATTCTCTTTCACCCATCCGATAATACCAATAAACGTTACAACAGCCAAGAACACAGTCGACGTGCTGCAAGCTTAATTAATTACTTATATTTCAACACCTCATCTATTGCATGGGCGCATGGAACGGAAGTGTTGCATCGTTCGAGAAATTCCTGTAAAAAAATCAATCATTACATGTTTTGGCGCGCTCTGGAAAAATAGTGCATCGATTTAGCTAGAGATTTTTGACGGGATGTTTAATTTGTTATAGTGAACTTCTTCAGGGATGTTTGCAAAATTCTCATGGTAAAACACCAGTATTGCGGTCGCTGACCTTCCGGCCCATGGATCGCGGCTTATTCGTGGACTCTGAAATTCTGGGGCATCCATCCCCCTCCAACCAATGAACGAAAAAGATGCTCATGTGGGAATACAATCTTGAGACATCTTATATGCACCTGCATATGGCTCCCTCGCCGTTACTGAGCCCTTAAGCATTTCAATTTTTACATCTTTAGTCAAGGAATTTTGGTTATTCGACCTTAATGTTAACTGCGATCCCTGCAAAATTTTGTTCTGGTGACCCCATATGACAGGTTCCACTCCTAGCTCCTTCCGCTGACTTTGTTGGAGCTTCGCGCACACCTTAGGGAGACCTCAATATTAATCAGAGCGCTTCTCATCTCACGGCGTTCGAACCATTCGAATGCACTGTTTAAAGCCCACGAAATTTAATCGACTCTTTCGTAATCTCGACCAAAGGAGGTCGAGGGTATGTGGAACAGAACATAAAATTGCCATAATTTTGGAAGTCTGCTGGATTTGCAGTTATTTATCCCTATGCGGGAACCGCTAAAAGCAATTCTCCTCTTTATCTGCTCTTCGCGATTCTGCAACTTCTTATCTGCCTAGTGATCCTAGTGCGTGACATGTTCCCTAACATTTCAATTCGTTCCACTTTTCTGCAGGTTTTTTGTTGTGCTACCACAAGAGTTGATTTTAGCACAGCCTGTCCAAGCATAATTTTCAGCAAATCAAGGCATTAGCAATGTGAGACCGCCCATCGTTTTTAAGCATTTGAAATTTGCTGATTTTCAATGCTAGCAGAAATCTCAAAAAAGTGTGAACTACTTTTTCTCCAGTGTATACGCCTTCAGTGCGTTTCTTTAGCCGTTTGCAAACTTCGACTTGCACAGGTCTTAAAAACGCTATTTGGGTAGCCCACATCCCCAGTTTTCATCTCACAGCTGGGACAGCTTTTCCAGTGAAAGTTTGATAACATATTTAACAAAATAAGGAGCTTTTCAGTCAAATTAAAATGGACCGCTTTTGAAAATTGCATCAAGTTCTACTGGCGTGAAAGGTGCACACTAGCGCACCGACTGCCATGCAACGCTTGATGTATATTTGGTATTTTGTGAAGCTCATCGAATGCGTGGTGAAAAGTTTTCCTTTCATCTTTAAAGTGTTTTCTCCCTTTCAACGGGAGTCCCTGAGCCTAGCTGGATGAAGCCTGCATAGTTAGCTCTCTGAAGTACTCGGCGAACAACTTATTGAGCCACCGGTTCAAAGTTGCCTCATTTTTCGAGTCCTATTCAAGGGCCCTTCATTGGAAGAAAAATGTTTTCCGCCGTAAAAAAAGTTACCGCTGAACCCTAACACAGTTCGTGTAATAATTACTAGTTAAAAAAGGCGCAAACATGCGCATCTTTTTTTAGCACCTTGAAATGTCTGCAACCCTTTTTGGGCTTGACAGCAAAATTCACATATGAAATAGAAGACGTATTTTGCTCACCAAAATTTTGCAACTCTAGCTGCAGTGGTTCTTCACTTGAGAATAACGAACAGACAAACAAACAGGCACAGAGAGGCACGCCGACACAATATCGTCATAATGGCCTTTTGCAGAAAAATTCGCACACGCGCAAGAAGAGGGAGAATTTTTGGCCAAGATTCTTAGTCGCAGGGTAGAAAAAAGCGGCCATCACACTTTCGATGCGAGCACTGCTTCTTGCGTTTCCAAGCATTGCTTTTTGAAGTCTTTACTCGACAACGTTTGTTTTTTGGGAGAACAGGTGCAGAAAGCGCTAAACCAGTGTGGTGATGGGTATGTGTGAGGTCAGTTCGAGCCTAGGTTTGCGTAAACATATCGCGGTTCAGCTTTGATCATTCCGCTGGACCAGCAATCACTTCAACTACGAACTGCTACTCAAAGCGTTTCAGTGGCGCATCTCCGACGTCAAAGCACATTCGCACGTTGCGCAATGCGATCATACTCAGCAATCGGTTGTTTGCCACTAAGGACTCAATTACGCAAACAGACTAGCTCACTTCCAATTGCATCCGATCCGCTATGTTGGTTTACAGTGCAAAGAGCTTCGCTGCTTTTATGTAATCGCATTTGCACATCCCTCTTATTTAAGTCGGCATATTGATTGGAAATGCCACCTGTAAGGGATGATCAATAAATTTTAAATCAACGGCTTTCGTTTAGAAGTGACCATAAGACAGAATGGACTCTCTACAAATGCCTTAAGGCAAGGTCATTGCGTCAAAAGGGAGAGCGTGTTTGCGTACATGCAATCAGTGTACTTCTAGCTGTCAGGACCTTGTTTGTTGTGCCTTGAGCGTGAGAAGTACCCTGTGCTGCTTGCCGCGGATGTGGCACTATTCATGCCAAGGCTGTGTCGGAACGACGACCACCCCCCTCCCCCCTCTCCCTCCCGTCGCGTAACCCGCTCCGCTGCTACTATTGCCGATTTTTTAAGGCTTAGTAAAAAACCTTATCCTCTTGTCTTGTTGCTAGGCTACAAAGCATCTGGTCAGGCATCAAAAGAGAAGGGATTTGCGGGTCCTTCACAGGCAAATTAAGGGCACAGGGCAAAGAAAATGGGACCTGAAACCCTCATACACGACGAGTGGTGGTAAATGATAAAGGAAGAGTTGACAGGACGATAAGACGATAGTTGTTCTCCCCACTCTTATGACCATCCATTAGCGAACACAGTGACAGGATCTCCAACGTAAATTCGTCCTCTAAAGCAAAGTGACATCTTCAGCTTTTCCATCTATTTTTCGTGTGTCTAATTGTAATCTCGCGTTTTTTTTTCATACTAGGTTTCATAGCGCGACACTGGTGAAGCGGTGATAATGGTAAAGAATATGAATTTAAGACATCTATATTGCTAAAATAAAGGCTTTTTCGTTAACGTGAAATAACAAAGAAGCACATACTTCGTTGTGCTACAGAGGATATTCCCCAGATCACATAAAAAGCGCAGCTTTTGCAACATCTGAGGAAGCCAGTGCGCCCATTTCTTGCGTTTGCACTACGCTGAAGATGAAGTGGAAGAATGAATCGTATGTGCCACGTGCTGGAAGATTTTCTCCAGGGCAAAGTTCAAGAGAGATGTCGATTTCGCGGCGCCCATAGATAGCCCTTGAAATATAATTCCCGTTCCGCAGAGGAACGAATAAAAATCTTCCATTTTGGCAGATCACAAGAGACATCGAGCGAAAACAGTGAATTGGCTATACCTCGGGCAGTGTAAGACGTATCAACCATCATTGTGGTCCAAGTTGCAACTTTTGTCGTCGAAAAGATCGTTTCGGAGAATAATTCACTGGAATAAAAGTAATCAGTCAAAGACGCCTCTGTAGTCGAGAACGTGTATGAAGTTGGCGTGGAAATGAAGTTAGAGTAAAAAATACTCCAATTGCTCAACGTCATTGATTACACCTCCTCGTGAAGTATGAAGCGAGCTGAGAAGAAGAACAGCAAACAGGAGAAGAGCTGAATACCTGGGCTTTATAATAAGCTAAGATGCCTCGTAATAGCTAGATGAAAGGTCTTTCCATCTGGAAACGCTGCTCTACTATCACATGCCGTATAATGCCCATGCAACAAAATTGCTTGGCAAGGCGCGCACTGTGCATGAAATTGAGCACGACCCAAGAAAGAATAGGTTTGAACCTAATGGAGTGGTCAGGAGGATTACTTTGTGGTTGTGATCTCTTAAAAGTTGTGACAATTGATTGTGATCACTCTTATAAGGCAAGTAACAGCTTGGCTGATGAGATAACGTAGTTGAATGACATTTAAAAAGTACATTACAGCAGAACAAAGGAATTTTTAAGAGCAAACGTGGGCCACGAACACCAAATTGAAGTTCAAAGGCGATCTATTATTACCAGAAATTCTTAGAGCTGGTGTTGCGTCTTATGCGCTTATAGTTATATTTGAAAGTAGTCTGAACCAGCTGGTGGAGTCGGATGTTTAAAGCGATAAGAGCTAGGAATTGGCAACCCTTATTGTCAGCGTCCTTAAGCCAGGTGGCGGAACTCGAATTCGCGGTAATTTTTGAGTTGCTAAGCGTAAATCAGCCAGGGGAATTATTTCACACTTTGACTGAAATTAATTGCTCTCCGAGGTCGGCCTAAACGAATAACATTATCAGGTTGCGTTGGATTATGAGTCGAAACCTGTGATGGCTATTTCATTTCATGCAGATCTGTTTCAGCAAAAACAATTTCAGCTGCAACTGCACCCGCAACAGATATTTTTCAGCGTATAATGCAACAGATGCAGAATAGGACTGCTATAGTTATAGAATATTTGGACGACATAGCACATATAGGTTTAAATAGCAGCTCTCTCTGGGAGGTTAGTTGAAGAGCATTGCTATGGATTAAAAGCCGGAAATATGAATCCCTGAAAGGCAGAATAGGATCTAGGGACCACACGATAGGAAAGCGTATGGCTTTAGCCTGACAAAGCGAAAGCAAGTAACAAGTAACAAGCGCTAGAACCCATGAAATTAAAGCAACTACAGTGTTTGTAGGTGTGGTGAAGTACTATTTTTGTGAACTATTTTTAGAAGCACGGTTCTCTTCGATCGTCCCATTCACATCTGTTTCAGCTGGCATGTGGATTTTAAAACTGCGTATCTGAAAGCAAAAACGCCTATAGACTGTTCAAGCTAGCATTTTCTTGCTCAAAATCTTTTCGCAATCGCAAAAATTTTGCAGAGTTCCAGAAACTGTAACATTACTGAATTCCCACAGACAATTTCAAGGAAGGCTTCAACGTTTTGCGGTTTCTTCGTCCGTGTAGAGAGGTTTGTTGTTATGACTTTGGCCACAAGGCTCGGAGGTGATTCTTTCTTTCTTTTTCCACCACTGACTCGTAATTGGGCGCCAACAGCTGATGACCAAAAATTAAAGACGGAGGGGAGATTTGAGATGAGGATATCCATGTTGCATGACAATGTTCGAAGGAACGCTTCATAAAAATGCTTCTCAAGAGGAAGGTAGAAGCACTTGGAAAGAGGTCGTCAAGAAAAGCAAGGGTATGCCCTTAATCTTTCCCTGGGATCTCCCTACGTAGAAGTTTCGCTATACGTATATATATATATATATATATATATATATATATATATATATATATATATATATATATATATATATATATATATATATATATATATATATATATATATATATATATATATGTTTCAAACAGTTTACCGAAGACTTTGACGGAAAATCCCAAGCACCCAGTTAGTGTGTCCTACATAATTTGCAAGGTATTCTCTGTCGCCTTAGCTTTTTAGGCAAGCACGGAATTTTTTCGGAGTACCCATTTTATGTTCCCAGAGTGCGATCGAGCCCCAGCCAAAACTGCATCTTGAACTGAAGTTTCGCACGTTTTAGCACAGGTTTCTGGGCTCTTCTTTAGGAAGACCAGAGGTGCTTTTCAGTCAGCAGCTTTACAGCACGCTCTGCATGGCTGGTTGAGGATACTGCGAGGTGGAAAAGATTCTTGCTCTGGAAGTGGCATGACAATCGCTTAAAATGTGGTTGTCTCCATTGCTATGACAATTATAGGTCCGAAGTGGTGGAATTTTATCGAACCCTACATTCCTGAATCATCTGTAAATGTACTCCACGGAGGCAACGCCACACACTTCAGCAGCTTTTCCCTGCCAGTATCCTCGAATCCGTGATCGAGCGGTTGCAGCTGGCTCAGTTGGAGGCAAAGTCATGCTTAATATAGATGATTACAAAAATCTAAACTGAAGCAAAATGTTTTAAACAGCGTCAACGACAAAAACAAAAGAAGCAAAACAGAACTGTGAAATGTTGAAATGTTGTGCGGCGCCTCGTTCAGGGCTCTTTCTTCATCCCATACGTTTTATATTGCCGAAATATAAGCATTCGCTAGGCAGAAACCCTTTTCGAGTAGTGGCTCCCTCCTGAGTGCAAACCGTTCGCTTGAGAAGATGTCTTCTTGAAGAGTCTAAAGCAATCTGAACATTCTGCCCCCACTCCCAACAGCGCATCCAGAAAACTTCAACATCCCGCGCAGTAGCATAAACATCAGTCCCGTGGATTCAAGTTCGCTTAGGTAAGCAAATAGCATTTCAGTGTGAGCGTAAACAGCAGTGGAGTTGGAAAAAAAGATGGAAAATAATACGGCCCCTGCATCGGGCTTTGAAAAATAGATACTACGAAGGCCTCCTTCCGAAGCAAATCCTTTACCTCTGATTATTAGATAACCGCATTACGCTGACGTCTCGTTTGTGGTTCGACGTAAGGTAAACTACAAATGCCAACGATGAAAGAGTACTAAGATTCAGTGTCAGAATCGAGTAACCAGTGATTTGATTTAAGCTAGAAGTGATAAAGAAATTTTTACTACCGTTAATCAACAGCAATCAGCAACAGCACCGAGAAATACCATAATCAAATGTCTTGCCAATCTGCTAGATGATTTTCAGTGCTTGCATCTGGTAGCCGGAGCCTGTAAGACAGCAACATTCAACACACGTCTCAGCATTACGTTCACAGAGGAGCGAATTTCTATTTGAAATGCATATTATGTTGCATATTTTTATGTTTGTGCGTGCTCCTTTCTGTACTTTCACATCCATAGCAATTGGAGTTGAAAACTGAATTTGATGGATCCTCTGTCTAATTTCAAGATTAACCCAGAAACTTCTAGCAGATTCAGAAGGGTTGGACCTATTATGGATAGGCCAGGCAGTATTTTACAGTTGAGCGAGTCTGGCAAACTAGTCTTCTTGAAAACTCGGAATCCGTTTTACTCACTGTTTTTCAAGGTGGTGGCCGAGATATCCTTATAGATCTGAATCTGACAAACCAGTGTTTTACCTCGCAGTTGTTTTACGACTGCTCGAATTTCCTCATTGTGGGGTTGCGAGGTTCGAATTTCGCCAGGAACGAAAATGTTCTGCGAAACACTCTCACCACGTCAAATATAAAGCTTCATTATGTAGCTGAGATCACCACACTGTGGGGGATATAGCTCTCTCACTGCTCTCGCTGGACTGACCATGAAGTGTTCAGGAGCAGCCTGGAGAAGGTTACAATATAGTTTATAATGTATTTTAAGCACAATCACGGCAATAAACTATAGAGCAAACAAGCGGATCATATGGCGCTTAGACGACTAGTCCATCTTATGGATGAAGAAGGCTGTCACATGGAGACGTGAAATCCACCAAAGGGGATCAAACTTTGTTTGGAACACATAGATTCACTTGTTATTCACAACGCCTGAATTAACGTGCCGAAGATGGCGCACTTTGTAGCTATACTGGCAGATACGTCAGAGGCTACAGACAAAATCCGCACCATACCAAATCGGACTGTCATTGGATTCTTCATGGGAAACAACTGGTGAGTCTCATTTCTAACAAATTATTGCAGCATTGTGTGCTAAGAAATAGTGGATGGAGAAGAAAAGAAGGGGAGGGGATGGGGATGTGGCATGCCACGAAAGTGCTGAGGCGAAGAATAATGATATTGCAAGCGCTAAGGCAGAGGATTTCTCTTCCGCTGTTGTTGTATACACTCCGTTCATTATCTACGCATGCGAGGAGGAGGAATTTGGACTACGGAATTAGTGGGGAGGAGTTTAATAGATCGGAATCAAAAGAAGAAGCACTATGAGCGTTTCGAGTTGACATCTTTCTTTCATTATTTAAAGGAAGGAAGAAAGAGTTGAAATGTATGTGAGGATAGCAGAAACACAGAGAGGAATAAGGTGAAAAATTTTCCTCTCGTTTATAGCAGTATCCGTGAAACAGGTTAAAAAATGCAAAAGTCAATGACTTGGCCAGAAAAGATCGCATCGTACAAGATTGGATTTCGCCAGCTAACTTGTCGGCATATCTAGAGAGCAAGGCGTCCAGCGAGGGATACTGTAACATACGGTTTTGGTTTAGCGATTTTTTTCTAAACGAGAGGAGGAAGGTAATCATTTCTGCTCATGATCAGCTTGAGCGTCCAGCTTTCCCGGTGTGAATGCGCGTGGTTCTTCCGAAAACCTCAGGATAAACGAATGGGATCCATCCTGCAAAAAACTATCAAACTACAACTGTTGTCAAACAAACCGTGCGAAGCTTCGGTAGCTGTTCTCTGGCAGTCGCCAGCCAGCGCAAAACCGACACAATTCGTCTTACTTGGGTGCCCCGAGGTCAGCTCTTGATTACCATTACTGCACTTTGCAGCCCTATAGCAGGATTTTGACGTCGAAGGCACGAAAAACTTCAACGTAAAGTAAACCAGAAAAACCTTCGGCGTCCGTGGAGAACCAGTTGGGAATATTTGGCAAAAAATTTTGTCCTCGAAATTCGACGAAAGAATGGATATAACCTCGTACGAGGTCTATCTGTGACAACGGTGACAGCAGCAAACGCATATATTGAGTTTCTTTCATGTTGGTCCTTCGGGTGGTGATAAGAAATGTTCCCCACATCTGCCCAGAGCGGTCGCCTCATCCTCCTTCTTCTCGCGGGAGAAGATCAAGGTCAGGAGGACTCCATGAAATGCCTATATGTACAACTAAAAAACTGACCAAGTTTCTCCAAAACTCACACCTCCTCAACGAATTGCTCAATAACAACAACAAATACCAGTACAAAGTTATTCTTCTAACAGTGACTATTTATTGAAAAGAGACGCTCGGCTATGAAGGAACAGGAAGTCACATGTATGCAAAAGAAGCTCATGGCCCGACGAAAAAAAAGCTCTGTCGCCTCACTCCTCTGATCAGTTAACGATGGATATACAATGTCACTAAGCTCTGATGCGAAAACAAAACTTTGCTCGTGGCGATTCTCAAAGAGAATACTGTTATGGTTCAGATGTTGCAATTTTCGAACTGTGATGTATGTTGCAATTATCCGATTTAAAAGTGTTCTGTAATATTTTTGCTGCTGCGAGAGACCATTGCACAACCACCCAGAAAAGGACGGCTTTTAACGTCTCATACCTTCTCAGCCCTATAGTGCAACCCCCATTCGCTTGGAGTGTTGATGCCCGTAAGCAAAACTTTTCCTATGAAGGATCTAGAAGCCAATTGTGATGTCAGCTCATGTTTATGGAAGTGAAATAGACAAATACTGTTGATCAAAAATACTACAAAAATTACATCGTAAGTGAAATACTCAGCAACAAATGCAAACACTATCAACAAGGGTTACAAGGTGGCAGCAGTAGTCGGCTGGAAATAAACGAACGTACGTCTGCAGGCAGAGAAGCACACAACGGATTAGAACAACACCCTGCATCGACTTCCAGAATTTCACAGTTGTCCGATTCCTTTGTGAGATAACTTAAATTTGGTGGTGTAAGCGCTGCATAGAAATAGGACATTAATGCACTTAGTTCTCTGGTACAATATGGACGAGTGGACATTTAATATACAAGAGCAGCAATAGTGCGAAGATTTAAACAATTCAACTGCAGCTTAAAAGCTGAAGGAGTGGGCGCATGGCGATTTCGGCTGAAGCAGATTCTAGACTCGTATAACGCGAAACTGGAAACTATGCAGAGCACTTTCTGTACTGCAGCATGCTCTGGCTAGCTGAAACCGATGCCAACGTCAACTACGGAGAGGGCCCAGCTGAAATATTTCTTACACTAGGGTGTCGGAAAAGCAGAACGAAATTTCATAACAAAGATTCTAGTCAAACTTGTGTCTGCGATATTTCAATGATTCCAGATTAGAAAAATTTATCCCGGTAATGTAACTTCGCTTGTATCGACCACGACAGGTTCTGCGAAAAGCAGTATGGGTTAAACGTTTCTGGACATTTTCTAGCATCCTGATATCAAAAATCAAATAAGGGGACCACATGGAGCGCAGCATTTCAAAACGGGTCGGCAGTATGCGATGAAGGCATTTCGATAGTGCTGAATACATATGTGCCACAAGGCGCCGAGAATACAGTTTGCAATTTTTGAGGATTTATTAGCAAGAGTGGAACACTTAAGCTTCTATGAAATTTAGAGTCGATTATAATAGCAAGGTCGCGAACACCACCAGTAGTAGAGAGAACAGGGTCAATCTGTGTAGCCTTATATCATTGGTCGAATTTAAGCCAACTGTCACTCTTTGCAATGTTATAATTTCATTAGATAGCAGCTTCTGCTTCCTTTTTAGCAAAGTCACGATTTCTCGCTTTGCCCCATGGATTCTGTCCATTTTTTTTAAACAGAAAATTTCATTGCAGGTTTTTCCAGTCTACTCTTTTTAAACACTTTCTCACGACCTTGTAATCTATCTACTGCGGACGGACCGAAGAGTCAACCCGAGACATCTACTCGTGATGTAACACTGCAGTGATCACATCTACTCACGTAGTCGATTCTCGTTTTGTTGTTCTTCACGTGATGCCACTGATCGACTTATGTGCTCTCATGCCACACCAGTCGATATCTGGGGCCTATATAAGTCCAGCTTCGGCCCGTTTGCATGTCTTTGTTCATTGGTTCGACTCATGTCTGTGGAATGTGATCTCTCCCATAAACTGCTTCCTCTGTCTCGTTTGTGCCTTTGTATATTTGCACCGACAGTCGATTACCGGCTTCTGCCCTCTGCCTACGCTCAATGCTCCTCAACATCGCAGCCACCAGTCACAGCGATATCTAATAGAGATTCTCTCCCAAAGCATAAACCAGGTTTCTCTCTCTTATGAGGAATAGGCCTATGATTCATATGAGAGGCCGGCCTGCGAAGAATCTTGTGCACAGTGACGTCGCAATGCTTAGCAGTTGCTAAAGCCTCCTTGAAGCCGCAGAATATCTCACTTCTGTTCCTGGATGTGGTAATTTGAGAAGGATATGTTCACTGGCTCATGCAAACGGCCTACTGTTAGGTATTCGTGGAGGATGCCGACCGAGAACGTCGGTCACTTCTTTGTGAACGTTCTTTATCTTTGTGCATCAGACAAGCCAACTACTAAAAATACACGCACAAAGAGCTTACAAACAAAAGATTTGAGTGCATTCAGACTCCCTTCGAAAGGTGTTATAGGAAAAAGAGAAAGTATAAATGGCCAAATATTCTTCCCGCTTCTATTTAGAAGGCTTCATAGAGAAAGGTTTCTTGGTTTTATACAAACCTAACACTACAGCTTTCATTTTTTGAAAATCTTGCTTTACTAATGACAACTGAGAGCTGGAATGAATTCGAGGGAAGAAACAGGTTAAACTCGAAAAAAAGAAAAGCATCGAAAGCTCTCTTTGCCATAAATTTTTCAATTACTAAGCATTTTCTGTCAGCCCTCACATCAGTTGGTTCTAAATATTGCTGACTTCCAAAAACACAAATCATCGGCCTGGAATTCTTCTTAAGCCCGAACATTCGAGGAAAAAGCTCACAATCCTTGCATCGGCCGATTCAGCAAAACTTGTCGGCTCCGCGCCATCGTGCTTACCTTCGACAAACTATATTTGCAAATTTGATTGTTTTGAACCCATGTATGGTATTATGACCCAAATCCCACATTTCTTTTTCAAAAAGAATTATCGCTTTGAACATATAACGAGGCAGCAAAATATGCATAACGGATTGTTTTGTGTGTAGAACACGTATGACTGCTTCGCGCCTGCATACTGCCCTACATTTTTTGGTTTCTTTTACCTTAGTTGATATAGCTCTGAAAAGAGGCTTATGTTTTGGCCTGCTCCTGCTCCAAGCTTTCTTCTAATGTTCTTCAGAATTTTCGAAAAAAAAAGGAGAGAAAGGAAAAAGTCATATTTGCAAAAATAAGGGAGCTGTGTCGGCAAAAATTTTGGTCGTTGAGAAAAATTAATCATTAATTCATGTCCAAAAAATATGAAGAGTAAAAAAAAAGTAGAGAAAACTTCCTGAATTCAAAAATAGTTCTCTCTCCACAAAAATATGTTCGCTTTTGAAAAGCACTTATTTGTTTACTGCTACAGGATGTGACGTAAGGTTTGGAAAGGGTAGGAAGTTACAAAATGCAAACAACAAAAGAGGGATAAAAAATTGACATGGAAATAACTTTGCATAGTGTGACAACTACCCCAACTCCAGCTTGCTTCGTTTCTGGCATCTCAAATAATTTCCGGCTCCGGTATTTGGAGCGAAACCTGGTGCTACCATATAGAGTGTCTTTTATGCTTATTGAATGAAAGAACCCGATTGTGGTTAGTATGCAGAAAGTGACCAATGGAAAACGTCTCAGGTGGCCTGCAAGTACGTTTCATCAACGAGAAGAACAACTTCAGGAAAACCTTCGATGCATGGACAACTGCCTTCCAGACACAAGATATATTCGAACTTAGCTCTTTCTTTTGCAAACGTGACGACATCGACGGTATCACTACTCAGATGTTTCAAAGTTCACCAACATTTTTCCCATAGTATTAAACAGTTGGGAAGTGGTGAAACGAGGGCAAAGGCCTGTACATAGAAAGCATATAAACAAGAAGAAACATAAACGAATTACTGGTGGGCATAACAAAGGAAGCATAATCACTTTGAAAGCAAAGCATGATTTGGAAAAAAAGTATTAATTAACACAGCACAATATCGCCTAATGTGTTTTTTCGCATGGTGAAGCGCGTAGTGAAGTGAAAGGTACCATCCTTCACTTTTTTGTGTTTCCCCTACAACGTAACATATGAAACTCAAATGTTGTCTAGGCTTAGTTCCTATGCATGTGTCTTTCTCATGCGCATATCGACGTTGCCATGATTACTGTAATTTAACTGTGTGCAGCTAGGCGCACAACTACTCGAAAGATTTAGCTGCTTTCTAGCACCGTATCCTTCTGCAGATTTGCACCATCCCACCAAAGGGCATGGTCTTATTTCTTGTGATTAGATGACTTAGTCAGATCTTTCCCTGCCTCACATATAAATGTTGCATATTTCAGCTCCAATAGAAGGATTCGGTGAGTTGACGTGTAACGCACAAAACTCATTTAAAAGAACTTCATCGTAATCAATTTGTGTAGTTTTTCTCATTGTGGCTTCGAAATTCACGAAAAAGAGAAAGAAATTAAAGTATGTGGCGTCTTAGGCAAATCGCTCGTGGCTGCATGCATTCTTTTTATGCAAGTAAACAAAGCAGAAAAAAGCCAAAGTCTAATCTAAACCTAAACCTAAGTTTACGTACCCGCTGAAGTTCTTCGATCGATGCTTGCGCATCCATGACCACTATGTTTCTCCGCGTAGCACATTCCAGCATCGCTAAGCTTTAGTACTGCTAATGCTCAACTCCTCTCAAAAAAGCCAAAGTCTAATCTAAGCCAAAGTCCAATCTAAACCATAATGCTTGCCATGTGGCATAAGTAGAATTCAGTGGAATTGACTTTGATGAGCTTAGTCGGAGCCGACTATTCCGCCTTTTCCCGAAAACTATTCCGAAAAAAATCAAGAGGACGTTTTTTCAGGATGAGGAAAGAGGAGATGAAAGCCGTATAAATAGCCTTATTGTTTCATCTGTAGTAAACTGTAATAATTTCATATATAACTTGTCAGGGGACATCCTGTGGAGGAAAACTCAAGCATTATGCTTCTTTAGGAGTTACTGTGGGTTGTAAAATAAGCATGCTGAGCACGCTGCGATCGATACTTTGCCTTTGTACTGTATAAGAAATGAAATCAGTGCCATAAAAAAGGGTGACGTCGAATGAAGGAATATGAGCTTCCATCTGAAAAGAAAAAAAAGTGCATTTGCTCCATCGATTCGCCTGATTTTTCTGCACTAAAATAATAACGCACGCATTGCGATAAACAAATCCATGGGGCACGACACGACAATAGCGTTAAAAAAAAGTTTTTATTCCATTATCTTAATAACCGGGAAGTGGTTGTTGCCGTGGGCATCCAACACCATACCGGGCGCTTTCCAGTGCCTCGTGGGAGTTTACTGTTGGGCTTCAATGACACGACAAATGCACCGATAACGAAAGCTCCATGCGACAAAGACACGATGGGAGAATTCATCAACGATTCATGCAGGATATATCGTGAGGCTCAGCACCGCGGCGTCCCGGGCTTTCATTCTTCAATGACTCTGCCATCCACACACCTTTGCTTTCTCGTAAAAACTAACGGAAATGAAAGTTCTTAAAATAGTCATTCAACACTGGCACCACGCAACACACTCTTGCGGTTATCACAGACTATTAGCCGACTGGTGTTTCATCGGCAGCACACCTCGCGCATGTGCTACTGCGGGTTGAATCGTTGCGAACTGATCGTCAGAAGAAACCACTTTAAAGAATAATTGGATTTGCATGGCCAAATCATGAGATAGGATCGATTTCCAAGCTGCTTTGTTGCAACTTACAGAACATGGAAGAAATTTATGAAAAATGGAAGAAATTCACTGCATAAGAATGAAAGTTTTTTGACGGCGCGAAAAAACGGGAGGAACTTGGGAAGATAACCACAAAAAATCCGTTAAAACGAAAGTTCGGGAATGGGATCTATATCGAGACTTTGTATGTACTAGTGCTTGTCAAAGACGCGAACTGCCCAGACGAGAAATCAAGATAAGCGAGGGCCGATGAGACCTCCTCTACCTTTGTGGCTAAGGACCGCAGTTGGACGAAGAATGAATTTATTGACATAGAGCGGCGTTTTTATACAGTTTACTTAAAGACAAACGTTTTGATAGATAAATCACAATTTTGTTTTGAAGAATTCAAAAGTTCCGAAATAAACACTTCCAAGTCAAAACGACTTGAGAAAGAGAACGATTTTGGATCTCATCAATGGTTTTTTCGCGAAGCGTTAGCCGATGACGGCATCTTCGCAATTCTTAGTATTCGCTTCTTCTTCTTCTCGACAATCATATCTAAATTATGTGCCAGTGTTTGAATATTTACGCTGAAATTTTGAGTTGTGGAAGTTTCTCTCGATAAACTGACTAGAAAGCCCCTGAGGTAACCGTAGAAAGAAGGTATTACTTATTTTCGAATTTGTTTTTATTATTGGAGTGAAAAATATCTTCGAAAAAAATTTAATATAAACGGTAAATCTATGAGTATTTCATTGCCACAGTTGTTAATTAATTGAATAAGTCAACAAAAATTATGATCACTAGAGAAAATCTCTCGCTAGATTAAGTTAGACCCGCAAAAACTCACTGTGGAAAGTGTCGTTGACATTTTTTGTCAGGAAAGAATGGCGCCTTCACGATAGAGTTGAACGGGCGTCGAAAAGGAATTTGAGTCATTTGCACAAATGTTTCTCTTTGCGACAGAGACATTAATAAGTGATGCGTAACTGCAAGCATTATTCTCTCACTTTCCACTGCCGCTTTCATCGTCAGATACATAAACAATTCAACATAATCACTTATTTTTGTTGAAATGTAATCGTGTCTATTCGATCGCTTCTGATTACGTCAAGAGTAGAAAGAAGAAATGATCACGTTGAAACATTCTTGCCGTGTTAAGCATGTGTTTCATACACAGCAATGTGCCTCATCAATTTATATCAATATTGATGCTTTTGCTGGTCCATCTTTATACGAGTCGATAATAGAAAGCATTTGTAACGGTTATTTAAAGATTACTTGGTTGAAAAGTACAAATAACTAGACTGAGACAACATAGTTATCGAACGATGCTCACAGCATATTGCTTTGTCATATGAATCCAACTGTCTCATAAAGGATCAATAAGCGGCACTGAGCAGCCGCGCAAAGCTTCAGAACGAAGGTTTTAGTGAGAGCGTGTGTAGTGTGGCATCACTTCTTGTCACGGTCGAGAACACATGGCGTGAAGTCGAAGTTTTTGTTTGTGTTCGAGGGAGATGGAATTAATATGCTGCGCAGAGCCCTACGCATACTAATGCCACGTTGAGCACGCAATATACAGTAGCATATGGCTGCTGTTCGTAAGCAGCAACATCCTTTCGTCAATCGGCTTCCACTACTTTTCATCTCCCATATTATAATCGCCCATTTCCCTTCTACTTTACGCCAGAATCGTTCAATTTGCTTCTGCAGTATACCTGAAGTTATAATCGGTTATATGGTGGACAACTGATTTTGGTGGATTAACTCGGATTTTTTGCAATTCATTCTTCGCAAAGAGCGCTGCTTGTAGTTTAATTAAGAGATGCACTCTAGTCGCAATATTTCCTTCAGTGGGCATAACGATCTTTGCATTCTGCAGTCACTTGCAATATGAAATGCATAAGAGCACAAGTGAGAAGAAGGCTTCAACTTAATGGTTAGGCAGAGCAGAAGAGGTGTTGGTAGACGAGGTCTAGTACATATAATGACTGAAATCACCATTCCTTATGAGAAAAACGTCCGTGAAGTGTTGCCAATGCACTAGGGCGTTTCTGAACTTACTTAATGTTCTTCAAAAATTACTCTACTGCTGCTGCAATTTCGCACCTCTTTCGCGCCTCTTCATCCCCTCAAGGAAGATGGGATGACTGTTTTTTCCCTCGCCTCGTCAAATCGGTTCCATTTTATTGACAAAAATTGAAAGCATCGGAACTCTTCGCCGAAAAAAACATTAATGGATGTCTTTGTTGGTTTCATTGCACAAAGTCCTTGCTCCGCTTCAGCGGAAGAGACTACGAGAAGAGATTTCAAGCCTTTTTCCTCAATAGGAGCCAGATAAGTGGTTAATGAGGAGAAGTTGGGGGGCGCAGGTGAGCGCCTTCATCGAGGAATCCACTGACTTCTTTATATTACCCCAGATGAACTCCTTACTATTCATATCAAAGAGTGATTATAATTTCCCCAATTCCTTTAATGGGTGCTGGCCCAGAGCATTCTTTTCTGTAAACTTTTACAAGAGAAACGCTAAAGAAAACCTGCTGCACCTACAGTATGTTCTTGGAAGCAAGCAAATCACAAGCGGCAAAAGCACGATATATAGGGTATGGAAGATGAGACTCTTGAAGTACCATTCAAGTGCAGAGTAAAACCTCTGAACAAGGAAACGGCTGCCCAGGCCTATGAGCATCGAAAGCTGTCTACTGCCACGGGTGGCAGCCAACCATAAAAGCTGTTACAGCGTCACTGCAAGCACGATTTCAAAATATGATTGCTCAGTTTCATGCAGCCGAGAGTGCGATGCAGCGATCTTCAAGCACTTTAAAACTTCTGTGACATCCTTTAGTATGCAAAATTCGGAACTTTATTTGCACATTTGTTATGCGAACTTTTGAGAAATTGTCAGGGGAAGTTATTAAAGTCACCACTTATGAAATTTTGAAGGTAGAATTTTTTCTGTTTTGCGTTTCAGTCGAAATCAAATATTGCGGAGAATTTGCTGTCCGCATGGTCGTTCATCCGGACATTTCGAGTGAAGGTTCGCTACACGGATTAAAGTGAAATTTTTGGTCGGATAGCGAAGCTCGCTCTGGACTAGAACTACTGCGCCTTCACTGTATTGTTTTTCAACCGTTCAAAAATTTTTATTTTCTAAGCACCTCGTCTGTGCACCGCCGGGGATGAAGATTTTCTGTAAGAGACTAGTTGGAGATAAGGGGTAGTTTGCTTATAGCATTCTATTAAATATCTGGAATGCTCTTCACTTGTGCAAATAACTTTTTAACAATCCCACGCATCAATTCTTGACGGTGTTACTTTGGAGAACAACCATTCATGTCTTGCAGTTAGTTTCGAGATAGAGGGCCAAATTTCTAGAATGCTATATATAGAACTTATATTGTCAATACCTGTCATGAGTAATATTACTCCGCATTTCCAGCTAGTTGGCAAAAATTTAGGAGCAAACCTTCGTATTCAGGAACGCTGGCGGGTAAAAAAATAAACCGTTTCCAGAAGAATCACATTCGAAATGGTGCCAAAATTTTGTAGCCTCATATCATTCTGTCGTCATGAACTTGCCATGAAAATATGTCGGAAGGTAAGGTAAGCAACATTTTGGTCGACGTCGTAGGGTGCTAAGTCTCACGCCGCTAAGATCGTGGCGTTGCCAAAAATTTCATGAATTTCATAGTATTCATGTAGTACATTTCCATATGAAATAATATTTGGAACTCGCCTCTCTCCTAGGCAAGTGAAAGAGTGTGAATGAATTTACGTGCAAAATGCAAGTTTCTGTGCAAGAGGCACTTAAGAAATGACTAGGGAAGAGCGACGAACACTTTTTCGTTCATGACGGGCACTTTAAAGAGAACTAGTAGAACTGCAGCAAGAAGGCTGGAGAAACTTGGGGTGAGGGAAGGATAAAACAGAGCTGAGGATAGAAAATGGTCGTGCATCTTGGTTAGCTGCATCAGTGAGAAGCATGAAGAGTAGAGAGTGAGATGATTTTGGTTGCCTTATCAGATGAACTTTTGATCATATAACGCAGACATGATGACGCGTAATCCAATGCACTTAGCACATCACTGCGCGATTGCCGTTCGATACGCATCTCATATTACCGTATCGCAGCAATGCGCAACGCCCACCTTTGCGCACACCCAATAAACCAACGCTTATTCGATCACTTGGAAAAAGCAACCATTACAGGTTTAGCATAAGCTTTGGCATTTTATTGCGTTATTCATGTGATGTCGCCATCACTTATAGAGCGATTATAGTACCTCTTCAAAACTAGAAATTAGATAGTGCTGTTCGCTTAAAGCAGTTAGTTCCGCCACAAAATGTAGTGCCGGAGATAAAAAACCTAAAATTGGCGCAAAGATTTCGTGGAAATTTCTAATGGCTATAAAAACTCTTGAATCTTTCTTCAAAAAGGTTATATTCGAGTGAAGAACAGCTTAGCTGACATAGGGAGCAAGCTTTCACCGCTGCAACTCTTTTGCTGCCAGCTCATCTTCGTTTGCTTCTGCCTATTTCATAGGTGCTGATGATTGCGTGTTGCTTCTGATTTGTGCCCACAAAATTTGCGTCGAATCATTTCTGTGCGCTTTGGAAAAATGCTTCGCGAAGGTGCATTTTGGCTGTGACACTTGTATTCATGTGCCTGTCAACCCAATAGTTCGATGAAGTTATAGTTTGGAGCGTATAATTTCCACTAATAAACGATCAGCTTCAGCTTCTTCAGCATTGATTCATCGATTTTGAAACCAGATGTAAACATTTGAATGTTCAAAAAACTTGCATGCGCTTAACCATGTGCCAGATCACCTTATACTAGCCAAGTCTTCATCTTATAGTCGTTGCGTTAGAGCAAGTTTTTTAAAACAGTTGCGAGGGAACTCCTCAATTAAAACATTAGGGCATTATGTGGCATACTACATTCTTGTGGTAATTTGGGAAAATGTTTGCCCAAGTGGGCAGCAGATAACAGCTCATAACGTGTTAACCTCACTGACCCAATTCTTCACCTATTTCAACTTCCGCTTAAGCTCTTTACATGATTTTGTGTGCGCTTTGCAAAGTGGCAAGATGAGAATGCTGCATTTGTGCACATATACACGGCTTGCTGGTGGTTCATTGAACAGTGCAATGCGTAAACCCGCGGAGCCACAACAGTGAAACTCGATATCATAACCTATAGCTTAGAACACTCTGAAAGGCTCAATTTTATTCTGCTGATCATGTCAGTAAATGAATTTTCCAGTCAAATCTTGCTCTCCGCTTGTGTACCGCTACCAAAAATTTTTTTTGCGTTGAAAGTTTCCGGTCGCGACTAGCACCACCTGTGACCGGCCACCTCGTTTATAAACTGAGAGCGTGCAAATGTTTAAAAAGCTACGATTGCAGTGATCAGATCGATTGATTTTAGAAATATTCACAAACAGCGATAGAGCGCCATAAAATGTTTCTTCACTTACTTGCTGCTCATTGTTTAAGCATTTAGCATCTCGCATTTGACTGGCCATGCAAAATTTGTACACGTCAACTTTACAGTGGTTCCAGTATTTGCAATTGGAGTAGGAAGTGATCAAACAGAAGGACATATATGACAGATTTTTAAGATCTTTGCAAAAAGTGCACCAACACAAATACATTCGTGACTTTTTCCAGCTTTTCAGGAAACTCCAAGTGTTGATCTTACAGACAAGCACACATCATACGAACCGTTCAATGCACTTTTCCATTTGTTCGCCTCCATGTAGTAGTCCCGTTGAGAACGCAGTTTCTTGAAAAGGACGACGCTGGACTATGTTGCTGCAAAGAGGCGACACTTTACACTGATAAGCGACTGTTGATGGAGCTCAGAAACTCTATGCAGTCTTGTCCGGATAGATTGCAGTGTTGTCGAGATTTCGAGAAACATTTGGAAGAGACGTCTCAACAATTGGTTTGCTGGCGTGCGCTCATGTTACTTGTGCGCCGCGATTCTGGCGATCGGCACCATCGCGTGCCGTCTGGCGTTCTCCGTGGGTGCGAGCCTCTCTGCCACGCAACTACCATACTCCTGTTTCACTTGCGCGACGCCAATGAGGGACACTCATAAACGTTGCGGTGCTCGTTGCGTGCAGCGTGCCGTTCCTCGAACTGCTGTGTGCCTGCCTGTCCTCAGTGCTAATCAGTAAGGTAGCTGGTTGACACATGGAAAGTGACTTGATGATGGGTGCCAACTCGAGGTAGGCTTCCCTTGTAAACTCATCACTTTCGTCTGTTGCTTATAGACAAATACTTCGGACGGCTCATAACGACGTTCGGTCGCCCTAATAAATATTTATATTTGTGATTGTTTAGCTTTTGGAGGACAATTTTCAACAAAACTATCGCATGGGTTTCACTGTTTAGATTATTCTTTTTGATTACATAACATCCACTGCCTTCCTCTTACATTCGCCATATCTGCATTTCTGGCGCTCATTGTTATGCCATACTCGCCGGTGAGCCTCTTGCGCGTTAGTATCATTGTTGCTTAATCTGGACGGACTGCAACTGTTTTGGGCTTCTTGGAGTCAATCATATACTGCTTCAGCGCATGTGTTTTACTGCTGGGCTTTATATTTTGGGTAGCAGGGTTATGTCTTCTATGATTAAAGATGATTTCTTTTGAGTGGTCATAAGAACTCTGTTCGATACCCTTTTCCTTAGCCTCTTCTTTCAGACTGTTCGGAGGTTCTTTGCAAATGTTTTTGGAATTTTAGTCAAAAAATGAATACTTCAACTCATTTTTGAATAGATATGAATTTTTTCTACTAAATCCTGTTTTTTTCCGCGGTATTTGATGTTGCGTTCCAAAATTTCTGAAACAGGTCGCTATTTCTTCTCAACTCTAACCGATTATTCGAAGTCAAAAGAACAGCTGAGATTGTGCTCTTCACTCAATGAAATGCAGTAATGGTATACAAAAGTGATCAAAATATGTTTGACTCATAGTTTTTTTTTCATCGGTCGCCCCTTTTCATTGTCCATGAAGCGCTAGCACCCGGGAAACTAGCTTTCTCAGCGCCGAATAATTTGCCCTCTGAAGCGGAACTTTGCTTTGCTGGTTTGCTTTTAAAGGACTGTTGTATGCTCCTTAATTTTTTGAAGCTCTGGTTGATTGAACACTTTAAGCTCGCAACGAGGGCAGCAAAATTGGGGAAAATAAAGCTATTCATTTAGTTGCAAAGCCGCAAGGGGGAGGCGGCTTCCCTCTCTCTGATTTAAAAAGAATCACTTTTCGCTTTTGATTTTACTGATTAAGAGACGCATCGCCGTTTTTGCTCTCCGCTCACAATTCTCGATCACATTTTTAAAATAGCTGCGCGTTTTAAATGAATTTGTTAATTGCAGAGGTGATCCTAGTCTCTGTACCCGCATCCCTAGCGTTTTTGAACTTGGACATCGGAAAGTTTAACATCTCACGTTTAAACGTTGAGCGTTTGGGGGCAAATTTCAAAGAGTACCGGCACAGCATTCGAAAAATATTAGAAAGCATCCTCTAAATATGTACCGGTCGTTGACCATCAGATCAAAAGTTTTAGAAAACGGTCAACAAATCGCATAAGTAATATTCACTGACCATTATTGGTCGCACCCACGTAATTAAGTTACCGGACTCAAATTACATAGGTGTTTTTGCAGGATTTTTCTAATTCATATCCGACCCCTCTGGATGTCCAGCAGACTAAATTGCAAAGAGCGGTCGTTTTAGTCAACTGTCACATTCTTATGCTAATTTATCTAGCAGGTATGATTGGTATGATTACTATATGACGCTCTCCACCGCAATCGCCAATAAACGGGTTTTCGTTGAAGAGGAGCGGCAACATTACTGTAGTTCCGTTGTGCACGCAATTATTTTTTTTCGATCGTGCATTATGATTAAGGCGACGGTTTAGTTTAGAGAATTTCGACCATTCTACGTTGCAGTGAAATCCAAAGCGGTGTCCACCACTGTCTGAAATAGATTCCTTCCATCAGCGATATCTTACGCTATGACAGTACTGCAGCCGGTATTCCGAGTGGCCACAATTTTTTAGCGATTGCTTTATGTCTCCTTAAGATTCTTTTAAATTACCGCGGCTGAAGCAGCTGTCGACAAAACGTGCAGGAAGAAATAGCTCGAAATTTAGTGATTATTACTGTTTTATGTCTCTTATCTGTATCGTTAACCGACTGAAGCTATTTTGTTTTGGGTATGTGAGAAATATTTTCCCTCAAAATGCTTCTGCGCGACGAAAGCTTGAGGTTTTCATGCGCTGCCCGTGCAGTTTTTGTCTAGCTCTGTCTTAAGGCCTTGAGGAGGAAGGGAGAGGACACTGATATGTTGTTTCAGGATTCTGTATCCTTTCACGAGCGTTCTTGAATTTCCGTAGAATTTTGCTCCTTGCTTTTGATTTGCGAGTGCAGTCTAGTGCTGTGCCAGTGGATGGGAAAGGAAGAGGGAGGGAGTGGGAGAGGGAGAGGAAGAAGGAGAAAAGGAGGGAGGAGGGTTTCAAGGGTTTCACCGTCTCATTCATACGAATTATACGAGGGTTTCAGTTAATTTCATGGCCATTCACTAATAATTGGATATAATACCGAGTGTTTTGAAAAAAAGAGTTCTTTCGCTGACATTCCGGTCTGCTGTAAATCTTAGCGATGACGAAGTTCAGTTAACTTGCTCGATTCAGTTAAAAATGTTTCTTTTTTCATCTTATACTTAACGCAAGTTCTACTTGAACAGATTTAATTCAGCCCACTTTTAAATTCGAGTGGTTCAATTGAAATTTTGCAAAGGGAAAATAATTTTCAAACTTTAACGGGCAAAACTGTGAAGGAGATCTGGTAGAGAAAATTCACTTGAATGCTATATATTGCCACTTTCTAATGCGAGCAGGAAGGAATATAAAAAGAAAAATCATTCCTACTGAAATACTGACACACATGTAATTTCAAAAATCACATATCTCAACAATTTCTTTTCCAATCTTTGAAGGAATAACCTCAGAAAGTAAGGACTCCTACTGCTATGTTGATCGATCAAATTCAAACTCTGTATTTGACGTATCAAACGTTAAATTCAACTTGCGGTTGAGTCCCTTTTTAGGCTTGAATGCAAAAATGAAAAAAATCTGGTTATTTCTTCCGGCTTGGCAAATGATAGGGTTCAGACATCTTCGATCGAAAGTTTTCAGCCGTAAATACGACGCAAACAGCAGCATTAAGACGATTAGAGGGGGTGGAACTGTCGGTCGCTTCTTGTAATACTGTCGCCTCGTTGTGATTTCTAGATATTGTGATTTTCTACTCGTGTTAGCAAAATCCTGACGTCTTCCTTTAGTACGCGCTATTAGTGTGAGTAAGTATTTCATAATGTGAAGTCTTTGTGCATCTCTAAGTGTTAAATCTCGGCTGAAATGTCTCTATTGTAAATGCGTTTGAATTCTGAACCTTAAATGTGGTACTTTCAGCAAGCTTGACCTCGACAGTTTCGAAAGCAAACAAAAAACAGATGACAGTGGGCAACTATGACTACTTTAAGCAAGAGATCACCCGATCATGAGCAAATGAGCGTAATGATTAACGCGTAGCGGCATGAATGTCGCATTGGAAGCAAAGAACTGACGCAAAAATTTGCAAATTTTTACCGAGACATACCTCAGAAGTGTAGAAACATATGCGTTGTTCCATGGTAATACTCAAGATGTTATCGACGTAAAATATTTTGACCATGCTATATATATATATATATATATATATATATATATATATATATATATATATATATATATATATATATATATATATATATATATATATATATATATATATATATATATAAGGACGTTGAAGTTTTGAATATTCATGCACTCGTGAATAATTTTCTCTCCATTTCTTTCCAGTTATACCTGTTACTGGAAATTTAATTTCAAATAATAAACCGATCAATTGTGACTCATTTCTTATGATATGCCACCTAGCCAATATAAATTTAATAATTATGAAAGCTCCATTGAAGCGGTTCGATAGCCAGCGCACTCGGACCGCTTCAGTTCAAAAGCGAGGATGAGGAGGATAAAGGACGAAGAAAAAGAGGTGGCAAGCGACAGGAGAAACCTCCATATTCCTACATTGCACTTATCGCGATGGCAATACATGCGAAACCAGATCGCAGAGCTACTCTCACTGAGATCTACACTTACCTGCAAAACAATTTCGACTTTTTCCGTGGTATCTATTGTTCAGTCTTTTTATTGTTTTCAAACTGAGTACAGCAGTAAAATGGCTTGTTTAATTAGCTAAGCTAAATTCTTTCAGAGCTCTTTTATCCACCTACCTCAACCATATTTTTCTCTGAGTTTTACTGTATTCCACAGCATTAAAATTAGCCGGAAGCATTCTTTTATTCCACAAATTATCAGTATACTGATTGAATTTCGAAATAGTCCACTGAAAGGAGCAGAACTATTGGAATATCAAGATCTGATTTTTCACCAGAAGCAGATATTATCCATTCTCTTCTGCATGTGCTGTAAGGCAGAAACTCATCAAATTTTATTGTTTCTGCATTTTGTAGATACGTCCTTCTAGAGTTCAACGACAGTGAAACAAGCATTTCTGCTGCCTTGATATATGCTGCTTTTCATATAGCACATAACATCTTGGTTCACCCAATTCAAACAAACATGCTATGTTTTGAGGAGAATACAACGGCTGGAAAAATTCCATACGTCATAATTTATCGCTGAATGAATGCTTCGTGAAGCTGCCGAAGAGCTCTGGTGGACGCAGCGGTAAAGGTCATCAATGGACAATCGACCAAAATTGCGACTTCCTTTTTGAAGAAGGCTCATACAGAAGGAGACCACGAGGATATAAGGCACGCAATCGAGGAAATGAGTTTTCTAATGCACAGGTATGGAATCGGCATAAAAACTGCTATGAATGGAGAGAATAAGAATCAAAATTAATGGCTTGTTATGACAGTGCTAGATAACCTTTGATCGACCCTGGAGCCCTTTAGCTTCTTTGCAACAGAAACTTTCTGTACAGGATGAGTTTGAGCGCGTTTACAATGGGTCTGAAGATATCGATGGGCGATGGAAAAAGCCTTAGATCGCAAAATTGCACACGCCATTTCGCTTCAGTATACCCACTATATTGATGCCTCCTCTTTCTTATGTTTCTCAGAAAGGGTGACCAAATTACAAATGGAACTGTGAGTAGAGATCCTCTAAACCTTGTTTATATAAAACATCATTCAAATGATGCCCTCATTGCGAGCATGTCACAAAAGTCGCACTTTACGGATATTTTAAGTCTCTGATTTCTTCGATTGCTCAGCAATATAGTTTCGGATTCCGCAATTCGATCTTCACCTCTCCCGAAAGCACAAGTTTTTATTTTTGCTTCGAGGAGAATATTGCCAAAAATCCACTTTTCCCACAAAAATTTTCCATTTTTTCGAATCACTGTCACAACCGTGCATCAGTTATCGTGTTCGTATAACTGCCATGTTTTTTATTCGAAAGCCGCTCTTATTCACTTTCTTTGTGTTCTTCGCTTTTCTTATTGCTTAAGAACTCGTTAACACATTCTCAGCTAATATAGAAATGTTCAAGGTTAAGAAGTGTTTCAAAAATCATGATTCCACAAATCCGAGGCTTGCGGAATGTCATGTTCTCGCACTGCCAATTAGCATCATAGAAGCCACCCATTGCAAAACAGACATTCTACAAAGGTGAAACAAATTTCAACAATCATCATCCTTCACACTAGTTCACTTATGTTGAAGATAAGACTCTGTGAAACTCTTCTAAGCAGAAATCACCTAAGCCTTTTAATGCAGTTTCCATTTCCGACCATTATGAAAAGTTGATGCTCAGTGGATCAGCTTAGCGGGAGGCTGAAAATGTCATATATTTCTTAAACATATCTTTGGTAATAGCTAACGCCATGCAGCCTCACTGAATGCAAACTTTAAGAAGCATCATTCGGCTTAATACCGAATGTTTTCCCTGTCGAGCAAGAATTGCATTTTCTAGATCCAGTAAATTCGTTGCAATGATTTCATCGGTTGTCGCTCAGCAAAAGTGGCACAATTTTTCGTCGGAAACATCATTCTTCGTTGCTTCCACTCTCACTTCAGCCTATGTTGTTTCACTGTTTCAGGATCAAACCGTGGTGTTGTCACAAAGAATTGCTTGCATCCGTTTTGTACCCTTCACTTTTCACGATTTTTACTCGATTATGCCCCCATCTCACCAGTCATCGTGCATCTTGGTTGCTTGCGATCTTAGGTGCAGTTCCACTCATGACAAAACATTTCAGTTAGATGCAGTGTGCACAGGCTCAGTGGCAGCGGAATCGGCGTTCGCGGTGGACGACGTGAGCGCTGTCCACCATCCGCAGCCTTTTCTATCACAGTGCCAAGGTCCGTTTTGGCCACCATATGAATATGCCACCCAATGGGCAGTACAGCCTGACGCTTACACGCTGCCTACAACTGGGTACATTTATGATGCAAGTCAACCACTGCACACTGGCTACATCCACGATGAGACGTATCAGTTCAATGTTGAAACGGCTGTCAACCCGACACTCGCTGATGCTCCGCCCTTTCTTGACGTCTCTCAGATCACTCAAATGGACTACCCACATTATGTGATGCAGCCAACAATGGCCAACCAATAGCCTCTTAAGATCTGTAAATAGATTTCCTTTCATTAGCTTATGTGATGAAATATTCTTTCGAATGCTTTTTTTAGTAGGATTCTGCACTGAGGTGTTGCAATAAAACATTTGTTATTGACAATTCAGCTGGTCATTGTTGATTAGACACTTTCATCGATAACCCACATGATCTTTTTCTCAGGTGGAAGCATGATCTGAAAATTGGACTTTCAAGTAGAAACGTTTTTGGCGAGAAACGTTTCATTAACAAGCGGGGCGAAAACTGGTATCACGCCAATTTTGGCGTGTAATAATGGAAAATGAAATTTGTGAAAGTTTATAAGGTTCGATGGAGTGATGCGACATGTGTTTCTGTGACCGCTTTGCTGTAGTGGTTGAAAACAACAAAACAAATCCTCAAAACGGGCTCATGGCGAGCTTCGCATAAAGAGGCGTGTGCAGCACCACACGTTGGCACTTTTTGGCACAGTACACTTCTTCCTGAACAAAAGGAGCGCAGGCTTTTGACCTGTAAAAATTTTCGGTCGGTGCTATATAGTTTTCAATGCCTGGCATCCTCTGCCATGAGTGCATCCTTTCAGTTCGTGGCAAGCGGTGGCGATTCACCTTTCCTGAAGTTGGGTGCGTCAAGGGTTACGGCCTTCTTCAGCGGTGACCTCAACTGGCCGTGCTTCTTCACCTCACCCATCAAAGCTGACTTCTCCTCCAGTTCGCTCAGCAATACGTCATTTGCACTCTGCTTTCTTACTCCATGTCGACGCCTGAAAGTCATGTCCGATTGTTACAAAAAAAGGACTACAATGAAAGAAGTATTAGGGCTCCTCCATAGTCTCGAATAATTTTACGAAACCTTGAACTACTGCATTTTTTTCATAAATGAATAGTGCATTTTTGATCTGTACATCCCATGGCTGTTCCATGCAGCACATTTTAAAAAGGAACAATGTTGGGAGGATGAAGCTTAGGAGCAATGCCATTTATTGAGGAATCAGTTCAAACACTTCAGTAAGCAACTTTTTCGTCGAATCCTTCGAACTGTATCGTCCGTGAGTACTATCTTACGACGTGAGAAGAAGTATGATTGAGGCCTACAACTATCCATACTATCCATAGGTTTTCTAGCCAGGAATTTCAACTTCTACAGCTCTTTCACTTTCCATAAACTAGCAGAGATGATGCAGCATAGACTGAACTGGAGCTAGGAGAAACGGCCCCTGCTAGCATGTTTCTCAATACTCTGAGCTGAAGCAGTTCTGGTACACATCAACAAAAGAGGTTCCCAATGTCAACAGTTTCGACTGGCACAGCAAGTCGATCTATCAATCTAGGGAGCGGTATTAAGTGTGTCTTCACAGAGTGATTCCCCTAGTAAATTTTATGCCATTCGAGCTGCAGTAATGCAGCAAGTGATCAGGAAAAGGGATAGGTGCAAAATATGATCTGCACCCAAGATAGGCCCTCCTGTGATATTAACTATGACAGGAGAGTAAATATGCATCCAACACTCTAACGGGCGAAAGGTCTCCCTTTCGTGATTTGATTGCTCCACGACAACATTTTCTGTGTCTGCACTCTCCAGAATCGTATACGCAAGATTTGACCACTACCTAAGCAGTAACGAGCTTGACCTTGTACTATAGACAAAATCCACCTCTTCCTCACGAGCTCTTTCCATTGGAAAACAATCATTTTCGGCGTTTGCACGCATATTTCCGATAGCCTCAATTATGGAGAAATTCTGTGAGGCCATATAATGGCGTATCAGCGATGTGGGGCTCATTTTCTGAACCGATGCCTCAATTCGTCTCGGCTATGATGCTGTAAATATCGGCCATTTTGACGCAGTGCATTTCGATGTGAATAATAGCATGGAGAAGTGAACGTGCAAAGTGCCCCTAAGGTGTTAAATCGCGATCAGGTGCCGACAAAAACATTAATGCTACCTAAATCAGTAGCTCATCAATATTTCTATCACCTTCATCGAGATGATTTCATTCTTGCCATATCAGGTTCATTACTGCAACCGCTCCCTTTGTGGCATTCACAATCATTTCTGCTGCCTTCATACAGTTTACTTTTTGCTTCTCTTTCGTTATTATTCGTCCTGCGTTTGCACATTTCACTGTTACTCCTATTATCCTCATCTAACTCGTCATTTTTAGTACTTATGTCTGGTTTATTACCCATGCTACTTCTGTCCAGCTCATCTTTTTTTATGTCACCTTTATGCATATCATTATTTTTCCAGTTCACCTACCACTGCGTTCTAGATCTTTCGGTTCTATGTGTCCTCATATAGAAATATGACTCCGAACGCGTACCTGCCGCTGACGAAGTTGGACACGGATAACTGCCTGTCAGAAAGTTCGGTATTCGAGCATTTTGAAAGCAGCAGCAATTCCTTTTTGAGATCGAAAGAAAAGTAACCATAGAGATAAGGGGAAATCGCAGCATTGAACACAGCGAAAGCGTAGATCAGCTTGCGAATAAGAGGTGGGATCGGGCTGAAAGTTATCTGTAAATGAAAACGGATTCTAAAAACATGATGGCATGGGCGAGTTAGACTTTGCAAGGACCAAACAAAGAATGCTGGCCGAAAGTGCTTCAATCGAAAACCATATAGTGCAAAATTCATCATTTGCGCAAGAAACAAACAACACTCAAGCCAGTGACAGAAAACACTTGCGCATATGCCTAGCTCGAGGTTCCAACGAGAATGCAGCTGCATCCGAATGCTGCTGCTCATGACTCTCAATGCACGTCTAGTTTGAGCTGGAAACATAAGAGGAGGATCTTATCTGAAGCAGTATTAATTAGTGCTTAATGAGGGACCTCTCCCTTTGCCCTAAACGGCCCGGACAAGCTTCAGTGGACAAGGAGATATTGAGTGGAATAAAGACTTTTTACCTGGGACGATAAGTGAAGTGAATGAACGAGGCAGCAGCGTATGGAGTCCAGCAGAGCAGAAATGCTAGCACGATTACAAAAGTCATCTTGAGAGTTCGACTTTTGGCACGTTCCAAATTTGCTTCGCCTGATCGACGCAACTTTGGCCCGTTATCCGACGCGTACGCTGAAAGTCGTTATGTACCAAATCTTGAAGAAAAAAATAATATTCATACCGCTTGATTTCTGTAGTAGTGTACAGGGCACTGTCACAGAAGTACCACAAGAAAACGAAGAGCGAGATGTTATCGAACACATTTCACTTGGGTCAGAGGACAGGTTAAGAAAAGTCCGACAGTGTCCTTTTCTAGATATCACTCCATCGGTGACAATAAAACACTCACTCTCTGATATATCGCTAGCATAGGAAGAAGTGGTGCATTAGCAAACATGTCAATCGCTCTGATCGTTAGTTATTTGAAAAGTTTTCTTGCTGCTGAGAAAAATTTTCAGTGCCAGTTGTCAACGAAATTTATAAAATTTGCTTCTAGTGTTTGGAATTTTCGATTTTTTTGGATTTAAGTTTAAGCTGGAACACTGCTCAAGACTGAATTTCGCGATAAAAGTTTTTGAAGAAAAGGAAGTAAGAGAAGAAAGAAGCAAAAAATTTGGATGAATGTTTGCCTCGATGCAGGATTCATCCAGGAGAACCTCTAATTTAACATTTTAACTTACAAGTGCTGGAAGTTGTCTTCGATGAAATCTTATAGAGAATGAGAGAATAACACGCCACAATGAAAAATAATGGTATCAAATAGACCTGAAAATTCATATTGAACAGATGGTTGGGAAACAGTTTTTTAAAATATTCGATACTGGCAGCAGCTCGCAACCTTAAGTAATCAACTGTCTAGTATATAGCGAGTAAACGACACTTGTTTGGCTCGCACACTTGAACATGCAACTTATCTCTGCAAAGGTGGCATTGAGGCGAACGGCTCACAATTATTAGAAAGCTGCAATGGATAATTGTGAGTGATGCACATATTGTGTTTGAGAATTTGGCGAAGGCGTTTAATATTTTAAATGTAGTCGTAATGCGGCCGTTGGAAAGCTGAAGTACCAGATAAAACAAAAAGCGAGAAGCTATCGACCATATTTCACTTAGGTCTTCTTTTTTTACGGAGGACAGGAAATCGACAATCTGATAGTGAACAAAGGTTTCCTAGGTTTCACAGAATCGCTGATAATAAGGAGTTTGATACACTTTTTCTTGCTTAACACTTATTAGCTAAGCTACGGTCTAAGGCACTTGTACATCAAAATAGAACGAGGAAAGTTCTTTCAACTATCTGGCAAACTTTTTTGCTATTTAAGCACCACAGAATGTAATCTTAAACAACTTTTAAAAGACCTGCATAAGGTTGACGATTGTATAAGCGAAAACGAATTCGTGTGGAATGGCGCCAATAAAATCCCCTGATACGCATTGTGTGTACCAATGAGCACATGGATGAGAAGACGTACGAAACAGGAATGCCTTTGATATTTGCAAGATTAAACGATATAGTCGTTAACGATGGCGTAGACTGGTGCGAGCATGTTTATAAATTTTGTAACAAGACAGAAAGTTCTTTTGGAAATTTAAAACGCTCTAATATGGTATAAACTATCCTCAGAGAGTCGTTGTGCAATAAAGCTGCACTGTTATCGTTTCAGCAAATGAATAGTCTTTTGGTTTCGCATTATCAGCTATGCAAATCTTTCTTCTCATATGATGATACCGAATATGGAGTGTATACCTAATTTCACAAATTTTTTCAAACCACAGTTTGTCTGCTCTGCTTACACAAACTGACAAAAAATCAAGCAAGCGAAAACGATTTCCGACGCGGTGACGAGCAAGAGGAACGGTCATGCGATGCGCTTAACAGGACAAGTTTTCACGATAGTGACACCGGTGTGGATTGTGGATTTGCTCAGAGTCAGAGATGCTTCCCCATGAAACGTATATAATGAAAGATTATTCCATTAATTGAAGATGCAGCATTTGCACTAAATGTGGTGGCTGGAATAACAGTGCTCGAGTGTCATATATAAATACTCCCTAAAGAATTTGCTCACTTATGTGCTGTAGTTGCTCACTCACAGTTAACTGCTCACCGACGGAAGACTGGTCACAAAGCTGATGATCCATGCGATGAGCACCATTCGACGTACACATTTTTTGGCGTTCAGCGTGTACAGTGGAGAGAATATTGAGTAGAAACGATCGAGACTTATACAGATGAGTATATTGGCAGCTAGCGCATTCCCGAAATTGTCGAAAAACTTACACGAGCGACACAGCTAAAATGAGGGAAATTTACGGTGAGATATAGACGAAGTAACGCCAATAAAACAATTAAATAAAGTAGCACAAGTACCGCTTGAACAGGTGGAAAATTTTGCTCGGTTAACTATGAGTTTAAAACATTAGAAAATTTGAATTTCGAAAGCTTGTTGGAGTTAGTGGCAACAGGCTTTACCGCTGAATGTACACAAAATATTTAATTCTATTATTAGAAACGGGGAAGACAACCTAAATTCGGCCAGATTTAAATTATATATTCTGCTTAATCAACTCTGCAAGTTGAGATGAAAAACCAGAAAAACTTTAGCTGTTCTGTTCATACTCTATGTTCAGATATACAGGCGGGAATCAGTTGTACAATAGTGGCCATTTTTTTTCGGATTGTTTCAGCTTTGCAGTGAGTTTTCGTGGATATATCTTCCACTAAAACTTGCATCATTGTTCAGCTCTTCAATAGTCACCTTACTATTATCTGCAGAGGTATCTCTGCAATTATTCAGAGGAAAGTTTTAGGCAGTGATAGGCATAAGGAACGAAAGTCCCAATTTTTCGACGTTAATTTTCAACCAAACGAAGGGAACTGCCCCATGTGATATTTATGACGCAGTGGATTGTGGTCTGCTTTTTGTTACATTTGTCACATTCGTGACACAGTTTCAAGTAAAGCACATTAAATTCAACAATTAAATAGAACTGTGCATCGAAATGGTAACAACGCGCAATAAATGTATTGAATTTTCTGCAAAATCAAGGTAAACAATTCAGGAGATATCTCTCTTTTTGCACCACTGGAAGCCCTTACGTGTTTGAATTGCAAACATGGCATCATGTAAAAGCTAATTAGAATGTGCGAATGGATCGATATTAAGCACTGCCTCGAGAGCGCTAAATTCGCGCAGGGATTTCAATAACTCTTATCATCTTCGTATACCCCATGAGAAGATTTAGTAAAATCGAAAATTTTAAAATATCTTCATGATACGATTGTTCTCCTAATTTTGTAAGCCGAGTATGCTAAGCTCGTTCATCGAAACATATCTGGCGTTTAAAGAGTCCTTTCGACATCGCTATCGAAGAGGGGAATGAAACTTGCCAAGTCGCCACCCCACCATGCAACTGTGATATTATGAATTATTTCTTTCGGCATATAGATCAGAGTGACGACAAGATGCGCCACATTCATGTGTAGAAGGAGCGTGTGTACACGACGAACCTTCACGATTTGATTCCTGAAATTCATTTTACGGTCGCAGCTGCAATTAAATAGCGCCTTCGAAAATAGACTGTTAATTCCTTCAACAGGCTTCATGTGCCCCAGCATTCAACTTTTTTCGAACTCTGCAAATATTTTCAAAAGCACATTATGGAGACATCATATCTGTGCACATCTTTATATGTGGGGGGTGCCCGCCTGCCTCTCTATAGTTTCAGCACAATATAGGTGCAGTGGCAAGAAAATGTTATGGGCATAATCAGCGCTGTATGATAACCTCCATTCTTCAGTTTGAGTTCTTCAGCTTGCACAAGCTATCATTTTTGCATAGAGCAATGATAATTTAATGTGTCATGAAATTTTCAAATCCACTTGGAGGTGCCGCAAAATTTACGAGTTCAGTGTAAACTACTGCTCGACCTAAGAATAAACGACTTCCGTTCAGGAATTATAAGGTTGGCTGGCTTCGTGAGGAAACATGTCATTAAGGTCTTTGTGCATTCTTCAGGAAATCCGAGTCACCGGTTGATCTGATGTACTAAAATAGAAAAGGGGTATTTCATAGTAGTTCTCTCAGGTATGCTTCTTTGGTTGCTTCTTGAGAGAAGAATCATCTCGCAAATCGGTGTGCAGTTTTTAACCGCTGGCAGAATGATGGTGATAAAACCATGCCTTTTTAATAGTGGCGTAATACTGTTTTCCTCATTTAAAGCCTTTCAAAAACTGACGCTTTTGTTTATAATGAGAGCACAGTCCTATGAAAGAATGTTCTCAGCGTCGGCATGTGGAAAATTTTACTGAACGAAACGACTGAGTATCGAACCCTTCAACGTTTTGCAGACCGCTCTTCAAAATAAGATCAACACGCTCAAGGATACCGTTGTTCCCAACGAAACGTCATAACTGAGCATGTGAAAATAGAAACGATTCGATCAAATTTGTCTGTAGCAGCTAACAATGGACACCGCTCTTATTGCGCGTTTAAAATGTGATAGAAAACGCAGGCGCTATAGCGCTCTTACGCGTTAGACGCCTTAGATTTTTAGCTGCAACAGAAAATATTAACGAGATAACTGTGGTTTCATCGAATTGCCCGGTTATACTTGAGACGCATATTTTAATCCGTTTGAAGCTTTTCCATTGTGTTTCAGTCGGCTCACGTTTCTGTCTGCAGAATGTTCTTTGGCGTAAAGAATTTTTCGCCAAAACTTCACCAGCAAAAATTCTTCTGATGCCGAAAATTTCTTAAAGCAGCTACGATCACATGAGAAATGTTATTTTCAAGCGTGGTGTTCTTCTAGGCAGACTGATAATCTCTTGCCGCATCGGAAGTTAAATCAGTGAGAAAATTGATCTCACGCTCGATGCTCATCGATGCGAGTTTCAACTTCGAGCTTGTTTTGATGTGATTTGCATCGAAATCGTTAAACTCCCATCGATGTAGATTTTAGCCAAGTTGGAATTAGCACTGGTGACTCTTGAAAAATATACTCGAATAAAGTTTTTACCAGGAACTTATACCATGGTAAATGATGCAAGTGGAATAAAGCAAGAGCAATGTTTAGCAAATGCTCGTCATCAAAATTGCATACTGCTAAAATTCCTTTCAGGTCAACGATGCTCCAGGGATCTAATCTACGCTAATAGTGCTGATTTGCTTGCTTCATTACTCCACGATGCTCGAGTCAATCTCTGAGCAAATAAAGTGCACAATAAATTCTTGGAAGAAATATAATGAATGACCAGATCAACTGATTTGGAATGGTGAATATCAATGAGGAAGAGGTGAACTAACCTCACAAGGATGACGAACATCGTAAAGTTACCAACAAGCGCAATGCAGAAGCAAATACAGTAGCACACCGCGGTTAGATAGGCGGAAGAACTCATGACGGCGCGCGGATAGGATCGCGGATCCGAGCAATTCATTAACATGACGCTTCTCCTGCAGAGTACATCTCTTTTTGACTACATTTGCACTCACGCACGCATTGCGCACAAAGGAAAGCATGCTCGTTCTTCGCTAGACCTCGCTGTTTACACCTTTCACTTGTGTGTCTTTAACTGTATCCACATTCCCAACAAAACTATAGGAATAATAAACTGCCTTTGAAAATGCGAACAAATACGCTCTTAATTTCGAACACTCTAGGTCGATTAGAAAACCGCCTATCTCGCAGATTTTTGTAGAAAGGCACGTTCATCCGGAAGCATTTGTAGATTAAAAGAAACACTGAAAATAGGAACTGAAATAGAAAGCCTGCTGACAGTGAATTTCATTACGAGAAAAGAAACTACTAGTAGGAGGCGGATATACAAACAGAGAAATAGACAAATAGGCACATATGTACGTATGAGAACATTGAAGAAATTTGTTAAAAAATAAGAGGGCACTTCTTAGAGAATTAAGTGGCGATTGTGCCTGAGAGGCTACACGATATGCGTTGTGCGCTTTGTTCAGCCAAGTCAATTGCTAAATGAATGCACGAAAAAACACTGTTCCCGTGGAACAGAGCAGACTGAACCTTCAGATACATCATTTGATTTAGCAGGAAACGGACCGATAATAGAGCAAACTTGTACATGCCGACGTTAAGCATGCAACTACCAAAGGAGACTCATAAACCACACAATGAATAGCGTGATAGAGTTACGCGACTGTGAATATCTTCATGAAAAAAAGCGATAAAGTTATTCAGAAGAGTGAAAACGGAATAAAGTATCGGTGGCAACCAAAAGCAAATGAGAAGAAATAAATGCATGAAAACTTTTCAACCCTAAACGTTGATAATTATTACGCTGATTATAATGGCCCTGGTTAGAATAGCCCCAAAACAAATGTTTTTAGCCATTCTAAGTTCTAGTCAAATTGAACACTGAATATTTGAGGTCGAGCAGCGTAGAAATTGTAATTTTTATTACCGCTGATTTTGCGGTAGACTAAAGTGTTGACGCACACAAATATGAATTCCACGTCGACTTAATGCGGCAATTTGCAGGTGGCTCATGAAAGGAAGATGGTCACGTGAGTAGTGCTAAAACACCGATCCTTTATTTGTATACTGCAAGAGTGTTGCAGTTGTGAGGCTTCTCTGCTGGATCGTTAAGGTTAATAATTCATGGCCTTGAAATCCCCTTAGCGCACTGCAAAGACGACTCATTGGCGCAGTAGCATTTCCTCTGTTGCTAAAACCTATCTGAAGAGGAAGCTGTTCAGATGAAAACAAATCGTATGCCTTAATGCTAAGAACTCCCTAACACTTTTCAGAAAGTGATTTCAGGGCACAGTAGGCAACGCAGCAACAACATTAATTGATACTATCTTAATTAGTTGTTTCTTCCTTCCTTTTCAGCTTATCTCATGACGATAATTCTGACCAACAACAACAGCAGGTTTCAAAAAACAAAGCCGACTTTAAATGGACCATGACATCTAAATATTAATAACGAAAGCACATTTGATATTTTTTTAGACCATGTTTACTATACCTTCGCAGATGTTTGTTTCAATAGAACATTACAACTTGTCAAAAACTTTCTATTTATTGCTAAGTGAACATTATTTATCTTGAAACATTTGACAAAGAAACACCTATAAACGATAACAAAACAAGATCACCGCATGCTTATGAGTACGGTACAACGCTTCAAAAAATTCGTTTTCATCAGTCATATCTTACGTTGACGATAGTTTCTCTCAAAGCTCCACATAAGCTGCCAAAAACATCGAAGAGCAGTGAAACTTTATAATACCTGAGATGCCTATAACACGGCGTGAATGTCTCAACTCAACAAAACCACATTCAATATGAAAATTCTTCTTCAGTCAGCGCACACAACAAGTTTCGAAGATCGCGGCACGTTAACTGAAATAAAGCGATTTGCACGTTGCGAACTAGATACTAAAATGCTACTAAAACTTGTTACACTGTGCTGAAACTGAATTTCATAAAGAGGCCAGATCCAAAATAATATTTTCCTCTTACTGCTACGAAACTGCAAAGATTCCCTGCCAACAATTCGAAGATGAATTAGTGTGCATTGTAAATACGGAAGTACAGTTGGTAAGTACTATCGATGGCGAGGTTCGTTTAATTGGTTCCGATATGCCGCTGTTAGGTTTATGAGGCTGACAGCAGTAGTTAATCTTTTCCTCTTAGGAGGCAGTCAGACTAACCAGATTAAAGTAAGGTGTCCGCTGTCTGCCACATAGTCGAGCAAACTTGCGAATCATCTCTTTCCAATCGAATTTTCTGCTTTAAGCACTTTTGTTGCCATTGTTTTGCTTTTGTTGCTGAGCTGCTGGCATACGAAATCAGTTTTATGGTAGTTTTATTGGAACTTGAGAGAGTGACTGTTGCTGTTGTAGCACTTTCGTTTATTCACTTGTATACATACTGGCTAACATGACGAACATCGTCTAAAACCTTTCGCATAGATGCTGGAAGCTGCACGCAACACAACGCCTTCTCTGAGCTCTGATGGATTGTTTAGACTGCTTTTGAGCACTGTTTCTCTACTGCCGTTCCTCATACGCTTAGTTCTTTTCCTCATTTCCAGAAGATCTGTTTCGGCGTAATTATTAGCAATATGTTCGAATTCTGTTCGTACTGCGAAATAGAAAAATGAATGCAACGAGCGTTTTACTGTCTTCATCCTCCCTCTACGATACGTTATGTGATGACAATGATTCCCATGCCTTTTGTTAGTCGCTTCGTTCGGACAGACGGTGACCTCAGTTAACCAACTGCGTGCAACGTTGTGCAGTTTTGTTCAGTTGTCTCATCATGTCAAGTAGGAAAATCACCTGCTGGCATTTTACACATGCAATTTTATTCACTTGTATTCTTCAATGCAGTCGTCGATCACCACCTAGAATCAGTGTCAAACGCGATTTTGTGTTCCCTTTGCGCAATGAGTGCACGGTAAACGCGGAAAAGCTTTTGGAGCGGCGAATAGCTGCAAGCAAGCGTTTCTGTTGGATGTGTGTCAAATCGGCTGCCAGCAGCAAAATACTATAACTTTAGTTAATTGAAAGAATGAAGAAACGGCAGCAGAGCTTTGAAATTTACACTCAACTTGCTATGTTCCATTTTCTTCGAAAGAAGAGAATAAAATTTCAGCTTTTTTACGGAACTTTTGTTGTATGCTACTTTTGGATCGTTTTAAAGAGACTGGCTTCCAAGAGTGCCAGTAGCACAAGCGCAAATCCTAGCAAAAGCAGTTACACGATGGAAGAACATTCCCAGATACTAAGTCCACAAAATAAATCTTTTGCGTTCATAGGCAGAAAGGTGGAAAGTTTTGCATTTGATGAATGCATCAGCAAAACTATTCAAGTAGAAGATAAAAGAAATTCCTCGAAGGCGACAAGCATAAGACATGAAGCGAGAAGGCGACAGAATTTTTCCATTCGCAAAAATTTGCTGAGTTTGGCATCACATTGCCATAACAAGCAAAATAACTCCCCCACATTTTTCATAAAGTTATGATAACTTGCCATGAACGAAAGCAACCCTTTGTCGTCTTTTACAGTCGATGATAATGTTATTTCGGGAGCATTGCCCTCGAAAATGTGATGGAAAGAAAGAACCGGGAACTTTTTTGCCAAAAATGTTCAGCGATGAGCAAAATTTGCCGAATTTGCAAACTAAAGAGGGCAGAAAGGATAGAGGATGAGAAACGGTGAGTGGAATAGGCATGCACATATATGGTTCGAGTGCAGTGATTGGTTCGCCTCCTGTGCCTAGGCCATGTAAGCCACTGAGCAAATTCCTGGGTCACATATTTTTTTGAAAAACTAGTGCAGTTCGTAGTGTTAGAATAGTTCAGGACAATATGATCAGCTGACGGCCGGATGCATCGACGACACTCAGTTCATTCCGCTTTAAAACAATGAGAAATATGTTCCTAAAACAACCATTTTCAAAGCATCAAGTGCTTGATAGGTTTCTGAATGCTGTGGTTTCGCATTCTCTATTCTAGGCATGGTGAATATCGTATCCCTATTGCCGTTGTAGACGCCTTCTGCTAAAATAGTTATGTGCAAGATATAGAGTCTGCGTTTAAGAACCCCACCTTTTCACCAATTGCTTTATTGACAACACGCATTTTGATTTGACATCGCATTTCCATTGGTCAATATTTCTGCAGTCCCTTTCAACCACTGATGTTTCCGCAGTCCACTTGTGTTGAATTTTGGAGCTGTGTGCTCCGATCCCCAATACTCAGTCCTACGATTACATCATAGCGATTGGCAGACACGATTGGGTTGTGACAATAAAACAGCAATAATTGTAGGAAATGATTCATTTAATGTACTGTAGTTGTAGTTTCACGCCCGTACACTTATGACTGAGATCCGAGACCGTGAGCCTCAGACTGTCGTTTTCGTATTCTTTAAACCAAGAGCTCGATAATCGCGTGCAGGATGTGATTCACATGGTCAAACCTATTTTTATGGATCCAAGCAACTCGGAATTCCACTCGACTCGAGCGTCAGTTCTCGTGTCACTTGCCTCAGCACTCGGTAAGTTACGTGTCGAATAGCAAGAAAGCAGAGGCGAGTGGTAATTAGGTAATGCATGCGACTTTGCTACGTTCGTGACTCATCACTTGGACTTCCTTCCTAATAGAGCTTTTTCGGAAGAGCCGTTCGAACACAATATACTCGATAACAATGTCTCATTTACTGCATTCACTATTCCCAGACACATCTACTGCGCTATATAGTCACTGATTATTGCGAACTTAACAGTTTCCACGAAGCGTAACGCAGGGGATTAGCCGTTGAAAGCGAAAGAGCGAGGAAATTAGGACGACGCTTTGAATTCACATCCCACGATATAAACGACCGACCGAAGATGTCCGACCCTCTGCACGTGCACTTCGCTTGTGAATAAAGGGCTAAGTTAATTTTTCTGTCTCAACATGTAAAGCTCGACAGCCCAAATGGAAACTTGCAAATACATTGGATATTTCGTAAACTATGGTCGTTATGTTCAAGGGCTTCCACGTTGCTCCACTTGCCAACCAATTTTAATGAAGATGCGTGCACCTGTACGCAACAAACATGCGAAATGATGCTTTCACACTTTAATTAGTCTAATCGCTTTCATTTCTTCTAAAAAGCATTTTTTGGCTTCAGCAGTTTAAAATGAAAAATTGACTGATGTAAATAACAAGAGAATGTTTTTCCGACTTTAAATGCCTACAAAACTTCTAAAATTGGAGGTTAGTGTAAAATGTGCTGTAGAAGGTGAACGTTATCCACAAATAATTTTATAGCTTCGGCTTCACTAATTCCCAATTGAAATAGCTCCACATACGTACAAAGTTAACAAAGCTGAAGAACAAAGAAACTTTTGTACAAAAGCACGGATAAGTAGCATATTGCAAGTCTGGGTGAAGTAGTCCGTACAGTCACATTGACGCAGCTTCAAACGCAAACGCATGCTAATTTGGATATTTGCCTAAAGAATTTGCGAGCTTTATTTCTTTTCCGCGGTGCAGAAAATTGGCGCCCATCGTCGGAGAGTTTTCTGCCTCTTTCGCGCCCTTTTCAGCGATTTATAATGTAGGTACATTGCGTTTGCATAAATCATCGATATTTTCGCACTGACGTCTATATTGCGCATTTGAGAATATGGCGTCTGACTGCTGTGGAAGCAAGAGCACTTTGCTCGACATGTTTTAATGGAGCCGAAATCACTCTTCGCAAGCACATAAAACATGACGAGCAGCTACGAAATTCACTAATTGAGGAATTACCGTCAAACACTGAAAAGTTGTCGGCGACCGCTGCTCGCAAAACAGCACTTATAAACGAATTCTTGCGCTTTTGCTAATGTTATGTCCGAATGTGCAATGTATTTGCAGCGTTCATACCTCCAATTGAAGCAGATTGAGAGGTAAATTTTAATCGATTACAAATAAACAGAGGTTGCCTGAGATACTGACCGAAATTTGAACAAAGAACATAAGCCGACATACTACAAGTACATACTACAAATACTCGATTTTTCAGAATTAATGCTAACCACCATAATATGTTTTGGTTAAGATTTAAGTTTGGGATTAAGCCTATTTCCAAACCTGTTTTCTTAGCCTTAGATGGTCTCTACTGATGCCCGAAAATTATTAAAGTCGAAAATTGGAAGGTATGAAGAATATAAATGCATGCGATTGTGAACCTCACACTTGCGCCTATCGTGCAGAAGGAGAGAAATAGCCAATTCCGTGACTGAAGTGGAATGAAAATCTCCTCAGTGTTTGAGGTCGTTGCCATCTTAGCCCACTTTTTCCCAAGGCGAAGCTTCTCAGCAGCCTCTTCATTGGAGATATTCTCAGTCATCTTAACGGCATCTTTTGCTAAATCCTTGCAAGTATATCGACAAAAGAACATATCCTCAGCATGTAATTGAGCAAAAGGGCGAGAGTTTAATTTTAGTGCACCTGACGGGAGAAATTTTTACTGCTGCACCAAGAAGAATCAGAGGCTGATGAATGCGGTATACGTCACAGGACAGTTTAAATCAAAACAGCCCTTTTGCAGAATATTGGTTCGTTGAGAAGAAAAAAACAAGTTCCTGTTCAGAAGAAGGTGAATATTCAGTCAATAGGAGCAACCCCGGACAGATGAGCTTCTAGAATGATTTCGGCGCCAGTGCATACCTGCTTATCGTCGAAAGAGGTTCGCTGTCATAAAGCAGCTTGTTGAAGTTCGTCGAGATTAAAGGCGAATGCGTCGTTTGCATTTTTATAACTGCTCGATGTCTCAACGCGGCAATCGATATAGCCGGTGCTTGTGATCAGTGGTCGCTGTTCAAAAACAACTCCAGCGCAGAATTCATCCATCAAGAACTGCATGAATTAAACTAATAAATGTTCATCGAGTAATTTCACTTAGGGTGAGCAAAATCATTAGTTGAACCGACAAATCTTCAAAAAACTTTCATTTTCGGCTATAGGCCAGTTAGGACATCGGAGTTCGTCCGATGCTTAACTGAATTCCGATCGGTTAAAAAAAACTGACTGAAAAATAATGTTTAGAAACTCAGCCTGACATGACTTGTGCACACTTCATAGACTAAATATTTTCTCACAATTACTTTCCACTTGTTTGCTTCCTTGCTGTTTCCTTTTCGCTTCCTTTTCCCACATAAAAGTTAACCACAAAGATAAGGAAGACTTACTGAGGCATCTCCTAATCCTAAAGTTATCTTGCAGGTATCCATGAAATGTAAACTGCTTTGGTGCTAAGCTGTATGCCATCGAATTATATTGGCTATTGAAGGTGACAAATATCGTCAACCTACTGCAGCATGCGTCAATTTTATGCTTCCCCCGGACGACCACTGAAAGGGCTAATTACAGACAATCTGTAATATGTTATAAGGCAGCAAAGTTCAAGACTGAAGGCTGCATCGAACCGCTTAATGGACAATGTTTAGTACTTCAAGAAAGTGACCGCCAGTAGGCGCAGCGATAAGCGAACCTCGGCTCTCTCTTAAAAGGATGAGTCGAAAGAAGTATTCATCAATCACATCAGCAAGAAGCCAGTAAGTACGGCAACCACTTACCGATGGCCGATATCAGATAATTATCACTTGCAATGCACAGTTGAAGAAGCTCATTCAACAATGTCGCTCAGAAATGCATGTTTCTTAAATATGGTCCATTACCAATTGCAAGGCGAATCTCACCTCAACAACATAAGAGCTGCTCTTTGAGAGCTAAATTTCGTCGGAGTGCTGCGACCGTTTGGTGCCTTTGCAGTAGGTTTTCTACGGTCTATCCAGTCTGCAGAACGTTCGCAAATGTTAGTGTAGCTGAAGAAGAGCTTTGCCTGATAGACGAGGGAAATCTTTATATTGCTAAAGTCTCATTTCAAAGGTGAGGTGTTATTGAATCGACACACACCACATAAACTGTCCTCAGTGCATGTTACTTGAAAACCTTAGAATAAGTAATGTGGAGTAATAACGTAATAAGAAAGTTAGAAATATCGCACACCTGCAAACTATAGGAAAACGAAAGCCACACATAAAAATGGAAAAACGAAAATGTGAAACGGCTGCCGCAGAAATGTTTGGCGAGCGAAGTTTTGAGCGCTTTATGTAATTGGCAGGGAAAGTTTTGAAGGCCAGCTGGTGTCTGCGGTGGGAGCGTTAAGCGGAGGCAGAATCGGGCTCGTGTGGCACTTGAAGGATGGCATATCATCGGTAGGCTGCCGAAAGCTGGAGTGTTGCTGTGGAGGAACGCTTTGCGCAAGGTGAGGGTTCATTTTACGGAACACGCCCCTTAAAAAATTGAAAACTCTGTGGAGGTTTGATTATGTGAAGCTGCAGTCAGATGTGGCTTGCAAAGCTTTCATATATATATTCGTCATTCGGCATTCCTCATACAATATTGTGAGAAATTGTTAGCGATAAGGCGTAATCGTTGTGAACTTCAATTCGACGCACCCAGATCGCCGCTATATTTCAAAGCTTGATCCTTTAAACTTTCCACTGACTAATTTCTTCATCAGTAAAGTTAATTTTATGACGAAGACCCAAATTGTTTTTTCTAGTCAACGCTGAAGAAGAGTTGGTAATTTCGCTGAAAGAAATGCAGTTTCTTGCATTTTACTTCGCATATTGCAGTCATCCTTTATTGCGCACGATCAGCATATGAACAGAATAGCAAAGTGAATCTGATTGCATGTTTTCTAGTAGCTTTCATCACCAATTGTGCAAACGCAACAGTGAAATGTGGTACGGTTAAGGCGGCACGTGTGGTAGGTTTTGATGCAAGAAAGGCGAGAAAAAAACGCTCAAATTTAATGTATTTTACTTTTGCTGCCTAACAGCCCGGATCTCCAGCTTTTAGCAGTAAAACAGTGCACGCGCTAGTTCAACTAAAAGAACTCATCAGACCTGTTCAGTTGTAAAATCTGCCCATAAATGATCGAAAATAGATACAAATAGCACAGGCGAAAATCGCTAAAATTCGTTTAAAAGCTCTGGAGAATCTTTACGTAACCAGAGATAACTTTACAAAGGCGATTATATGTGAAATATATGACACAGCAAAACTGTTTTATCGAAACTTAGACAATCTATCCACATAAAAGAGACTTTAAAAAGGAGACGAACTTTTGAGATTAACTCATCAGAGCAAAGAAAATATTTCATTTGAGAAGCACAGCATAAACATGGGACGAGGTTTGACAGCTGAAAGGTTTCCGCTCTTGAATGATTTCCATCGCGATTGCAGATAGTCTTATAGCACCTCAAAAGCTGAGTAATAAAAAATTGCTCATCTACTCGTATCGCGGATATGCTCTGGTTAAACTATATCATAATTATACTGAAAATTTATTGTACATGCAGTTTGACCAAATGAGTTAATGGGCTGTGAGGTTATGTTGTGTTTATCAAACGAAATATTGCATGAAAAGTGAATTGCATGTTAAGTGCACGCTTGATTCGAAGTCGCATTTCGATGGAGACTTTTATTCATAAAAGTTTCCGTAATAGTACATGATGCAACAGCGACAAATTTTCCGTCACGAATGCAGTTGGAGGAGTAATGATGGAAGCCATACAGGAGCAGTCGAGCTACACTTTGCCCTTGCAATATTGTGATTCGTCTCCATTCTTGCTGTACGAAGAACACACCTCCGCACCTCATAGATTTCTGGATTGATTCAAATGCAATTCACCTGACACAAAGCGTTTTTTCATCACACCTTTAATCAATCGAATCACTTTCTTTCGGGCTACAACACTGCGAATCCAGCCGCCCGATTTTTGCTTTATCGTTCTCGCAACCATTAAAACGTTCGCGTGTATGGAACATAAAACTTTATCGATAAAATGTTGAAGTATAATGGCAGAGTGTATTTTGCGCCAGCTAAATCACTTCACAGTTCACTGTAATTCTTCCCGAGAGAATTAAAACCTAATATTCCAAGTTTACTTCGCACTCATGTCTGTGCCCACATTAAAGCAACGTTGTGAATGCATCACAGTACTGATATTTGCAACACTGCGTTTCTAAATAAGAACAATATATATGTTGACAGCTGAAATCCGAGAAGGTCTGCGCGAGCCGGCGAACGAACAATTCATCAAAAATGCATAAATATTTGCACGGATTTTTGTTAGTCACGTTAGATGGATAAGCCACAAAGGAATGATGTCCACACTAATCCATGCAGACTGTTTCTGCAAAAAAACGGAACCTCCGGCGCTTGCTTCAAGTCACCTGAAGCAGTTGACCTGACGATGCAAATCACATAGCCCGCCTAAACAATCCATCAAGCTTGCTTTAAACTTTAATGGAAATCGCAATAATGCAACGTCATAAGAGGAATAAAACTCGGCTCCATTGCATGGCAATGTGACAACTAAACTGATAGTGAAGACAGCGCAGTCTTAAAGTTGTCAAATGCGGCAAAACGATCGTTCACTAACAGCGCTGCTATTTATGCAACGCACGTGCAACATAAACACATCTTTAAACAATTCCTCATCGTCCTCTGCAGGTTCCACTACGACGAATGGGCCAATCGTGGGTTACACCTCATTATCGACTGATTGCCTAATCAACCTGCCATATGGCTGCAAAGTCGCTTTTCTTCGAATCTGCGAACAGTGAGTCGTTCGTTTTCCATTCTTCCATGTCCATCAAGGTGCTGCAGGAACGCGTGCAGGAAAGAACTTCAAAAATTTAGAGCGGTTTCCTCGCTAGTTCAAATTCGAGTGCCTAGAAGGCCACTTCTGCACTATTCAGAATTCTGCAGAATTTGTCTTCGCTGAAAATGTCGCTTGAGGTCGCTAGCAATGCCTTCAGCTCCGTAGCGTACTGAGGCAAGGGCAAGATGCCCTTCTGTTCCGTGAAGATCGGTAATGTTTCCACGTTGGAATCGTTTTCAGCTCTCACTAAATTGCATCTGCTAATTTCAAACACTAATTGTGTTTTCTTAAGACGATACGTCAGGCAGAACTAATTAGTTGTCGTTGAGGAGCGTTGCGTCTTGATAAAATAAATAAGCGTTTTTACTAAGGAATATCCATCTCTAACAGGCTCCACTCTTTTAGTCAATCTTTTACTCTTCATCCATGCGTACCTTCGTCATTGGTCCGATCTAGTTTCGAAGGTAATAGGCAACACATAAATGCAACAATGCTTCATCGCGTCAAAAACTCACGATTTCGCTTGCATAATCCTTTTTGCACTCATTAGAGCGCTTGGATTCAATTCGCCCCCTCTCCCTCCCCCCCCCCCCCCCCCCCCCCCCACCCCACCTTTACGTTTCTAAGACAGCTACTGCTACAGAAAACACGGAACGTCTACTGATGAAAATTATTTTCCGGAAGTGAGCTCTTGCTCGCGAGGTGGACGAATTAGACTCCAGTGGCAGAAGTCGTTTGGCAGGATCACACTTTCTGTTTTGGAATAGGGCTGTTTCCATCTGATGCGTAAATGACAAAATGGTTTACTAATTAAAGCGAACTGCCTATTTCTCAAAGAAGCCGAATATTTTTCCCCAGGTCATAAATTAGAGATCCTAAGCTAGAGTCAACTGCTTTCAGTGTAAATTTGTTCCGTAAATCTGTAGCCGGTAAGATCACCGTGAGGAACTGTTACCTCGATAGAGCAAAATTTTAGCACATCGGTTCAGGCGATAGCGAATTTCCATAGTGCACTTGATCCCTTTGAAGATAATTTTGATAGCTTTTCATAAATTAGACGAGGTGATTATGACGTTTTAACACCCACACAGACATCACTTCCGCGTCCTATAACACTTTAAACACACCGACTACAGCAATTAAACGTAAAGAAACACTCAGATGGGCGAAATTTTCCTATCACCGGTCATATTTCAGAACTAAGAAAATAATAATCTCACCTATGATTATTCGATTAGGAAAAATAAAGAAAGGAACATATAAGAAAATACATCGAAGTGAAGTGCCGAAGTGTTTTCCTAAGAAACAACGTACATCGATGCATTGAACGTACTTTTTTGATGCACAAGAAGGCGTGATCAACTTTAAATGAAGCATCGTTCCCTCTTGCTTCGAGAATGTTTTTTGTCGTCCTTCCGGATTCGATCATATTATTTTTAAGTGTGATGAAAGTAACGCCATTTTAAAAGGACTTTAAATGGATGGATTTTATTAAAAAAACAGATGGAAAAACGCAATAAGCAGGTACACACTTTCCCCTCATATGCGACAAGCCAACGAAAGAGAGAGGAACGCAACTCTGCTTAGAGCAGCTCTCTTGGTGCAGCTTAGACGCGCTAAACTTCATCAGTCTAGGTTTCATCGCCCGTAAGATGAAACCACCAAGCAGTAGGCAAACGCGCACTCATACGCACATCATTATTTGCACACAAATGCATGTGAACGCGTAGGTACATAAACACGCATGCACACAGACACATACACAGGTACACATACGCAAAACCACACATGCATATGTAGATGCAAATCACTGTCTGCGGTAAAAACGCTCAAAAACACATGCTTTGATTAGGACTTCTTGATTCTTTCCTTCTTTGGAAAATAACGCACATTCATTTAGATATATGAAGAACTATTGTTCATTGAAATTTCACAAGTAGTGCCGAAGAATAAGAAACTCAAATAAACTGAACAAAAATAACCAGATTTCACTGCTTGTTGAGGCTATTCCTTGGCCAATCATTAAGTTTACGGATTACCACGATGAAATATATGCGTGCCTGATACCTTGAAAATCATTTTGCATTTGAGGGTCAACACACCAATGTTATTCATCATTCGGTAGGGAGCGAAATTTGTGTGTGTGTGGGGGGGGGGGGGGGGGTGGGGGTTGATTTGATCGCTTCATGTTTTCTCATCACTGTTGGAAAAAATTTAGACTCATTTCTAACCCAACGCGCGAGCGCAATTTTGGACGAATCCCTACCCACCACTCCCCGGTTTATTCAACTGCTAGACGTAAAATGACACGACCGAACCCGCCAGATTAGCTAAGTTTGCAGGATACCAAACTAGCAACACTGCATCAACCGCTCTCTGAGGTAGAACTGGTTGCCTGTGAAACCACCAATTGTCGTCAGGAATACAAACTTTTTGCTCCGCCGTCAGCTAAATACAGTTGGATTTTGCTGCTGCAACAAGTAAATAGGTTTTCAGAACCCCTCGATGAATATAACGGTTCAGATAGCGTGGCGTGAAAAGTGGGGACCATTCACGTTTTGTAAAGCATAACAGTGCTAAAGTCGTTCTGCAGATGTAAGCATGGAGCCGAAGCCCAATGGAATTTAACTTGCAGTTATTCGCTTATGGAGCGGAAAATAAAGAAGTCAGGTTAGTACCGAGTTTAAGAAACGTTTGGCTTATATTGAACCAGGTGAGGACTTGTTAATGAAATCATGACCAATTTAAGAACCTTCCGACTGCCTACTTAAACCGTCCTCCTAAAATGACGAAAGATATTTCGGAACAGAGATATGAATTGAAGCAAAAATGAAAAAAAAAATGTTCAGGCGACGTCATGTACAAGAATAGTAAAAACTGTGAAATAGCTATCGTGACTGCACGTTTATATGAACCTCTCTCCACAAATCTTTGCCTCAAATAAAACTCCATAAACGGCGGTACTTGAAATTTGCGAACCATGCAAGTCCCTTTTCCCTGGGCTTTCGTAAAACATGAGCCCCTCAATATGGCCATATGTTTGCCTTTCCGCATTGAGTAAATTAATACGGAATCTTTTCTCATCTTTCTCTCGAAAATAAAACCATTATGAAAGTTTGAGGCTACTCCCTCTTCCTTAGTTACGACGTGCGGTATGAGGCTACTCCCTCTTCCTTTACCGCTCGATTCGAAGACAATTCCACTTAGTAAAGTTACGACAGCTAAGAGTTAAAAGGCCTGGAAACGAAGGTATAGGTCAAATTTGGCGAAAATGCATTTAAACGTTCAACTCTGAAAAGAAGCAGTCCAAACGTCGAAAAGGTGCATTTTCTTATTGGGAAATCTGCCACTTACACGGAACATGATGCATATTTTCGTTTAAAAACATAGGTAAAGTTTTCAGTTGCATGCAAACGTCGACTGGGCACAGCAGTCACTTTAAAAAGAAAACATTTTGGCGGAAAGGAACAGCATGGCAGCTATAGAACTGCAGTCTCATAGGCTAACAGTACTATTTATCGCAAAAATAAAAAGATATGTTCATTCCGTTGTTCCGATTTTCTTTGCTTGCACACATTTGCGCCCATAATTAAACGTGGTCGTTTCATTCCGCAGATCAAGTAATGCGAAATCAGGGTCTACAGCAAATACCAATTTTAATTAACAAATGTAGTGTATGGCGCGATGGGCGAAATGATATCAAAATGATGAGTATGGCTAGTTAGCGTGGAAACTGAAAGCTTTCCTACTATGAAGCGCTGCTGTTTCGCTCTTTGATATTTTGGGCCACAATTCGCCTGTAATGGGCAATGTTTAGCAATGATACAAAATAGCAATGATACAAAACTGCGATTTTATACGGCGTCGACAAATAGCTCCAGAATTCAATAGAAATGACTAACAATGCATGCATGCTTTTGATTGAGAAGAAAGCTGCCGATTTGCATAGCACCATTTTAATTCTCGTCTTTCAAGTATAACTCCTTTCGCTCTGCATGTAAACTTTCTTCACAGTTTTTTACGTGATCAACTAAAGAAAGAGCACATAAGACTCACGTTAATATGCGATCACTGGTAGTCGTTTTTGATCTCGAGGTAAGTCTAGCAGTAGCAAAACATGGCATATCATATCAACAGCAATTTTATCAAACCACGTCCGCTCAAATTACGAAAGGAACTTAAATGTCGGATACGGATAGCAACGGCAATTCTTTCTTTGACGAGACACGAGAAAGAGAGCATATGATCATCTAGAATATTAGCACTTCCCGTATTTCTTTGTTTATTCATTGAAGTCTCCTTTTTTATTCGTTTTGTTTATAGGCCTTCAGATATCCACCATCCCTCCCTCTTGAAAAAAAAAATGTACTTTTTGGGAAGTTACAGATGATTTAAGCTGCTGTTAAATATAAGTGCTCCACCTCGAATATGAGTCACACCTCTGATTGGCATATGCTGAAGCGGTAGCGCGACTTAACTGAGCACCAGGCTCAGAATATTGTCAACAAATTCGAAACTGCCGCATGTTGCACAACTATGCATCCGACAAACACCCTCGTGTGAGCTGGTGCGTTTTCTTGCGCCCTCCTTTTCGAAAACTGTGAACACTTCTTATGAGCCTTCATTAAGGATAGTATATACTTTGGAAATACGGCACATCGCAACTGCCTTTTTGACCTTGAAATTTTGAATCTCTATGAGCAATCGATTTCTTAAGGAGCATATTTTTGAAACTTTTCATCGGACCAACAATACGGGACGTATCATAAGAAGTTGCTAAAACTCTGGACAAAAATAAGAAAAGAAACTTCAAAATTTTTCACTGAACTTCTCCGAGACAATGGAGACTTGCTGGAAATATCAAACGCCAATAGAGGCCCACATTCATTGTAGGTAAACACTTGATCTCTGTACAAATGTGTAAGTGAATGCTTATGAGTGCTTGCCTTTATTGCTTTGTCTGTGTGCATTCAGAGAAGCCAATAACAGCGACTTTTTAATTCGTAGTATTGGTGGTAAATGAAAGACCGAGTTCCAATCACAAATTGAAATTTTAGTCGGTTTCCATCCACCGGAATTCGGTTTTGAACCTTTCGTTTTTTTTTTGGTTGTACTGGAAATTCCGTTTTTACCGAATGCCTTACCACAACCGTTTTAAAAATCTAGCCGGTTTCAAACGAATGCTTTCGATCGTTTACTGACTGTCATCCTCCCATCAGATCAGGGATTTTTGGTCAAGTATCGGAATTCCAAAGATTCGGGCACGAACGAGATTCCTTTCCTGCAATCCTGAGCTACCATAGTTGAAAGAACACTGCTTTGATTGTTTTTGCTTGTGTTGTTATATTTGCAGCTAGGAAGTTATGTTTACCTTTGTGAACACATTAAATAGGTTTTTTTGGGACTACTTCCTGTTGCAACGCTACGATGAGCTGATGAGAATTTATTAAAAGATAAATCCATCGCTTTTACTACTGCATGTCACTGAACACTATTTTTTTATGGAGGTGGAGAAGCGGAAGTGCAGCGGTGCAGTTTTATATAATTCGCGATGAAAATCATCAGTGTTAAACATAGTTTCATATACTCCCTACTACAGATCGTATGAGAGATGTCCAAGCCGTATGTGTGCAACCGATGTTTTGTCCCACATAAAATTCATCCCTTTCCGATACGCAGTCATCGTTTTTCGCGTTTTTTTTCATGCATTGGTAACCATATAAATATCGTGTTTATCTTATCGAATTGAATTACTTTTTTGATTACTTCAGTACCAGCCGACTGACTTATCCTGTCTTTGGACCAGCTCTTCTGGCTGATACCCTCGCAACGATGAATTTTACGGTAGTATGCTCCACTTTGACACCAACAATTTGCACTGAAGCTGAATGAAGAGTACTTCGAAAGCGGTGTGATCTCTGCAACTTCCACTTCCTACAGTAAAATCATTTTTGAAAAAGCGAAATTGCAGGGGAGTCGATAGGAATGCCGGAAGGAAAAATTAGCCTGAACACCGGCGCTCTCGATGACAGCGACAAAGAAGGATAAAAAGGCTCGCAGAACGAAAAGAGAGACTAGGATAAGGGCCAAAATCAGATAAAAGCCAGAACCAATAGGCGCAGCTGTCCTGCCCTGCTCAAAGGAGGGTGGGGGAGGATACACGAACGCGAAGACATGTACGCGAATACTTCGAAGCTTGGGAAACGCGTGAAAAAACGGCCAATAACGGTGAGGAGGAGAGAGTGCCTAGCCGCATGAACGGATATAAGAAAGAGTCGGTATTAACAAGTTCGTGCGAAGTGTCATCCAGCGGCTTGATGAACCACCGTCGAAGCGATCACGTGGCAGATGCGAACATCGGCGAAGACAGAGAGGAAGGAGAAATCTTCGCAGCAACGGTTCTTTTGCCTTTCATTCTTGCTCATTTTATCTAAACCGAAGCAAAACCGGCATCGTCTTTTCTCATGTAAATAACATATTCACAAGGATGTACAATTTTAGCGGTTTTGCTTCGGAAATCGCACGACTCGCTGGTACCGCATTCAGTCAGTTGGGACGGTTGAATTTTAAAAAATCATGTTGGTCAGAAGTTTAGGTTCTCACGAGCATTTCTGGACGTAGTCTCTTTACGCTTTTGAGCTTTTTTAGAATGGGGATTCGATGAGGTTGTAAACGGTGGCCGGCCGTAGAGCCTGAATGAGTTTTTCTGAGGAAGAGTACTTTCTCTTCAGTTTCCTTCATATTTTGGTTTCTGAGTAGGGAGGGGTTGGCGCATGTTAGTATTGAGAAGATCTAGAGCGTGAATATATTTGAACTTTCAGTTTTTCCATACGAAAAGTTTTCGTTACCAATTTAACGCGATGTCTGAGCTCAGCAGAGAAAAGGAGTGGTGTTTGGCTGCTCTCTATCGCACTTTCGTTCTCTACTGCTGTTTCATTTCCAACATTGTTCTTTTCCTGCTATGTTTCGACAACGTCGAGGACTTGGCTCAACTTACCTGAGGTCGTTGAGCCACAAATTTCGCAGATTTGATTAATTTCACTCTGCTAATTTTATTACTCTTGTGCACTTCTGCGTTATCGGCCATGTGGTGAAATCGTTAGGGTGGTTTCCAGTTGTCCGAAAATGGCAGGCGGTAGTTTAATATGATGTCGAGAGAGTGCGAAAACTTTTATTGTTTGCCTGAAAAACATTAATTGTTTGCGTGAGTGAGGCCAAATTCCCCCATTTTTATTTTTGTGTTAATTTTTTTTCTCGTTTGATTTGATTTTCTCCATCGATTTCAAATTATCTTTCTTGATTGCATTCTCATTCTGTATCCATTTCTCATTGTTTTTTAAACGTTTGATTGCACCTGCATCTATCTGAAATGGTTCGTGTTGTTTTAAAACTATTTTACTTCATTTACAGCTGCTCGAAGTTTGGCTTGGTATATATTTGAGTGCTGAGTCTACTCGCGAGAACCATTGCCATGCTTCTCGTTACAGGCAGTGTAATAACCTGAACAACTGAAGTTTTCTCTCTTGTAGGCTCCCTTATAGGCAGTTGCTTTCTCCTGACTTATGTTTCCATAGTTTTTTTTCATTCTGCCTCTGCAATGAATGCCCTCATTTTCCATTCGGCTACGGTTCCGGTAATACCGCATTCAACTACGGTTCCGCTGTTGTTTTTGTTCGTCATTTTCTTTAGAACTTAACTTCCTTCACGCTATAGCTGTCACTTGTCCTCGATTTCCTGTTTTGCTGGAATAAACTTACGTGATGTGTGGCTCTGCTCATCAAACAAAAGTGCAACGCTTTCCTCGTGGCAAGTGCTTTTTAAGAGAGTTTAGGTTGGGAAGTGAAATCACTTTCGATTTTTATAGGCAGAAATGCATCACTTGGTTGATTTGTTCAGCTGCAACTATAATTCAGTTTTTTGCCCTTGGCTCTTGGTCACTTCCCGACAGAAATAAGTTTTGAAGGGCTCACATGACTAACTCGTAACAATTTTCATGATGAAGGAGATGTTTTCGTGGAATGGCAGAAAAATTTTCCAAAAAGATGCGCTTTTTCTTTGTCAAAGGGAAGGAAGACGATCCTAGAAAACGTAGCGCTCGTTAAATTCGACAAAAATATTTAACGCTTCAAAGGGAATTCTATAGAAAGTTATATTCACAATGCTGAATTTCAATTGCCATCATCAGAATTGACGATGCAAAACGCAATGAAGCACAGCGTAGTCGCGAAACGCTTCTCACAAATATTGTTTCGAAAATAAGTCTCTGAAAACAATATGCGAAGGTTTAACAAAGCTTTTTAAAATACCATAGGTGCTTGCGTAAAAGCTCTGAAACCTGAATTCTCTGTGATGCTCTAAGAAGAGACATATATTAAACAGAGTCTTTAAAGAAGGCAAGGGAAGACTGTAAGAAAGGAAAGCGACGGGGGGCGAGCTTTCATTCTCGCCGGTCCTATCGTTTTAAAATGGCTTATGTTAATGTGGGCATTCGTAGCATGCTTATTAAGGCACTAAATAAGGAAGATTGATGTCCTGTTTGTTTTAAGGTCTGATGCCGTTGATTGAAGTCCACCTCATGAGTGGGAAACAAAATCATGCATAACAAGCATACAGATGTTTTGAATGAAGGAGGAAGTTAAATTTCTTAATGCGTAGTTGGAAAAGTTCTGCTACTACGCACTATTAGCATGCCTATTTTTCTAATGTTTGAGTTTTTATCGAGGACATGGGAGTGGTGGGAGGAGGGAGGGGGGAGGGGAAGAGATGAAATATTCATCTGTCGCCATAAATCAGTGATGCGGTGCAACAAAACTGTCTTCAGTCACCCTCTCTATTCAATATGACTCATCACGTGAAGAAAATGCGGCAGCCGTTTTTGCCTGGATGTAGATCCTGACCAGAAGCCGCTTCAATCATGGCCTTTTACAAAAGAAAAACATTACTTATGAGGGTTTCTGTTTTTGCAGATACTGAAACTAGAGGCATATATTCGAAGAGAGGTTCCAGTCGACAAGATCGACAATGGAGCAAATGACTGTCGCATTTGTTGATGTGATGGGCCCATGTTAGGTCAAGAGTGTGTCTGAAGGCAGTTTTATTGAATCGCTTCTTTGACTGGTCGCGATCAAATAATATTTTTTCTACAAAGAGAGGACAACTAAATGTATGTAGCACCGGTTTTAAGGACTTAAATGCTTAGAGAGCGATAGTCAGAGTGTGGGTTGTTTCCTGTCGATTGCAAAGGACCCACTGCTCACGTGTTAAAGTCAGAGGTTCATGTGGAATAAATTACTTATTCGGAGATTAGAGTCGTCAGGCAGCCTATTTATTTGCGAATTTTGCAGCTGAAAACATCACTAGAAAGCAATTGTACAAGGGAATCGAAAACGTTCAAATATTTCTGTTAGAAGTGATGGCTGTTAAACGCAGTACTCAGTAACAGATTCGGTACAATTCTTTTTTGCTCGCTGAGTAATTTCGACGATTTTGATGCCCTTAGAGGATTTTGATAATCGCGCGTAAATTATATGCCTTTGCAAAAAATGCGGAGTTCAGAATGGGCACTACGTTTCCTATTAGGAAAAAGAAGTGCTGTAGAGCAGCTTCTCGAATACTGCATTCAGCTAATGCAACTAAAGCAATATAGTTACATGAGCTGATGCGGTGTCTTGGAATCCGCTGCGTCAATTGCACTATGTGGAGAAAGAAATTGGCGCACCGATAGAGCACAGCGCGAGCTCCTCAGTAGTGTATGCAGAAAGTTTGGAAGGTACGCAATGGCCTAGTGAATAGCAGCGCTTGCGCTGTTGAGATGATGAATGAATAACATTTGCGGAAATCGGCAAACGCTTGCAAATTGGTTCTTTTCCAAGAGTGTTTACACACAGAAATTCAATTACTAAACTCACATAATACGCAAAAAATTCGAAATCGTTTCGTGCGTTTCCTAGAAAAGAAGTCAACGATAGCAGTGATGGGGCAGTTCAGTGCATTGATCACAGAAGCCGGAGAGACACCACAGATTACATAACCGAACGTTGAGCAAATTTCATTGGAAGCCCAAATTATATTTGTGATTTACCGTTTTGATTTACGAGTTTCTCGCACATTTGCAGAGTGAACCGTTCTGTTTATATTTATGTCAGCATAGTCAAATTGAGATATACTTCACCAGTTCTGACGACATTTACTGTGTGATTACCGGCACAGTGTCCGGCTCGGGTTACTCTCCAGCTTTTTGATTGTGCTGTTTTAAAACTCACCAGGTTTTCTCTTTTCCCAAACTTTTTTTCTCATTACCTGTTCGAGGTGGAACATAAGCTCCTTAAAAATCTATACAGTATATCAGAGGGCCTTAATGTCTATGCGCAATCCCACAATAGCTCCGTACTCTTTCCATGCTGCTATAATTTTCTAAGTAAACCTTTATGCCCTGTGGTGGAGGCAGGAGGTTGATTTCTGATATTTTACACAGTACTTAATATGGCTGCAGCCTACAGAACAAGCTCTACAGTATCACCTAAAAGTCCTCACTTACGATGAAAGGAAAAAAATTCGCGTCTCATAGTCTACTGGGGATGTACAATACATTTCCTGCGACATTTTACATAGAAATTCAGTTGGTTGTACTCTGCACGAGTAAACTCGTACTTGCACCCATCACTTTCAGCCTACTGCACAGAACTATGGAGTGAACGGAGGAAAAAACGGTATCAACGTTACTGTCAACGTTACAGAATAAGTTCCTTGTAGCACCTCATGGAAAAAATTTAATCCGAAGCGTCGCCGGAAATTTCAGTGCACAAATTCGGGACGTGAATATTCCGAATTTGGGTAAAGGAACTTCGGGTGACAAATCCGGAATGCCCAAATTTTCTAAACTCACAACTGTTTTACTTGTAAACATGAAACTTGTGAAAAGGAAGTGCTGTTTTTCACGAAGCCATGCGGCAAATTTAATTTGGAACACTGCCATAAATTATCCCACTTTTTCCACTTTTAATTTCATTTCAATTCATTCCCAGTGTATAAGTCGCTCCACTTTATTCTTCACCTTGCTGTGAGCAAAACATGCGTTGTACTCTTCATCGCTTCATGACGCCTGTATAGCAGCCGGGGATGTAGTGAATAATTTTTTAATTGTCTATCGACCGTCTTTCCTAGTTCATGATGACGTAGCTTCTTCAAGGCACCTCATAATAAGCAAAGAGTGGCATTTTCGTTAGTGAAATTCTCCTGCCAGTATGGAGCTAACAGGGACAATAAACACAGACATCTATGGCGACACATCAAAATTTTGTTGTCTTTCCAGGGCTGTCTCCCATGTTTGGTTCACTTTCACAGATACTTCAGAAGCTATTAAACTTTGTTTCAAGGTGCAATGTGATGCAGCCAAATTGCACTTCGACGCATTACATAGTGCTGAAAATAGTGAGCATAGCGGTCCTAAAGGATACTAGAAAATAGTAACTTTAAAGACACAGAAGATGCAAGTGCGTCGTGTATCAACAGTTCTGTACTCTATGAATTCACTTCGTCCTCTCTCATATTCTATCCGATGATCCACACATCATTTTGTGCACCTTGGGTAAATTCGAACGCAAACCGTTTGGTTTCTTTATATGTGGAACCTGAGCCGTAAATAAATTCGAACGTAAATATATGTGAAAATCTACGGATATGCTTCAGCGCTTTTATATGAGAGGGATTCATCAACATTTATGCACTTCTTAAATGGCATCATGTAAGGGAACTGAGGCCATTGAAAGTTAATGAAGCTACGGCATTACGCAACGAGTAAACGCAGAGCTCAGAGCTGCGAAATAAAGACATACTTGCATGACAAATCCTTTACCTTAGTAGAGATGTGCTCTTGTGTTGAAGCAAGTGCTCGGCGTTAGGTGAATGTGAGGCCGTAGTTGCAAAAAACTGCTAAATGGGTTGTCGGTGACACAGAGAAACCACTTAACTTGCCCTCAACAAGTAAACGATATACTTCAGTAAAACTATGAATACAAGAAGGTTTAAAAACTGAGGAGTAAGCGCCACCAAGTTATGCGTTCTAATGTACACATAAAAATTCGGATTACAGATGCCTAGCAGCCGAAATTTCTTTTGTAGATTTCGATTGTAAAATGTTTCAAGCATCAACATTCAGAGAGCCAGTGAGAAGCTCATTAAAGCTCATAAAGCGTAGAAGCATAAAAGATGATGAACTTTTCATATTGCCACTACTAATAATTGTTGCTATACGTGGATCTATGAGTCAGTTGGGAAGGCATCGGAACCGGGATAAATTTTCAATCGGTTGCCTCTTTCAAGACTTTTGAATTTTGACAATGGCTTTGTTCGAATGGATGCTTACTCACATGGCTTACACATTTTCCATGCTTATACTAGTTTCAAACGTTCAAGCAAATTTGGAAAGCATGCAGAATGAAAAATAGGCTAGCGGATGATGGCGAAACACAGAGTGTAACAAAATTCACTTATGATAGATTGCTGTCCGGACTTTCATAGCAAATTCAAGAGAATGCTACGACGAGGTTGACCTGTTAGTCCTCACGCACACACCTGAACAATATCCAACATCAACTGTCATGTTGGTGTGCATAAACAGGACAGTAGCAGAGGCTCAAATAGACGCTAAGAAAAGCAACATCCTGGATACATATTCGCGTAGCGAGTATAAAAAACTTTTAAATCGCACCATTCAAGAAATTTCAAAAAACTGCATAGAGTTTAAAAAGCCGAACAATGTGATCCACTGGTTTTCATCGTGGAGCATGTTGCCTAGCGATATTCCAAAGTTGTCTCCTAAGCACTCAGGAGTGCATACACCCAACAGGAGATTTCATAAATGTGACATCTTTTGATGGAAAGATGCTATCAGCCTTTACATGAGCGATTCAGACACCTGTGAAGTCTTTCTGCAATTTTAAAAGCTGCATTTGGGAAGTTTTTTAAACTTTAGTGGAACATTGGCCATTGAAGATTTCTCTATGCAACGTTATCATAATTTTTACGGATGGCTTGGAAAATTAATGTGCTGATATTATTTCAATATTTCAAATCGTTCGCATGAAATTGGGCAAACCTCAGGTGACGATTTTGCAGCTGCAAAGAGCAGCCGATGTCTAAAACAAGGCGGTTCACTAACTTAAATAGCTGCAAGGAAAAAGTGTACGGAAAGAGTACGCAAAACAGACGACTGCCGTTTTCGAACGGAAGTAAGAAAAAGCTCATTGACATCATCGCTCGCGACCTTATTGCAACATCCAAATATCGAATGAACCTGGGGCAGGGCAACACTAAGTACAGAACGAAGTCTTCCATGATGCGTGACAGCCCAAGCGAACTTCCCCGTACGGGGTTGGACGATCTCTTTATGCGTATGACGGCTCTCGGAAGGAGAACGAGATAGAGGGAGGAACCTTGACTCCTTCTCCTACAGAAACTTAGCCCCTTTGATCCTATACAAAGCCATCCTCCGATGTCTCACGAATGAGTTAAAAAGATGACCTCGGCTCCTTCTTTTTACGGCGTGCGGGGCACCGGACATTCACCGAATGAATCATCACTTAAGAGCTGGATGGGACAACGTAATGCACCTCAGTGCAAGACATATTTACAAGTTAAACCAAGGAAACTAGCCATCCTGAAAAAAAAACTAAAGATGGTGCCCATTTCGAAGATTTTGAGGTGCATTCGAAATTCGTCCTTGCTACAGTGCTCAGTAGACTGTTTGATTTCATTTACTAAATGCTAGTCTCGTTTCAAGGCTGCTCGCTCCGATTTATTCTGCTCGTATCGAATTGAGAACAGTCAAGCCACATGTATGATCAAAGTTTTTAATAATCGTCATGAATGTGTAATAATTATGTTATGCATATGTAAACTGCATGGTGTAAACTTCTATGATTTGCGCAATAACCTTTGCTGCATGGTCGCTCATTTTGCTGCATGCTCAATCGGTTCACTAAGAATAAATCGGCATCAGTATTATTCTTAAGCCTCTACTAACACATATAATTTGTGATATGATTCCTGACGTCACAGCTGGTAATTAAAAACTCTTTTTGGAGAAAGCATCCAATTATCTCAAAAAATATACATAAATGTACGCAATACAGAAATGCTATCATCCGCGCACTTGCCATTCCAAAATTGCGTTTATGATGGCAGGAAAGAGTGCTAAGGATGGAGCAGCAATGTATATAAATATGACCCTGTTGCAGCGCTCGGAACATCTATTTTTCAAGCTGAGAGGCCTCGACAATCGCAAACTATCGTATGGGTCATTCTTAGCATTCATCAACGTTGTCCCGCATAAATTGAAGCAGAGCTGAGACTGTTTCATCTCAACTGAGAGAAATGCGCTTGTTCAAAAAATTTGCTGGCGGCATTGGGCTACCGAAACTGTAGACAACAGAAAGATCAATGAGTCGGAAAATTTTCGTTGTTGGTAATTTTCAAAACAGCTTAGCAAGGTATTTGAGCACCAAAAACGATGCAGTCACACTCACTATGAGAAGGCTGCGCAGCTCATTACGGAATGGAACCTTTTTCTCTTTCCGAGTTTTTCAATTTCCCTCCACAATCGGAATTGCCACAATGGTGACAGGCGCTTGAAAAAAACAACTATCGCTATGCTTGCCGACATCAGCTGACCATAAGTTATTGTTTTCATCGTCGCAAAATTGAGGCGCTTTACTAGCACCATCTGAAAATTTTACACCCAGCGTCGCATAAAAATAGGCATTTCCCGAGGGACTTTTCGGAATCTATCATCAGAAGACAACCAAGAAACTTCTTCGGGCGCCAAATGTTGAGTTTCATGTTTAAAAAGCTGAGCATGATTTTCCTCCTCGCAAAGACGTTACAATCATTTCCAATTTGAAATATGTGGCGAAGTCGAGTTTTGAGGCTTACTGGGAGTCAGCTGAAACGACGCTCATCTCGAAATTGGATCAGTTTCTCGAGCGTCAACGTGCACTTCTTTTTCACTGCTCCAGCGAAAACCGCTCTTTGGAAAGTGTTAAATATCTTGTTTGAAGTTGCAGTATCATATTTGCTATAAGAAACAGATCTGTCTTCTGCATGGGATATCAACACATGCACCAGATGGAATGCTCCCATTCGCTTCGGAATATTCATCAAAATTCAGCTGATTTTGCGAAATATTAGGCAAATTGAAAACAGTGCCAGTTACCACTTTCAAGTGTCAAACCAGGTGAACAAATATACCAGAGGATCCAATCCCGCTTACTTCACCAGTCATTTGCATGAAATGCCAGCAAATAATAAAATGCTCATAACAATAAGCATTTTAACTAAATCGGTAGTTCTAAAATAATTTAGCTTTTCTTCCAACTGATTTGCGTGAAATGAAACCCTGTCCGGTTGAATATTAATGCGAATTTCTGAGCAGTTTGAAGCTTGAGTGACTCTTTTCACAGTTGACAGATGAAACTGGACTGCCCGTAAATAAGATAATCCTATCATGCAAATACTGACCTAGCTTCAGCGATTCGGAAGTATCAGACGCACGGGAAAAAGCAGGCATGCAAGCAGACAAACGGATGAGCAGGCAGATATACACGTGGATATAAATGCTCGCGTAAACATACACATGCACGCATCCGAACGAACAATAAGTCGCCACAACGCGCTTTACGAATACGTACTTGCAAAAACTCAAAGAATAATGGTTTAGGCATAGATTTGGCTGGTTGCGTAAACGCTGAATTACAAAAAAAAAACATTTTTTCATCCTCTATGACGTCAAACAGCTCCAAATTTGAAGCATTCATGTCAGCAACCCACACAGATGATGAGCAGTCGAAACTGGAGAGATGAGTTCGTAGCATAGCTTACCGTATGCGCAACATATTTCATCACTGCAGCCTTTGCACATAGCAGTGTATGAGTAACTGACGGACATTAAAATATACACAAGCATCAAACCACAATGGTAAGCTTTCGCCGGAATTTATGAAAGGAGAATGGAAAACTTAGAAAACAAGGGTGGCTATCTTAAATGCAAGAAAGATGCTATTGTTGAGCGCAAAAAACCTTGCGCTTGCAAGGTACAGGATTAGCTGCGACAAATTTCTTCATAATTCCATATAAATATCCACGCGCGCGTATTTATAACGGGTGTTTGGATTAAAAGTCACAAATAAAGCGCCATACGTCTTCTCACGCTAAAGCATTTCCGTGGTTTTTAATGAAGTATGTGCCAGTTTATTGCGCCTTACGCGTAGAAGAGCTAAGATACTGGGGGGGGGGGGGCGGAAGGGGAGGGAGAGAAATTTTAACTGGGAAAGAAATAGGTTTTTGGCGATGATAGCAGCATTTGGAAGCGCTAATCGACAAAACTTAGAGGAGGTGATCTCTACGTCGCCGAATTTCAGCAAAAAGTTAATCCGCGCTGAGGAGACATCGACTGGCGGCACTGTGTTGAGGAAGGTGGTGAATACGAAACGAATGTTTCGAATGCAAACGAGATGCAGCACATCATCCCACTCACACCGCTATTCGCACTGCATTGCACTACGCATTAACAGATTCAACTCAAGTTTGCTCGTTGACATTCGTCGCCGATGTTTCCAACGCTTATCGGTTTCACTTCAGCACCATTGTCGGCATCTATAAGTCCATGTGATACTTTCTTGTGTCACCATATAGACAAAATGTTCTCTCATCTCGTATGCTCAGTCTTTTAGCGCTGATGTTGCACCAATACTTAGCATTTGGCTGTCATCAACTCTGTATCAGGCCAGAAATAATGGAAACCACTATCGCCTTATCATCCGCAAAAAATTGCGAAAGAGAGTGCATCGATAGTAGGCATCACAAGTCTTATGGATCGTTGATTTGTGGAAGGGGTCCATTGGAATACGGCCTGCTCTTGTATTGCTGACCGACGTTGTCAAGCGCCTTCGTGCAAGAAAGCACGCCATTTAACAACTACACCAATGACGCGAACAGCTAATGCGTGAAAATGTGAAAGAAAGGACTAATATACCGTACGGATTTGCTACGCGGTAAATTCAACTCTTTCAGACCTTTCTTCAAATGTTCCTCAAAAATTTCTCTCACAACCCCAGGATGTCGCTCTCTTCTTCACATCTCCCTTCCCTCACTGAGACTCGCTTCCAACGCCTCTCAATGAATTATGGTTTTAAAAACTGCAGTGAAAGTAATTTAGGAGATTTTCAAAGATTATGCAAAATTTGTGTCACGTGTATAGCAAATTTTCCGACTGGATCCATTTACCATCGATAATTTATCGAGTTGTCAACATCCGATATATGACATTGTTAGAACAATTAACAACAATTGGTGAGAATTTTCTCAACAATCGATGAAGCTCATTAAGGTGTGTGCTTAAGAAAATATTCATGCGTTGAGAGTGGTATATGTCTGCATACGATAATGGGACTAAAATTTCGTTTGCTGACTTCTCGGAGAGAAACAGCCACAGTTTGCGGGAAAATTAATGTTCTTTGGGGAGGAAACGAATCAACAGGCCAATGCCAACACTACATAACCTCACAGTGGCTCTTACTGCAATGCGATGCGCTTTTATAAATATTTTAAACGTTTTCAGAGACGCATGATAATTAACTCCATGAAATGGGTCTTCAAGACGAAATGAGCTTCAATTGCATACGAAAGTGCGAAAAACTCCGCAAACTTTTTCTTAGGTATTATTATATGCAAAAGCACATGATATTTTTTCAGATAATTGTTTTGGAATGTTCAGCAACCGTCAGGTCCATGGCAGGTCCAGGTCCACGTCAGGTCCATGGCAGGTCCAGGTCCACGTCAGGTCCATGGCAACCAGTCAGCAGTGAACGATTCAAAAGGCATAACAAAAAACCTTTAGAAAATTCGTTGAAAATGCACGAATAGAAATGGGACTGTTAAGAGTTCATCCAGCCGCATAGCCGTATGGTTTACGAAGAGTGATTATGTTGTTGCACTTCAAGTGACAACGTTACTGATACAACTTGATACGCGAAAGTGATAGAAACTTTAGATGGTAGACGTTTCAACATAAGAAACGCTTTTGTGAGTAGAAAATAGCTTTACTTTATATATGTTCGATTTGAAATCGTAAGCGATGAAAGTTCGGAACAAAATGGTCGATGGCGACATAAATTTTAACTTTTACTTGACTAAAACGATTTTTTGAATTATTATATTAATCGCAGCGTAATGTAATGGATACCATAAAAATGAAAGCATAGAACGCTTTATCTTGTGCAACGAATAGAAAAAAGTGACACTGCTTTGTGTACATATAGAAACCCTCAACAAAACACATCGCTGGATGCGATCGGCAAAAAGATAGTATCCCTGAAGAGAAAAAAAAGAAATTATGCCGCGCGATATCGCCAAAATGATGCGGTCGTTTTCACATTTCCTGCCGATAGTACATCGACGGCTTGCAATATAGCAGTGTAACCTTTTGAACAACGCCAAGCTATCAACATTTTGTATCTGCCGGAACTCTAACAGTCAGCGAAAATAATGCTGCCGACAGAAAGGTAAAGGCCTTCAGTCCCTACTTCACTTGCACAACCGAGTTCATAAGGTTGGAGCAGGTTTATGGTCATTCGAACTGTTTCGGAAATACCGCAGTACATCCATACGCATAATTTCGAGTTGAAAATCTATCCAGAAATGATCCGAATATTATTCATTGTAGCAAAATCATTTTTTGAGTCCATTTTGGCCAATATGCAGTGCCCCTCCTCCTGACTTGCCAAATGGTTCACTTACGAAGGACAGATTATATGCACATGCACAAAGCTATCGTCGCTACAACGATCTCTTACTAACGTCCATTTGCAGCGAAAAAATTGCACTAAAAGCGCATATCATCAAAGCATCACCAACGCTTTAATATTCACATCATGCATGCACAGATCTAACGTGCTTCACGTGTAGATCGAAGAGAAACTGCTTAACTAGGCCTTCAGTCTAGCCGATTTTTGATAAAGAATGAGCAAGTTGAATGTTCCTCTCGAAATTCTCCAAATATGTCCAAGCGGAGACTACGCCCTCTAAACATTTGCAAAAAATCGTTGTCAAATCCCTTATGCGCAAAAATGCATTATAGAAAAGCGGAATTTATCGCCAACTGTGACTCGATAAATCGACTTTGTCTGAATTCATTTGAAGGCGTTTCAAGGCGCCTTAATTAGATTTTTCCTTTTGAAGTGGGTGATTCCTCTTCTCTACTGCCCCTTAAACAGTCTCATTTGAGAGTAACATTATCGCTCAGTTTGAACATTGTAAATAACCGCTCATTTATTGCAATATATTTTGAACGAATTTCTCATACAACACGCACTATAGAATCGCCGTGGAATTTACCATGGAAGACACTTGAGAAACCTTAAAGAACATATGATTGTCTGCGGTGCTGAGAAAAAATACAAGTGCAGAAAGTAAATTAGTGAGCAAGTGTCCGTGGGAAAACTATTCACCATTTGAATGTCGATGCGCGAACGCTTTGTAAGCAATTCGTAATGGTAAAACAGACCATTCAGTGCAGATCTTTATAATGGCTATGGGTCAAGTTGCAGATATTTTCTTCGGATCCTTAATAATGCAAGAATAGTGTGAACGATTTGAACATGATTACTCTTGAGTGGGGAATACGCAGTTGATTGTCTTTGTTCATTGCTTTTGACTTGATTTTAGCTGACCATCCTACTCTAAACGGCAATCTGCTCCATTGTTGCATTGCTTGTTTTATCTGGTATAGTAAAGCTTTTAGAAGATATTCATAGGAACGGCTTAACATGAACCAATGTGTGGGCTTCAAAGCAAATAGTATACATTTTGGAGGCAAGGTTGATTATGCTACTTGATTTCAACACTTTGGAAAAAAGCGCGAACGAAAAATTGAAGGGATCGCAGGATGGCTGTAGCTCAGTGCCACGCAATGATTTGTAAAAGAAGAATTTAACATCACGACATGGATTTTTGTAGTTGGTCTAGAGAAGAGAGGCTTATTGATACGGGGGCAATGTATAACGTGTAGTCAATGCGGAGGTATCATGGTAATGCCGTATTGGCATTATGGTGTCATGGTAATGTCGTGTTAATAGCGGTAATGAACCCAGTACATGGGCATCCTGGTAACATGAAACCACATAGAGGTACCGCGGCTAGATGACATCTGCGTGAAGGCACCGTAGCGATGTAATACCAATATGGGAAAGTTGCAGCAATGGAATATCAACATAGGCGGCATCATCACTATACGAAACACATTGAGGAGTAGCACGGTGATGTGACGGCGGCATGATAGCGCGATTATAGTAGCACATCAATATAGGAGCGTCGGGGAAATGCGACATCAACAAAGGGATACCATGACAGTGTGACCTCAATACAGCAGTACGATTGCAATGTGGCATCAAGCGTGTGGTACTAACTAATAACGTGCTTAGGTTTCAGAAGGACCTCGAAATCGAAAAGATAATTTGACTTAAGCTTAACCGATTTAGCACTATTCGAAAGAAATTTTATGCATTGGACGGGCAAACACTGATGAAAACGGCGCGAGTTTGTGCGTGCTTGACTTAAAAGCGACAAATCAATTAGAACGATCAGCGCATTTTTGCTGTGTGCTGTGTTATGTAAAACGATGCTTAAATCGGTCGGCAGCTGCAAGCTTTTTCGCACACACGCACAAAATTCACATATGTTACCCTTTTAGGCAGTTCAGCAATTTTTATAGATTTTCATTCGCAAATATCTAAAGAATTTGCAGAAACACACAAGACATTCTTTTTCCTTTTGCTGAACCTCATCGATTCTGCCTTAATCCAGCACCTATTTTTAAGCTTTTTGAAATACGCACCGCTTGATTAGAGACAACTTTTGAGGACGTCAACGGGGTAAAGAACTTGACGAGCGAGCATAAGTTTAGACAAGCAGTTTATAGTAAACAAAGCGTTTGTCGTCGGTTTATTGATGAACTCAGCCACAATTAGCACTGTAAAAAAATCGAAGGCTTTGCTTTACCGTTGTGTTTGTGTTTACCAGCAGAGCCTGAAAACGCAAAGCGGTTATTTCTTTACCTTATTAACGGGATACGTTCGGTAACATTACCACTGTAATATTTATTGATCCTTTGAATATACCGGTTTAAGGTATAGATCAAGCAGGAATAGTGCACCGTGCAAAGTAAGTCAAAGAAAGTAAAGAGCATAGGGCAGATCAAACAACCACCCGGCATGTGTCGTGAGACTAGCATGAGGCAGAATCGGGAGGGTATGAAAGGTCTTGACGACATTTATTCATTCCAGCTGCTAGACTGGTCTTAAAGCCGAGTGGACATACGTGCGGCCGTGGGGCCCATGAGGAGATCGGTAGTAGCGCGAAGTTCGCCAGGTGCGACTACGGGATGGTGCTGACGGTCGAAGCCATTCTTGTGAACGAGTCTCTAGTTGTTTGTCACCTTATTATGTACATGTCATAAACTGTTCGCTTTTATACCTGTGTCGTCTCGCAATTTCCTCGACCGCGTCTCAACTGAGCGTGCAGATCCTCAAGGAGACCTGGACGACTGACGAGCGAAGGGAAGCTGGCCCTTACATCGGAAGCTAATGACTGCCAGAATCATGCCAAAAAATCCTTCTCGATACTACTGAAGAATAAGGACGCCTTTGAGACTGCTAGCAATAAATAATTCATTGAGGATCATGAGAATTCTATGAGGTGAGCCAACAACTGCATCGCTACACCCAAGTTGACGAAGAATTTACAGAATTTTTACTGAAATGATCCAGTTGGTGTAAATTCGTTACTGTTCACGCGATATGATACCTTTTTTGAAAAATAAAATCTAAACTGGGCAGCCTTTGTTTCAAAAGTTGTTGGCGATTGAGGTGGTAGAGTGCAGCTAGCATGTTTAAAAAGTTTTTGAAATCTTGAATCTTGAGTCGATTGCTTCAATGATGCGTATACGAATTTATCAATGTCTATGCATGAAAGTATGCCCTGAAGTCTAAACGTTACCCGTATTCCATGTCATCTACCCTCATTAAAATGAAATGAACAATGATTATTTGATTTCAGCTAGTCTGCGGGTCATATGAAAAGCAAGATTTTTTTGCAATCGCAAGTGGACTTCGAAGAAGCGTTGACGTTAGTGAACTAGTTTTCTATAAACTGCTACGCATGCGTCAAGATAGATGCACTTTAACAGACACTCGAGAACAATAAGCAAATGTATATCAGATTCACAGGTTGACCTCAGAATCAGGTAAAGCAACAGCGGCTGATTTCTGATCAAGAATGTGTACGGCAACTCATGTCTATCAGCAACTATCGAATGCGTCACTTGCAACTGCAGAGCTTGCAAACCAAACAAATGAGCGAGGGGATGAATGTTGATTCAAAAGATAAATTGAATTTGCATGAGAATTGCAGTTCAACGACCAATCTGCACGCGCATACGAAGAGATGCGCAGAAAATATTGTCATACTTGAACCATCGATTCGAGCAGGAGCCAATGGTTTTCTACAGCGAGGATCTGAACGCTTTCCAAGAATGTCACAGCCTAACAGTTGCAACACGCAAACATTTTATCGGATCATTGCGGAAAGCATGGTAACTAGTTCCGAATAAGTGTGGAAGAACAAAAAAAATAGGAATAAAATTTAGTCTAGGAGGATAATTTGAGATGCTCGTCACATCCAGCAAATTCCACAATTCCAGCTTTAGAGGCTGAGTCGAAGCTGACGCGTAGACGCACCGCCTATATACTCACGGATACAACGTCACTAATAAGCGCCTTGCGATGCAAATTTACAAGCGCACAAACGGCACAAGCTCCAGAAGCTGATAGACATGTGAATGCGTCAAATTATATAAGTAAGTAAGTAAAAAAGCTCGCTTAAAACTGATTCAGGAGTTGAGGAAGAAGTGACACACTGTGACTGAACACAGCGAAGAGTGGTATCTGCAAAACTTGTATGACCAATGAACTGAAATTGAAAGCCACAAGAGGACGGATTTCAACGTCGCTACATTTTTAATATAAATCAGCCAAATGAACTAAAATGGTGTGAATTTATTCTCAGCAATTACAGCGCAGCTTTAATTATATAACAACCAGAGATGGCGTGTTATCAATCAAATGAACAAATTATCGACAACTCTTTAAACAACAGCAGAATTTCTTCAGTCAAATGGAAATCGTGTCCGCTATATCGCCTTGTCGTGTGCATTACGTCCATCATCTTCCCTTACTTTAATTTCAGTGGTTCTCCAGCTGAAAGCGTCAGGTAGACAAGCAAACACACGCAGAACAACACGCTACCATCCAGCAACAAAGGCGCATGAACAACTACCACTAATTTGCCGGAACAACTATCACTAATACCACAATGAAAATTGCCGGAAGTCTTTAGAAGCTCTCTGTGCAAGCATTTTGGAGGGCTTCGCAAGTGTTATCGGGTTAATTCAAAAGTGAAGTCAGGATCTCGCAACTAATATTGACAACTCATGAACGTGGCACTCTTCATCGTCTGTTTCATTCCATGTTTCGAAGTTTCAGTAAACTTTCAGTAAGCACTGAGAACTGCATCCTTTTTCTCTACGGTCTCCTAGTCCCAAGATGCATTTGGAAGTGGCTGTTAATTATTTTCCAATACTTGAACCATCTGCACAATGAACTGGCTATAGCACGGTGCAATTTTTGACTTTCCATTTTTTTTACTGACAGCTATAATCAAAGCAGGTGCACCTGCCTGTGTTTTGTTGCAAGGGAGGTGACTTCTCATAATCATATGACCAGTTGTGCTGACCACAATGAAAATTGCCCGAAGTCTTTAGTAGCTCTCTGTGCAAACATTTGGAGGAAATCCAACTGCATATATGGCGACTAAAGTGTCTCTGGAGCTGACTGGGGACTTGGTCTGATTTGATCACCGACTTCATAGCTTAGTGTTTATTTTTATATTCATTCTGCATGTTGCGTCTTGTGGTGTGTGAAATGCATGACGTGTTTGCTACCCGGTAAGGCACATATAAAAGACAATCTGTTTTTATTTATTTTTGTTCTGTAGGATTTAATTTCGAAAGCAATGACGAAGTCTCATCTACCGCCAAAGCGGTTGCCCTTTTGATGTTGAAGGAGCGATTTAATCGTACGAACGTTTAAAAGTCTTAGTGACGCCTCGATCCAGCATAGCATTAAAAAAAGGCCTTCAGGCATTTCAGGATTAAACCTGCGGAGTAATTGTGTTGAAAGGGGCGATTACTTCACCAAGCAGTTGAATTGCATCAACACCCCACTCATGAGGTAATCCGCTGCCAAGAGTTGATGATCTGAGAGCAGTCTATGAGTGAATGCCTCAAGCCATTGCAGCCTTCGAATATGGCTCATTTCTCCGAAGGAATCAAAAACGAAGGTGTGCTCCTTCTGAGAGGTGGTACTGGTGGCAAAACGATGTGCTTCATTTCCTCCAATATGCATCATGAGGAAACATCCAGGCATGCCTCGAATGCGCTCATTTCAACACTCACTACATCACGGTGCACAGCATTTCACTGTTGAACCCTACGTAGCAAGTCGCAGTTAGCTGGCCACCTAAGACCTCATCACTCGATTTCCATTTCAGCACTCTTCCTCAACCTAAAGAAAATACACTTCCGGACTTTAGAGAGCAAAACAAACACAGCTGCTCAAATGAGTGGCTGAAATAAAACCTTTTCTGAGAATCATCTGAACTCGCCTCAACATTTCCTTCGTCGGCTTCAATCGTATTACCGGGAAGCGCTTATAGTACTCCCTTTCGAAACTTTAGCCCACATTGAAGGTGTCAGTTCCGCCTGAACCGAAGAACCGAGAGACTTGGCAAAACATTGACAAGTGATATCTTTTGGATTTCCATGGTTAACACGTCTTTGAGCCATGACATCGCAAAATCTGATTTTCAATCAACTCCTGGGGCATCGTGCTGCTAACGAACATAAATAATCCCCATATTTCTGTTGAGCCTGACTTATACATCTCGCGCTACCATAATAATATGGAAGATGGGTGAAAAAGTTGGTAGCCTTATCGTATTGCAGCGACAAATGGGTCTCACATCAAATACCCAACTTGGGACACTTCATGAACGAAAAGCTGACTGAGGATGTACGTCCTTTACTCAATAACTCCGCCATATCGAAATTACATACAAATGCACTTTTCATAAGAAGATGCATGAGTGAAGAAAAATGTTAACTATTCGAAGACGTTTATACGACACGAAGAGAGAGCAACGAAATACGCAAGAAAATATACGACGTGTTAATGTGCAATATATTCATACAAATTACGCGAGAAAAAGAAACAGCATATTGAATCGGTGTACATGAAATGCTCTTTACGAGAATAATGCAATAATTAAAATATGCGAAAAGTCAGCAGCTAAACGAAATTCTCAGAATTTTACACAATACATCCTATAATAAAGTCAATGATGGCATCGTTTACGGAGAGTAGTAATAAAGTAAAAATGCTAAAAAGGAATTACAAGCTTGCATATTGAGATACATGAACTAGCCATCAACCTTTACATCGGAAGTGATAAAAAACCCACATACATTCCACATCAGGATCACTGCAGAAACGGGATATATCCATCAAGCAACATACTTCGATGTGAGTAGCACTCATCGAAAACTGTAAATCCGCCATATGCCCACGAAAAATGGACAGAAGGGCGTCAAGCAGACCGCAACGCTAGGTGGTTTCTGTATTCGCACCTACACTAATCAATCACCTAGTTATTTTTACATCTTTTGAAAATGAATATGTACAATTAACTGTGAACTTTTAAGGCTGGATGGCCAGGCCATATGAGGCAAACATTGAGCAAAAGAGCCCAACTACCGAGTTGCTGTCCAAGTTTTAAAGGTGAATCAGTGAATCATACGATCACTGAAGAACGAATGCACGCTCAATGAAACTTTTCTTTGAACTTCAAGTGCACCCATACTACACGAGAATTGATGGTAGCAGTAATACTGCTGACCCAAGCAGTCAACAAGACCTCTCGACCTATTGAAGATACAGAGCAAGTCGCTTATGTGGCTTTACTCGGAATCCCACATTTGAAACGGTCGCAAAAACTATCCGCAAATCTTGAATACGACCTAAAATTCCAGCATTTTATAGCATTTTTATCATGCTGCAGTTGCGACAAGACAATCATATGATGCAACTTGGAAAACGTCTTTCTCCACAGGTTAATGGAGTGCCTCGATTTCTGGAATCGCCCCAATAATTTTAGAACCTCATGTTTGCTTGGAAGTAAAAGCCGACAAGAAGCATAACCAAGATTCGTTTCTGCCCTCTTACAACACAACTACTGCACAGAACTTGGGTTCGTCCAACGTGTGAGTGCACCCAAATTTCTGAACGATGCTAACGAATTCACCACAACATAACTTCCTCTGCAATACGGCGGTAGCTAGAAGATTGGTTCCAGGCTATTTCGTGATCAGCGGCAAATATTACTTGAATTTATGCTGCAGGCTGCTGTGTGGAAATGTATCTTCGGTACATTTATTATTTCGTTCTCGTGGCCTCTCAACTCACTGTCTTATTTCAAATATGCAGGAAGCACTGACTCTGCTTCACTTTGTCCGATCCTTCCCAACTCGCTTCTGCCGACCTTACAATACCACACATTTGTCTTATACCATACTCAAGCATGAACCGACGAATCGAACAAAAGTTTGATTTGGAGACTAGCCCAGATTACATACTGCATCTACAAAAATTCCATAAATGTGTTTCATCTGTAGAGGTGGTGGTTTATGTCGTCTACCCCAAGCATTTTCCCATATCTTTCAACAGAAATCATCCCAAAACCGGTAAACGAAACAAAAAATTAGTTTCTGGCCACCCAAGACAACAAGCTTTTATTCATCAAACTCCATCAGCTCAACTAAATTGAAAACCCTAACAAAGAGATTAGCCATGCTCCCATATATGCAGGACAAGAGAATCTCAAAGCTACCTTTGCAGTAAAATGCATGAACTGTATGAGACCAAAAACGTAAGAAAAAACTGCATCGACAGCGAAGATTGGAAATAACGATCATCGGAAGCAAAAGCACTCGATAAATTGATTGAATGAAGAAGGCGAGTATTATTGCTTTTTCATACTGTAGATGTAATTGTCTATCTGTTTCTGCAGTTGTTTCAGTGTCTTTTTAACGCTGTATCCAAAGTGATAGACGATGAGCCCAATGAACGCCAAGCTGAAAATGATGACGTAGAAACGCCAGAAGAGGCGAAAATGCATGGGCACATATTTCTTCAGCTCTGCCATTTTTCGTGAACGTGCCGATTGGGAAATGACACGTGGATAGCTGGAAGCAGGTGCTCGGTGTCTGATAGCCATTTCCCCTGATGGTTCCCGTGCCGCTGTTGAACGAAAAGAGAAGGCAGTGGATCTAGTTAACGGCTGCAAAAATGACGGCTCGAAGCGTTTCGTGAATGCAGTGCTTGAAATTGGGGCGGGTGCAGCAGGCACTTCAGTCGTTGATTTCGACTCTTTCGGTAGTTTACGTGGACGCGATCGCGATCGAGAGCGCGCTGTGGGCTTCTCTGAAGACTTAACGGTCGTTTTCTGTTTCGATGGGGTTCTCTTCGAAGCTCGACTCGGGCTCTTTGAAGAAGGGCGCTTTTTATCCGATACAGCTCTTTTTACTGGGCTTCTCGAAGAAGCATTCTTCCTTGCCGGACTTTTAGCCAACTTCCCCTTGCTCGCTGAATCCCTTCCCACATTTCTTTTGCTTAGTGGGCTCCTCGTTACACCTTCACCTTTCGTGGGGCTGCTTTTCATGCCTGCGGTTTTCGATCTGCTTGGGGATTTAGATGCAAGACGACGTGACGGTGACGGGGCATCTGACTTACGTCCTCTAGATGTTGAACGTGACGGGCGATGCTGAAAATAAACGCAGCTTATCACACTTTTTAGCGGATACTCGGCAGAAATTCCAGATAAATTATAAAAAGTGCACACGCTGCTCAACAGCCCGTGCAATCACCTGTACTGCTAGACAACAACAGTTAAGTTCCGCAGATTTCACCACTCAGAAAGCATTGTCACTAATGAAAACAAACTGGACTACATCGGTCGAATAAACCTAACAGAAGAAGAATTCATAAGTTCTTTTCTTTTACTGTGCTCTTTTATTTTTACGCCCCAAAGCGGAAAACACAGGAAACGAATGCGAATACGAACACAATTTCTCGAGTCGTAGCTAGGTTTTCTTCTTAGTGACCTAAACGAGCGACACTAGTTTCGAAATGTCGACGCGAATAATAGAACTTGAAGACCAGCACAGAATCCTGGCGAAACATCCTAGTGAAACCATTCTTACTAAGATGCGACCAATATATGTGGACAGATATGGCCATAAACCTCAAAAACTTCCGGCTCCAGACTTCGGCAGATCAATGTGGGGAAGACAGAACGCAATGGCCAAGAAGCATGAAACGTGGCAACGCCAGTTCGAAAGAACTATATTTTCGTACATGGCCTTACCAAGCTTTCTCCATAGTGGTTGAGAACACGTCTCCTCTGGAAGCGTGGCCTGTGAACATCTCCTCTGTGCGCTGAGTCGCATCCACGGCTATGCCACCCTCGCCTCAAATCGGGAGCTTATTTCTCGCGAAAGCGTACAGCTAGACTGACTGGTAACTATCACCTATTACTCTGGGATGAAATGCCCATGCACACCTGATTTGAAATTTTAAATGCTAAAAAATTTCCCACATAATTCATGGAAGAAAAATGTGATATAGAGCTGACGAGACTCGAAAGGTAGTTACTAGCATCGGCGATAAATGACAACGCGTTGTTTGCGACATAATTAATCTATTTCAGATTAGCAGATTTCCTTAACGACAATTTATCAGCATGACTGCTGCAGTAAATATTGACTGTTGACATAAACGTCTTCATGAGAACCACTAATGCTGAAACAAGTATAATGCAAACACCTAGTTCGCTCCTCTACAGTAGATACAAAGTTTTCGGAATGACGGAAATCACGATTTTGCACTATGCATTATATATATATATATATATATATATATATATATATATATATATATATATATATATATATATATATATATATATATATTCAGTTATCACTGATGTGAACAACTGAAGAAGATGCTAATGAAATCATTAAGAATACTTGATTGATTATGGCTCTTGGTTAGTGTCTGTGCTATAGATCCTAAGATTTCATAGGCAGACTGATGGGGATGGAGCGACGAGTCTAGGATGTTCGCTTCCCTTGCAGTTAACTGGTGAAGGTCACCGAATGACCCGGGCCATTAGAGAGACGCCATCATCGACTGGGGGAAAACGTGTCCGCTACTTGGCATACTGCCCTTAGCGCCGACAACGTATTTTGGCAAGTAGCCAGGAGCATAAATATGCGCGGGAGAAAGAGAAAAGCACGCCATCTAGTGATTAAACATCAAAGACAGGAACGCGTAATTAGGAAGACGCTTAACCAGTAAGTGAATAAGAATCGATCGGTTAATAAAGAATGAAGGATGTTAGCAACACAGCTCATGCAAATAGGCAGCAGCGTCATTAAGAGCATGGAAAGATAATTCGCTCTCGCAGCTGAATTTATACCCTGAAATTAACGAATGAGTCGTAATCGGACATACAGTTTACAAAAGTAATAAAAATATATAAGTGGCTCACCATCATAAGTTCTGGTGATATCTTGAAGTGCGAGCGCGGCTCCCAAGTTGACTCCGAGAGCGGATATCCTTCCCACTTCACTAGGTACTGTCTCTTGTTGCCTTGTCCTTTCACGTTCAATACTTCGGCCACCTAGACTACAACTATTACCCGCATCGGATATTTCCTGAGCAAATAAGCACCTGAAGGCGTGTGCATCACATGTGCAATTAACTTTCCGGGTCTCAGAAAGATATCGCTAGTCTGAAGAGTGCAACAATTTAAATCGCAATCCTGGCTTTTTCTGCAATTCTTAAGCAATACCAAGCAAACGAAAAAATGGGCATTACGAGAGCTGCCCGATGGTGACTGCAAGAGGGAAGATAGCTGTCGTATTGTTACCGAGACAGCGAACGACACTCGATCATAAAGAGAAAGTTTGCCACATCTCGCATAGTCTACGGAAATTACGCAATCTGATGATTATTTGTCTTTATTAATGATGCATTGTCTTTCCAACAAATGCTCTTAAAAGTAATCTGAGGTTCGAAAATTGGTCAATAAATTAAAGAAGAAATGCTCGATCGACTATGAATCCGTATATGTCAGAAAGGATGATGGAAGGTCCAGGTTTTTGCTCATCAATGAAAAGAAATGATGAAAAAGAAATGGAAAAATTGGTCGCACATCGAACAAAGAGCGTCCTGCAAAGTTCTTTACGCTAATCGCTTGACTACTTAAAATATAACAGCAGGAATATTTTAGCAATCAACGCAGAAGGAAATGGATACAATATTCTAAAGATTATCGAAGCAGCATTGAAACATCGCACATGCTGACTTTTTAACGTGGGCGCCGAAGATATGTTGTGAGAAATGCAAAGAGATATCCGTATATTTCTTATCACAAAAAATGAATCGCAAGCACAAAACAAGGTCGACCACCCACAAACAAACAATACTATGCGCAGGAAACGCCACAAATGGCAGGCAACTGCAAAAGCGACTTTCCATTCCCACAAATGGATGAGCCTCCTTCAAGCGGCGTCAAGCGACCGCTGTAAGCGGCGTCATTTTGTTTGTTCCATGAACCTCCTGGTAGGCTGTTGAAGGTTGAAATGAGATTTCAGCGGACCTATCCCTTATGTCGAAAGGCAACCACATGCCAAGATTTACTCCTTTGTCACAAGGGAAGAAGCTCTGAAGCCCCGGCTTGCTCCAGATAAATTCTAAAAACTTGCCATGATAAAATGCGTTCTCTCACATACAAGGGAATCCAGCCCACCCTCACTATTCTTAATAGGTCAAGCCAAAAAAGCTCGGGTATTCGGCACACACACTGAACCTGGAAAATTTATGAGGCCAAGACCTCATCTTGGTCAAAGAAATAAGCGAAAAAGAAAAACGTTGGAAAGGCGAGAGCGTCGAACACAGCGCTGCCCCGTCCTAATACCAAAATATAACCTGCACACAACACTTAGAAAATAGGAAACAGATTATCTTCAAAATACCTGCAAGCACTCCAAGCGAGGTGATTGGATTCAGAAAGAAAAATACTTCAAAGAGCAGGTTTCCGAGACTCTTAAGTGGTCACAATGGAGAAGTACGCCAGGGGAAGGTAGAATGATATGCGCTTTTACACTTCGCTCACCTTAACAACCATCTCCACAGGTTACCCACAAAACGTGAAATATGCGGAATGAAGCCTTCACATTTGAACTGCTCCCATGATTCTATAAGACTGGCTTTTTTATGAATTGTTAGCATATAATGAAAATACAACAGGTGTAAAATGTATCGAAATTTCTTAGCACCCTTTGATAACGATGAACCCGTGCACAAACCTTTCTAAAATTGTTGGATCAACTTGAAACACGGAAGGTCATCCTGCAGTGCAAACGACATCCGGCAAGTCTCTTAAGTACGCCTCTGGTGGCTATACACATAGAATATCGGGTAGATAAACAAACAAAGACGCACACAGACGCGACGTTGCCAAGCGCGCAGATATGCACAGCCACGACACAACCACCTGACAAACTCATGCCCATGCATACACACAAACAACACCACCCTGATGTGCTCTCGAGAAGCAAATATGTAGAAGCGCATTAGAAAAGTTGCGCATCTTTAAAATATAAACATCTGGAAAGAAAAAGCCCTTACAATGTAGTGAATTACTCAGAAAGTCTATTTTCGATTCCTATGATTAATTTGAGAGTATACCGAGATAGGGCGTCATCGAGCAAAGCGAAACTGCTGCCTAAAACAGGGCCCTGAGATGTGCAGCCAATTCAGCACTTAGAAATTTTTAACATCCTTCCAGAGAGCACATGAAATGGCGTGCATCAACGCACACACAACTCAAATATTACAACAGCAATCGAATCGCTGCGGTAACATTGCTTAAAAGCAATGAAAAAGCCGACATGAGAGCCGATCATCGCTTTTGCTTCATTTTTAAATAACAGCTATATCAGCGGTCGAATCTGCACATCAAATAATGCTCACATTCGCCAACCGTACGCCGAGGCAAAAACGGCGGATTGAAATCTCATCGCCTTGCACATACGCAGCAATTGCTTAGTGGTGGGTGCAAAGGTGCTTTTGTATCGGTAATTTCTACATTGCATCCCTATCCAAGACATACGAGCGGGAGCACCGAAAATATACCAGCCTGCTGGTCAACACAATAACACACCGTTTCATTGCGTTACCTTGGTCAACGCTTTTGTTCACTGCCAGTATGTAATGTCACGACTCTTCAGTGCAGTTCCCTAACACTTCGTGAAGTGTTTCAGGAGTTGCATTTGCGACGTTGACGGTGCTTCATATAGATGTGCATTTTACGAGCACATACCGGTAATATGCTTACTTTTAAAAAAGAGATATACTTAAGTATTCCCACAAGATGAGGGGCTAGCACTGAAACGCAGAGTCATCTATAAGCCTCCTATCTTCAAAGTTGTGTCATATTTTGTAGCCTCATTCAACCATCAACATGTTCATAGCAAAAGCATCCTCCCTATTCGCTGCACATGACCTAGAATGGCACATTGATTTGCATCGTTTTGTTACATAGTATGGTCGCAAAACGACAACATTCCAAAAGAATAAAAGTTTCATTTATGAATGTCTTTCGTGTACAGTCAATGAATGATACCTAATTAAGTACTTGGGGGAAACAATATCGCGTTTCTGCTTATCAGTGCGGGATGCTTTCAGATGGAGTGACGGATGTTGGCTTCAGTGCCACATCCTGCGACCGAGCTTCACTTCTTAAGAAAAATGGAGTGAAAGAAGCAAGGAAAGGAAGTTGTGAACCAATTAATTGTTTCGATACCAAATGCACTGAGTTTGCTGTGCAGTAATTTAGACGATTAGCCTTTGTACTCAAAGCACTTCCACCCAGAATCAAAAGAGAAGGGAATTACTTTATTCGCACTAGGCGGCCAAACTTCTCTGAAAAAAGTTGATGTAGCAGGAAAACGAAATCAAGATCGACATTAGCAACAGTTGAAGATAAAAAAGACAATAGGAGGACAGCAGATAACACGTGACATGAAAATAGGGCCAACAACAAGGGCTTTCTAACCGTTCGCTTGAGAAATCATGCACTCAGAAGACGGAAGTTTAAAATCATCATGGTGTAGGAAGAAAAACTGTAGACCTTGAAATTCAAGACTTTTGATTCAAGTTTGAAACTTTCACACAAAAGCCTAATTAATCAAAAGTTCTAGAGATTTAATTCGGATACTTCGATCATTAAGGCTACAGCTGATATAAATTTTCAGCTCCTCAACATGCATTGAAAGCAGAATGGATTCGTGACGGCATTCTTCAGGCAAAGTGCTCTGAAATTCTCTATGGAAGTATCAAGTGAGTGCAAGGAGTGAAGGTTTATCGTCGCATTACCGAAAAGATCTCAGTGAACGTAAACACGGGACGGCTATCAAGCTGCTAGGCTAGCTCAGAGAACCGGCACCCATTACTCGAGAAATTGACGTATTAAAATATCATTCATCTATAAAGCAATCACACAACGAGATTTTTGTTCCGCGTGATAAACTGATAAACGTGAAAGTCGGTACCACGTGCGAGACAGAACGTACACATGAGGACGTTAGCCTTTCCCGATACAATTAACAAAGTGGTAAGAGGATATGCATACTGCAGCGATCTATCATGTTATGATGCATAGTGCCAATATAAAAGGAAAAAATTCCCGGCAGAGTGCAATAACAAATTCACTCAAAGTATCGCATTAGCACGAGTAAATCTCTTAGAGGCCATCAGGTGCCACCACCGCTCCAGTTCGCTATCGAGGAAAAAAATCGATGCTCCCGAACTTTCACTTGTATACTTACTCTCATGCGACGGAACTACGGAAACCTCTCGCATATTTCTTCTATGGCGGTCTCATTTCTGCTCAAAGGTTGAGCGTTTGGAAAAGCTACATCAAATGATGACATTGTTTTTAAAATGCATGGACGCCTTTATGAGATCGCCCGCGAGAATTCTTACTTAATGCCTGAGGCAGAGAGGAGGTTTCCACCGACAAACTTAAGCTACAGGACAAATGCGTCATAGAAACACATTCTAATAAGTGCGCAACACCATGAATTATTTGGCCCTAAAGAGCATTCGTTATTTCGGTAACCTTGCTGTTCATCGGTGACTTTTCATTCAGTGATTATCGAGAAATGCGTGCAAGGATGGTATCTTTTAGTGCATTTTTGAGCCCGTAGAGCCGTAGGGAAGAAGCATTTCAATTGTTGCAAGCGGAAATCAAGAGAGTGCGACGAGTTTGCAGATCGAAGAATATGGCATAGTAATGTGCGAGTCTCATATGATAAAAGAAAAAGTGCAAGAAAATAAAGAATAGTGAGAGAGGACACCTGATCCTACAGGTGGTCACTGGTCACTTTAAAAACCAACGTTGATCACTACTGTCAAAAGCACCCATCATACAACACATTTGCACAACACTGCGCGCATAAAATGGAGCGCAAAAATTGGCGGGAGAGTGGTAGCTCGCAACGCGTCACATAATCGAATAGACGTGCAAAGTCGCAAAGACTGACCTCGTATTCGTCAGCGCTTGTCTTGCGTCTGCTTGCCATACCGAACGAAGGGCGGGGGCCAACTGGCTCCACTGGAAAAGCGTACCGCACACCCACTATGTGTAAACGCCCCTCCTTGAACAACGCCAAGCCTGAAATGGTGCCAGCGATGCGGCACGCAGAACACCACCAACCTAACAGGTTCGGCTCCAGATAGTTCTCAGCTTCTGCCTAGAAACACCTCCAGCATGGTGCCATTTACGTTGTAGTCTAATACTTCAACTTACTGGACTACAGCATGAGCGTATGGCAGTCTGATGAAGTGTTTCGAAGGCGGCATCAAAATCGCCACTGAAAAAACTAAGTGACAGTGTTTGCTCCCTCTAGTGACTCTAGTAATTTATGGTTGAAATCCGCTTAACTTAACGTATTATGCCCCACCAACTTCACGGAACGTTTTCACCTAGGCATATGATAGGCACTGCTTGAAGCCCTCCAGAAATCTAATTGATAAACACAATTACTGAGTGAGAACGTAGTGATTGCTGAACGAAAGAATGAAAAAGTTGTCCAGGCAGGAAAGGAGAAAAAGAGAGTTATGCAACTAGAGGTTTTGAAGGAAATATTTATAGGCACAGCCTTGTGGACAAAACTAGCAAATTGGAGCCAACAACTGCTTGTTTTATTTGTTTCTTCATGCGATGCGCTAAATTCGAGGCAGTTTTTACTCGGATGTAATGTGCATGTGTTCTAGCACTTAATTCAACCAGGATCTATTATTAGAGATACAGAAATAAGGAAATCGTCACTGTTGAACTCATTGCTCGGAAGTGGTGTACTGTGGAGGGATGAGGGGGATAACAATCACAGACCACACATGATGAGTGCGCAAGCGAGCTGATGAATTGCCGACGCATCGACGCGTTGTACATGCATTAATTCATTCAGCGAGTATTCGAAACACCTAAATTCCCACTGTCAGTAGTTAGGGGTTGTCGAAGTATTCCGATTAATAAGCAGCACTGCTTGTGGAACGATAGAGCATCGAAATACCCTCGAGCCGAAGCGCATGCTCTATATACTTCAACATAGAGCGCGTCTTACACAAATCGGCGTACATCGAGCGCCATAAGGGACGTGTGAAAGGTATTCAGAGTACTGGCAACGGTTCCTTGGAGGGAATCAGTAAATTTAATCGACTGGTATCGTGGAAGCTGACAGAGAAATATTACTACCGTTATGGCAGTATTTTTTCCGGACACCTCACCGCTCATCGACGCCGACTGCTTCAAAACGTGATCGATGAAATTTTGTTGTTTTGAGATAGATTGAAGTCTATAAAGCATGGAATGATGTACTGCAAAAATTGCGCGCCGTACTTGCATTCCTCTCACTTACTGCAGGTGAAATATTCAGAGTTCAGCGAGCAACTGTAATGCATTGTCGGCAATAACGTTACATCTGGTTTCGTGAGTTTTGCTGACAGAGATTAGTGGCACATACTCTGCGGAAAAGTCAACACCACATCAATTGAAGCATTAATATTTTAAAAAGAATTTGGTTGGCCTTGAGTCATGATACGTCAGTTGCGACCAGTGATGCTGGTTGGTTTATTCGGAGGAAGGCGCATCGACTATTGAGTCACACAATGGCAAAATCTCGCACTGGTCGTGAAAGTTCATATCTGAAAGCGTACAAAAATCTTCCGGAACTTGACCTGGCATTCTGCTAACTTTAGACAGAAAAAATTGGGAATTTTGGAGCCCTAATTTTCGCATCAAACTTGGAAAGAAATATTCGCTAGAACAAGCGTTTACATTAGGAATTCCAATCCGCATTTTGCATCTTTGAGCGTTATTTCATCTAGAAATACGCAAGTTTGTTTCAAAAATTTGTAAATAGACAAGTGTTACAATGGTATTTGCAAATTCTTGAGATTGTTTATGTCTTGTGGTCGCCCTTCTTCAGAATACAAAGCGTCGGACACCGAGGTATGTTCATTTCTCCAGCTTGAGAGATCGCGGAATTATTGACGAGCGTATGCGAACGATTGCGCTGCGCTATACTTAGAAACATGACGTTAATCAGGTGAGTTCGCTGCTGCATGTTATTCACTGGACTGCGGAATGTTGTTCCATTTGAAGGCAAGGAGTGTTTTTTTTTTTTGAGAAGTTTTTGAATATTGGCTGCGAGTCATTTGTGCTGCAATAAGCCAACGAAATGCAGTACTGAGTAAGATGAGCGGTAAGGTTTCATTTCTGAATTACGGCTTCATTCAGAATGGCGGCCAAAAGCAGTAATCGTGTCTTTAATTGCATGCCTACGCTGAGTAATCCCGAAATATGTGTCGGTAATGCCACACAGGAATCTATTCTCACAAGTCATTAAGCTCTACTCATCAACTTGCTGGACCGCCTTGCTTTCCTCACTTTTACGTAATGCGGTTCGCTCCCACTTTGAAGCCCTTGCAGTTGTATGCAATCACCCATGTTTTTCCATTTATCTTAATTACTGTCAAGTTTTGCGATTGGTAAATATATTTGACCGAATAAGAAACGAAAGAAGGATGCTGATTTACTAGCAACTCAGTGTTGGTTATGCGAGCGCTCCATTTTAGCGAGTTTATTTGCGTTAATGACAAGGTACCGCAATTATAGTAATATTTTCACCAATTTGCGGTGAAAACAGTGTCTGTTCGGCTGCAGTTTGCATGAACACATTCTCCTAAGTTATGCAAAAGTGTCACGTTATCTTATGCCAGTGATTTCTCCATTTAGCGATTAGCGAATTCATGACACCGATATTTAGCGACGTGTATTGAATCTGTCGAGATATGACCTCGCGCTCGGAGGCGTTGAATTTTCAGTAAGTGATACATGCAGCACTTGTAATATCACTGCATCGAAACAAGACGTCAACTTTTGATTAACCAGAAGTAAGTTTAACTATACGATGTCCTCCTAGATTTCCTCAGGCTAATAAAGGATGCATGTCCAGGACTTTTGATCAGATTTCACGAGTACAGCGGTACTGGAGAACATTCGGCTGTAACCCTTATCATTGCCAGATAAACGTTGAGTTTGGGCATAGCATAGGAATTTTTATGTATCGCCACAATTTACTGAAAGAGTAGCTTGGCTGGTGCAGCTAGGAGAGGATAGGTGTACAGGAGATTGCACTGTTTTTGGGCAGTGGCAATCGCAAGTTATACCAGCAAACTGTACTGTAGTCTGCATTAGAACACTTCTTATGGCGGGATTCTATCAAACTACCAAACGGCACAGCTTAGCATAGTTCTCTACAAAGAACTGTTGCATAACACAAGTGCATTTTAAAACGGGAGAATAGGCCATAAAGAAGGTGTACCGTAAGAGCTACTGGAGCTGACTGAAATTATACATGAAATATATTTGATTTTGGAGCTCTCACGATGGAATGCTACGCTAAGGAAAGCCGTACTGTTTCGTTCTTACGAAGCGGCACTTGAGCACGTTTAGTGAACTGTTAAACAAATTCAAAAATTTGCTAGAGAAAGTTGTTTCCTGACAGTAAGGAGCATAGGTATGTTGCATTTCCTATCGACCCTAGTTAACAGGTCATATACACGCCATCGCTGACATTACTGCGTTCTTTCGTCAAATTTGGACCATGCACGTGTCGTAGGCCAGCTGACATCGTTTGGAACTTTGAACTATCACGTCACTTGCGAGTGATTGCTTCACTTAATGCCTTTTAATTTAGCAGTGAAGCATTTGTTCGTTTATTACGCGTTTCTTTGCGAATTTTTTGCCGAAGCGCATTGGAACGATTCCACATATGTGCAGCGAAGCAAATTACGCGGAAGTGAATCGTCGAACTGAACAGAGCTGCATTGAATATATGTTCGCATAACGCGAGACAGACCTATAAAGGAAAAAAAATATGTGAGCAGCCTGCGGCGAACAGGTTACCCGAACAGCGCGACATACGAAAGACAAGCAAAGAGAAAAAATAAATACAAATACACTAATAAGAATTAGAAATAGGGGCACAATGAACTAAATTCACAGGAAATTTATAAACGTATAGTGCATTATTAATGTACAGTGCAGTATAAATAGGTCCTAGTGAAATTGTGTGTAATATAATATAACGGAGTTTTGACTATGATGCGCACGGATATCTTAGCAGCCCGTTGAAAGCACACTATACTGCTTCAGTAAGCTCTGTGAAAAGTTGGTCTGTGCCAACTTTGCCAGCGTTTTGCGGCGTTGACACTTATTGATAAGTTACGGAGGTGTGGGGAACGTAATAGAAAGTTCTAAGCACGCTTTTCGGGCGGCTTCCTCTTAATCGGCTTAAAATGTCACCTTTTTGTTACGCTTTTTCATAGTCGGTTAATAAACAGTGTATTTAAGCTGATGTCGAAGCTAGCAGAGCGCCAAATGGCTGACGCAGAGAAATTTTATGAGCTGGTGGATTGTCATGGTGGTGGTACTCTATTACCGTGGATAAAATTGGCACGACAATCTAATGACTATGGAGTGCTGGATGAGTATCTGGAAACGATGGTAGGTTACTCGGCACAAAGCAATCCTATTTCTCATCAGTTCATAACAAAATATGCAAATGGTCCCGAAAAAGATATATTCTTCTATGTTTAAGAGAGTTAAGAGAGCGCCTGAAAGTGAATGCAGAAATACAGTTTAGATCACGAATAAGTAAGGTTCTATGGATTTTAACGACGCAAAAGGTTGGACTTAGTGGTGGAGGCTAATGAGATCCTTGCTTCATTGGGTATTATCACTTTGCATGGCAAGTGTCTCACGCAGCGATGATGTTGTCTTTAAAGGTGATCACCTTTAGTGATAGTGCCTGCGATTTCTTGCTTCACAACATACTTGCTAAAAGTTGTCTATATTTTGCACTTTATGCAACGTTGTCGCATTGTGCCACCATTCATAAGCTGGAAGCCTTTGCACTGCAAATTTTATTGGGATGAATTGTTCAGTAGATTAGGTCGAAGGGCATTGCTTAGACGCTTTTCTAGTGGAATTAGAAGAAGCAGCTCGGAAACTGATTGTCGCAAGCTTAATGGATTGGTGTGATCTCCAATTTTTTTTTATTATTTAGGAAGTCCTGCGTTTCGGGTCATGCTGGAGATAGAGTTCCACAGAGAATCCGAATAACTCGACGAGACTCCCTAATGGTTTTTGCAACAGCTCGCCTTGATAATACTTAAGTGATATATGGTTCTACAAAAATTCGGACTTTTCCACAGCAAAAATATTTTTGCGAGTTTTTTTGAGAAATTTTTGGGGAAGTTTTGAGGAAGTTTTTTCATCCCAGATTTTCTATTTTTGCTGCCTTTTATGGCGGCTTTAATTAATTGTAGGGAATAGATCGTTCTTGTTGGACCGTTAAATTTGACCGTGTGAGAGAGATTACAGAAGACAGAAAAATTATGTCTAACTGGCCAACTAGTTGGTCGTACTTGGATGCTGGGAATCTTTTTAATTGTTCTCTTACTGTTCTAACTTTCTTATCCCTTTAAAAATTTCGGTGGGTGTTGCAGGGATAGATGACGGGTGTAGAAAGCGCTTTTTCCTTAAGGTGCCGCTCTAGAAAGTTGTCCGGGAATCTCATACCACAAGTCATTAATGTTATTTCGAAAGGCCGAAGGCATGAGCTGGTTCTCAATCCGTTGCCTTCTGTTTTTCCGAAGCGTAAGCGAGGCTGTTGTACAGCTTTGGCGGTAAAGATTGTTCAGTACTGACAAAGATGTTGCCGGAAGAGGCGTAATTGGCAAAGATTTAATAATACGACAACAGAGCAAGTTCTAGCCTTGTGATACGCAGGCAAATGCTCTTATTCTCCAGAATAATGGAGCACTACCTCCTAAAATTTTACAAAATCAAAACTGCAGTGATCTTCCAAAATCATAAAAGTTGAAGTTTCTATCGCAATCGGTCAAAGACGATTCAGACTCCATTCCTTAGAATCATCTCATTTCGCACATTAATTTTTACAATGTTGTTGCTGAAAGTTTCGCACCCTGTCAAAGAATGAAAAAATCTTCTGTTTAGTCCTGGAAAAGGGCCATTATAATCCACCATAGAGGCATCTTTCGGTTATATCTCTTGAATGTGCTTCTAATGGCGCTAAAGGAGACATTTTTAGCATTTTAAATACTTATGCTCAAATTTTTTTTTACATTTCTTGCAAATTTTTACCAAGTGTCACAGAGAAAATCCTCCTCTTTCTGTCGTTTACTGAATTCGTTTGGCGGACAGCAAAGTATCACTTGGAAATTTCAAATTCAATGGCAACACCTTTGCACAATTAACGAGGAGACTTCCAGATGAAATCATTCCTATATAACGGCGGTAAAGGAAAGTTGATTTCAATTTCGGAGCTCGTGATGATCAGAAATAAGCAACGAAACGCAATGCTCAGTGCATTGCGACGTAAGAAAGGGAGAGGAAAACGCGGTCCAAACATTCTCGCTGATATCAATCAAGAAGGTGCCCAAAAAGGTGATGTAATTAAAGGTAAGATGATTCATTTTTTTGCGGAATCAACAAAAAAAAGAAAGAAACTTCACTAGCCCAAGTGTTCGTTAGTTAGCAGGAAGATGCACTTCCAGTCGTCATCGACCAGTTGCGACGATGATGCTTAAAGAGTGAGGGAGCACGTTACTCAGGACGTCGCGAACATAGGACAGTAAAATGATCGGAAAGGAAGGCAAATCAAAGTCGAAGAGCGCAACGTTTAGAATTCGTCGTCGGATGAGATACGTAATATGTAAGAGGTCCCCGTTTCGATCACTGGCTGAGCCCCCATGTAAGGGTCATCTTCCCTTGGTTCGTCTGGCCGTCTGGCCGTCTCAGTCTCGTTGAGGACTTGCACCATCTATTGAGATGCGACCAAGTAAATTGCCAGGTAACACAGGTATAAGGAGCAAACAGTTCATCACCACAGCAAGGTTACAAAGAAGAAGGGACAAGAGGATAGCTTCAGTAGCCGGCACGATCCCGCAGTCGAACTCCACACTGCAGCCGATCACCTCGCTCATTCCAACAGCCACTCGAGACCCGCTCGGCTTTAAGGCCAGTCTAGAAGCTGGAATGAGTACATGAGTACAGCCTAGAAGCATAAAAGAAGCTCTTTTATGTGCTCCCGATTTTACCTCAGGCTAGCCTCAAGACACATACTGAACAGTCGTTCGACCGAGCTGTATGCTATTAATCTTCTTTGTCTTACCTTGTAAGGCGCATTATTCTAGCTGGATCAATCCTTATGAATGTAATATATGAAAATATTTTAAAAATCTGCAGCAACATCTAAAGTCCTCATTGAGGAATTAATTTTTCGGACTCGCGACATAACTATTGAGGACAATAAGTGTGGCGATACTAGTTTGCATTTGGGCCCCTGATTTCCCATCTATGAACGAACCTGCTGGCGCGTCCGCACTGAAAGGAAGTTGGCAGTATTGCCTTTCTGCCTAATAGTTGGTGGGCAAATCAATTTTAGGAGACGACAACTAATTTCAAAATTTCTGTGAGCCGGTCAAAGAGATAATCACTTATTTCGCGCGTTGATGCTATATTTCAGCCTTAAAAATCCTCGACGGATGCATAAGAGGCAATCGCAGTATGAATTATCGAGAACTTGTCTGGGACATTACTCTAAGAGGTTCGTATTTTCAACTTCTAGTGATCACTTGTTTGCTGTAGAAATTAACCAGCAGATTGTTCGTTTTCAATGATGATTTATGACTTATTCGGCAAGATTTTAATGCTCCTTAATTTCATTTCTGCGTAACAATAAAGCTTTCATCACTGTTTACACTTTAGTATATATGTGCTATATACTCTGGTTCATCTAATGTCCCAAGAATTTGGATCTGCTGTTTTGTTTAGAATATGAAATTGATGCTGAAGTTCCTCTTCTTTGGAGAATGAAGAGGCATCGTAGTCCCTCAACTCTCCCCAGGCCCGCCCCCCCCCCCCTTTCGACCGCCATTATCCAACATTAAACACATTTATTTGATAGACTGCGCGCAAATATCATCTCCAATCTGTCAACTTATGATACGCACAACTATCTCAGCAATTTCTCTGCTATAAAACTCATCGCGGTAGCACCTTAACCATACAAATCTTTTGTATTTTCTCGGCTCATTTGCTTAGGGAAATGGAATCATTTCGTGCTTAAGAAATTAATCCATCATTTGCGCGATGTTCTCATAATTTGAAGGCAAAATGGGTGAAAACCTTCTGCATATATGTATGCTGCATAATACAGCCGATCACAATGAACTTGTTCGACTGATTGTCAAAAAGTATCCAAAGATGGTCAATGACGTTTTCATTTCCGAAGATTATTATGGTGAGTTGACAGCCTTTTCTGTTGGGAATGGAATAAATTAGAAGAACAGTGAGCGCTTTTCTTATTATTGCACATGTGCTTCCCGTTTTGTATGTTCATGCACTGGCAGATTATTTGCCGAGAAGGGTACAGATTTGTGCAACCAAAGAGTGAAAATGTAATCACTTTCTAGTTGCATAAGGACCAGTCTTTGAAAAGCTAAACCTTTCCAAGAAAATGAAACCAATTCTGCCAAAAGCTAAGAAATACCAACTTTAAAGATTTCATTGATGTTCTCTCGAGGGCCGAATCTTGAGCAGTTCCGTCCACCATTGCGAATGCTCTAGATGGCAGGTGTGCTACATGCTGCTTGCAAATGAAATTGAAGCCACATCTTCCTATACGCAACAATCAATGTCTCAGGTCACGTTCTGCTTAAAAAAAAATCGCGGTCGTACTGCAGCGACGCAACTGCGGCGTTATAATTCAGACTCTGTAATGCTTATAAAAGTTAGCTAGCAATTAATGCGCCTTTTGAACACGCTGTGATTGTGTTGTAGGTTGAAGAGAGGGTTAGACTATGTCTGATCTTTAATTTTACTTGTGCTTACTGCTTTTAAGGTTCACTGTATGGTTGTTAAAGTGAGTATGAATATGTTTTACTTTTCTGGAAATGCGGTTCAACATTTTCAAACCATCGTAGGTCTTTCGCCACTGCACCAAGCCATTGTGAACGAAGACATCGAAATGGTGTACTTTTTACTACGACATAAAGCAGACGTCCACCAACGCTGTTATGGATCTTTCTTCTGCGCCGATGATCAAAAAGCTTCAAGGACTGACTCGCTTGAGCATGAATGGGTCGATCTCGTTCAGAACACTCGATACACAGGGTCAGTTTGGGCGCATCCAACCCATGCGGCATAAGAAGCATGCAGAGAGGCAGAAATGACGAAAATTTTGCTTTATGTGGGATAATCTCTTGCCAAAATCGGATATCGGATCCACGCGGAGACGCATCATGGAAAATGCAGCCTGCAGATCTGATGTCTAGATGTATTCCCGATCTATATCACAAGTTGATGTGCTGAATTTGTATATGAGAATGTCAACTTCACATGAACCCATTCAAAGAAATGTGATGAGCTCTTCTGTAGCTGATAGGTCTCATTGTTTGGCAACTTACTAATCGTGTGGTAGAGATGCAAGACTACGGTTCCACCTCCTACTTATCCCTTTTTTCCGACCCACTAAAATGCCGCTGTAATAACGTTTCATGCTTTCCATAATTTCGTTTCATCCTGATCATTGTTAGCATTACAGTTTCCGAAATCCTTCGCATCATCTATCCGATAATCTGATCTATGACAGTGCTCCTCGAATCAACGGATGGCGCCCAACTACCTCAGCCAGTTTAGCTGCATTGCGCTTTAAATTGATGTGCACAATTCTCGAAGACACGGAGTCTAGATTGCTGGCGAAACAATGAAGTGGTTGAGGGCTCTAGCAGTCCACATTACTCAAGTCATGAAATACATGTTTGAAAAAGTTATCTTAAGCTTATAATGGGTGGTTCATTTCAAGACCTTTTATCCTTTTTTAATCAGTGACTGTAACTGTCTCGTTACGGAGTTAGTGATAGCTATAAGATCAGATGCCTTGCAATTTGAAACTGGTAGTGGCGCGTGGCTTGAAATGACCGAGGTTCGGGAGTTTGCGAACGCATCTTTTGTGCAGGTGAATAAAGATGCCAAGAATGCCAGGCTTTATGTTGAGAATGTGAAGATCCTTCGCTGATCAGTGACCATACAAGAGAAAACGTTGGATACGCCTATTTTAAGTTACAGCCATTGCACCATGAGCAAAATCGAACTTTACACCAAAAACTTGCAATAAGCTCATCTTTTTTTTACATCAGACTTTAAGGATTAATCAGGAGCATTGTTAAGGGAAGGACTCAGGCACTGCAGACTTATCCATGCACTGATTTCAGAGTCCCACTTCTGTTCTTTTGACGGATTCAGAAGGCCAAGTTCGTATAGAGCAAGCGAACCGCCCGTTCCCTACCTATCATTCGTTTGCAGACGATGAAATATTCTAGGCGTATGTACTGGGGCGAGTACCCACTGTCGTTTGCTGCATGCACAAACCAGCACGACTGCTTTCGTTTGTTGCGTGCTTGCAAGGCGGATCCCAATATGCGTGACACAAACGGCAACACCGTCCTCCACCTCGCCGTTATACATGAGCTTAGGGTAAGAACTATAATCTCTCTTTTTTGCCGTCGATTTGTTATCGCGGCCTATCTAAGGCGCATTACCGTTGCAGGATATGTTCTTATTGGCGCACGATCTCGGTGCAAGGCTTGACGTAAAAAACAATCAAAAGCTGACGCCTATGGCACTGGCAGCGAAGCTTGCCAAGAAGGAGGTCAATTTTGAGCATTCTTCAATGCGATAAATCTGTAAGAACAATCCTGAAATTAATTATTTAATTGCAGGCTTCAGAAGGCACGAATAGAGGTCGCGCCATGCTGAGCAAAAGTGGTCACTTCTCACCACTTCTTTGAGTTTACCTTCTCCTAAAAATTTAGCGAACTAAACACGCTTCCTTTTTAGCAATCCTAGCCTCAAATGAGCATCTCTTTTGAAAGTTCGGGGAAAGTGTAAGCTCCAAAAGTCATAAACTGTTAAATAGCGGGATAAAAGAGGAGCAAGAAAAGCGCGAGGCGGTGGAAAGGCTGGAAATTTCCGGAAACTACCAGCATTATTTCAAGCTTTGTTAATGCAGAACAGTAGCAACTTTGAAGGCAAGAACACTGCCTTCAATAAAACGTTCGAAGCTTTGAGGGTTTTTGGCAGCATAGGATCTCCACTCTTCTAATTAAACCTGGCAGATTAAGGAAAACAAAAGTAGACACTTTTCATCCAGTGCTGTGCGAAGATCTTCGGAGGAAGGAGGAGGAGGGTAGGGCCCCTTGTTTAAAACATTTCAAAGCAGCCCATCACCGACTATTGATCACGAAGATCATAAAGAACACAATTTTTCATGAACATCGGTAGATCTCTGGAGGTGAGGTTCGAATTCTACTCAACCAATTTGACCCTGCAACCTCTCCCTACCCACTCATCCTGCTCCCCTTACACCTCCGTTTCATTTTCAATGATCAGGAAATTGCGGGTGATCCCCACAGTGATCTTTCAAGAAGAATGATGAAAAGCGATTGAAGTGATGCACTTCTGCAGATGTTCGATCTGATACTCGAAATAGAAAGTGACGTACTGTGGAATTATGGGAACGTGACGTGCATTGCTTTTCCACTTGGCGACATCGATACTGTGGATCAGCGCACTGGGCATCTCAACCAAGCATCAGTGCTTTCGCTGGTTGTATATGGGGTGTGTCTCCAGAGATCAGACAGCTGTTGCTGTGTCATTCGAATCTTTGATGCTTCTTAACTGAACTTTTTCCTAAATTTAAATCTCCATAGAAGAGCAGTGGTTCGATATTGGTGTAAATCTTCTTGGGAACGTTATCCAGCAAAGGTGCGAATGGCAAAAGCCGCTGAAAGGTTTTAATTGACAGGTTAGAAGGGTTCAAAATAGAGCGAATTCGGATGATATCGAGCTGCATAGACCAAAAAATCATTGGAATGAGATACGTTGTTCTGCAACAGGTATCTGGTTGCTTTGATTTTCCCAACGCTGAAATGGTGGAATAGTTTGAAGGTGAAAGGTTTTTGCGCATGGTCTTGTGTGAACACCATCACAAGTTTGCATCAGCCGAAAAGTACGGCAAGGCAATACCAGTGCATAATGAATGAGAGCGTTTATCAGCTATCGTGAGGTATCCTCATTAGTAATACTTGACTGCTATGATGATCTCTCCATCCGTTTAGTGGGATGAGGCTCATTGGACTACAATGGAAAAAATGTTGGCAATTAATGTTTATAGTTGATTGAAAGTGGTCTCTACCACATATTAAGATGATAGGCAGGAGACAGTGAGTGGAAAGTTTTTTGCGCTTCCATCATCCAGTTTGCTGATTTCTCTGCTAAGTTATTCGCAATCAGAAATTATTTTTGAAAGAATAACAAAGCATTCATGCCAAGTTATGGCAGCTGCTATTTTTGGTCACCTAGGTGATAGCAGTTCGAGAAGGCAACCGTACGAGGGAAATGCTACTTGTAACAAGAGCAGGTAATGACGTTCAAAAATGCAGCGACCGCAACCCGAGAGAGAAACTTAGGCAATGAAAATCGATCTGGTATCCATTGAGTATCGTAGATAAAAATGCTACGAGAGAGTTATGATATGCCAATTCCACCTAAATAGAAAGAACAAGAAATTCCGTGATTTGCTGTCTACAAAATGTGTCACACCTTTCGTTTGAAACGTATGCCTCATCAATGGAAGATTGCAGGACAAGAGTCGTCATTTGGATTTTTTAGATGGGCTCCTGGAGGACTTATTGGAAGCCAAATGGAAAGCTTTCGGCCGAAGAAGGTGTCATAACCGCTTCTTTTACTTATGTTCGTTGTCTGTTAAGTTAACAGTGTCAACATGTTAACCCCAACATACCCATGGAACTATGAGCATTGATTGGCACGAAGCGAGAGCACAGGCGAACAAACTTTGTTTTGTTGGCAAACTTATGAGGAGGAGATATGCATCTGCCAGTAAAGCGATGAATAACCGAAATTTAACAGCCATGAAACATGAGGAGTAAAAGAAAGCCAGTTTAACAAGTAGGTAAACTTGACTAGGTGGTGAAGTGAGAGAAGAAAAAAGTAAGTGCTTCTCTCCTCATCCTTTACGGAAACGTGCCATTATTCATTTATTGGCTCATTCTTACATGCGGAATAGCGAGTAACTGACCAGCATTTGCATCGAACGCTTCATGGCAAACTGCTTTGAAGGACATTTTCACTAGCAATTCTTGCGGATTCTTACTAACGTTCAAGTATTACAGGTTTTTATTTTCGCTCGCATACTACGTCGTTTATGTTTTATCGTTCTATATCGCGCTTCTGACGCGAGAGTTTGCTGCAAAAGTAAGCTGCCGTTTTACTTCTTTCTGTTCACGTTAAAGCGCCCCCAGTTTTTAAAAAATTTCCATCGCACCTTTCTGTCATCACGGGCGGTATTGGGCACACTATTTTCCAAGATGACACCTCTTACTCATTGCTTCCTCTAGACGTTTAAAAGCAACTTTCCACAATTCGGCAGCTGTTACGCGCAGATTAGCAGTTCATTTCAGCTTTTTCTTCGTTATTCTGGGCTTACTTCGGCTTGACAACATTTAGTAGTAGTCGCCGTCATTGTTGTTTCATGGATCAGAAAGTGACCGTTGATGAATCGCGACACATACTACTTGACTTTATTTGAATCGCCATATTAGAAGTAGAGCAACGTTATTCTCTTGCTGGACAAAAATTAGCATTCGGTCCAAAAAGCTGCGCGCCACACATCTTTGCACAACAAACGCTGTTTTCCTTGCAGCGGTGCAGCAGCCTCAGCTGTGCACTGAGTTGCTCAGTTCAACAACACATCCTACTTGCACAGTTTCACTGTGTGCGTGCAAAAAGAATCCATTGAATAAAGATAAAGCGCTTACTGAAAACCACTGATCGAATATATTCGAAGGGTTTAAACAGATACCATGAAAACTCACCTTCAGACGCTTTTCATTTCTTGAAGCTACTAATTTCCCAAGCCATCTCAAACACTTCTAATCGCCTGATTGATGCACAGCCCTCTTCTGCTGCTACAGTTGAAAAAAAAAAAAGGAATGTACAGTAAATCAGTGCAAGACTGATGAAATTTATCTTCTTGAAAAAAAAAATAAAAATAAATCTTTTTCATCACGTCAGGAGCCGATACAAGCGCGGTTTTAACTGAAAGCGAGATAGCACTTCCGCTCTTCACTGCAAGGGGCAAGGCTAGAGCAGGGACAGTTGCATGAGCTGGGGCTGAAAATGCTTTTCATGATTCTAGCAAATCTAATAGTTACTAAAGTATAAACACAATAACTATTGGGCTTAGGAACCTACTGGTGAACAGACACGCGCAGTATTCATACACAGATAATCGTGACACAATTTCCAGGTGTAAGAGTACGAGTGTCATATACCAACGATGAGATGTTCGCCGTCACAGCGGCGGTGGCAATGAGGGTTTTAAATTTTAATAGCTTCCTCCACTTTATGCTTCACTTTTTTCTTTCTTGTTAATTCTGCTTGAGCCATTTACAAAAGATGCCTTCAGAAAAGCGATGAATATTTGTGGCCAATCAGACCTCTCAATTCAAGTATTCAAGAAACATGGGCATTCACAGATGATGAGCTCGCTTACCTGGACCGCACGGACGAAACGAAGTCGCTGCCACCGCAATGCCATTTATGGGATTATGGCAACCATAATGGCTCTCTTTCACAAAGAGCACGTTTTTCATTATTCATCTTAATCTTTTTCTCCACTTTTTTAACATCCTTAAAAATATTCGATCGATGTTAATTTTCATTGTTGGTTGGAGCCAGAGTGATCAAAGGCCAGTGAAGACAACAGCAACAAGTTCGTTGAACAGCAAGGCTAAAAATCTCTGTTGAACGAACAATAGCTCTCAAAAGTACAATCCAGGCAACAACTTTTCAGGACAACAATCATGGAAAAATTAATTTGCAGTTTCAAGGCGATACACGCTACGTTCCTCCCTCTTTACCTGTCACCTTCCTCTCTTTAGATGGCATGACTACGGATCATTTCTTCGCGCCGCACAAGACAAGAGAGAAATTTCATTGCAGATCCGCTTGACTTGCGAATGCATACTTCTTGTATTGGCATTGACACAGTTGCTTCAGGAATCAGTTGATATACTTCGCAACGGTCACAAACGATGGTGGAAAACAGTGGTATGCTGCTATTTTGCTGTTAGCGTTTTGAAAGGCACAGCACCTTGCATTCACGCCAGCGCAACTTTCCACTCTGTCATCGCTGACAAGCGGAACGCTACGTTGCGGCATCATAAAATGTGCTTGGTGGAGGGGGGGGGGGGGGTGGGGGTGACGCGACGAGTTTAAGCGGCAACGACAGCATGAGCCACAGGATGTTATCTACCGAATGCACGACAAACGTTTTACTCAAACCTTGAAGAGATAGTAAATTTTTTCGAAACGGATAGAAGACTGTCTCTCGGAAGATTGGAGGATGTGAATTTCTGCCTCAACAAGATTGGCGTGCTCTCCGCTAGGTCAGTCGACAAGGTTTGCCCATAGCGATGTCCACGCCTAGTACCATCACTTACCGACCTTAGAATGGGGGCAGATGTTAGTCGTGACAGAGCAATGTTCGGTAGAGTAGAATCAGATTGTTGCATGCAGAGAATGAGGGAGTTTTAAGAAAAGGAGAAAGGATAGCAAAAGAAATCCTGAAGCAGAGGGTCACGTTGTACTCTGTGGAATGCCCACTCATTTTTAGCAATGCATCATTGATAAAACTCCATGGATACCAATGATTCTCCTTCTGCGGTGCACATTTCTGGATGCTTTGAAAAACTGCAGCACAAAAGCGGCTGCGTTTACACTTTTACAGGGTGAGGAAGAAGCTGGTTTTCGGATTTTGGAGTATTCCTCACTCTCTGTGAACCCTTATCGCCTTCAAGTTTTCTATGATGTGTTCGCATGACGCATCACTGACCTTTCACACTTCTTTCTGTAATCAATGCTGGATACGATGTGCGCTAACTTATCATCAGAAATAGTGACACAATCTACTTTAATCACTGTCCACACAGATTCTACCTCCTCGAGGACTATGTATTCTAGCGTGACAATGGGCCCAGCAGTGTCAAAGCCTAGCAGTGTCGTCGACACTTTGAACACTGACGTGAATTTTCTTTTCTGAAATACTGAACGTGTAACGCCGAGTAATTATCTTTCTCTCTCCTTCCCTTTAGTTGCTATCTTCGCGATATCGCTTGATTTTGGTATAAGTCACAGCATGCAGGTGCCTAATAGGTGGAATGTCCTTATCCACTAACGACTCACGAGTCACTTTTGTGCAGCAAATTTGAGTTGGAGCCGTGATAAGAGTTCTGCGTTGCGACGATGTGCAGCTTTGCGGGCTTATAAAATCGTCGCACCAATTCGATGCATCGCATGCACGCACTGCGAGCAATTAGAGTAGATTCACTATGCATCCTTGAAATACAGCGGAGCTGACGTGCACTTGGGGGTGCTGTTAAAAGCCATGTTTGGTTATCCCATGCAAAGACGTTACGAACGAGATGTTGGATTGAACTGGTGCCCCTCGAAAATTGGAGGATTTCTAATGTCTATTGCCGCGCGATTCTCATCATACACTCTTCCTTAGCCTATCATCATACAATAATGCACATTCATACCGCTTTTTCTGTTTGCAATGAACGTCATCCACAGATAGAACTTATAGGCAGGAAAAGTTGCATTGAGCGTGTGTGCTCGACTCATTTCGTTAACAGCAGTTCTTACTTAGAGGACCTATTCGGCATAGTTAAGAATCACCTTCGGCATAGGTCTGAAACTGCAGTCGGGAGCATAATTTATCACTGCTTCACTGGATGCGATTTTGCCTCCTCACCTGCTCCCCCCCCCCCCCCCCCGGCCACCCCCCATCCTTTCCGACAAATTGATTGCGCAGCTTTTCAGAGTGCGTTTCCGAGCAAAATTCTCCACAAGTTATCATTCGCGATCGTGCTACTCACAGTTGGTGCTCGATTTGCGTGCACCGTTCATCCGATCATGCTCGTTTTCGAGAATGTGCTCGTCATTGCCGCTGTCCTTATCACTTCCATGCACTTCCTCTTCTACTGCAGGTTAGAAGCAAGTGATTGTTAGACGTTTTCCATCTAACAAAGTGATTTTGGCTACTCAAAAGTAACAAGTTCGATCTGGCCCTGTTTAAAAAGAGTGCACTACTGCAACCTCTGGATTATGTGAATAAACGGCTCCTTTGTAATGTTCTCTCGACCACAGATGGGAAAGTTCTATTCAACGGTTTCTTCGTTCACTCTTTGATTCCATTTAGTTGCAGGTGTCATTTGAAGACGGAGGAGATTTTCTATTATGCAGATAGGTATAGCTAGAAGGATCGAACGGAAGAGGAACGATTCATCATAACATTGTTCTACTTTTAGAGGAATGAAGTTCGTGGGTCCATTCGTGCTTATGGTGTACAAGATCATCGTCGGCGATATACTGCGCTATTTCCTCATATATCTCATATTTGTGGTCGGCTTCTCTCAATGTAATACTGAATCCCTTCCACTTCAATTTAATAATCAGAAGTTGCTTCAATTTAACAACGAATCTTATCGTCAAAAATGAATACTGCAAAACTAGGGCATCATGCGGTTCTTTTTCCTTTTGCAAGAGCGGACTTCATTTGGAAGATAATATCCAATTGAAATCGAGTTTCTAGATCATCAAAGTAAGACCTATCGTATGGCACAAGAGGGGATGAATGGGCAAGAAGCATACGCCTGGGAAACTGGTCGATTCCCAGTTCTCCTTTTGTTTTCAGGGACAATTTCTCTAGCAGCTGGTACGGTTTCTTAAACTAGTTTCTTAAGTTATTTAGAACAGTAATAATCTCTCTCCCGTTCAGTCCGTTATCCATAACATGGGACATTTTATGTTGAAACGGTAAAAAATTAAAGCACAGATAACAAACGCCTTGCGTACATGGCTGAAAAATTTTGGAACTGCGAAAAAGCAAAGGCATGCCAAAATTTGAAACAATCTTCAACTGCATATTTCTCCTTCACGTTGCGTCTGCACCTGTGGTTCAGAAGCGTATTTCTCCACTCGCTTGTCCTTGCTTAAGACGACTGTGTGGTCTGCAGTAGGGAGGAACATCACAATACTTCCATAGTATCGGGAATAATATGGGCCACTGTCGTAAACTAGAAGTAGAAGTATTCTCACTTCCCTCATTACTATAGATTTTCCTATCGTTTTTCATTTAAAGCGTTCTTTGTGATGTTCATTGGTTGCGAGCGTGAACATCAACAACGACTGGCCAGCAACGGAACGTCAAATTTTGAGAATATCCTAGTTGATCCATTCGAATCGTTCATGATTATGTTCATAATGAGTGTTGGCGAGTTTGCGCTGTTCTACAATACGTTAAATGACTGCCGCAGCTCACTTGTTCCACTCGGAAAGGTATCGCTTCACCTCTTGATCAATTACTCTTCTAGTGCTGGATATGCGATAAAATAGCAGATTTACTAACCTCTCAGTTCAACAGCGGCGAAGTTCTTGCCCAATTTTAATTTAGTGAACTATGCATAATAAATTAAAACCCTTCGAGGTGTATTTAAAAGGGAAAGCAGTAGGTTAGAATAAAAGTGCCGATGCGATTGAAACAACTGATCATTGCACCTTGTCTTTGCGTCCTTACCGAAATTTCTTCGCGTCGTGGACAGTCGTGCACTTGAACTATCTTTCAGCCCATCTCACTCGCACCTCAAAATAAGCGTTCATGAGCTAAGTGAGACGTGCCGAGAACAGTAGAAATGAAAAATAGATTGAATTGCTCTCAAAGTTCTTTCACGGCAGCCATAAAGTGCGAACTGTGTTTGATTAAATGCTTTTTTTTTGCAATCAGCAACGTATGCGACGTGGTCAGTGAAGTATTTGATTGTTGAGGTGATGTTTCTGATCTACGAATTGCTTGTGACTGTGATGCTGCTTAATCTGTTAATCGCAATGATGACCCGCACGTACGAAAAAATTTCCGAGACACAAAAGGAATGGAAACGACAGGTGAGATGCTCGTAATCTATAAAATTTGCATTAAAAGTATAGTGGATGTCTGTCTAAAAAAAGCTTCTGCAACAGCTGCTTCGTATTTAATCCTGACGCACAGGACTCTCCTCGTTTCCACGATTTCAATACTTCTATTTTTTTCAAATCTATGTCAACTGGTGTCTGAAAAAGAAAGTATTTATCTTTCTTATAGTTTACCGCCCCATATCCATAAGCCGAATTATTTGACGGATATATAATAGTTATTTCTTATGCCAGAATATTTGCTAAATGAAGACACTACCAACTATTTCCCTCGCATATCGATGCTCAATAATGATGTTTACGAGGAAAAAATATTCCACAATCAGTTTATGCAGTGCTGATTAGATGGTTGTTTTCATGGAGACAGTTATATAAATGTTCTTAAACAGTAACGTTAGATTGCAATTACACTCCTCAAATTCTGACGATGTGGGAATTTGAGCGTTTTTTCTTTTCAAGAAACTCCCTCAAGCTTAGATGATCGTCATGTTCGGAATAACGTAGGCGCTTTCTTTATTTTTCAGCTCATGTGGAGATCAGCTGTTTTTCATATTTTGAGCTGGGCATCAGCTGATAAATCTCGAAAAACCCTTGTCTCAAAAAACCATTCTTGTGTTGATTTGTTTGAATATGTTTCATGAGAGAACAATAGATTCCGGCTCTCTATTATCACCATTTGCTTTGACCCGAACCCATGGTATCCCGGATATTCTTCTCTGCCTTTCCACTTACAACAGCAGCAGCGAACAACAGTGTAAAGTGAAACATTTGATTCCCCCCTCCGCCTTAGGTCCTAAAGCGTGAGAAAGCCAAATATGTAAATAGTACCTGCACGTAACATGCCTTTGGAATGAACGCAAAGTTCTGATTCTTCAAACTGTATCGATAGGCGTTTTGAGCTTTCAGTGGGCGCAAGTTATTCTTTTACTCGAACAATCGTTACGGCCTCATGATCGTCTCATTGCAATGCTAAAGTATTCTAGTCCTATTCGAAGCGACAAAGCACATCGCTCATTTGTCGTCCGTCAAAGAGTGCAGGCAAGTATCTCCTCTGCTTCCCTCTCACCTCCCTTCCCTCCTTTCATCCCCTCCCCAGCTCCCTGCTCCGTGCATCTGACTCCTTCAGACCGATTAAGCGACTTGAGCAGAAGCACTGTCATGACGAAGACGCTGGCTGCAAGTGAACTGAAGGCGCCGAAAACATCGAGCTTAAAATGTTTCATTAGGATGTTGGCGGACAATTGCGCTCAAACGCCTAACATTGCAAGGTGCAGCCAAAATATAAAAGCTTTCCTCACTTTTCTTTCTGTTGCATCATTTTGGCGGCATTCTTTCCGGCGATGTGCCTAAGAATCAAATTTTGTCACTGACCATCACTCCAACAGCATACAATCAAAATTCCCCTTCCGAAGTCGTGCTCAAATAAGGCGATCTTTTTGTGGGGCCCGCATCTTCTTCAGCAAGTCATGTTATTACAGACGGGCAGTGGATAAATGCCACTGATCTATACCTCCTGATGTTTGAAGTTTGAAAGGCGGTACGACGCTGTCCCACTGCATTATTTCGCCCACGCCAAATCAAAAAGTCACGACGGCTAAAAGTAGGAAAACGATGTGTGCAACAGCGTCCTCCGAATTGAACCACATTCACAGAATTCATTTGAAGGAGTTCAAATAATATCGGATTGTAATGTTGAAGTGGAACTATTCACTAATGAGAATGCTGCAGAACTACCAAAAGAGCGTGAGTTCAATTTGCAGCCACATAAAGGAGAGACCGAATCGAAAACGGCATGTCGTGAATGGAAGACAGCGGCTGATGCCACCAACAGTGAAAGTAAAGACAAAACATCAGCTGAGGAGCGCCTCTTGGTAACGCCTTTGCTTAACGAATTCACAGTCACATCTGCATGTTCTCATTTTGGCATAAATGCTCAAACCACAATCGACTACGTTTACATTCCCTTTATTCTTCCTTCACTCCTTCATACTTTATAGGCACGCTGGTGCGTTGAGTTCTCGTCCTTTAAGCAGGTGGGCAGAGATCAACTGTACTATCAGGTAAATCTCTCTGGTAGTGATTTTTCAAGGTGCAGTTTCGGGTTTCAGGCATAAACAACCCTTCGTTCAAGCATGAACTTCATAACGAACGTGCGCTACAGTAAGGCAGTTGCAAATTATAGACATCAGGATTAGCAGCTGATCTTTTTGAGGCATATCTCTTTTGAGGGTTCCTAATATTCATGTGGATCTCTAATGCTTCTCTCCTTCATGAAAAAATTCTAGTCGCGCCTTCTCACGAATACATGTGCAAATTCACGCAATCTTATCAACTTTGAATAAGAGCGGAAACAGCCTTACACGAACGCCTGTAAAACTTCTGGGATGAGACCAGCTCTGTTGCAGGCATTATCGTCTCTCCCCGTAATCAGACGCACTTCGGCCCAGTCAGCTTCGGAACACAGTATCGATACGCGTCGTGACACTAGAGGCATTTTAACGGCCTCCGACGGTTGATCTCTTGTCTGAAGCTGATATAAAGACATTCATGCCAACCAATTAAAAAAATGCTGTTTTCTTATTTGTTTTCTTTACTAACTGTGCTCATGTCCAAAGTTGTTTGACACACGTATTAGGCCAATCCTTCTCTCTACTGTCTACTAATCCCTTTACTTTTTCACCTGCATCATTCAGTAACTGTCACTGAAGTATCAACAGCTGCTGAATGGGACCCATATTTGAAAAAGTTCCCATTCATTGACAATTCAGAAGATGGGCAAATTGCACTGTAGCACTGGAAAACAGGGGTGACATAGTAAGCACGTGGCAGCTATCCCTGCCAGAATGACGGATCCAGTAAATTACAAACAATGGATGAGGCCTACTCGGCAATATCATCGCTGATCCTACAACGTACTTTGTAAATTGCAGCTTTATTAGTTTGCTAAATAATTCGCTTAAACGGCACCTCTTAAACCAATACAAGTTTGCTCGACATTCGTCATTTCTTTTAAACTATTCGCGAAACTTTATCAACAATCATGAGATGTTTAACCGACAGGAGGAATTTTTTCGGTGTAAATCATGAGATAACTTGCTAAGTGCATGGAAGATCACTCTACTCGAAAAAAACTTCAAGGAATTTCGGCAGAATTTTATTCCACTTTTTGACAGTTTTGGAAAAAATTTATCGTGTTAATCTTGGCCGAGATCCACTGCTCCGTTCAGTCATTCTTCAAATTTCGCCAAAATCCACCTCATCTTCTCGTCCTTTAAGCAGAATTTTGCCAAATGCGACATTATTAGTCCGCGTTTTTCAAAGTTGATCGATTCCAAATGTCCTTTGGTCTATAAAAACGATTCAGCAGTAAATAGCGAGTAAGAAAAATCGGCAACAATATACAAGAACACCTGTTAGAATCGCCGGTAAGCGTGCGCAATCACTGCAGCCTGTGCTAGGGAGGTGCTATTGAGCGCCTTCAAATCATGGTGACACTTCCATGCACTATCAAGGGAGCACCTGAATAGTGCGCAGTGGTTCCTATTACTATTATTGCTTCGAAATCTAGAAGAGCTGAAAATTTTTCTTCCATTATAGGATCAAATTTCAAAAAGAAAACGGTAAATTATAAGCAGTACGCAAGGCTCAATGTGATAGGTGTATCCATCTACATCAGTGCAGCTAAACGCTGCAAACGCTGTATTATTCACCTATCGATCTATACCACTCTGTCAACACTACCTCAAATAGGTTAACTTTGGCCGCAAAAACTCGAAACCTACCACAACATTACTGTTAGTTCATCTGCTTCAATTCATTTTTCTCGAGGTACAGTAGATGAGGAACACAAACGTTTTGCCTTGTGCCGGCATCGAACCAGTGGCCTTCAATAAACGAGAAGTTGATGAAGAAGTCGCGAACAGCAGTCTGGCGACCTCTGGGCCAATTTTTTCAGACATTACTCGGAGCGGCTGGAATTCTCAGCTGCAAATTCCACTTGCAGTATCAATAGATGTGGAGCACAACAAATTTCACACTTATTGAGAAAAAAAACCAACGGGCGCTCCCTTCCTTATCAGAAAAACTGAAGGGACCGCAACACAGCGACGTAGAATGATACAGGAGTCCTCTTGCAGACTATTGCCCATAGCTAGCATGAATATTTTGTCAAATAACAATACAAATGGAGAGGAATCGATCCCCTGGTAGCTCCTCTGCAGCAACTTTCTTTGTCTTCATAAGTTCTTTGAGCCGAAAGACTCGCATACGAAAACTTCACCCTCGATTGCCGGAAATCTGGGCCGTACAGTCGCCGTTTTTTCCAACCTGCTCACTCTATGCCCTGGTTCACGAGGATACAAAAAAGTTAATCGCTGCATCAGAAGTTTTCGGGAGTCCAGAAAAAAGCCAGAAAATAAATAGCCAATCTTCACGCAGGAAAGGTTTAAGATTTGCGAGAATGTTTTCATTTGAGCAAAACAGTTGCCTAATGGGTTGTCGAAAAAGGTAACAGCGATTGCCTGTGAAGATACAGGAGCGATAAATACTTTTCATTACTAGTATCATGCTTCTTCATAAATTCACGTTGCCTTCGAGATGGAACGAAGAGTTCATTCCTGACAGGAAATTGAAAAGTGAGGAAGCATAGCTTTAGAAAGCTCGCGATTTTCCTGTAAAATAAGACGTTCATTTTTTGAAGATAAAAATGACTGCAAATAATTTTCTCTGCCATCTCAGTTCCCGCTTATAGAAAATTGCACGGAAACTCCTCTGAGGAAACTTCTGCAGGCAACGACGCCATTACATCAAATTTGTATCTCGAACTCCTTTTAACTACGAACTTTCAACAAAATACTCAATCTCTGTCAGCACGTTTGTCAGGAAGTCGGCTCTCACCGCACTTCTCCCAAGACGTGCGATCGATCCTATACTCTACATTATGTTCGTGCTTGCCTCTGATTTTTGTCTGTGGATGCAGTGCAAGGACCAAGTAATGAGTGGCAATCTAGTTGATCGATTAGCTTAGCACCTAAGATACAGTCTGTTCTGCTCATTATTTTAATCTCCACCGTCCACATAAGTGAAAGCAAATCGCATTCAGGATGCTCTCAAGTGACAGCTAGTAGGAATTAAGGCTCCATAGTTCCTATGCAAGCACAAGGGTAGTTCAGGTAGCCTCGAATATTTCGACTTGGGTTCTTTGGTCAGTCGCTTGCTCAAATACTCGCAAAGAGTGGCTGAGCGCCTGATAATCCTTTTTCTTACGAAACCGTGCCGTAATGCAAAACGCCGAGAAAAAAAAATCGTTTCTCGCCCGCTTACGACAAGCCGCATGAACAAAATCCATAGGAGGTTGTTCGTTGCATCTGTCTGACAACAACGAGGAAACGGTCAGCTTAAGATCAGTTTCGTCCTTGCTGCTCATTTTGATTAATCGACCGATTTTAGCCACTTCGGTGAGCAATCATTTTGATCAAGAATGATCGGCTTCCTAAAATGAACGTTTTTGCAGCGATCAAATATGTGCTATGACCGGAAGAGCGTATTTTCATTCCACTTATCCCCGCCCTATACAGCCAACATAGAGGTTTAATGTTGTTGTGGGGACTTCATAAGTACGATCACACGCAAGCAGTATAATTTACATCACTGTGCGCTTTTGCTGTGCATGCTTGCAACCACGCATTGTCGCGCTGTTTGCGTTCAGCCAGAGTTCGGCTCCTCAGCTGTCTTCTTCCCTGCTCTTTTTAGAACAATTCGTCTGACACAGACATAAATGCATGTACATCCCCTTGCCTATCTCTCTCACCGGGATTCCCTCGGAAACACATGCCCTTCCTCCCCTCTCCCCACATAATCGTTAGGCATCGGGCAAACTCGACGATTCAGCAAAAACACTGGAAGGATTCAAGCCTGCTCTTCTTGACTGAAATAATCCTTTTCGCTGAAATGATTTTGTTTTCGTAGGAAAGAGTCTGCACTCCGTCGAAAACGAATTTGTTTATGTAGGAATCAAGGTACGGTGTGTAAGATGGTTCGATTGCCTCATCCATCCAAACTTCCCTATTTCTCGCAAATTATTTGGACGACTGTTCATCATTCTTGACGATCCCGAAAACCATTAAAGCTGGAGCTACCAAATTTGGTGGGTCGACTTCGATCCATCAGCTTCGAAGAATATAGCGATTTAAAGGGAAAAAACCTACATGGGTTTTGCAGTGGTCGGTTTTCCACTTTAAACCGGTAGAGTCGCAAAAAAAAACGAGTCTTCTGCAGCATGCTTCTTCAAGCGGTCCGGTTATTCAAAATATGAAGGCATTAGTTGCATATTTATTATTTTATAATAACTCGTGAAACTAACTGCTGGAGCAAGGTAGCGGCAAAGGTAACTATCTCACTAGCTCCCTTGGCATGAATCTACACTTCGTTTGTTCTTTTGCACATAACAGACCTTCCACATGAGAGTGGTAGGCATTTGGTACCGTCCAAGAGTCATTTTTGTTTATCTTATTTAGAACCACATCGTTCCATTTTGAACCTTCTCTGTTCCGTATTCTTCTTCCCCCCATCACATCTTTCTCTACATGTTTCGTTTATGCCTTATTGTGAGATGCGACGATAGACCAAGTAGTCCAATGCGCCAGCCGTTAACTGTCAGCTGCGAAACTCCCAAAATGTAACAAGGACGTATGCATGCAGCCAGTTCAGCAATAAATAAAAATATGGAAGCAAAATCATGCATTACAGAAGTGGAGAGAATGCCGCATAGAGAAGGATGTGATGAGAAAAAAAGAAGAAACTGTCTACAAGAACAAAGGAAATGCAGAAAAAGATGAACCATCTGAAGTTGGAAAAAAATCACTAAGCACGACTTAAACATGGCATTCGACATCAATTCCTTCTTCTAATCATCAATCGCATTCTTAAGTGGCTGATGGTTGGAGGAAAAAACACTGATGTATGATTTCCTCATAGCTCACACGTTATACAGCTGGCGCCTGCAGACGATCTGGAAAAAGCGGGATGCCGTAAAAAGCTCAGTGCACTGGAGGGAATCGGTCATAAGGAAGTTCGGGAAAAGAAAGTTACGCTCGGGACTCCTTTCTACGCCAATATTCGTTGGCAGTCTGTCTGCAACGCCATCGAGCGCTATCGTGGAAAACTCTTCGATTAAAGAACTAATCACTTCTGTCTCACTCATGCATATGCTGAACGCAAATCTTTCAAAAACAGCTGATAACAAACAGCGAATCAACTGAATAAAACAATAGGTTTTCCATGAGTGGATTAAACCCGGCATGGGTTGCAACCTGAATTCGAACGGGATGTAAACTCTAATTACCTTGAGGTGGGCTAAAAGCCGTCTCCGCTGATGCGCGGTTCCGACTGATTTAGGTCGGCCACTGGAACGTGGTGGATGTGTCACTCATGTTCGAGAACGATAAAATAAAAGACTAACGTAATCAAAGATTGTGAAAGTGGAAAAGCTGAAAGATCATCAGTCGATTCATTCACCAACAATAAAAAAGTCTAAAATGAAATGCGACGAACTTCAACGAATCATGAAAGTAAATTGTTTAGCGAAATGAATGTGTTAATAAATGAGAATAAATGCGAAAAGAATAAAGCGGAAGAAAAATGTGGCAATAAGACGAAATCTGTCAAACAAATATCGTAGAAGTATACGCGCAAAGAAAATATCCTTCGAGAATAACTCAAATTTGTTGATATTGTAAAAACCACGGGAAAAATTTTTTTTAAGTGAGGCAGAAACATCTAATGTGTGTATTTCGAAGAATTAATTACATCTTTCAAGAAAACTTCATGAAAACCTCGCGTTCCCCTTATGTGCCTAAAAACAAGAACGCTTTTTAAAAACGCCTAAATGCCTGCCTCAATCCGCTATGCAAAAATTCAACTACGTTCACAACCATCACAGGAAGCATCATAAAGCAGCCCCTATTGCAACAAACGAACAATTATGCTAGAAGACGATGAATTTTATTTTTCCTATTCTACCTATCCTAGATACGCATAGGTAAATGCTACTTACTTAGGCGTATCTATTATATAAACGTACATCGTTCTCTAAAAAATGGGTTAAAAAGGCCTGAACAAACAAGCTGATATATATAAGCCTTCAGGTAATCGGTTCTAGAATATTTGGGCAACAAACAATAGCAGTAATGGCTCTTGCAGGTCATAAAATACTCGAAATGGATTAAAGTAAGCTTATATTGAGGTGTGAACGGGGGAACTACAAAATAAATGAAGGGGTGTGCGTTAACGGCTAGATCGCATACTAATGCGACAATAGCCGCCTAATGTACTATGGCAAGGCAGAGGATGGCTTTGAAGTGGGGCGGTTTTAAGCTTGCTTTCAAAAGGAATAGGATGATTAGCATGGAGAATCCGTTAAATCCGTAAACTTGGATGGTGTTGTCCGAGTGAGTGCCGAATGGGTTCCTTGAGGAAAAATTACGAAGTACGCCGTTGGAATTAAATGATACAAAGAGAAAACAGGGGCACCTTGACGCAATAAACTCGACACGGTAGATAACGGCGATGTGGTGAGTGCATGCGAAAATATTCGGAATCAAATAATCTTTCGATTATTAAATATTAATCTTCATTGCTCAACCAGTCGAATTTGTTGAGGCGTAGATTTCACTTTGTGCCACTAACCAATATGAGCCCGGTTCCAAAACATGTTCCTTTCAATTTTTTCCAAGCTCGCCAAGGTGACAAGTCCTGTGAGCAAAAGCAGAAAACAAAGGGAAAAAATTGAGGAGAAAATCTGCTGAGTGCGCCATCCAGCCGTTTAACATGTTCTAGCAGTCGAAACAAAAAAAACCTGCCTATTCGGTCATCACGTGAAAGACGAAGTAAAATTGCAACGAGAAAAGAACGAACATTTCGCCTGATATTTTACATAGAAGAAAACATAGAATTACGGCAAAGTTGCGCGAAATTTCGATGCCTTCTTTGACTGCTGCGATCTCTTTGCGACATATTCGAACGATTTAAGCTGTCTCCTAGTTTGCTGGCCTTTAGTCACTCCGTTCTCCTATATGCCGACAAAACCTTATCCCCCCGTTAGTTGCCAGAACTTAAATTTCGTGGTAATTTCTACCAAGTCGTAAATGCAATTACTTCTGCCGGCTCAAGATTAGAGCAACTCTCCAGAGGGGTCACTCCGACGGAAGTACAGCCAACAGCCCACCCTTTGCAAAATAGGAATAAGTTGAACGAAAGGTACCAATTGTAGCGAGATGGAAAACACCCAATCCATAATATCCAGCAGCGGGCTTTTGTAGTATTACGGTGAGGTCAACATCCTAAAACTGCCACCACTGTGACCGACTGAGGTGAATCGTGACAACTGCAAACGGCAATAATTAATGCCCTGTCTCACAGTTACATGAACAGTTATTAGTGCAGCTCTTGCAATCCGAGATAAAGGGCATGTTGCCGAGATGGTTGGAATGTTTCTTGCTTCTTATGACGTCGCCTCGATCTTCAAATCTCTACTTCAGCGTTTTCGAATACAGCGTGCTAATCAAGAGTAAGTTTCACCTCCTGGATATAATCCCTAAGTCAACATCATCCAGTTTATGAACCTCCAAAGTCTTCGACAGTGGAAAAGAAATCCACAAAACCGGATCGAATCTACAATAAAATAAAGAAGCTATAAATATGTGCGATCATTTTTCACTACGCCAGAACTGGCGCAAATCCAACACAAATTTTTAGCTGCACTGTAGTGAACAAAATGAGCTTTAAGGTGCGGAGTGCATGCACGCACGATAGTTGATAAGTTGCAAGTAATGAAGTTTGCAAGTTTGCAAGTTGCGCAGATTCAGGCGTTCTTGCAAGCTTCATTACTAATAGCGGCAACGGAGTTGATTTTAGAACATCTGCAAATAAGCAATAAAGTGGGAACGATTAATAGCCAAGTGCTTTAATATGTGGAATAGAATTCTGGTGGAGTTACATTAAAAAATCCCCATGACGTCAACGGGTTATTCAAAGGCACAGATTTCATTGGTGGAGAAATGAAAATTTTCCTTGCACTTGATTGTGCGCCATCTCCTCTTTCCCGAAGGATTACAAATGGTCGCTTAGAATTGCTCTGCACGATACGTTTGGTACGGTTGCACCGGTCACAGCACAGCAGTTGTCCGAAGGCGTTGTGGGGAGTGATAGAGAAGCGTACACCAAAAGCTTTCCGCTGTTCAGAATACCGTGAAAATGCAGTTGGCAAAAGATCTCTTCAAATGGTACCCCAAACACAATGCAATTTGCCACCACTCTTCAATCTTAAAGTGAAGCTATTCCACCCTAAAGAGAACTGTTCACGAAAGCTGTTAGGAACACATCCCTAGATCATCCGACAAGATGAATTAAAATCCAAGTCTATGAAGAATTGAATGCGCAAAGTTAGCCGACTAGGGAAGTTTATCCGGTGAAAATCAAGAATTTGGCTTTTGGCTATAATTTCGTTCAGACTCAGCGAATCGATATGCTCTTTTGCAGGCTGCCCTTAGTTGGCATACGCCACAAAATTTCCAAAAGAGGGCTGGACTGCAGCGAATTTTCTGGGAAATTGCCGCAAATTTAATTTTCCATCCCTGAAAACTTTGTCGTGGTTGATCTTCGCATGATGTAGTCAACAGAAACTTTCCTCGACACATCGAGGCCAGTACGGTTACACGGTGGCCACGTTGCGACGTTGAAACTTCACTGCGGGAGGTTTTTTTTCCGATATTACCTTGCAACTCTCTTCTTTTTGAACGAATAGGAACGGACTAGCGTCATTTGATGCAACAGCCAATGTCTTTCGAGTGGAATAAGAAATTGTCAGACAGATCTTACTGGACATTTGGAAACTGCCTTCGGCACTGAAAGAATGCTGAAAAGCAAATGAATCAAACACGATGCAAATGTAAATGAAGTTAAATCTTGAGGGGATATTTTGATCCACATTCCAAACTGCGCGCATGAAAGCGAGGGTTCACAGCGGGCGGCACCCCCCCCCCCCTTCCTTCTCCCTCAACCATTTTCCCTCCTGCTCCAGCACTGTATAAAAGATACTTTTAATCCTTTTTTTGCAATTATATTCTCTATCTCAAAATTTCCAGGAAGAATCTACTTCTTTTATTGATGAATTTGGGTGTAATTTCTATACAGATCCACTTTAATGAATATCTCGGCGACGACATAGCCAGTCGACCTGTTGTTTCCTTCATCAAATACAACTTCACAAGTTCTATGAGCGACCTATATATTCTGTTTACCTACGAAACCTCAAACCGTTCTCGATGGATCAGAATTCTTGGAATCTCGATTTTTAATGTTTCGAAGGTATGGTACTTAGCGCCTTTTTAACCCCATTGCCGACGGTTCTTCGATTTGCAAGGCAACCGTCGAGATCTCCTTAGCCATGTTTAAACTAAACCGCTGCAGTAAATACCAGCCGCGAGATAAAATGTAATAATCGTGTATCTTCGTCTGCAGTAAATAGTTGTTTCTGCTATTGACACCTATGCATCATTCTTTCGCCGAGCATACGTTGATCCAATACATGCTTGACGGAGTTTCCTCAGGCTCTCTCTACTCTATCGAGGATTCTTACATCTCGTGAAGGAAGAACTCGCTTTAAACCGTTTGCAGAGATGGGTAATCCATGGAGCCCACCGGGGAAACGAATGGTTTCAGAAAATCTCTCTACGGAGAGAGGGCTTTTAAGCGTGGTGGCGCCACGGCCTGGACCTCCAGTGGTTCAAGATTTGTCATGCGTGTGCGGAAACCCACACAGCTAGGAGGGTGGTGAACTCCTGATCGCTACTGCACTCAACAACCAACCACTGGCATGCATTACGAATGGTGTAATATCGTTACCACTGCTTAATACCGTCGGTTACGCGTTGAACTGCAGTCAAAGCGACTAAGCGTGTTTGAATAGTCGTAGTGAAATCTTTGCAACTCTGCAGCCTGTCGCAGTGCTCAATCTTGTTGAGGATGCACGGCCATTACATCCTGTTCAGCAGTGAAAAACCCTAACACCTGCACAGACTACGCTATTCTATGATTTTTTGATAGCTGTGGTATAAAGACTGCACTGAAAAGGATGATTCTCGAGTAGCATAGCAGTAGGCAGAATGTTTCAGCTGAACTCAAGATGCCGCTCTCAAGCAGCTAAATCGATCGACATATTGCTCTGATGAAAATCTGAGGGGTTACAGTCTTTTCAAGACTTTAGAAGAGATCAAGCATTCATTCTAGAAGCGGATGAGCACCTCATGTGAAACTTTGACCGGCTAGAGCGACCACATATGACAGATATGTGCATCATAATTCACCTATGGCTTGATAGATGTGCACAGTATATCATTTGAATGCATATACGGTGCTGCATATATTTGCGCAAGAAGATATTTGTGCTCTTCAAAGTTTGGTTCATTTGAATGACTTCGTCATTGATGCAACTGCATGCGTGCAGCTTCTTCGCCATGCTTCAAGCCGCCTAACCATGGATTATTAGTTCATTTTCATCTAAGCGAATAATTCGACAAACTCTAATTCTTCCCTCCTTCTACACTTCTTCCAGACTTTAGACCACCTCACTTCCCGTGTACATTGAGGGCAAAGGAGAGGGGGTCTCTTGCGGAAGCGGTATTCTCTTAAATAAATCTTCTCCCCACTGTATTCTGCCAGTTATATCACTTTTATGACCTCCTTTACTGATAAGAACTAATGACGGTGCAGCGCTTTAATTACAGAACTGATTTCCAACAAGCCAAATACATAATGGTAGCATAAAAAACATGCAACCACACGCGAATGAAGATAAAGTTTCGCCGAAAGCTTCGCGATAAGGTATAATGACACTCAAACAAAGCGCGAAGACATTCTCACAAAATCCGTAAGAAGAAACAGAAGTAGGGCTTATTTCCAATGGGACTTTCTCGCAAGACTGCAGAATGGGACATTCAAGCCGGCTAAAGAAAATATTGTTGCTTTTTTAGAATGCTATGAAAACTACATAATTCCCCTTGATTTCCGTGTATCGCGCCATCAGAGCCATCAATCCGACCGATTTATTCGAAGTAAATATTCCCAAGACAGCTAGCTAAAACGACAAATTTCGACGCATAGCAATATGACCCAGGTCCTTACCCTGTTCTCCCACTGAGCGGTTTCGAATCTTTTAGCGTTTGTAACTGAAAAAAAGGGCTCATTTGAAATGTGAGACCTAAGGTGACTTGGCTAATGATACCCAGAGATTTCAAGGGTGACGTATATTTAAGAGGAATTAATAAGGTGGAAACCAGCAAGTGTTACAGGAGAAGCGGACGGCCAAGAAAGTCATATACTTGGAGCGTAGGGTGATCTTAGTCGTTCCACTGCTAGCATCCCTTTGCACGTCACATTTGCTGACAATCATCTAACAATGTTTCATCATACACGAGGCTCATATCTGAACAGGAAGGGAGGGGAATGAACGAGCTATCAGCCAAAAAGCAGGGAATATACACATTGGAATGAAGCGCCAATTAATCTGGGGAGCACAGTTTGAAAACGACGGAAGTGATCGGCAATGAAATGAAAGAAACAAACGTTACATGCAAAGAAAAACAATCTATACGGCAATTTTCCACCGGAAAAATAGACTGCTTAATGCAACGAACGATAAAATCCATTGTGGGAATGGACAGCATGGCCTGTTTTCACCGGTCCTGATCGGTAGTGCCGTGCTTCAACATGAGATCCTCGTGTTTGACGGGCGCTGAAACCATAGTAATTAACGCTTCTAGAGGACAGGTAAGCATTCCAATAACGATCTCTTCTACTCTATCACTTCAAGAAAAATTAGCGTTGTTACCTGGCTGAAGCTACATACTATAAACATAAAAGTGTTCTGCAGAGAATGGTGTGACACAGAAAGGCGCCATCCTTCTCAGCAAACTTTCGAGGTGCCTCATGACAGTTGCGGAATTTCACAGTGAAAAAAAGCGCGGCAAAAGGATGAAAATGCTCTTGCATTCTAAAGCTTAAAAGAAAATACGCGAGAGTCAAGGCCATGCCTTTGCAGCTCAGATTCTGGAAATTCACAAAGATTAACTGCTTCTACGTTATTTTTTGATGATCGAGTTTTTGCGAGCGCCTTGGAAAAACCTGACATCATTTAGCAGGGGTTTCAGTGCTCACCATCTCTAAAAAGGCAGATATCTCGCAACACCACGAGGGACGGGAGGTTTATATTACACGCTGGTGTCAACCACCTAGAAACTCCCTTGATGACTGACTTCTACCTTCATGTGCCGAGCCGCGAAGGGACACATGAAAAGAGCCATATTTGGTGCAGGCGATAGGATAGCTTCTCGGTGTTCGAACGAGGGGGAATGAAAAGTTATCCGTCGCGATTTATAATGTACACTGCTGCAGGCTGCATATGAAGCACACACGGCTTTGTTACGAAAATATCTTCAGAAATGCTGAGAACGCACTAGGACCGAATTTTTGAAAATCCTCCCAAAGGTGTGCGAAGAGACGGAAAACGTTCACGGTTACGAGCGAATCGTCAAGTTTCCTGTTCCTGACGTCCACTGTTTTGCCGTCAGTCAGTCGCACTTTCCAACCAAGAGATTGACAGCTATCGTGCTGAAAATACTACCGATGCTGTATATCATAAGCACGCGCACATAACATCTCTCTTCTCAGAGCTGCCAGCAAGAAATGACTGACAACATTCATATTTCGTAGTTGTTTTCGAGGCGACACTTCTGCTATTGTCTATTTTTAAGCGGCTGATGTCGTCACATATCCATGCAGATGCGATCTTCATTTGAACCAGTAATACAATCTCCAAGATGACCCTTTGGCCTGCTTGTATATATATACAAACAGGTTTTTCCCTCCGGGCCTGTTATGTATATATATATATATATATATATATATATATATATATATATATATATATATATATATATATATATATATATATATATATATATAATATTTGCTTCGAATTTTCCCTCCGGGCCTAGGACAGCCGTGATGTTGGCATTTTCTGATTACCTCGAAAAGTCAACATGTTGACTATGAATTCCAATGTTATCAAGCACAACGGCATGTAGAACTTTCTGCATAGAGGGGTAAAACAGACTGCATAGACACTTTTCTTTTGCATAGAGGAGCAGGTTTGAACGTGACATATGTCTAAGAAATACTCTAAGAAATACTCGTTTCTTTTCGTCAGCCCTCACATAACTGTATGTCGGTGAACACAAATTTATGATAACAGAGCTACTCGACAATGCGCCATTCAATCTGAACAAGCTATCCACAATCATTCGCCTTCGCTAGTAATGCTCAACAAGAAAGCAGATATTCATAAATACGGAGATATTCACCTCACTTCCTTTCTGACGAGTTCTTCCACTAGTTGATCGCATTTCCCTGAATATCTGTGATACTATGGTGTCTCATGACTCCTGTTATTTCAAACAGTTCAAGACCTTTCTGGTATTCTACCGACGTCTCCTTTGACAAAACTACCAAAATTGCTCTCAAATGAATATACGAGAAAATGGCCACCTAAATTTTCGAGGCAATTGTTTGCCCTCACTATATTACTCGGAAAGCTCACAATTTCATGAATTCAAACGTGTCGATCTTCTTTCACCTGTTCGCATTTCATCCCCACTATCTGCATACGTGTCATATATGCATTCGCACTCCGTTCTTCCCTCCACCCTGCCGCCCTCATTTTATTAAAATATTACGGATTATCATTTCTGGCCGAAATTTATGTCGGAATTCCTAATTGTTATAATGTAATTCATTGGCTCTCTCACTTTTAGCTCACCTAACTTCCATTTAGCGCTTTGCGCGATCTCGTCTTCCCAAATTAGTCTATCGGAATTATCTTTATGGAGTACTACGATGCGGGTTATGATAAGTCGTTATCAATCGACCCTCCTTCCTGTTACTCTTCCTTTAAAACAACTGAACGACTTTAATGAACGGTGAACTGGTTATCCCCTAACAAGCCATCCATGTAAGAGTCGTATCACTCGTCAGGATCGCTAATTCACCTGCACCGCTGACACAATAATTTCTGCTAACGTAGCACTAAGCCACCTAAAATTTCATACCCGTTCTTGATTTAGTGTATTCAGATTCAAATAACAGTCAAATTTCAGTGAGCTGTTTCAATGTGATTGCTGTGGCTGCCACGTCGAAGCCCCAGGAGCCTCGACATGACAGCCAGTGGCAGTAGTAGCTGCATTTATGGTCTGGATAAAATTTCGCTGAACCTGCCCAGGTTCAGGACCCCGAATATCATACAAATCACCACTATTTCCGGCTGTTCAAAGCCGCATACTTGCTGACATGTGAATTACCCAAAAGCGTGAAAATGCGTCCTCCAAAATGCAACTGTACCTTCTCAATCCTCCATTTCGGTTTCTCGCCGTTCACTCTTATCCCTGTGCTATACTCTTGTCCATTTTGCGAACTAGCAGTTTCCTTTATTTGAAACACCCAGCTCCAAAAGCAACCAGCAAGAAGTGCTTTCAGAGGAAAATTTAGCTGATGCAGTTCCATTTTTTCAGTTTATTTCGAAGTTACCCGTTAGAGTTCTTCTTAAGAGCCACTTTGTTCCTCATTTCCTATTTCGATGAGATAAATTCTTGCTTCCTCTTACATCTACATTCATGGTACCCCTGATCATGGCAATGAAGCTTCACAATGAAAAACGTTCATACAATCAAAGTTACCTTCGAAATCGCGCTTTTCACTGTTTTTTGACCACTTCTCTCAGCACAGCTCACACTGCTGCTCCCCGTGCTAACGGCTTGGGTCTGCTGAAATTCGATCGCCCTGTCACTGCTTGTGGTTTCTTTCAATGAAACTTCGGTAAGGTCTATACACCTTATCGAGGCCGTTTTCCGATTATTTCTGGTCGAACGTGCCCTGAACAGCAAGCTCTAGACTTCCCTCTCCGGTTTAAGCGCTGCCGTCTTGTCGGGTATTCTAACTCGCCTAAACTAGTTTGTTAGTTAATCTCCTTGCACAGCCGAGTTCCACTGACGATGCCGTCCTCGTTGTTGCATAATACTGATTCGGACGTAATGAGAGCAGCCACAGATTTATCCGTCACTGCCCCAAGTGAATCTGCATCTTACAACAACAAGGAACAATGTGCCTACTGAAAAAACCAAAAAATAAAAACAATCGATACGATGAAAAAGAAAATCTCTTTTTGACCACGGCTTAGCACTGCTCGACTGTTATTTTCGCTAATGCATTAAACGCTTTTGCACAAACACTTATTAAACACTTAAACACTTGATGCATTTCGCTAATGCATTAAACATTTATGAGTGATCTACGAAGCGCCTGCTTGTGTGCAAGCGAAGAAGACCTTTCACAACATGTCTTCGAACACTAAAATTTGGCGAGAAAGCCTTTAGGAACATACCCCTCCCTTGGCCGCCACTTTTGACGTCGTCTGTTTTGCTTTCTTCATCGTATTCGCCGCTGTATTTTGCACACAAGCATCAACTTTCTGAAATACATAGCTGAATAAACGCATGGCCGTGAGGCAGAAGTCTAGGACAAGACAGCTAGAACAAAATCGATCTCACCTGCGCGCTGTCGCTTTCTACGTTGCTCCCGCTCACGACCGTCCCGTGTTCTGTCTCTTCAACGTGTAACATAATGGTTTCCGTTTTCGGAAAAAAAACGTCCTGAAAGTGGTGATTAACTATAGTTTCCTTGCTCAGTAAGACGAGATCGTATGAGCAAACTCATTCCTTATTCCCGTTGCTCTCGTTCTCCATTGAATCATCCAAAGTGAGATTCTGAAGAGGGCTAACGGAATTTTCTTCATGGATTCACATTTGGTTTTCTTCACTCTGGAATTTTATAAACGATCCCAAAAGTGTGCGGAACTTTCGAACACAACTTCTCTTGCTTCCGTCACCTAAAGGGATCCGTATTCACAAAGAGAGCATTTCTAGTTACATAAATATAAATTACTGCTAAGCATCTAGAGAGACCGAACGAGGCGAAAACATCAACGCGCATAGTAACCACTGACCTACAAACGTAGCTCCGGCAAAGATGGTTCCAAAACAAATTACACGGCATCACGAATCATTAAAGTAGGTCATAACACTCCCCTTCTTCCCAATGCCATAAGTTGCTGAGAACTGCTTCGAGCTTTGAATGTTTTTTATATTGTTAAAACCTGCAAAAATGAGAGCCAAAAGGATCACCCCGGCATCATGAAAGCACTTCTTGTAAATTCTGGAAAGTTGGAACCCAATAGCTGTTTCCTGATGTACTATCACGTAGCATGCGTTTTTTTTCATGCTCTGCTATTTATTTATTATGTTTGCGAGACTACTTCTTGTATTCTTGATTCTGCGGTACCAACTCTAGGCAACGTTCTCTTCTTCCAGCGAGCGCACGAACTACTTCGCTCATTCAAAGACCTCGATTTCCAGTTGCGTTCTCCTCTTTTTTTCTCAGGTTGAACCAACGAGTCACCTATTAGCACATCAGTGAGGAAGCAGCTTCTAGTCACTACAGTGCGATCTCAATGTGCACTTAAAACGACGGAACCTTTTCAGAGAAAACAGCGACACTGCCTGCCGTGATTTCAACAAGACATATTTGCTCACCTCTGAACAATGTCCCCTTATATGCTGTTTTCATTCTATGTTATTTTGCGAACCATATTCCTGAACAGCTGGATTTCAGATTCTGCAAACAGGTCTGGTGCCAGCAGGTCCAGAATGCCCCACCTTTTGCTCCATGATCTTCGCTGGCTCATCGTCCGATGCACCTCTTCCATTTACCTCCTCATCTCTTGCACTAGCATTTTCCGATTCCTGAAGTATTTGCGCCTATGCACGCTTCGAAACGACGCGTTTCAAAATGACCTCAAAATTGCATTTGCGCATATAAACTGTTGTTGGTTTATATGCACAAGATTATACAAGCCCTGCGCTTGGCAATTCAGATGTCGTCGCAAAATATGTGTGCAACTGCATTTTCGGAGCCAGGCTTTGTAATCAATAGCAATATTATGTGCAGTTTCTAGATGGGTTTCTAGACAGATAGCACATCATGGCTTTCAAGCATTGTCGCTCCTACCGGAAATCATCAAATCTTTATGCGTACATTTTTTGAAATGTGACCAAATGGTAACTTGAGCTTTGTTCATATAACTGAAAATGATGGAATAAAAAAGGCTGGAGTGTCAACATCATCTGTGCTGCTTACATCATCTAAATGTCTCGATTTCGCTCACAGCAGTTCAAAGCAGCCCTAGAGATGTTTTATATCGTTTTTCTTTTTACCTCGCTTTATAAGAGTCTCATAAAGAGATTTTTTCAAGTCGGAAGTCGAAAATCTGGGGGCACAAAATCTGGGCAAAATCTGGGGGGCACTCAGAGGGCACAGAACTTTTCCTGTGTAAACCTCGATCTCAGAACAAAATACTGCATATAAATGTCCTTGGCGTGTACTGAAAAATTACGTTTCCCTTCTCACTGCCTTGCATTCAAGAGTGAGGACATGTTACCAGTTACGAAATGGAGATGCCGAATGCGGCATTTTTATGCAAGCGAACAAGACTGAGTTTTGATTCCATAGCCAGGTGCACACTGCTATCGGTGCCTTGAAGGAGCCCATTAGTGAAATCGGTGTTCATAATCACGGCTGAGTGATTATGCTGTTTATTAGATGACCAAGATGCAGACAAAATTTACCACGTCATCTCGTTTCAGTCATCTGTGACTATGGCGGTTTTTATTGTTTACAAGCGTTAAAACACGTTAGAATGTGTTCAAAACACGTTCAAAGAACGATTTGCTCAGCTGCGGTATTCATTTGGCGAGAAACTCTGACTTCCGAACAGCAAAAGCTGCATATAAGAATGACTTATTAGAAGCACGCAAAACAATTCATCGATATGAGATCTCGACTCTAAGCAGGTTCCTTCTCTTTTTAGTATTGAACAGTGCAAATAGGACAAACAGTTAAAGCTTGGTACCTTCTTTCGGATTCTGTTATCAAGCTTTGAAATTGAATACTGCTGAAAGCAGTTGCTGCTGATGGAAACTTAAATGCGTTACAGAAGGTTCATGGTTTAAGATTTCGCCTTCATCTACTTTATATAATCCGATCGTTATATTCAAATCTGCGTGCCATCATGCCTGTTAGCTTACCTTGAAGTGCTCACTTTCTCTCTTCGCTACAAGTCGTCGAAGAGAACAGCGAAAGCTTCACAACAAAAAAGGAAACTTTCAGACGCTGAAAACAAGCGTAGCCACTTCAAAGGCCGAAAAGCAAAACGTACCTTTGACGGTAGAATGTGCTTTGGTTTTCTTCTGCCCTTGCTTGTGGCCTTGTTATTGGGCTTTTCTGCCTGTTTTTCGCCAAACAGCTCCAGGAGTTCATCTATTTCGAGACTTTCCGTGTTACCTGCAATCAAACGATTGCGTGAACCCTCCACAGTCTTGATTTCATTAAAAAGCTTCCTTCAGCATTGCATAATCCTTCGAGGGCAAATACCATTTGCAAATTCATCTATCACAGCCGTGTGAAGGAAAAATGAGATAGCAATGCCAACGAAGCATCTAAAGATAAACAGACTGATTCTGTTATCGCTCACAACATCCTACACGAGAAAGTGAAGGTAGGTTTCCCAACTCTTTTTTACTGCTCAAATTAAAGTCGAATGACGGAAATGAACACAGAACATGGTGGTTTATCGCTGAGCAGCCCCAAAAACTGCCCGCTATAACTCAAGTTACAACTAGACAGTTCAGCACACCTTCAGAACAACATCTTACAGTGCACCAGTGGAGCGTTTTAATCAAAGCGACCAACTGTTAAATGCAAATCCCTCATTAGTGGCGGCCAAAATCCTTCGCAGGCAAACATATGTTTAAAAAACAGACGTGTTTTCACTCACTCTCAATCTCGCTTCGATACCCATAGACCGATCTGCATAAACTGAATTACGTTCGCCGCTAAAGTCCTTTATCGATAACGTCTACCGCCCAATCTGCCCTATTTCTCTCATCCACCTATTTCGACAACAGTATTTCTTTACACATGCAACTTGTGTCCTCTTTGTTAAGAATGTTTCATAGCGAAGAGCTCTCAAAAGCGACTTATCGAGTATGCAGAGAGAGCTTTGTTATTAAGTGTGGCGCTTTCTGTTGACTTCTCAAATGATTTCAGGAGGAAATCCATCCGTCATAGAAACTTTCACTTCCAAACCCAGACAGCTCATGAAAAGACAACCAACCATCTGTCGGCTGAACCAGGTTGCCGCGATCCTGTCTTTTGGCTCGTTTTTTCTGTTTACGTGCTTTTGCCTCATTGTATCTCTTGTTCGCCTCAGACAGTCCCTAGAAGAAAAAAAATGTCATATTCAAACAGTGACTGTCCTGAAGCACTAGGCAGCACAACTACTACACCCTTCGTTTCGCTTTGGCGCATCCTTTGTTCGTCTCACATCCCGACGTGCTTCAGCACCTGCGGGGTTTCCAAAAAATCACTTTACACCTCCTGTGAAGAGTCTCACGCCGATGAAACGGCACTGGAATCCTGCTGATTCGAAAAAGTGGTCGCGTCGAAGCTACTGTGAAATTGCTCCAACGCAGATCTGAAATCCAGATCGCCTTGAAGCACGCAGCTCACCTCTTTGAAAAAAGAACTTCATAAATTTTTAATGCGAAATAAACAAGTCCTAACTTTTCCAAGCAAATTCAGCTACCGCTTCCTGCTTAGGTACTCCTTGCTATTTCTCACATCCTTTCTGGGTTGTAGCAATATAGTTTTATGGTGGTTCAATAAGATGCCATCGGCCCAATTTAGAGCGAGTACAGTGGATGCGCTCATCCTCCCCCCATTCTTCCTCAGTATGCACCGCCAATTCCGAAGAGAATTTTCACCTAGTACAATCCAGTGAATCATCCATCACAGCCCAACCGGGAGAGCGCACCCAAGTGCGCATGCGAATGAAAAAGCAATACCGGGCAACCTTGCTGCGCGTCCACCTAGTGGAAAATAATTCCTGACGAAATGTGAAAGCCAAAAGCAGTGAAAATGATCCAATTTTATTTAACTATTTCAGAACATTCGATCCGCGCCTATTATAGATAACGTCTTTGGAAGTGACGGGATCGCGTCACTTTTCTCAAGCGAGCGAAACTTGATAGACGGCCATCTTCTTGTTTACAGAAACTGTTTCAGATAACCAACAAACCAGAACATTTGGCTCCTTTGGTGGCAATCTCAAAACAACATCCACCGACACTCCATTTGCTAAAATAGCTTGCGCATCACTCATCCATTCATTTAAGTATCGAAACCACTTGCGAACACCAGCCGGATCCAAATATTGTTCAAAACTCGATAAAGCATCCTTGGACAGCCTCAGTCCATATCGTCGATTTAGGGCCAACACAGTGTCGTTTCGCGTCAAACCTAAAAACTCATTGCTAGTATCATAACAGCAAGAAAACCGCAAACATGCAATAAAAATCGGCTCCAATTTATGCATGTCGATGCATCAGAGACCTGAGCAAACATGCGCTGTGTGCTGCAGCTGCAATGAGCGAGCATCGGACAAAAATGATAACTTTATCTCACATGATAACGTTTCCGATTAGAAAATCATTACCACATCACTGAAAAGGAAACATAAATACAACGAAAACAACAAGTGGTATGACCGCAAGCGAGGCAGCATTTACACATATGAAGACTGCAAAAAAAGGAGAAGATTTTGAGTGTTCGCATCGCCAAACAATTGTTGAAAAATTTTTTCTCTTTTTTTGCAGTCTTCATACGCGTAAATGCTGCCTCGCTTTCGGACATACCGCTTGTTGTTTTGGTTACTTTTATGTTTTCTATTCAGTGTTGTGGTAATGATTTTCTAACCGGAAACGTCAGCACTTAAAATGATGTTATCGTTCTTGTCCAATGCCCGCAACATCGCAGCAGCAGCACACGACACATATTTGGTCAGATTCATAATTCACCCACATATATGCCATCATCGCGTCGAGCGTCTTCGAAACTCGCCGATTACTACAGATATTCTCAATATCAATGTGCTGTCTCGCCCGATTTCTGATGCGGCATATTCTGCACAAATGGGTAATTACGCTAAGAGGGTAAACCAAGGTGCAAACTCAAATAGTAGAAGCTTTCACCCCTTCGAAATATCGCTTTCGCTTGCACTAATTCTCACGAGAGAAATTTGGGGGCGGAAAGTTCAGCCCGCACATGACGTCACCATAGAACCATACCCAGATTTTCCTACTTAGCTCTAGGCAGCATTTTTTTATTCAGAGCAAACATCGTACCTGCTTCGGTGCGAAATGCTTTAAACCTTCTCATGAAATCGTACATTTCGTGCATCACTTCGGGTATTCTCCTCTCAACCGATGGATCTGCTAAGTCCTGCAAGCTCGAAGAAAATCTGTTGCTACCAGCACCATCGAAACTATTCGACATAATCCAGCAGCTGAATGAGCGTCATCAACGACACCATTAAGACAACTCCCGGAAATAACAAAAATGATGACACGATATTATGTGCTTCCTCTGCAAATAACCTTTACCATGTATTCGCTACCTTCATGGCACTTTTCTATATCACGTTGCATTAATGCATTTTATTCGTTTATTCGTCGCCTTTTATAGTGTATGTCTATAGGATTGCACAGCACTTTCCCTGGTGGAATGCCCTTGAATTGTCGCTAACTAACTTGTGCAAACACCGGAAGGTTTATGTCACACTGGGCTAATGAGCAATACCGTACTCATTTTGTTGCTACCTTGAAATAACAATCAATCCACGAGTTGTCTGATGCCCTGTTTCGTGCGGCTTTGAACCGGACCCGGTTACGTCCACATCGGTAACGACTACCAAATGTTGCGTGTACCGATAACTGTGTATTGGCTCTCTCGCAAACTCTACCTCACTTCTTCAGCCTCAGTACAGTCAAATGGATTAAGATTTTATGAGACTCACATACGCACACTCATCGATAAAAGTTCTCCATCGGGACAAAACGTGCAGAAAACAACAGCGTCACTTCAATTTCGCTTACACGCCATTGCAATTTGTGCGCTAGTGTTGCCTTCTTGATGTGACACTTGTTTTACAAGAATATCGCGAAAGCGTCGCACACATTAATGTGCCTAATCGCAACTTCAAATGCATCAGTCAAAATGGGCACAACATGAAATTTGCTATTATTTCTGCTACAGATGGTACGAGTTTTGCTGGCAAGTTCAATTTTTAATAAAGTACCGACGCCTAATAAAACTTCACGGAATTTTGAGCAGTGATGAATTTTTTGCGGAGACAAGCTGCTGGTTAGGCAGGCCCAAAAGTACATCAGCGGATGCGAGCACCTCCATATTTCCAGGGTTGTATTCAGGATAACACTGAAGGTGACATATGAGTATACTCTTCTAGAAGGGAGACATTTGCGGATTCTTTTGTTCCTAACGGCTGAAGGTACGAAAGTCGGAAGGATGCAAAAAGTCTCATGCCAAACACTTTTTCACAGCACGTTTGTTTCAGCCTGAGCAGCAAAGGAAAGATCGAGATGAAAGTATGAGCGGCCTTGTCTGCATTCCTTTTCTCGAGAAGCAGAAGGTTTATGTTTTCGGTGGCTGACGACGGCAGTTAAACTCGACGTTCTCTATCAAGCTGAGAAGTCATATGCGCACATATTTTCTACATTTGAAGATGATTCTACCTCATCGGGCACAGAGTGGGAACAGAGGTAGCATTTCATTATTTAAAGAAAAGTGCTTCAATTTCAAGTATTCTTTGCAAAACTCTGTCCGTAAGGGTGCCACTCAGATATACTAGAACAAATACATTTGCTTCACACGAAGGTGTCACGTATGAGGACGAAGAAGTACTGAAAACAAAACTCAAACCTCGTTGGCCTCTTCCCCTTGGCTTTCGCCCTCGATTTCCGACTTGTTGAGCAGTTTTTCTTCCGGAGCACGGTCGTTACTCTCCTGTAATTATTTTTACATTAAACTGCAAGATTTCTGACTGAAAGGATAGCGGCAACACAGAAAACGACGATCGAACTCAAATTTTTTTTTTCATCAGCATTATGTCTGAAGTGCTCTTAAATGCCAGAAATACCAAGTGATCCCACATTTCTGTGCCGTCTTCAAATGAGATGCTCGTCTGATATAATGACACCCACACGCTTGCGCCACTATCAACTGCAGTAATTCGACTGTCTCCCCCTTCTTATTTATACATTTTTCACTTACTTACCTATGCACTTTCACTTGACATCTCTCAAATTCACGAGCACTAATAAATGCTCTGTCCCAGTTACAGCTTCTTATATGCACCCTACTGCCAACACCTTTTCTGTCTTAAAAAGTACTCTTGAAAAAGACCTTCCTGAGGTGCTCACGCTGCTGAACGTTCGAAAGTTAAAAATATAAATGCATCTGAACGTTCCATAGCAGCCGTAATTATGTGACTCATATTAATTTCGGCATGTGGCAATCAAAGTGTTAACTCAAGCCCTCACTACACTTATCTCAGAGTTTTTGAGTAGTCACCGCTAATGTGTTATATAAATCGCAAGAGAGTTAAAGTACGCTGATAGTGTTATAAGTGCACTCAGTGCACACATCTTGTGCTGCATGCGACAGCACTACCTAAATATAATTGGCAACATTCTTTTCCTTCCCTCATAGAGAACCAATTAACATGCGCTTCGCTAACATCACTACAGTGTCCCGGCAAATGGATACTCACTGGGATCTTCTTTCCGTTCGAAACATCGTTTTCGCTGCTCTCACTGCCAGGTTGTCTTCCCAACTGCAAAAGAAAAAATCTTGCACAAACTAATCTGCATTCTCTTCCAAGTCCTCATTCCGAACCCCCCCCCCCCCAAAAAAAAAAGAAACAAACAGTAGTATCAACTTATGAAAGCCATGGGAATTGAAGGCTCCAACGGAATGGAGAGGAAAAGAAAAGTAAAGAATTGAAAAAGACGTTTTGCATTTCGACCGCTATCAACCAATTCAACGATGAAAGGCTGCCATCAATTCCACGTCACATAATCAAGTGGCCCATATCTTGACTGCCGCATCGTTTTTTTTTTGTAAATTCTGCGATAAGTTTTGACTAAATCACGCTTGAAATTCTGCAAGGACTAACACGCTTGCAGCGAAAAAGCTTTTGGAATGCGCAACTGCTTTTCACAAGTAGAAAGCGCTGACCAATTTTGATTCGCAAACATGCCAAAACCTGTGCCAACAACCAGCGCTTCCTCCTTCTCTGAGGCAATCTCGTAAGATTTATCCCCGAGGCTGATACTTGCATTCAGTTCGTCATCGCATGGATAGAAAGTAGTTAGGCAGGAATCCCCCAGTGTTTCCCGAATAAAGCATCCCAGTATAAAGCGATCAGTGGTTCGGCTGTATGACATCATCACGACACCGCGACCAGTAAGTGACATGTGGATGTCGGGTTCCTTGGTAGGCTCGAAAATAGAGAATGTGGAGGAATATCAACGAAACTTTCAATTTCCCGCTCGAAAAATATGGAAATATCCTGAACATCGCTGGGAAAAGGTACTGAGGAACAGAAACAGCGCTGCTTTATAGCGAGGTGCAGTGAATTCCAAAATACAAAATGGTGCAAAAGGCGGTAGCATTTTTTGTAGTTTCGCCGCAAATTCAACTCGGTGCATGCCTCAGCGTCACTGCACTGCATCCATACAGTTCTACCGATACTCGTCGAATGCTCCTTCGGGGGGCAATTAAAATTTCCGATGCAGCATATGGCAGTGTTTAGAGCCATTACTTCGGTCCGATAGTTAGAGGAAACATCATGCTCTCGAAAAGTGGCACGCTCACATTACCGAGTGGGGGAACGAAACCGTTCTACGCAATTACTCTCTCCGTACTTTAAAATCAATAGTAGTAAGGAATCCTTAAACGCCACTCACTCCCTTCAAGGTTTACCATTAATATCTCGAGCGCTCGTACATTGCGGCATCATTCCGTAGCAATGATCGCGTAGAATGAATGCTCAAAAAATTCTGCATGGAATCATCATCACTCACCTCACGCACAATCAGGCATCTGCGCACAGAACATGGAATGACGAAGAAGAATTAAAGCACAACTAACTCGTCTGAGCACTTCTCTCATCGGCAATTCCCGCCAGTCTTCGACATCATCAAACGAAGCAACCATCCTGCAAACTGAATTGCGCGACAATAACTTTCTCCAGACACTGAAGCTCATTTTTACATAAACTCCACCACGTTTGCAGAATCTCAAGTAGCGAGTCGCGTCCACCCATCTTTCACTGCTCCACGTCCACGGAAAGGTGTGGGTAACATTAGCCACAAGCGCACGCGCACAGGAGAGACGGAGAGAGACCGCGCGCGTCCACGTAGAGCGGCGCGGTAGTGGTCACTCGGCAACAAAAATGTCGCAGTAAATATGAAAATATACCGTAAGGAAACAAAATTCGAAAGACCAGTTTCAACACATTTTAAAGAGCATTGAATGCTCTATCAGAATCATTAATAATCTGAGAAAAAACAAGAACTTTTCTATAAGATCAATTTCTTATATGACACCCAATTGACAAAAATTGCACGGTCACCGATATATCAGGGCCCATAAGTGCATAAAGGAACAAGATTTGGAAAGAATGACTAGGCACACCTTAAACAGCATTGAATGCTCTATCAGAATCGTTAATAAGCTGAGACAAAAACAAGAACTTTTCTATAAGATCAATTTCTTATATGACGCTCAATTGACAAAAATTGCACGGTCACCGATATATCAGGCCTATAAGTGTATAAAAGTACAACATTTGGGAACAGTGACTAGGCACTTTTAAAGAGCATAGGAAACTCTATCAGAGTCATTAGTAACCGAGACAAAAACAAGAACTTTTCTATAAGATCAATTTCTTATATGACGTGGAAATGACATAATTTGTAGGATCCAAGTACATGCGCTACAGAGATTGACGTATGTGGACACTGTTGATATATGCGAGCGATTTAAGAAAGCAGTCGCTCGACGAATTACCGAAACCCCATCACTGACTCGAAGTGGCAATGGCAACAGATGTCGTTTCTCAACAGGATCGTGGGTCTCTTCTAGAGATGTGAAGCAAACATCTGAAGTCTCAGATATTATAGGGATCATGGCGAAAAGACGTTATATAAGTAGCGGAAGTTTTGCGTTGCTTCAATTACGAGCGCTTAACAAGTGATCCTCTCTCTGTTTTGAAACATCGCGAGTTTGGTGCTACTTCAATTGATATCTTGTTGTGGAAGAAATCAGAGATGTGCTGTTTATGTTTGACGAGATGGCGAGGAAAAGGATGCAAGGAATATAGCCTATCGAGCCAGATGTAGTTATTTCTTCGAAGTATCCTTGTAAGCCGGAACAGGCGCAAAACAAGGGGACATTAATTCCCCGACATCTTTATCAACTCTCGAAGGACTCTTGAGGAAGATGGAGACTGCAGATTGTTTCAATGTATTCAGCAAATAACTCCAAATGCATCTCTTTGCGGACGAAGTGGTACTCATTGCCGATGACCCAAAAACTTGCGATATTCACTGAACGAGCTCAACAAGAATGCCAAGGAAATTGCGCTCAGCATTTGCAAATGCAAAACGATGCGGATGAAAAATGCACTCTGTCGTTAGTTTCCCATGAAGCGCGAGAGTGAAAATATCGAACTTGTGGAGCAGTTTGTACACTTAGGATAGACTTGCAAATGAGCGGCGATTTGGTCAGGAACTAGGCAGGTGAAAAAGAGCGCATTGGCTAATATTCACCAAGCTCAACGATATCTATTACGACGCAATGATAAAAATGTCCGTAAAGGGAGAACTCTTCACTTCGACGGCCATCCCTGTTCTTCTGTGATGGTGCGAAGCGTGGAATACCACACTCGCTGAAGAAAACAAACTAGAAATGACCCAGCGAGCAATGGAAAGGGGAACGGAAAGTATCAGCAAACTGCAACACACCACAAACGAAGAGTTGCGTTCTGGATCCGCTTTGAAGGATATCGCTGAAGAAATGTACAAAAGAAAACTAAGGTGGGCTGGTCGCGTACCCAGGTTAAATGACTGTAGACGGGCTAGATAAATCCTTGAGTGGTGACCAAAAGACACAAAGCGATCACGCTGCAGACCGCAACAAGATGGGAAACCCGCCGCGGCGTCAATATGGAGTTACTTGGATGCGGAGAGCTCAGGATCGCTATAGACGGAAGAATTGCCAACGCACCGATGGAGGGAACGGTGAAATCGACGAAATCGCGGCTGTTTAAAGTATTCAAAGCAAAGTATCCTTGCCAGACCCCATCTGTCGCACTGCACATATGGATGTCTAAGTCGAAGCATAGCGCTGCAGCCATTGAGTCAATGTCGTCTCCCAACGCAAAGTACCCACAGCGTTCACCGCTATGTCCCGTTTCCATCACAGCATTTCGCCCACACTGTTGCACATGGCCATGTTTATGAAAATCTCTTGAATCTACTCATACTCATTTGTGACCTCAACTGCCGGGTACACGTTGCTACAAGACTATAACCGTACTTGTCCCGTTTTTAACGCATTGTTTAGGGATCCCCTTGAAATATTGAATTATTCTGCACATTGCTTAAATAATGGCGATTGAAGAGTTGTTAAAAAGTTTCATAATAATCCTTAAGTGACGTTATTTTTCGTTGTAACTGGCAAAAGAAGAAGCCATTCAAGGCGATGGTGACGCAGTTACAAGAGAAATGAAACAAGCCGTATAGACGACAACTCTGCATTTGCACCTCATTTCGCAGCAATTCTATGTATTAATCTTATCGCATCGATCAATGCAAAGGCTTTCGACCAAAATTGGATGTCAATGGAACCATAGGGGGTATTTCTCCAAAAGCATGAAGCTTATATTTTTTTGGCAGAGCATGTAAGTATTGCTGAGCGCAGAAAACATCCTATGAGTAGCGGCGCTTGCGCTGTTTTTCCTTCTCCACGCTGTCAATTATTTGGGCTCAGTACTGCTTTCCATGCTTCGTTTGGGGTCCAACATGGGTAGTTGCTTCGCAAGCATTCCCCGCGTGTACTATATTGATCTCTTGTTCTATTTCAACAAGATCACGCCAGACTCTTTTGCTTGCTGCTTTAAACCACCCCACTCGGTCTGGTGGGCCGTTGGCGTAGGCCACTAGCCGAAGCATGCAACGAAGGTATCTGTGACACCGTTACATAAGACTGCATTAGGTGGCGTCATGGGTCCCCTTTCTGCAAGATTAGAAACTTTTATCGCTTATAGGCAGCAACTGCACGCTTTCATGTGCAAACGACAGCATCCAGCGCCCAGTCCATTTCACGTTTCCTTCTCTTCCTTCCCGTCTTATCATTTCGGCTGAAATGAACTAGCACTCCTGCCATCCTTTCCCACCTTCTATAGTGTAAGAGTGAAAGTGTTCAAAAAAGTAGAAAGCAGAAATTGAGTAATAATAAGTGGAATGACAGAAGACATCCCTGCAAGTACAACTACATGCAATTTTTCGAAGCGAATCGTCGAAAGTTTAGCATCTTCAGGCTCCCCTCGCTTGTAATTTCCAGCAATTTTTTGCATGGATATCTGATGTCACGATCTCATGCGCTTAATTACTCCTCAAAAAAAAGTGGAGCTTGAATGAATATAAGTGGTGGACTCTAGTCGAACAAACTCACACTTGTTGCGTTTCGTAATGTGGCTTCAGGTGTTGTTGAGAGCTGGCTGCATGGCAAGACTCAATGCTCAGTTGAGAATGAAACGTTCGATAGTTAATATTTTCTCCGTCAGATATTTTACACTTGATTGTTTCATAGCGCTTAAACAAATGAGCATAGCGTGCTACGGAAGGGGGCTGAAATAAGATCATTAAACGCGTTTCATTGGTTTTGTCTTTTAGTGCTTCAAGCGCAGGTTTCACTCTTTTAATAAACGGCTTCAGTCGTTTCACGAGCACACATATTTTATTTGAGGCATTCCTTATCACAGCAAAAACTTTTAAAGTATGGGACAGAGAGAAAGGAGAAAATAAAATAAATCAATGAAAACACGAAAGTGAGGAAGGATGACCAAGAAATGAATAAAAATAAATACAGCCAAAAGGCAAATAAATTGAAGGCAGAAATATAAAATTCCTGACAAAGCTGCGAATAATTTCTTTTTGGAGACACAATTTAGTCGTCCTAGCAGTATGCCCTGATGAACAACAAGCGTAAGCAAATTCAGTTTAACTATTTTTGATGGAAACGACCACTTCACAGAGTTTACATTTACGGAGATGCTTTTCACAATCACCAAGACGATTGTCCTTTTCAGCATCTAACGCTCCAAGAAGGAAAGGAATGAGTTTTTCACCTTAAAAGTCAGAATACTACGCGATGAAATTCTACCTGATACCCTGTTATAAACCTGCGACACGTTTTCCGGATGTCTTCTTTGAAAACATTTTTTTTTCGCCGGGAAACGAGAGCTTCGCATGCATAAGTTATAGTTGAAACGTGAAACTTATGCCAACAATAACGTCTTCTATAGTTTCCAGTTTAGAGTTATACTTGTTTCGAACAGCCTTTCTCAAAATGTTCTTCAGGCATAAACCGCCTTATTATTTGAGAGTCACCTTGATTCGTTCGACCGCATTCGTTCGTCTCTGTCTTAATCTACTGAACACGTGACATGCCCCTTTTCTCTCCCTCGCATGCTGTCCATTTCTTCTACAGTAGCTCACATTCTTGTTCCAGACATCTAAAATTTTTGCAGTGATATGACTTAATTGGATTGATTGTGCCTGTTCTATTGTCTTGCGCATGTTTGAACGTTTCTTCTCTATGCCGACGTGTGTGCTAAATTTTATAAGCAAACGCAATGTTATTTATGTCAACGTTTTTATTCGTTTCTTTTGATAGTGAACCTAAATGTTATATTCAAACGAATGAAGACTATTCAAACTAGCATTGCAACAGAAAAAATTAGCGTTTTCAAGTACGCTTCCATTTCAAGAACAAAGTTCCTCGACTTTGTTGTCGTGGTCGCTCTTCTCCTTTCACCAGCCAAATTGATTCTTCGTGGAAGGCCAGCTCTTCCAAATGGCTGCCAATCATCTACTTTGGGATTCATCATAGTTAAAACGCTTCTTGTGCAAAACCCACGAAATGGATCACGCCGCAGGAAGTAAGCATACCGACTCGGATTTTATCGCAGACATTGAACATCCGACAAAAAGTGCATTTCCGCCAGCCACTAAATCTCACCATGAAATCATTCGTCAAGCAATGTTGACTTATATGAGCTGAAAAAATGACGGAGGTCTACGAGCACGCAAGCTGCTCACAGAATATGAAAAAGCCCATTTTAGACGCCGTCAAACTTAGAAATACATCGGAAAGTATCAACAGCACTCCTTGAAGCTCATAAAGCGTCTTCAAGAAAACGAAGCCTTAATCAATCCGAAAGCGTTTATAAGCAAAACAAGAAAAACTTCATTGAACACCTGCAATAAACTGCTAAATCAAAATCGCATAGTTCAACCATAATTACAAGTGACATATTACGCTAAAGACACAGCTCTACCCTCTCGCTCCCAAATAGAATCGAACCACAAATGTCACGTTCACAATTTTTTGAAGATGAGAAAAATGAGCACAATACTTTTCGCAAAAATCACTGCCGATCATTCGATCAGCAAAAGCACATTCCTCACACGGTCAGCATTTCTTACAGCGGTCCTACATAGTCGAAAGCAAATGCAGTCTGCCAAAAGATCCTCAGCCCTGATTTGGGGTCAAGTTTGATGTGCAAAGTTGGATCATGACGGTCCAACCTTTTAAGAACAGTGTTTCAGTTTGGAATTCTGAAAACCCGACTGTCTCTGAAGATTGCAAAAGTGGCAATTGGACGAGTTGGAGGAAAAATCCGACTTGCTGAGAGTGAGCCTTCTTATGTGAAAATAACATGATCAGTTAAAGAACTTAAGTAGTTATGTAATACAGATCTGATCTTTCACACGAATGCAGAGGTCTATAAAGCGTATCGAATGATATGTCAATATGCCTAGTCACGCTCATGTTGATTTTCATCGTTCACCGCCGTATCTGTGCTCTCCATGGCGCCCTCCACTTCATCCTGTTCGTTATCGAAGTCCAAACATGACTGAAAAGATTCCGATAAATAAATAGTTAACGTAGAAGCACAAATGAAGCCTTCCTCATCAACAACTACATCCTCTCTAGCCAAACTACTTCAGAAACCATAAAGGCACTTTTTTATATAAAACCGCCGCAATACGCATTAAGATAAATAGCCCGACCAGTAGTGAACAATGCTGAATGATCGCACAAGCATTTTCACTGACAGAGCGTTTTGACGCAATGTACCATAACAACCCACCGACATCACCTGCCAGCGAAAAGATTGTTGCTCGGTGACGACGCACAAGGACAACACGCGCTGCGTACATATGCTCCTACTGAAGGTTTTACTAACAATCTGATTATGTGCAGTTATGAAGAAAGCAGAATAAATTCCTAAAGAAATTCAAGATTTTCAACAAGAGTCCAAAATTTATATAGGCAGTATAACCAGGACGTTTTCAGGTAAGCTGCGTCGTAATCGCGCTGACTTGTCGGTGTCAAAAGAATAATGTAAGTAACGTTTTGCAAAAATTCCACCCAACACATATCATACGACAATATATCACCAGTTACACCTGCCTGTCACCAGAAATCAATGAAAACCTGACGCAGCGATGGGGTTTTTAATGCGCCTCTATTCGTGTACAAGGTCCTTTTTTTCCTTTATGCAAGAAAACGTGGGAATCGGATGACAAGGTTCAATAATTTATGCGCTTCATTGAGGCCTGCAGAACGGACGCGTAGTAGCTTTCTTTTATAAATTCGTCGTAAACCACAAAATCAAAAAACAAATGTCAGTCGAAGGCAAACTCATAGATTTTTCCGATGTGCGAATGCTTCAGGCGATTAGTGAACGCAACTTCAGTGCGCATTGGGATGGCATCAATAAGATTCCATTCAACAGGCTGCGATTGTATTTTGCATATCCAGCGCACTTTCGTGTTAACAGTTGCGCATGTGTGTTTTAATAAAACTCACAATGCAATGTGTCTGTGAAAAGTTTTCAGCTGACAAAAGTCAGCTAAGATTAGAAAATGCTTACAAGGCGGTGTTGTGTAAAGGATAAACGCCTCTACAACATGCAGCTTTACTAACGAGCGCTTCGGTATGTGACATTTGTTTGCTGAATACATAACAATCCACAAATTATAGTGTTATTCCCATCTTTCTCGCACATTCGCCATAATCACGAGTAGTTTGTTGAACACATGAAAACGTGGCATCAGACATTAGAGGAGCTATCGAATCTCTCAACTTAGTGACAACAGTCTGAGCGCATAATTTCACACAAAACTGTTAAGGTAACGCACAATGTGTAGTGCAATACAGAAAAAATTGTCTCTACGAAATATTTTCAGAACACAGTTGACCAAGTCAGCAATATCAGAAAAGGTAGGTTTTTGAAGACAGACCGGCGCTCGCTTATTTATAACCCCGCTGGCGAAGTTTGGCAGCAGTTTCTACATTCCTAGGGCAATTTCAGCCGTCAGAGCCGAAGCATTTTTGTACTGCATGCCGAAAGGCTGACTTTTTGGGAGCGGCACTTCCCGTCTTTGAACAAACTTCAGTCGGCCTACCATAACACGCGTGGTGTGAAAACAATTGACAGATTATTGAGTTAAAGAAGCGAGCAATAGCTGAGGGAAAAACTGGAAGCGGAGGGCGAGAAATGGCTATAATGCTATCTCCCAAGTGAAGAGTGATGGGGAATCAAACGGTGTACCTCAAATCTGCAAATTTAATTCGTCTCAGCAGCGTCGAATGCGGTCGGTTGACTATCCACCGAAAACCGCTTTTCTTCACTCCACAAAATCTCGTTTAATTAAATAAACAACTTAACTCTTTCACATGAAATTCGCAACAAAATAAACAATAGCACATACATCAGCAATAATGCTGACAATGTTCAGCAATAAAATATGCCTTACGAGCACAACTGAAAACTGTTTCACGAACTGATACCCCTTGAACGAAAACCTGATGTCCTGAAGCCACATAACTAGAAAAATTAATTTCCTGAGGAACAATCATTGCAACCAAAATTTAACAATTTCTATTTTCCAGCGAGAAGACACATCACTAAAGACATTTTTGACATAATCATCATTACAGGAAGGCACAAACAAATAACGCGTTTTACCTCCTCAATAACTTGCTGCACACGTTTCTTGTACTCCCCTGGATTCTCTCGGTATAGGCGTGCAGCTACCTCATTCGCAGGGCTATCCGGATTTGGATCGTTCAACAATGATTGAATCGATATGAGTATTGCCGCGACGTCGTAAGTTGGCGACCAGCGATCCTTAAATTATTTCACCTAGAACAGCTTGCTACTGTGTTATGCTCAACGATTCAAAAGTTTACTCTCCCATTAGAAAGGACGAGAAAGCCGATAACGGAAAGGTTCTTTGGTCCGCACTATGGAGCTCGCAAAGCGGCCCTGGTAACAGCGATTCTAAACTGAGGCAAAAATAGCCATTCTAATGCTTGAGCCTCCTTCCCCACTTACCCAAGCAATGGAAGAAGGAAAAAAGCGCCCAAAATTTGGTTCTATTCAGCTTGCAAGCCATTCAACAACAGCAACTCATATTCGCCCTCCCCCTCTCCCCCATCCCGCCAATATGTGAAAGCCAGGTTGACCATATAAGAAACCGCTTAGAGAACAGCACGATCCTTGCACCGCACACCTGGAACAAATTATCGAACGGTTCAAGCACCTGACACAATTAATTCGAAAAAAAAATTAGAGACCGTTATTCATTATTAAAAAGGGGCACGTTTTGGCTGACGTAGCATGCATTCATTAGAGTTTCTGGAGAAGTGCACAGTGATCAAGTTCTTTAAAAATCAAATTCGACTGCATCGCTTTACGGACAACTCGGATAACGACTGACCTGGAGAAAATCGACGCATACAATTCCGTCCACGAAAACATTCGGATGGAAAATTTTAGAGACGAATTTCGCAGTGGGCGGCTTATTCGGATAGTCTTCACTAAAGTGGAGAATAAGCTTGAAAGTACCATCCTCAAAAGGAGTACCAGCGGGCCCGAAGATAATCGCTTGCCACACGAATATGTTATCTTCGGTCGGTGCGCCGCATACACCTGTAGGTGGATCTTCCTGGAATATTGCCACGCTCCACAACACTTCGTCAAGATGACAACAAAAGCAAACTACCTCTTCATTTTATTATCCAAAGAACTTACTTTCCTTGAAGAGATGCAACCGCCTCTCCTTCACCTTCCGGCCTCTGCCCCTTTGAGGTGCAGGAAGAAGGAAAACCAAAACCATAACATCCTACAAGAAAACCAACGTAACGTCCTACAAGATTTCATTTACGAAGACATCGCACTATTTGTTTCATGCGATTGATTCGCTCGCTGTTGTCGTTCCCAACAAGGCTCTCTATTAACGTCTAAATGCATTACATTTCATTTCAATAACCTTTGTGAACACATGAAATAAATGCTCCAGCGTGAGCGAAAACGAAAAAACGGACCTGCAATTTCTCGAAATCCTTCATAAGCCGCCTCTGCGCAGGTGTCATCGCGTTCATCCTTTTTGCTCAAACTGAAGCAACCAACAGAAGCACGCACAAAATAGCAAACAGGTTCTGCGAAGCATTTAGATATTTGTTGTTATGGATATTATTTTTGCTTTTTCACATATTCATTTTGTGTAATGCATATCCCATGCTTTCTGTATTGTAAAATAAAGAGGACTTTATTTACTTGTTTGTTTGATACTAGCGGAGAAGATCACGACCTGGATGATACAGAACGCTGATGTAAGGAAAGGCCATTGCACGTAGTGGCCACCGCTTACCAATCAGAATACAAATAAAACATAAACATCCGATTATTATCGCAAAAGCTGTCCAATTAAGTAATGGTGAATGAGCATTGACGAGCATTTTGCTTACAATGAGCCGCCAATGGAAAACAGTTGCCTGAAAAACGAGTGCAAAACTATGCACGTATATTATGAACTGCCAATCCATATATACGTGTTGAAGCCTGAGTGCAATGTGAAGTGTGAAGATGAGATGACACCAAATAATAGGCTATTTCAAAAAAAAAGCACATCAAATTTCGCCGTTTGAGCCGCATTTAGATGATCGTAAAAAACAACTTGAGGTGTTTTCGCACAAAAACGAACGCTCGAACTATTTCTCATTTCACAAACTTCACTCTTGCGTTCTTTGCATTGGCGTATTGTAGTGGCCACCACACGTGCGTGTGTTCCATGACAGCTTCAGCTAGCGAACAGCCAAAGCTTTCACAAACGACTGGGCCACAGAGTGGAGCGGCAGGTGATTCTTGCTGCTAGTTGTTTGACTTCACGTGGATGTTTGAATTTCGTTCCTGGTGGTTAGCTTCGTGTGGAATTTCGTTGAATCGCGTGGATGAATTCTTGCAATTAAAGTTTGAGGAGATGCACTATCGTTATGTGTCTCCTTAAACGTCGAGAGGTCACTCAACGACGAGACAACTCCTGCAAATTTCATTCAACTCGGTTTTGGTGGGTATCATGGCAAGCTCAAATTCTTGCTTGTGTTAAATAATGGGCGGAACAGCTTTAGCGGATCGTACGTAAATGCCGAGGATTGTTTTGTAGCAGACTCACTGCTCTGGAACTGCAACGTTATCTCGGGTCCTTCCCGCCTCTTCCCAAAACAATTAACCGTGTAACTATCCCAATGCACCACAGATATAATTCTTGTATGTCAACACTCAAAGTCCTTCTATGTGTTTCCATCGCATAACAGTCCAAGCACAGTGCTTAAAAAAACAAATGGTCTCCACACAAATAAACAACAAAAACCACCGTCCAATCGCTAGCACAAATTATTCGAACATTGCACAAAATATTTGCACTTGGCATCGACACAATACCGTATCGATTCATTCCATCGAAGGCCTGCCACATTTGAACGACCTTCACAACTTAGCAACGCAACCTCCTGCAGTATTCTTTGGCGTGTGTCCAAGCAAGTTAGAAACGAAAAACGAGAGCATTGAACAGGAATCGGTGACCTTCGACATAGCACTGAGCGTCTGCCCTCTGTGGTCTCGTGCAGATGAATTCGTAGTTGATTTCTTACCTGATTTCATCCGATAACAGTGTAATTTCTTGCGTTGAAATGTACATGTTAAGGAATTTGTTGGAGAAAGCAAAGTTTCTGAGTCGATAAGCGTTGCATCTAGAGTGGTTTGTTGTACTAAATTCTTCAACATAACTGACAAATCGAGTCCAAATAATTGTGCTGTTTAAATATTGAGGACACTTCCGATATGAACAAACCTGGTGGTCTCAAACGTTCCTCTTAACGTTTTATTCTAATATGAGGAATCTTCGCGCGGATCTGTTCTCTGAATTTCGGAATTTAATTTGAAAAGGAAGGGGTAGAAGGATCGGCGAAGGGAGGGACAGGAAAGAACTGTGCCGTTTGTAGTCATTTCGTGAAAAAATCCAAATCCGGTACGATCACTTCGTGAAAACTCTCTCCTTTGTCGATAATTCATCGTCCCCTCATTCGCTTACGATATGAGTAAGGGCAAAGCACCTATTTTGCGGCTGCCTCGTGGTCCAGTCATATTTTATCTAGGAAACTAAATTTTTTTCGTATGCGGGTCGATATTTCGGGATATCTTAAGGACATCCCAGTCTACTCAAACACTACGAATATATTATTAAATATGTCTAAGTTTCTTGTTCATAGGTGCCTCTCTTCAAGTATTCATCAAAAATATTCAGAATCTCTCTTAGAAGAGTTGAGAATCTAAGACTCTATGAAACTACAAGTGTTAATCGAGGAAGGCAATAAGGTTTTCTTCATCGAGTCGAATGGAATTGATTTTCCCATTGGTTGAAACCGCATAATGTGACCATGAATGGGATGGAAGAAATGGAGGGGCGAAATTGCCGCCGTGGGTGGATATTATCACTGCCTCGTATGATTCGTTTTTCAAGGTCGCATTTCGTGGATACATTCCCCGCTAACATGATGCTACATATGGGCTCTACAACAGCGCTCGAAAGCATCAAACGTCACCACCAGACTCTCTTTTTCTTTCTCTTTCTCTCTCTCTCTCCCTCTCTCTCTCTCTCTCTCTCTCTCTCTCTCTCTATATATATATATATATATATATATATATATATATATATATATATATATATATATATATATATATATATATAATGTCGGCAGTTTCGGCTGTTTGCGCATTGTGACGGAGTCGAAGCGTCGACATCGTTGGTGGACACAAAACTTCCATGAATAAGAAATGCTCCATCTGGAGATTCGTGATGACCCACTTCTGAAGGCACCTCGTACAATTCATAAAGAAGGGCGATCACCACGAGGAAGCGTTGTAGCTATGAGAGCTGAAGTGAGGCGGTCTGTTGCAAGATCCGTGGATCAACCATTATATTGCTTCAGCTGTGTATACGCAACACATGATGCTGTTGTTAATTTAGGTCTCATAAATCTGTTAGGCAAGAGGAGAAGGATGGTATCACACAAGGAATGTACTAGGTGCAGTGAAGAGAAGGGTAGACAAGGGAAAAGGGAAGGAGAAAGGAGATGGACAAGGACGATAGACGGGAAGAAAGACGCTGAAAGAGGAAGCCTGCAGTCAAAAGATTCTTGAAGTGGGTTGAAAATATGACATCGCAAGCATTATAAATCCCTTGCCACTGATACTTGCAGCTAATGGCTACTATACTAAACGATCACCGAATCATATCGTCCTTCATATACGCGTAGTGCGAATTATCTATTAAGTGATGAGCAAGCGCTAAACCTACATGCGTAATCAGACAGCTAATTAGAGCTCAATTAGGACAGTTGCTCTGCGTATGCTTATGTCGTGCCGCAAATGCCATCGGCGCAAATATCGTAGTGCGGAGATGTCGCTGTACTGCATATAAATAAAATCCTCTTGATGAAGAGTATGTTAAAATAATTATTATCATTTGGAATCACTGACTACTACTTCTAGTCTAACAAGCGCTGGAAATGATTTTTTTTGGCCATCCCAAGTTAAAACAAGGTAAGACTATTGTAAGCCGGGTAAAAGTGCTAGTCAAGGCTTCATTAAGTGTGGTGAGCAAGTAAAGGACAGAATCCGTTTGATAATTGAGTTGTTGACGAAGCGACCGTATGTTGATGCAATTATCACACCAAAGGAAAGCGTTCCAAAACGATGCAACAATCGCTATCATTATAATTAATTATACACCGCTCATTTACTCCATTTACAATAAACCAATAACGTACATCTTGCAGGTATGCACCAGAAAGGTTTCACTTGAAGAGGATATGAAGTACTAGGGTTGTCACAAGGGATGCCAGCAAATCCACAATTTTTTACGAGGGATGCGGCGAGAACAAGAAGGAGGTGGCCTTAAGATGGCATAACATCCAAAATGATTCGATTGATAACCGCAGAGTTCTGTGTTTCCTCGTGGGTATAAATGTGTTAAAATTTTATTTTCTCTTCTATTATCCTTAATATAAAAACACAAGTCATGTTTGCTAATTCAGGGTTTACAAGTACAAATCGAAAATATTCCAATGAATGATGAATATTGGTGCGGCTGGCTGGAAAGACTAGGCGGAAGGCGAAGGGGTAAGTTGGAAATGATGGCTTCAATTTATGAGCTAAAGAAGTTCCATAAATCGGAATCATTGCCGTAATTTTCCAAGTGAAAAACCCAAAAATATAGAATTTTAATAGTTTCCTTCATAGTGAAAGAGAAAAAGTGAGAGGATATAATATCATAAAAATTAAAAATCCATTTAAAAGAACGAGAAAAACAATTTTTTTTTCGCGAAAAAAATTTTTCATAGAAAAATCTTTTTTTCATTCTTCGGTAAAGATACAAAATACAAAATACAAAATGCACTAATAATACGTAAATGAATTGAACAATAGATAGTCGACGAGAAATTGCAAAAATCATTGAACGTTGATGAAAGAAGAGAAAAAGCGTAAATTTCTTGGGACTTATAGATGTTGTTGATGACCATTCAAATGCTGCGATACTCGAAGAAAAACCAGAATGAGGACAACCTATTCTGCGTTATCGTATATGGGGGCATTTTGTTCGCATCATCGATACGCAACCCAATCGAATCGCGTTCATATCGATCTCCCCCATCGAATAGAAGGAAATGACATCCTTCAACATTCTTCCCAGTAAACAGAATTATTCATCATGACGAATTATCGATCACTCATCCAGTTTATTATGTAATTGACCGATTGTTCATTTATGGCACTAAATGCTGCAAATGTCTGTAACCGAAATTCAGAATAGTATTGCGATAATCTAATAAAAAATTAAAGTGTTGTGCATCGACTAAAAAATTATCTCAAATAAAAATTAATTTAATTTCAATAAAGAAAAAAAAGTATAAACATTGCATAAATTTGTGGATAATGGGCAAAAATATTGGCGATTAAAAGAGGCAACCAACGTGGAGGATGCTTAATGTTGATAAAGCTTTTTATTTTCGACTCTGCCACTAATTTTACAGGTTAATTACAGGTGTCGAAAACGATAACTGCAGTGGCAACAAAATCAACTAACGTTTCCATGCGACTAAAAACAGAAATTATTCATAGTTCATTAACAATATGCGAAATTAAAACGAATCCAATGAATTTAATTCAATAACCCTAGGATTCAATCAATTCAATTATATTGCAATTCACATTTTTGCGATTCCTATTGCAGTTCAAATATTTGCAACAGAGAATGCAATTTGCGCATTTGCAAATCAGACCGCAATTCACATAGCTGCAATTTATATTTTCTGCAATTACAGAATAGTGATAGCAAATTCAAACATCCTTTTGTAAGCAATTCATTACAATTCACTTAACATTCAAACCCTTTTAGACGTGCTGGGACAACAGAAAACATCGAATAAAGTTTCATTGATGTACAACCTATTCCAGTACTCCACCTATATCCTCTGAAATCCCTCTTATGAGTTTTAATAATAATTTCTTTTTAATTTAAATATTTATTTAAACACTTAAAATTTAAATATTTCAAAAATATAAATAAAAAATTAAAAAAAAAAAAACTCAATTGCTCAATTTTTAAGCAGTCCCAACGCCAGCAAAAATTGAGCACATCAAATCATACGAACTATCGTCAAAGACTGTTATAGCATAACAAAGGTTTCCAAAGGTTGTAATGGAAATGTGGAAATTTCTGAATCAAGAGATCTTGTGAGAGCTTCAAAGAGTGTGAATTTTAAACAAATTAACGAATTCCATTATTTTTATCTATTTGGACAGAAGCAAAAATTGTGAAAATAATTCATTCATGGAACTCAGATGATATGGGCAACTTTTTTCTCCAACGACCTTAGTTTCGTTCACAACAAAACAAAGTTCAATCTGATATCATCAATTTGATCTATCATATCGTCATATCGTCTATTCGATCATTTCGTCTATGCTTTATTCTGCATCGAATAAAGAAAAGTTTTGAGAAAAAAAGCACTACAGCACACTAAAAACGGCAAGCTGCATCGTATAATGCTTGAATCATCGAGAACATAGTTTGATGACGCCAGACACCACGAATAATTCAGAAGCCGTTCAAAACACTGGTAGTGCATAAATAAAGAATTTCCTCGGCGGTCATGGTGGCCCCTCAAGAACTGCGTGCACACAGTCATTTTTGGGGGGAAATTTGGCTCAAGTAAAAGCAACAAGTAGGCAATTTTGTATGAAACAACGGGGAGATTTTTTCACCCTATTCCCGACGCCCATAGGACTTATTTTACCTCTTCGTGAACAATAGTATTTTTTTTTAACTAAAAGCGAATGGCATCTCCATCCCACCCATTCCAATCTGTCTTCTCTTACAGACATACGCGTGCTGTGCATTTGATAACCGTTTTTCGGATGTAGACTTCCTCGACAGCAAAACGCAACGAATGAATGACTTATCACTTTCTCGAAAGCCTGAATAATTCTTCTCCTTCCCCCTCTCATCCACCGATCGATCGAATCTTACTCAATATTAAAGTGCCTCCGCCGTTCTTTGAGTGTGGACAAGACTCGTATAGAGGGTTCGCAGGTTGCATTGCAATTCCACCAGCTCTTATGGCTAAGGGTATAATTTCTCGGCTGCCTTATGCAGCCTGAATCATCGCAAATGTTTCAACATCAATTAAGAAAGGTAGGTTTGTTTAATCGCGCAGAAAGGACACTTTATACGCCCAACAATTCGAGGGAGTTGCAATTTGGTCAGTTTCCAGCCCCATTTCCAATTTTTTGACCTAACGCTAGTTTTATGGATACGACTCATATCAGGTCACAGAGAGAAAAGGTTTTCCGCAACTACAATCACCTGGGCGAGTGCCACGCAACGGCGACACGCATCCTTACTTCTGAAGCGAAATCACGACGATCTCAGATCATCCGGTCGTCGTAGGCCGTATCTTTCCTCACAATGAAAGGAATTTCATGACCGATATGAACAACAGTTGTATCGGAAAAGCTGCTCACCCAGCTTACTTTGATTCCCTGGAGCGGCAGATAGATGGCCTCCCAGTGCTTAAGACCATCGTATCTTCCTTCACGATATAGAAAAAAAACCTAGTTTGTGGATTCTTTTATTGACTCTTAGCTGACTGTTCACCATTTCAAATAAGGACTGTCAGTGATTCTCGCACCATCCTATAAAAGACCTTCTCTACGATATATATTTGTTCCTTTCTTGACCTTTCGAAGCTTAAAGAATTCCTGTTAATTTTAGAACAACCTTCAAATAAAAACTTGCCCCCCTCCCCCGCCTCCTTATTCAAGTGAATTCAAGTGACTCTACACCACAGAAACCCGCTAGCAAACTTCTGATCCACGCTGTCTCAACAACGATTCTCGTACATTCTACTAATACCACCTCCTCCCCCCATTAAAAAATCACACTTGAGTCGTACTTTCAGAGTAAATCCTCAAAGATGAAGGCACAAAGTCGGCGTGCTAATACCATCTCTTATAAAGAAAGCTATTCATATTCTTATGTGTTTCGTTAAATAACCTGTAAGATGACGCATATTGTCGTGAAGTTCATAATCATACCACCCAATGGACCGCGAATGAAGCGACGTCCTTCATTCCTTGATTCTCCTCTCCTCCGCCAAACGAAATTTTTTCATTTACTTCCATTTATTAGCAAATAATGAACAATAATACAGCATAACTGCACAGTTCGGAGGGAGCGCAGAAAGCGGAAGGGGCGGGAAAAGGGATCAAAGAATTTCCACGATATGCCTCTGATTCAAGAAGTAATCGAAATTAAGGCTACGACTTCATAACTGCAGTTGCCCCAGTATTTCATAAATCTGAAGCACTGGGATGACCTGCACAGTCTGGGATAAACACAAGCACTTGGCAACCCCATCCAGCATATTTTGGATGATACATAAACCGATCCCTCTCACAGGTGCATCCATCAATCGAAAATGAAAGAATAAATATAGTAAAATAATAATTAGTAAAAAAGAAACTCTGGACCAATGAAACAAAAGCGAAAAAAATGCGACTGCACTAAAAAATTGAGGACATGACCATGTATATGCAAGAGGAACACCGCACCAACATCATTCAGTAGCGAAGACCTTTTTGATCATTAACGGCAATGCTCATTCTCTTTCCCCTGCATCTCTTAGCATACACTTACCGCAAAAAGAAAAAGGATTCCGAAATCTGCATTGTCCACCCCATATCCATTAGATTGCTGGCACGTTTCAGTATTGTGTTCCTTCCGTGCAAAAAAATTTGTAAAGTGACAAACACAATGCAGGATGCGATATAAGAAACAAATAAAAAAAAAACGAAATGAAAGCGAAACATAACAAAGCAAAACGGCAGTAAACACACAACAAAATAAAATCACTGGATAAAGAAGAGGTCAGCAAAAGGCAATCAAACTCACAACGAAGTGTTGTAAAATCACAATAGAAGAAGATCAAGTGCCGATCTTCGGTAGCGAACTCATGTCCAGCACCGGTTGTATGAATGGTCATAATATTGAACAACTTCATTCAACGACAACTCTGACTACTAAACTCACTAAAAAATATGGCTAAAAAATATGATAATCGACGAACTAGTTTTGAGTTCGAGGGACATGATGACTCCACACATCGACAGCCACAAATGGGCTTATCAAAAGATTACCGAAGACCACACGAATGCATCAACCAACGAAACCTCCATCATGAGATGTTTCGTTATCCACAATGAAGGAATAAAAGAGCCGTCAAATGATCACGCAGCCAACATAGGCAAAAAGTGAAACAGAAGCACAGTCCGCATTGGCACAGAGGGTAATCAACACAGGCAAAGGGGCATACTGTCAAACAGCCACAATCATATCCCAGTCAATGAATGCACGTCTCGTGCCACGCATCACCATCTGTCAGGTAAGTAGGCCTGAGAATACGATCATCGTATTTCATGTACCTCCTGAGAACAAGTCCGCGTCCGCCAAAGAGCAAAATAACTGGATCCTTCGGCCTTTTCATGGCCATGCAGGGAAACAATCAATAGGCAAAGTCAATTCAGAATTTTCAAGCAAATAGGTTTCTTCTTCCTTACCCACCGCTAGATTGCCTCAAAGTACTCTGCGGCCACATGCTCCTCTGTAAGGGACCATCGTGCCCGACTAACAGTAAAACCGTTTCACAGAATATCGATTGAAAACCCGGAAATGAAGCAAGTACTTCGCGACCTCGCAGTTGCACTGATCTCGTCAACGCAACCGGAGAAACTCTACATGCGGGAATTTTCCGAAAGCCACCTCATGAAACATTTCAAGGTGAACTCGAATTCCCATTCGAAAGATTTGAAACTAGGATGAGCCATAATTCGGGACACTTGGTTTTAGTTAAACACTGATCATCAAATGGAGCCTAGCGCAGTTCTTTGTAGTTTTTGAAATGTGATGGAAATATTCAAACATGCTGAGTGTGCATCCGTTATCATATTGGATGCTGATGGTTGTGCATTCGCAATCAGCTATGTTTGTTTCCATGAAGCACCTGATCTTTCATCGATTTCAAAAAATTTCTAGCAAAATGAGTCGAAGTGACAGCCTGCTGTCGTCCCCATATTAAAGTGTAAACTCAAGCCTCAAATCAACTTGCATTTCTTTTAATAATAACAAAGGGCGCACCTGCCAGCAACCCTCCCACACCCCCAGCACATGTTAATGACAAATTCACTTGTTCTGCACGAAGAAAATTCATTAACGAATGAAATCGAAAAGATTTCTAAGCAGAAGCAAGTGAGCGCATTCGCATTGGCAAAACACTTCATCAATAAACCTTGCAATATCCTAATTGCTCAACTTTTATCTTTCTACTGATGAGGATGTGCAAGTGTATCAGTGCAAATTTGGGGCAATTAAGTTGCTTATTCAAAATGTAAGATGCTATTGAAATCGGAAGATGTGGCGCATTCTTGGTTGAAAGCTTTCATATTGCGAATGACCACTCAACTTCCTTTAATGAAAAGCATCTTTGCACTTTCATAAATTTCATATTGGGGCGAATAAGTCTGTTCAACCAGTCAAAAGCCCCCCCCCCCCCACCCACCTCCCCCCTCCCGTGTGAATGCATAAGTGTTAAAGCGCACTAAACTATTCTCAATCGATCACTGAAACCCGTCTTCTCGTCTCTATAGCCAACTCAACCTACAGGCAAATCAGTTACGCTACCGAAATGGTAAGAAAACCTGTAGAGGATAAGGAAAACTCAGGGAGAGCGACTTGCATGAGATCCTCGCAATGATTTCGAACATCAGCTGCCATCGGCCTTAAACTTCTCATCAATCACTTTCGGTTACAAGCGTCGCTGACGACTTGGTACCACTGAATGTATCTGCTAAATAAAACGATTAGAACGAAATCAAAATATGCAAGCAAGAACGTCGGAGGTGAGAAAAAAAACAAACGAGCGCATTTAAATAAATAAAACAAAAACAAACACAACAAACAAATAAAAAAGCAATGCGAGGGGACGGGAGGGGAAAGCTGAAACAGGATTATAACGACACCCTGAAAACAAGCTATTGCCTGAAAACATGAATGCGCAACAAAACTTTATCACTCTCCGTATAGAATGCAATAAAATAAAATTTATGATTTCCAACTTACCTCTCATTCTGTCCTCGAAAATTATTCTTCATAAACACTCGTCCTCGTCATCTGAAAACGCAAAAATATTTTTTTAACGCATGTAATTCGAAATTATGAGAAACACTAAATTTCTTACATGACGTTTACACATATAATTCGAAATTAAATTTCGTATATAACGTCTCGGATAGTGTAGTTTACCAAAAAAGTGAAAAAGAGTGCCAAAATAAAAGAAGAAATAAAAAGGAACACCAAGAACATAAATATAAATGCACACTTTTGCAAGTACAGACAATGATAACTACCTACATACTACAAAAAATAGCAAAATACACTACACTGTACGAGTTAAAAAAAATGCCCACTTTCCTATGTGCAGTCAATCTGAAGTATATTCTTTTATCACTGCTATAAACGTGACAGAGTACAGACGACACCTGCCAGCTCCTAATACAGAACGACGGTTACTTGCTAGGTGCAAGTCCATTTAAAATTAATGGGATCTTCATTAGTTGACCACTTATTATCAACATCACGAATTCGACTTTGAACGCCTCCAATAGGGGTCCTAGCAATCACAAATGGATCATAGCATTCAAAGCAACGCAATGAAAAAATTGTCTTATAATGGTTAAATTTTGGACTCCACAATGCTTCTTTAATAAGAGACGCATCTTATAATAATAACAAATCAGAATGTGACTACAACTGTGCTTTTCTACATGTACGAGTTTATCGATAAACAATAAGACAATATGAAACGTGAAAAGTCGACTCAAAATTGTTAAAAATTGCAACGCGAAAAGATACAAAAAAAAGCACACATACGATCGCTTTGCGCATGGAAATCGTCTTCAAACAAATACGATATCACGATCAAACAAATACGATATCACAAATGCGACCTAAACAACAAATTGACACCCTTACATATGCCTGCGGGGCTGATCGATTGGCAGTTCTAAATACTGTCCCTTCAGAGAGAGATGCAGAACATTTTCGACAAACAGCAAAACAGCGTAATCGAGTGAAAAATTGCATGATGGCATAGAACACATTCAGATAGATCATAGCGACCTTTCTGTGCATTTCGAAGTACTCGCCTCTCTAAAAGTATCCTCCGTTATAGCGTCAGTATTACTACTGCCGACTACTACTGGGGTTCAACTCGCGAGCGCTCAAATAAAGAGGGGTGGGCTAGCCATTCCTTCTCCCCTCTCCTCTCCTCCCCCTCCCGCTCCCCTTCCTTTCATGTGATCGCACTAAATTAGAAACTACATCATCCCACAGTCTGAATGCATCGCCACGCTCAGCAAAGCATCTAATCTGCACATTAACATGATGAATGAATGATCTGCTTAATTTCAATTGTACTGGTGGAAATAAAGTGAAGCCCGACGAAATAAATCACTGAATATTTGCTCTGGAAGAAATAAAAAAGGGACTTGGAATGATTGCCGGCACAGGCAATCCGACAAAGGCAAGCAACAATCTTCAAGTGAACACAATAAAACAGAGGTTTTTAGAATTAGGGCTCAATCAGTTAGCGTACAAAGATCAGAGACTACCGCATTACCTCATCTACGACATAACAAAGTATTCTGCATGCGCAATGCTCGGTTTACCTGGTTCCTCAAGCGAAGGGAAAGTAAACTATTCAACACATTAAGAAGATAACCACTCCAGATGAAACAACATTCATCCCGGAAGGGAATAAGAACTGAAAAAAACTAAAAGTTTTGCTATGAATGAAAATCGAGCTTCAAAATTCGAATCATCCAAATGTCTACAACAAACGCCCCGTAAACGAATGAGGGTAAATAAATACAAGTCCATTTGCCGATAATGGGATCTTCACAAGTTGGCCTTTAAGCACTCAAATCACACATAGCATCACCTAATACTCGGCATGATATAACCATGTCCGACAAAGCTAATTTATTTCGCATTTAGTCAACACGTGCATTTAAAAAAAGAATATCCATAAAAGCTCGGTCACCAAACGCATCGATTGGTAATTTATCGATCTTTTCACCCTTATGCAAGATGCTGTGTACGACTGCAATGAGCATGATGCGACGCTGATCTACCGAGCTCTCGCAGTTGCTACTGCAACACATGCTCATGTACGATTCGTATTCTCTGTTGGAGAAACAACGTGAAGTTATCGAACTTCAGCGATTTTTTCTTCCTGTATCGACCTTTTTCGTCGCGATTTTGAATATGGCGAACGTCTTCGATTTACTGCCAGACGTGCTCCTGACCATCATGGGGCTTTTAAGCCTCATAAGAATAAAGCGGTTCCGCGACGCATTCGCCGCCGCGGCCGCTGTGTTCGGCATGGAAGAAGAACAGCTCTACCGCGAGGTAGAGCTGTTTATCCAGGAGCACTGGGAGGAAGACTTCGCGGCGCTTGATGTCCACTCACGTGGACTGCAGTATTTCGGTTCGTTTTCCCGAATTTATTTTCTCTGAAAGTGATGAACTGTCCAAGAAATTATTCGATTAGAATGAGGATGTATTGCATCATTTAAGGCCTTTGTGTGTATTGCTTTAATGCTTATGAATTTTGTGACTGGTCTTGCGATAACCTCTGACTTCTTTGTAGGCCGTATTATTTATTATAAAATAACTACAAAATATTTTCCAATAAATAAATGCGGTGGCACATTCTTCGACCTTTTTGCACTGAACGTTGAAAATTGAAAAATTCTTGTCATAGGGTGGAGGCTTGCGAAGCTCGCGGTGTATTTGTTTGACATATAAATGCGGTCGTTAGTCACGTACCATGTTAAATACTAATAATTTTTGTTGTTTTTTAAAAGAAAAAGAACAAAGTATAAGAAACACAAACCGTCTTTTCTAAATTATTTAAACTTTTAAAGAGGTAATATATATATATATATATATATATATATATATATATATATATATATATATATATATATATATATATATATATATATATATATATATATATATATATATATATATATATATATATATATATATATATATATATATATATATATATATATATATATATATATATATATATATATATACTGGCGTGGAAACAGAATGAAAAATGCCGTTGTGAAACAAACGAAATTAGGAGAATATACACTAAAAAGAAACATTTCGCAAGTGCCAAGATAGAAGTAGTAGACCACTGTTAGATGACTAGATGTTAACAATGCAGGAGGAAGACATGGATAAATTACCTACGTGGATAAAAGGTGACCACGTTTCGCCCCTTATCCGTTGAGGTGTGCAACTTGGTTGTGCAAGGGCCATCGTCAGAACGACATGCATACCCTGTTAGTACGAGAACCTTACTCGGCATACTTATGTCATGCTATGGCATCATTGCTGCTGCAGTACTTTTAGCCGATATGTTAAATTTAAAAGGAACTGTCATCAAATTTTAACTGCTCACCTGCTTTGCAATATACCATTAACTTGGTTGTGTTATAGCTGGCGAGGCAGCAGGGCGTCGTCCCAACGAGCTATTGCTGGAAGCCGCGTGTCGGCTGAAAGGAGCTCAGCTCACCGTCTGGGACATCAAGAAGCGCCACTGCTTCCTCTATGGGCACCATGGACCGATGTACACTGCCGCCGTCAGTGGAGAGCAGTTCATCGCACTAATTGGAAAGCCACTGCTACCGGTGAGTGTACCTTGATTTCATCGTCTTTACCTTGATCGCATGTTGCACGTTGTAGATTTATGTGTTCGCGTTCGCAGCTGCGAATTTTCCCTAGATCTCGAATCCTCATCCTTAATTCTATTTATTCGTCAGTAAAAAAGCAGACGCAAAGTTGGCGACAGTGTCGTTTGCACAAATGAATAAGCAAAGTGTAGATGTGGACTGAAGAATTTCCCGATTTCAGTGGTACAGAAAGGTCGCCCATGAGACAGAGCCCAGTACCAGCTACGAGCGCGAAGAAGAGTCCGAGCTGGTGCTACCGGTGCAGTTAGGCGGAAATGAAGTGGTGCTGGAGGAGCGCTCCCGTCCTAGCGAAGTGGAGATGCCCCATGAGGAGAGGGGCGAGGACGTGGAAGTTGAGCCAGAAGTGATCAGCCCGGCAGAATATCAGCCGGAAAGCAACGCCGTGCCAGCGGACAGCAGCAGCCAAAGGGCACAATGGCTGGAAGAGCTCGCCGCCCGCTACCGTGAAATGCTGTAAGTGACACCTTCCTCAATTTGGACTGTTGCAATGCGTTGGATCTCATTCACGTTCGTTCTCATATATCTTTGAGGATTTAGCGTCGTGAAATGTTGCAACTCATATACCGTGAAATGCTGTACAATCTAAACCGCATTTAGAATCGGTGAGCCATTTTAGGAGTTGTCATTAAAAACAATTTCAAGCTTGCCAGAGGTGTTGGGTTCCGTCGTGCTGACCAACCGTTTTCATAAGTTATCAACAAGCAAATAACGAACGCATGCAAAATATTCGTTTTGTCGTCATTCAGTAGGTGGAAGTGAAAGATCAGCAGCATAAAACGCATGCATTTTTTGTCCTTCTGTGAATATGAATAATTCCTTTCAAATATAAGGGTTCAGTGTGAAAAACTAGTTCATGAAGTCTCATCATGTGGTCGTTTTAGCTATCGAATTTCACAGTTTTTGCATCAATAATTCCCATTTTCCCATCTTGAGAATAAAAGACAGAATGGCAGACATACACATGCAACCACGACACGGTGTTTTTGTAGTGCGCTTTTGCTAGCTAGGATTTTAAAGTGCGCAGTATTAGAAAAAAATCTTTCCATGAGGATATTTGTGACTAGAATAATGACTATAATTGTGCGACTACATTTTCAAACATCTATTGGAATTCGATAATGATTGCAGCCGTCCACGAACTGGGGCAAATGTGGACGCCGAACGAGTGCCTCGAAGGCGAGCGGCAAGAAGGCAGCCGGACTTCAGACCGGCTGACGTTTCGGCGATACCAGCCCATATGGCAGCCGAACTGGTGGCACCAACCACGCCACCGTATGTTGTTCGGGATAACAAAATACGTAAGTGTTTCTACTTATCTTTTTCTGCTGCTTTTGTACTGCTTCATTTTTGACGCTTTCTCAGGTTCCGTTGAACATACCTTGCCTTGTGGAAAGGAAGGAGCAGTTCAGCAATGGTTACCATCGAAAATTGCTTGCTCATAGCAGGTGACTGCATATCCACAGCTATATCTTTTAAATAGCTGAGTGGAATCAGGAACTGCAAACACTAGTTTTGATCTACGTATGCTTGCTTACCTAATGTTCATTTTATGTAGAACGGTCAAGAAGGGATTTGCAAATTTCAAAATCTTTCTAACAAAATAAGCAATAATTACTTATTCATGATATCAGCTTCAAAGGGTGAAAAATGGTTCACCTGAAAGTTTTTTGTGATGCCTTTAGAGCATGTTTTCTGATGGTCATAGGTGGATAGGCAGTTTAGTCAGCGACAACAACAAGGCGTTCTCGAACATCCAAGAACTCGACATTTTACTGCTTCTTTGTTGTTGGCTAAGGTTTTTTTAGAATGCCGCTTGGCACATTGCGGTGTGCCAGATAGAAAGTTCGAGACGGTAGCGGCTTGGAGGAAGCACGTCGCGCTATCTAAGTCTCATCTTGAAGACGGTAAGCGACTTGTTTACTATTTACCTGGCGGCAGTGCATGCTCATTATCTTTTTATTCTTTAAACGAGCTCATTCGTGATTGGTATTTTTCAAAAAAGTTTTGCTTTCGACGTGCTCATTTGATGAGAAAGAGGTTACTTGCGAACAGCAATTAGGCCATCGGTGAATTCCTGTTGTTTCATTAAGGATTTTAAACGCTGTTCGCAGGTGGGATTTGAACCCTCAACATTTCGCCATCAAACACGGGGTTTATTAGTCGGCTATGTAATCTTCTTGATAGCCTACGAGACTATGATTACATGATTATGTGATTTCAGCTTTCTGTGGCACTTGTGGATATCATCTCATCGTGCCACGTGAAGTAGGACCGGCTAGCGTCAAGGTAGGTCGTGCTAATGAGGATTCCATAACCGCATATTTTCCTTCCTTCAATATCTGCATTCTTTGGAAATAGTCGGGTGAGGCGGAATTTAAAAAATACGTTTCGGTTCATTTTCGTTCACTAGTGAGCTTATGATGAAGAGATTCATTTAAAAGATGCTCGAGACTAGTTCCCATTTACTAAGAGACTAATGCGTGCAGTTAGAATTAGATTTGATAGATCTTTCAGTTAGTGATTATTACAGAAGCACCGCTCAGAACGCTTTCTTTAAGATATTGATCTTGACAAATTATATAGCTTCTTTGGTATCGTAGGCCCAAATTTCCAGCGCTTTGTAACAGCAAGGCTGTTTATAGATGAATTTGCAGTGATTTAATTTTAGGCATTCATCACAGCGCATAAGAAAGAGCGCTGTGTCGGGGCATCGAAAGCGACCATGCGGCAGAGACAAACGGAGATCACTAGGCTCAGCGGTTTGATGAGGAACACGAGCCACATCTTGGTGCCTGGTTAGTTGTTTTCTCACTGTCATCATTCCATTCGACTTTTACGATTCTTACACGTGATCAGTTCTTGCTTTCATATATATATATATATATATATATATATATATATATATATATATATATATATATATATATATATATATATATATATATATATATATATATATATATATATATATATATATATATATATATATATATACACGAATGGATCGATCGTTAAATGAATCTCAGGTGAACCATATATATATATATATATATATATATATATATATATATATATATATATATATATATATATATATATATATATATATATATATGTGTAGATACATTCAGCTGATTGTGGTACGTTTGGGGTATTTCATACGCATGCAGGCTTCTCATATGTACGGATTGACCTATGGTTTCTTTCGGTTGAGTATACATCTCCCATTCAGGTGCAGTGAATAACAGGAGTATTGAGGGGACTTGTTTGTATGGTCTAAAAGCGACAGAGCCTACTATCTGATGAAAGGTGGATGCATTGTTCTGATTTCCATCTCTTTTTCGCGGAGTTGTTTATGTCCGCGCAGAATGCTTAACGGTGTTTATGGCCGCCTATGAGTCTTTTGCTTCCTCACCTCATTCAGCGTATAGATATTAATGCAAGAAACTTTCAGGCTTGCTCGCATAGTGAAGTTTTTTTTGCTCTTGAATTGTTTCAGAAGTGCTGCAAATAACTTTGACAGCAGTTTGAATGTAAAACGCATCTTCAGATATTCAACAAGTAGAGGCACCAGCGGAAGTGGAACTCCAGCCGCCAGTTGTTCGAAGGAAGCGGCAGTACGACACCGAGCAGGCGCGCAGAGCAGACGTTTGCGCAGCGTATCTGAAGCGCTTCAGATCGACCGAGCCGGAGTTAATGGCGGAGATAGCGAGGGAGCATGAACTCCAACTTCCTTAAGCGACTGGTTAGCAAGTTCTATTTATTCCATTCGTAGTTGACTTTCGGTTTTCACCAGCAATTTTCCATTATTGGTATGTACGACGCAGTTTTCAACTAAGGTTTGCGTTTTGTACCTATCGTCCTTCGGAAATGATGATGTTGTTGCAGACCTGCGTCGCTATACATGTGATTGCAATCGCTGCAGTGTGCTCCTTCGAACATGCCATCGTTCTTCTCGACTTCTCTTTTACTAGCTCACGGTCGCCACGTTCGGAACCCTGCTCGGTGGTCATATCATCTGCCCTTGGTCGCCGTTCTCGCATTCGCCGCTTCTCATTGTCGCCACGCTGTCTGCACGTCGTTAGGTTTATGGTGTTTGCTGTATAGCCATAGACTGCTATCGTCTAGTGCATGCATTGCCCACCTTCCCTTCTCCACACTGTTCACAGATTCTTTTGGAACAGATTCTTTTGGAGTGTAGAAGAAATTTTTTATACGCCACTTGTGTCGGGAACATAGCTCTTGTTTTTCGTGCTAGTTGCAATAGCCATTAAGGGTAGCTAAACTCCTACATAGCGTAACTCGAATAATTGCTGGTGCTGTCATGATTGATGGGATCGAGCGGTCACATGCCTCATTAAACCTCTTGCACTATAGCTTAATTGCGCATTCATTTTTCTTAGAAATATTTCGAATTCGAATTACTTCATCGACCTCGCTACCCCCTATCCGAAAAACGCGCAGCCAGATACAATTTCCAAGGGTCGTCCTCACTTAGATCTAATATGACTGCCCGGGAGAGATGTTTGCAGCTCTTCGTCTATACCAGCAGAGAAATGAAAGGCACTGGTGTAAGTACACAAGGAACATGTTAGGAAAAGCGATATAATTTCTGGGCTCATGAAGAGTAAAGAGGCCTAAAACAGTACATTGAAGCTGATTATTAAAGGCGATAAAATTTTAATATAAAATGCGCTAGAAGAGTCGTTCAGCCTGCAGCCGGTAGAAAAAAAATGCTTCTCTGGAATATGTAGGAACTGTTGTCTCGTGGGCAGATCGCCCTGATGATACCATACTTACAAGTTTCATGCTTCGTTTGGGTTTTTCGTTAGAGATCCCTGAGGATACATATGTAGGAATTTCGTGCTTTTTGAATGTTTGGGATGTGGGATTTCACTTGAATAAGAACAGATAAAACAGAAAATTGTAGTTTTTAATAGTGTCAACAATAAGCACCTCTTTACGCTTGTCATTCTCTACTTTAAAGCATTTCGTTGGATGCAGGATACTTCAGATGAGCAGGTTTTGTGTAGATATGGCCAGGCATCGGCCATGCGTTTGGCATCCGTGGCGATTTTTCTTTCGGAGGATTAGCAGTCTGTGTCAAAGGCGATTAGAAAGGAATCAACACCAAGCAGGTTTGTCGGAAGGTGAGAAGTTTACAAACGGGCGCATTTTTGTTTTCTCGTCTACTCTTTTGATGTCTGGCTACCGTCAGTGGTAAAAAGGTCATGGCTTCCATTTGTTTGTGAGTTGTTCTGTCCCCAAATTTCCCACCTCGCCCTCCGAAGGACGGACGGTTCGTCGGCGAATGCGGAAGAAAGCACAATGGTCTGCTACACTGATCGAAACGCTCCAGAAACCGACAACTTCCTCTTGGTAATGATCGTCATTCCTAATAGAAAGGTCAGTTGTGATTCGGTGTTGAGTTTTGTGTCAACATTAAGCAGTTCCTTCAAAGAGGTGCTTACTTTAGTTCTTTTTGGGGTAAGGAAACTTCGTTGCATTGCTCAATCAGAAAATGCCTGCACTATTTAGCCGCGGTGAGAAAGCTGCTTGTCGTCGGCCTACATGAATGCATGGCTGTTGCAAACAAACCTTCTTCAGGTTGAGTCTACTCTTACGAGCAAAGACGATCGTCTTGTATAATTTCATGATTGTTTGAAAATGGGCGTTTTTATATTTGCCTGGAAAGAAATGAGGAGTTGGGGGGGGGGGATTGCAGATGAAGGCAAAGCTCCTTCACGTGAGTCATATGTCGATTTTAGATAAAATTATTGCCTCTGCATAGATATTATTTTTCGTGAAACCAAAGAGATATCTCATAAGGATTTCAAATGAAAACAGTTTTTTACAGTCGGGAGAACAGTTTCTTAGTGGAGCGTTTTCGTATATTTGAAGTAAATTAGATATTCAAAAAATCAGTAGAACTTTCTCGGAGCTCAAGATCTGTCTTAGCTCCTGGAACAATTGTGAATGGAAATTGCGATGTCGCAACTTCATCAAAAGTGCTGGAGGGCACAATTGCGGACGAGGATGATGTCTTGCACTAACGTTTCCGGTGGACGGCCAATTTGAGCTCTTTTCTGAGTACATTCCATTCTCGATCGTTGAAAAACATCACGGAATGAAGGATTTTTAAATGGTCTTAATGGTTTTGACATCGATATATGTTGCGACTTATAAAGCATTTTTTGACCTGTTGAATCTGTCAACGATGCGGAAGTAGCAGCAATGTTTAGCCTATTCGCTTAATTCTAACGATTTATTCTACAGTTACTTTTAATGCAGAATTACAATAGTCGCTTACGCAGTTTCCTATTGACTAACAAAGTGTGGAGTATTCCAAGGAATTTTAATATCAAAGGTATTCTTTCTTCAACTACAATGATTCTGGGACTCGTTGATGATGTTTGTACTAGGTGATGTTTCAACACTTGTTTATTTGCTCTGCGAGTTAAATAACGACCCTTGTTCTTTCTGAAGGTCAGTTGACCACTCAAGAAGTCCGTTGAGCAATTCTGAGTGGTTCCTTTCTTTTTTGGAAACTTTCTTTCTGCTTTATCTTGCCGTTTTTGCAGATTTTCTTTCTTCATCATCTTCTCGTTCTTCCAGTTCCTCCCTATGATCTTTTTTTTGCAAATTTCCTGCTCCCATTATCATTTCCTTTTTGCAGATCCCTTCGCTATATCACCGCTTTCTTTCTCCAGTTTTCTTTTCTACGTTATGTTTTCCCTTTGTCCTTTCTGCATCATCTGTTACTCTTTGTAATTTTCTTTTCTGTACCATACTTTCCTTATTGCAAATCTTCCTTCTGCGCGTCTTTTCCTTGTTGCAAATTTCGTGATTCCTCATCTTTCCCTTTTTCCGAATTTCACTTCTGTACCACCGTTTGCTCTTTGCGAATTTCCTTGCTCCATTGTGCTTTCCTTTTCGCAGACTTGCTCACCATCGTTTCTTCTCTAAAAATTCTCATCCGCATCATACTTTCCTTGTCACAAATTCTCTTTCTGCATCACCGTTCCCTGTTCGCAAATTCCATTCTTTCATGATCTTCTCCTTCTTGCAAATTTTTCTAATGCATTAATTTTTTAATTTAGCAAATTCACTTTCTGGATCATCCTTCCCTTTTTGGAAATTTCCTGTCTGCATGATGTAGTGCTCTTTCGAGATTTACTTTCTGCACCATCTTTTCCTTATTGCAAATTTCCTTCCTCCATTATTTTCTCCTTTTTCCAAACTTCATTTCTGCAACACTGTTTCATCTTTGCTAAGTCCTTTGTACATCATCATTTCCCTCTGCAAGTTTCGTTCCTGCATGATGTTTTCCTTTCCTTAAATTTCCTCGCTCCTTCTTTCTTGTAAGCTTCTTTCTGTACCATCCTTTTCTTTCTACAAATTTCGTTCATCGGCCATACTTCGCTTATTGTCAAATTCTCGTTTAGGACCATCGTTTCCCGTACGCAAATTTCCTCTCTGCCACGAACCATAGAGCGCCGCTGTAATGCAAGGATAACCACAAACCAGTGCACAGAGTCTTCGCGGTGCAAGCCAATTTTTATCCTCTTATCTCGTTGCTTCTGGAACTTTTGACACACGCAGAAGCATATTCTGTCAAGTGAAGAACGTCGGGGTTACTTGATCAATTGGAAGGGAGTAATTGGTCATTATTTGCCGTCAAAAGATGCTCCAGATGACCGGAAATTGTGCCACAGTTAAAGCCATCTTTAATGCATTATTCGTGCATTCTGAGGTCTGTTGCTTGACCAGTTCGAAAGGAATGGTTGATTATTATTTACCGTGAAAATTGGCTCCATATGAAAGCAAATTGTGCCACAATTAAGGCCATTTTTGGTGCATTATTCATGCATTTTGAGGACTATTACATGTTCTATTGGAAGGGAATAATTTTCAATTATTTGCCGTAAAATATGGCTCCAGATGACCGGAAATTATTGCAAAGTGAAAGCCATTTTTAGTGCGTTATTCGTGCGTTTCAAGGTCCATTACTTGGTCAATTCGAATTGAATAATTGCTCATTAGTTGCCATGAAAAGTGATCTCAGATGACCGGATATTGTTCCAGAATTGAGGTCATTTTGGTGCATCATTCGTGCATTTTAGGGTCTATAACTTGATCCATTCGAACGGAATAATTGATCACTATTTGCCGTGAAATGTGACTCAAGATGAGCGGAAATCGTGCCAGAATTGAGGCCATTTTTAATGCATTATTCGTGGGTTCCGAGGTCTACTACTTCATCATTTCAAGGGAATAATTGGTCATTATTTGCAGTCAAATTGGCTCGAGGTGAATGGAAACCGTGCCACAATTAAGACCATTCTTAGTGCATTATTGGTCTACAACTTCGTCAATTGGAAGGGAACGATTGGTCATTATTTGCCGTCAAATGTCGCTTCAGATGACCAGAAATTGTGAAAAAATTGGGGCAGTTTTTAGTGCGTTATTCATGCACTTTGAGGTCTATTGCTTGATCAATTTTAAGCGAAGAATTGGTTATCGTTCGCCGTCAAAAGTGGCTCCCGATGACGGGAAGTTGTGCCACAATTAGAGTCATTTTAGTGCATTATTCATGCATTTTGAGGTCTATTCCTTAATCAATTCGAAGGGAATAGCTGATCATTATTTGCCGTCAAATGTGGCTCCAGATGGCCGGAAATTGTGTCACACTTAGGTCCTTCAACTGTATCTAGGAAGTCTAGAGAGATAATAAACAATGAGATGGTCGATGAAGCGACGACTATTTTGAATCGATGTCTAAAATTTCATTTAGCTTGCAATTGAATGTTGATGAAGGAGCCATATCCCAAAATGTCCTCTGTTCATTACGAGGTACGACGAGATGTATAACAGTGATAGGAAAAAAATGCTGAATGGCGTCGCTGTTTGATTGAAACCGCGGGGTGACAGACAAGTAAATTGACACCACGACACAGATATGTAAACAGAACGATCCTATTACATCTTTAGAGGGTGTGAATGATATAATTTGTGCGATTTCTGCTACGAAGACGCTCGTGGGTGTAGCTATTCTGGAAATCTCAACCTCTAAGTCAAATCCATGAAACTCGAAATCTTTCAGGTAAGCTGACGATTAGGCAACGTACAGAAATTGCATTCGCAAATATAAATTTTTGTGGAAGATGCATAAAAAGGATCAATATTCCCCACTCTATGCTTTCAAAACTAAAAAAATGCAAGTAGTGATTCCCGAAGTGAATACGACTTCCTCTTACGAAGCATTACTGGTAGATAGTTCGGCTTGGGTGGTTGTGTGCCCATTTGAGTCTATGTCCCATGGATGCCAATGTTTTGATATTGTTCGCTTATATTTCGATTTTCCGAGTATTGTGTCATGATACAAATTGCAATTACAATGCAGTTGCCAAAATGGATACGGATTTGACGAGAAGCTTCCTCGTCACGACTGTTACAACTTTGACTGCTTTCAACGAACGCCATCGAGGAAGGAACTTGAAGTTATTTGACTACAAGCTTGAGGAAGCAGTCGCTGCCTCTGAAGGAATGTTTACACTCATTTCGGTTGTGAATGAGGAATAACCGAGTCGTTTCTTGCCGAAATTTCTTTATCAGCTCGCCAGAACTGGTATTGAAATAGATGAAATATGTCGAGAACATAAGCGTCCCGACTGCAGCACATCCATCTCTCCCAGTAAGCATTACGTGATTTGGATGATGTTCTCGTAGGTGCTCAGTTTAGAGTTCAGCGTAGTTGTCCCAGTTCATCTCCATCGCCACCTCCGCCCTTCCTCCCGCTTCCTTGTTTGGATCTCCTGCTCCTTAAAAAGTTCTCTAGAATGCAACTCGATGAGTCCCAAAAAACTGCATTTCTACGAGACCGCTTTGTCGCGATTACTCGCGAGTAGCATTCTGATTTTGAAGTTTGAGAGCAAATTTGGAATGCATTGAGGCAAACATCATAAGTGCAAAAAAAAAAAAAAAAAAAAACGCGTGCGTATAAACACGTTTCGGTGACTAAGGCATGCGGAAAGAAACAGCAGAAAAACGCGTCGGTCTAGCGGCTTCTACAAGGGAGAAGGCGCCGGAAACATGGCGCCTCTCTTCTCTGAATGGGTAACATCATTCAAAGCAAATTCGTCATGAAGCTACGATGTTGACGAAAGTACAACGGCAAGGACCCTATAAAAGGGATAGCAATAAGCTTATATAGAGTTGACCTTTAGTGCGTTACGAAGCTGCAAAGAGTGTTTGCCTGCCGTGAAGCGTTTGTTGGAGGAGTGTTGCTTGTCTCGTGCGGAAGAATTTCTTCGATTATTACCCATCTCCATATCAACGTGCTCCTCTTGAAACGGTATAACGAAAGAGGCCCTAGTAAATTTACTATCTGTGTTGTAACGGTTGTTCGAACTTGAGTAATGAACTGCTTAGATTATCAGAATTATAACGTCGTCAATCGGAAGGGAATAACTGATCATTATTTGCCGTCAGGTTTGATCCAGACGAGTGGAAGTTCTGTCACAATAAAGGCATTTTTAGTGCATTATTCATGCAGTTTCAGAATTATTTCATGATCAATTGGAAGGGAGTAATTGATCATTATTTGAAGTAAAGTTTCATTAAGACGAGCGGAGGTTGTGTCACGATAAAGGCCATTCTTACTCTATTCTTCATGCAATTTGAGAATTATTTCATCATCAACTGGGAGGGAATGGTTGATGATTATTTGCCGTCAATTTCGATCCAGATAAGCGGGAATTTGTCACGATAAAGGGCATTTTTAGTGCATTATTCGCGCAATTTGAGAATTATTTCATTATCAACTGGGGGGGGGGGGGGAGTAATTGATCGTGGTTTGAAGTAAACTTTGGTGCAGACGAGCCGAAGCTGTACCACGACAAAGGCCATTTTTAGTGCATTATTCATGCAGTTTCAGAATCATTTGATGATCAATTTTATGAGACTAACTGAGACATTGATGACATTGTGGACAGGTTTTCATTAAGCAGTGGTGATTTATAAGACCGGTTTCCAAGATGTGGACGAGTGCGAGAAGGCAAACTGCGTTAGCCTTGCGGCACATTTCTCCCGATCGTCTTCGAATGGATAGTGTTGAAGAATGTGAATTTTGAGTGAAATTTTTGGTCGCTTTACACAGTTGTTGGTATCTGGATGGTGGAGAATAACTGATGGCGGTGAAAGTTTTGATGAAGAGTAGACAACAAAAATGAAATTGGCCCAATACATGGGCAAATACACCAAGCAGATTTTGGCAAACAGCGCTTTCAGTATACCCAGTAAAACGGTATAGAACGCTTTTTTAAATCGATTTGACTATATGTGGATCAACTTGAAAAGACTTGTCACCTATCGGAACTGCAGAAATTCTCTCTGGCACCACGGCGCGTCTCCATGCTGTGCTACACAGTTGACTCATGGAAAGACGTTGAATTACGGGTAGGGACGAAACGCCTGCAGCATGGTTCACATCTTAGAGATTTTGCATTCAGTAGTTCTGCAGAACCACTCGCATTTGTCTGGCAGTGTATACGCTATGAGGATTGGAAGTACTTAAAGATGTTGAAGGTGTTGTTTAAAACATCGAAACCAGTCTTGTCCGCTTCTCTACTTCTGTCCGTAGAACTCCCAGTTTGCATTTCATGACAAAAGCAGACAACATGAGCGTTTCTTGGCATAAACGAAAGTGCAACAAGTCTACTCACGGGCTCCCGAGAAGTTTCCAATTGAGAAGGGGATCGCCAGACATCAATTTGAGCACTGCGACCTGTCCACAATGTCAGCCGCACATCTCGGCCAAAGTGAATTGCAGCTTTCACCTTACGGGGACAAAGTAATGTTCATGAGCAAGTCATTGACCGGGAGAGAAGTTTTTACACTAGAACCCCCTCCCTCCCAGTATGTCAAGAAGTCAGTACCGCAAAGACGGACTGCATTAAATTGATCTCGGCTGTCTGTTTGAAGTAGGTAGAACTGATCGATGCGTGATCACATCATACAAAACTGGAGTGTAGCGCCTATAATTAACACAGTGATGAAATGGTGCAGCTGGCGAAACTGCAAAAACATGATAAAAACGATAGCCACCGATGCACGAGCCCCTAAAGTCGTGGGGTTGCATTCATATGTGGGCAATAATATCTTCTTTGGCTCCGAAATAAAAGGTGCACTTTGGTAATTAATTAGGGCTTATCATAATTTTCGAAAGCTTCCTACTTGTTTGCTGGGAACTCGATTACGAGAATAAAACGTTTTATTCGTACGAATCACGAAGAGATTTGAAAAATAGAAAGAAGAGATTTGAAATTGAAAAAAAAGGTCTGAAAAATAGTGGAAGCGGATTGATAAGCAGATAAGCTTTAAAGGCTTACTTATGAAAAAAAAGATGCCCAAATAAAAAATAAGTGCATAAATGTCTATTCAGTAAGGGCAGATGCCAAGGTCAATGGTAAACGTATAAGAATGGCAAAGCTATCATCAACCTGCAGCGAGTGATTCGCGTACTTTGCAATCAATTGCATTAGCGTATCAATGCACTCTTTGTATTCGCAGCTATCCGAACGAAAAACACCGCAAGGAAGATGTGAATTCGGAGACGCAATCGCTAAGACCGCAACAGCATGCAACGAAATACTCCGAAATATCGCAGTTAAAGTGTTTCTAGTAACTACCGAGCTATGTGACTGTTTCGCCGGATGATACTACTGGCAAAATGGATACCCCGAAGAAAGCTGAGAATTACACTGGAAGAGGCTTTCGAGGTACTAGGAACCAAACTGCATGCTGAACGTCTTCAGTGGTCATATGCTGTCGGCTCCTCGACCTAGTCACTATAGTTTAGGAAGTAAAAAGAGGGCGACAACTGAAGGAATCGAAATGACTGCAAATAAATCTATACAAACAAGTTCCTAAGCTGTATCTTAAAAGGCATACACGGTTCAGATTGACTTCGCACCCTCATTACTAATATATTTCTCAAAATACTTCTTTCTTCACTTTCGACGGTTCTGGCGTCAAACGATAAAACTCGATGAGCTGACTATGAGATTGCACTGACCGATTTTTTAAACAGTGAGGTGATACTAGCTGCCGAATATTGCAATCTCTGTACAAATGTATTGCTTTTAAATATTATCGATGACTTATCTCTGCAGAGGCATGGTCAGCCGACATTTGCTTTATTAAATGCAACCTTTCAAGGTCTATCTAAAATGATAAAAAAGTTGGAATTGGCTCCGTATTATTAATACCGATTCCATCGCCCGGGATTCTTGAAAGCTCAACTTTAGCTGTTTTCGAATTCTTCTTTCTCAGATTCAACTGACAATGGACTTCCGTGTCTCATGACTTGCAATGGAACTCGCAGGGATCTGTTTCAGGTGCTTTTTAACAGTTGCAGGGGGCAGCCGGAGTCGAGAAATGGTGCTCCAGCCCCATATTTGAGGCAACTTCATTGTCCATTGCTACCACGCTCCGTCACTTTACTTAAAAATGACGCCTTGACATGTTTTTTTGTTGACCTGAGTATCGCTGTTCTAGATTAAGCTCGGTGCAGTTTCAAACAAGATTGGACTGGAATTAAGTGGGCCCCTCTCTCCCCGGCTTATTTTGCCGTTACAATCTTTGCACATTGCGGCTTCAGTTTAACTCCTCCCAGCTCTTCCCTTCCACTCCCACAAGTGTAGCATTACCCATAAAAACCATGTCGGTATTCAGTTGCTCGGTGATGTTACGGCGAAGGTTGCGCATGGACGGAATAAGATTGATGCAAAGGCACACCTCACTCCGTTTTTTGTTTTCTCATCAAAAGAAACACCCTTGCTTCTTTCAAAAATTATATTTTTAATGGCGACATGTGCTATTCGCAAATATTAAATCGTTTCGATGCAGAACATGACAACCGAAGCATCCAACATTTGACAGAAAAAGCCCTGCAAATAAAAACTCCATCAAATGGCGTCCACAGAAATCTCTTGATCGAGTCGCAGCACGAGAAAAACCCTGAAGGAAGCATTCACAAAAACATGAAAACAGGGACAAAACACTCCGCTATAAAGGCAGCATTCCTTTCTGAATCATGTTAGGAAAGCAAGAAACATGCACATTTGAATAGGGAACGAAGGACGAAACACTGTTTATTATTATGAAACAAAATCGAATTTATTACGAATTCGCAACAGGCTGACAACAGCCACCACGAAAGTAAATAAGGACAATGTAAGAAGAAATGAAGAGAAGGGAAAATGCGCGAGCGTCGGGAAGCAGGAAGTGGCATCGTAGAGGCAATTCCTACTTCCGCAAACCGTGTTCCTTTGGATCAAAAAGTGTGCTGTTGCATAAATCGGGCAAGCGTTTCGCAGTCATCTGAAACTACAAGTTCAACACAGCATGAAGCCGTCGTCCGACGGGCCATTCAGCAATCTGACCCCCACCTATTCCCCTCCATACCTCTATCGCAGTCACTGCCTTTGGGAAAAACCTCATTTTGGCGGCAAATGTTGTGCTTATGATATGCTAATATAAGGCAGAACTGTCTCGAAAACTGGTAGGAATATATATACGAAAGTTACATACAAAAAAAAACAGCTGCTACGAGGAAGCCTTGGTCGCCAAATTCATAACTCGCGTTTCTGCTTCGAGTGCTAGATAGCGCCTTGCTTCCAAATAAATGAGAAAGCAGCTTCCGCATCACTCAGGTAGGTGCCTATCAGCGTACCGCTGCCTCTCTAAGACATTAACAACATCATAAGCAATATTGCAGCTTAGCATCCTTCAATATACTGCTGCCTGAGACACCTTGGATGAGTTGCCGACCAACGCTTCTGTCGAATTGCATCTCTACCATCAAAGACTCATGACTAGAGATATGAAATTTTCTATAAATGGACTACTCAACTGCGAACGTGGTTCCATTTCCGTATAAACAACGAACCGTTTTATCAAAAGCGTACGAAAGAACGTCTCAAACAACTGATATTTGCAAATGCACCAGCAAAATCTTCAGCAGAAAACCCAAAACGTTGCGGAAACGATGAAAACCCAACCTTGATCGTTCCTATCAACCATCGACTGGAGCTTCCACAGCAAATGGTCGTTCTCGAAGGCAGGCACCAGGTTCCTGAAGTGTTCCTCAGGAAACAATGTATTTATATGCACATGTTAGATCCAAATGGATTTCTGCCCCTCATTCCGTCGTGAAATTATTGGCCAGGAAAGTTCACAAACCACCAAACGAGTTTTACAATCACTACACTAGAGTGGCGGCAAAGTCCTTGAAAGATATGGGCGATATGAGGCAACCACCCTTTATCTAATGAGTTGAGATGGGAAAGGAATTTAGCAAATTTCAAATGAGAAGTTGCCAATATTGCAGCTCATCCCTATGAACCGAATCTCCTGCGATTGTATCTAGGGTATCCAAAAGGAAACAGAGACAAATCACTCCGCTATCATTGCCACTTCTTCGTAGAATAGTTTGTGCTCTTAAATCGCTCTGTCTTGCGATGGTACTGTTCAACACCTAATATTTCTTCCCCCCGCCTGTTAAGTTATCAATACCTTCGTTAAACCCATAGTTTTGGTCTGCCATGCACACACAAACAGGCTGGTCATTAACAAGTTGCATATTTCTCGCTTGCCATTAAAGATGTTTCGTTTGCAACTGGTTGGTGCTCACTTGTATTCAGCCTCATTTAATCAATCTCATTTAGCTCTAACCTCACTCCCTTCTCGTTGTGCCCGCCTCCTGTTCTCTTCACCTTGCTCACCGAAATTCTGCACTAACATCCCCTCCCCACCCAATTTCTAATCTGCTTCTCAGAGAATATTGCAGTTTGTTTGCAGCGCTATTTTGACGATCGAACACACGGCCGCACACGTCCTATATATTGCACAAAAAATTTTCCATCCGAAAATAAACTGTCATCAGAAGAAGAAAACACTAAAATCCTCATTGCGCTTGTTTCAGCTACACCACGAGTCTCTATATTCTGCTCGTCTGAACTGGAGGCTCCCTCCCTGCATAAGAAGATAAGAAAATCAATAAGCCAGATACGACAAACTCTTCAGTATCCCACACGTCCTTCGATGGTAGTCCCTTATTTATGTGGCCGTTTTCAGTCAAGTGCTTCTGAAGTTCCTGAAGAGAACCAAGGTCGTTCTTGCCACAAACGAAGCAGATCGCTTTCGAAGTTTGTTTGCGAATGAAGTTCAACATCTTCATACGCTCATAAATATTCAAATTCTCCTTTTCAATGATTTCAATTATGTCGAAGTTGTGGATCTTCTGCAAACAATCACGTTAACATCACAGTGAATATTAGATGGAAGAAACCATTTGCATCGGTCGGTGGACAATCACTCCGCACATGTCAAGAACACACAACTGCTCGCAATATTCCAACGTCATAATGCAAGTTGGGTACTAATTCCGGTGGCATAAATAGAAATCAGATTTTATGAAGGAATTTGCTCGTAAGGCTAAAAAGGCCGGCTGCTGCGCATTTTCGTATGCCTTAAATACTTGCCAGAATGCAATCGAAGATTTCCAAATTTAGAAGTGGGATGCAAAAAAGGTGAAATATTGCATAAGATGGAAGAACTGGAAAGGTTTCTTCTAACCAGCGTAGGGTGGCACTAAGATATCGTGCAGCGCTGCAACTTGCACTTTTTGCCACCTGCAAGCTAGCGGCGCTGCAGTTCTGCAGCTTCCGAGTAGCCCTTTATCAGAACAAGTAGTTGCTGCTTCGGTTGTATCTGAATCCGCTATCGCTGCCGTCAATACTGAAAGTGCACAAACCTTGATATGTTCGAGAAGAACTGCCAGATGATCGCTGCTCGCTCTGCAGAATAGACACATGAGAGGCATCAGCTCCACACCCAGGCTGTACTGCACGCATTCATGCCACAAATTCCTTCAACATACCCACCGCATACTTTTCACTGACTTAGCATGCACATCCGGTACTTCAAACATCACTCTTTCCTGGGCATCGAAGCCAACTGACTCCTCTAGCTTATGCGCAACCAAAGAGGAGGCCAGATCACTTTACTTTTCAGTAAGAGAAGGAATATGGAATGAACAGATCAAAGGTTTGGCGCCAGCTTCCAAACAAAATTTACCTATCAATGTTGGCTACGCTTGTGTTTCAAGAATGTCTCGACACTTCAGTCAAAACGCCGAGTCAATGGCTCTCACCCTTGATGACAACAGTGGGTCCAACCGCAGCGTCGACTCAAAAACCTCCAAGGCGAGCACCACTACTCAGACATTACGCAACATGTCACCAAACAGTTTCTTGCAGGTGAACACCTGCCAAGGCGCGAAGTGCTACCTCATTTGCACAAGAAAATCAGCCGTGAGCAAAACAACTGCCTCCACGCATGAAAGAGTGCCGGAAACCTAAGCTGCGAACACGAAATTCCGCTTAGCGGTGCTGCTGTTCAAGAACTAAGCCTCCCTTTCTCAGCGTTGATATCTTTTGAACCACGCGCACCAAGAACTATGTTCAGGAACTTAAAAGTCGTACTTTTTTCGAAAACGCCGATCTGCACCATCCCCTCTCTCCCGTCTACGCGCTGAACGGTGATTTTGAACATCCGCTATCGCACATCAGCCAAACGTGCCGTTATGTGAAGAAAGGGCTTACTCGTTTTCTTCTTCTTCTTCGGTATCTGTAAGTTCCGCAATCGTATCCCTGAGATCCTTAGACGTCTTCTCTACCCATCGCTTGCCCGGCTCCTTGAAAAGCGCTTATAACTAACACTGTTTCAATAACTTTGCTTGAAACCCGCATCACTCCCTTTCAAATCCTGTCCATAAAGTCCATGCCACTTTACTTTACGGCATTCTCTAGCTTTACAAGGGTCATCTTTCAAGCGGTATTCGGAAAAAGAACCCACATAATCACATTTGGCTGGACGGTGGAAAAACGACTTATCCTTCTTTTTCGGCACCTGTAAACGGCGGCATCTGTGCCTCCATTCATTATGCTCAAGTACACTCTTTGATGCAGGAATTAAGTATTCCGCTCACAGAGCAAATCAAAGTATTATTTGAAGTATACAAAACCAGATGGTCACCATCACCGTTGCCGAGGTAAAACAAGAAACACTCTTATAACGAGCATGCGCGATTCAACGCTTCAGACCACAATTCATCACGCTATTCTGCACCTATTTTCATGCATTTGCCCGCATTACTGCTTGCTTACTTGTCACCAGAGCGAAAATATTTTCATTTTTGTTGAGATCTTCCTTCGTTAGAACCTCTTGCAGATTATGAGTAACTCCTCCTGAGAGTCATCCCAGTACGACGGCATGAAAGTTGCATCATATTACCAACTTTCAGACGAAGACCTGAATATTTTGTCCTGGGTGATAGACATATGTCGTAAATACTGGAGATATTAAAGGCAGCAGAACCGCCAAAAAGATAAAAATTTTTGTAACTAGAAAGGTAATTAATAAGGAAATTGAAGAAATAAATACGAGGTAATTGACGACGTAGAATTTATCGTAGAAATGGTTGTTCACATTAACTTGACGATGTTTTCTTATGCGCATGTGAGACATCAACAACTCACGGCTCTTGAACGTCTTCTCGCAGCAGATGCACTTGTTTCTCAAAATAAACCGATTCACCTTGAAAGCATCCACATCTTCTGCATTTTAATTAAGGTAACAACAAAAAGAAATATTTTGATGAAGTGGCACGATTATTGCCTCAGCGAAAGTTCCTTTAAAAGAAAACAGCAACTGCCGAAATCTTTCACAGCTAAACGCAACAAATATTAGCAAATCAAAAACACCGTCCCCTTACGTCCTAGCTTACGTGGTTGTTTCTAGACATGAAGTCACCAACGTAAACGCAAATATCATCTCCTTAATGCGACACTAACAACTAGTGACCTAAGAATGGAATTCGACTCTCTTCTCCAGCATGGCAGGGCTCTGCTTTGATAAAATCGATAGAGAGGAAGAAATAGTGGGAAGAGTAGGGAATGGCTCTCTCCCTTGCTTTTCGTTTAAAACTTCGGCCCCCCACCACTTCATTTTGGCAGTTTTTTTCTAATTTTTGCCAACTACTGGTGACAAAAGGCTCGCGCCCGACGATTACTTTACAGCGCAAACAGCTTGTAAGCAATACCTCCTTTGACCGCATTGTTTAACGAAGTTAATGCACGCAGAAAAGTTTTTATTAAACGGATATCTTCAACTGGCATTTTCGCTTTTACTAAAAGCTTGAGGACTTTAAATCCCTCTCTCAGAATGCAAGACTGTAGTAATTTTTTGGTCTATACACGCCGAAAGAGAATTAGAGAAACCCCTTCCTCACGAACGATTACTGCTCTTCTTTGAAAAAAAAAAGCGCTGTCGTCGTTCTCCTCATTCTCATATTCGCAATCTTTTTTTCAAAATTGTCGAACCAAAATGTAATTATTAGATAGGCTCGCACTCGCATAGCTACCTCAAAAATAGGTTTGTTTCCGCTGTACGATGCATTAATCCGAAAGCACGGTCCAAAAAGTTGTTTGTTCCTTCTCCCTCACCTGCCCACGTCCCCTGCTCAAGTCTATCCATCTCTAATCTGCTCCATTCTAACACTACGGTGTAGTCGGAGATGAAAGGCAACAGGCATCATCAGTACTTTGACTTCTGCGCTAACGAAGACTCGCGTATTAAGTACATTCTGCAGACATCGCATAAACCTTCCCTTAATGAAAAGCGCACATACTCTGAACATTCACTTCCAAATAAAGTTGGCCAGAAAGTCTCCTGCACATTCCCACACTCCTTACCACCCATGATGAACTCCACCAAAACGGAAAGCGAGAGGAGTAGTGCAGAAAAAGAGGCAATATGTATTTGCTCTTACATAAGTACTCAAAAATAGCTCAATACTAACCGACATAATTTTTTCCTCAAATGTTCAATGTATTCCAGCGAGAACACTGAAATGAGCATTCGTTACAGAGAAATGCAAACAGACGAATTACTTAGTATTGCTCCGGTTCCTTCTTACGTCGAGCAAAAGTTTCAACGCAGCAGTATATAGCTGGGCGATGAAATGTGCAGACATGCTGCAACATCTGTCAAAAGACTATATACAGAAGAATATTAACGGTGGGCTCGGAAGTATTCAGGTACCCAATTCAAACAATATCCTTCATCACGTAACTTTGAAGGTACGTCTCCAGCTGATTGGCAAAGCTTGAAGTAATGATCCCAAGAAACAGGCAAGAAGGAGAAAACGAAAAATAGTGAAATCCCATATATAACCCACAAACACGAAGTCATACCTATGTTATTTGGAGACCCGAGGTTTAAGTGGTGAACCATATGCAAATGGTGGATGATTTTCGATCGATTCCCGTGTGCCGTATAACGGCAGAAGAGACACGGCACCGATAAGTTCTCTTCACTGCGCTCACGTTGTTGACATGACAAGGCCTTAAATTTACAATCTCTTCAGTAATTTAGGTGAAATTTGACAGTCTTCCAACGGCCCAACTGAGACCTCAAAAGACTGAAAACCTCATAACTCATGAACTTGTTGCAAGCTCATTTGGCCTTAACACAAAGATATATACAGTTCCGCTACCCCTTACAATCGTGCAAGTTCTACTGCGTAAATCCAGCGTCACTGGCCGAAAGAAGCTGTGAGCGGCATGAGGGATCGGAGGGGGAGCAGGCATTCCTACTTCACAAACTGGTGCGGTTATGCATTTAATCAGAGCGCATAAGTCCGCGATCATCAGTTCCTCCCCCATTCTTCACCAACTCTTCCCCCCCCCCCTTCCCCATCCCTCCCCTCAGCGAACAAGCGCGATAATTTTGACTCCAACTTGCAACACTTGCAACACAGATGGATTTCAATTATATTCTTAGAAGAAGACATCTCTTGACCATTTTCTCTCACTTGCATTCTATTTCGGCAGTCTCAACACATTATGCTGGATAAGGATGAACGCTCGAATTTATAACAAGACGCTTGTGACGAAATCCTTCGTGCCGCGATCAGCAAGGCCAATCGCAGAACGAGTGACTCTGATGACGACACAAAGCATACAGCAATTTCGCTATTTTCCCGAACCACTCTGCCAGTGTATAATAAAGATGACATGACAATGGTCTCACACAGAGGGGTTTTAATGCAAGAGCAATCAGAGAGATAGGAAGACCGACTTCAATTCATTCAAATAACTTCATATGTGCAGTTGAATACCCAAGCATTCCCGCAACTTCTCAAAACAACAGTAAAAATTTCCAACAAACGCTGTGGATTACTGAACTCACTATAAAACAAAAAGCCGGTGTAAGAGGCTTTCGCACTCTGATGCTACTTACATCAAACAGCGGCAAAAAATTGGGACAGGGGGGGGGGGGGGAGTTACGATCAAACACGCGAAGCAGTAGCACGCAGAGCATATTTTTCTACGAACTCTGATTGTGCTGTCCTCGCCTGTTGCCAATTACGAGGAACAACTCATTATCATAACTAAAGACAACGAATAAGAAGTTGCAGCCACCTACGAGTAAAGCATAAAAGTGGCTAGAATTCAGTTCTGGCGCAAAGATCAGAAAATTTCCACAGCAGCAGAAGTTCCAAGCTTAGCACTTTGACTTCATGTGGGATGTTGCAAAAATTTGAAAGTTCAAGAAGTGCATTTACACAAAGGGTATATTGGCGAACGGACGAAACCAAACAAAACGATCCTCGCTGGCGCAAAAGGGAGTACCTCTACCTTTTCTTCGCCGTTGGATAGTTCCTACGCTTTTGAAACCGTGCCAAAAGTTCGAAAAATAGCAAAAAGCGCCAAAAATAAGAGAAAAAAAGCAACAAACTAAAAGCTGACTTCTTCAAGACGGCGCATCGCAAGCGTCTTTCTCAGATCAGAGTCTTCTGGTATCTCTTCGCTAATCTCATAGTAGTAATATTCACCACAAATGCCGGTACTGCGAACGACCACTGGCAATGTCTCCTGAACGCCCGGTTCGGCCAAACGGTTCCTCCAATATCCGATATACCTAGGAAAATCAGTTTGCATTTTAGGCCTTATTAACGCTCATGAATATTACGACGAGTTCTTTGATCTCTGAAATTTGGACTTCCATCTGTGCACTATAGGAGGGATTAAAGCATTTGTGAAAAAATATCCGAAGTTGAGGTGGTGATTCAACGGCATCATTTACGAGCTCTTCAAGAGGCTGCATTGAGATGAAAAGTATATCTCTGGAATACTAACACTGTCAACCGAGGAAAGCAGCATCAGATGTCGTCTGTCTCTCACCCCAAAAGGCGATTAGGATGCGAGGTGACTATTAACTCCAGCACTGTCAACCGAAGAAAGCAGCATACCATGGCGTGTTGCGACAACGGCGCAAATAGCACTGTTCTCATAAGATGAGCAAAGCTGTGCTTCAGGTAATAGAACATTTTACTTATAGCCTTGGCTCGAACGTTTACCTCACGAGTAGATTGCGTTATGTTCCTCTATGAATGGAATCGGAATGGTAGAAGTGGCCACTGTGATAGCTAAATGATCGCCGCTTGTCCAAGTTCGACGGTTCATTTCGTGTTCAAATTTGAAAGAAGTCTGCGAAACTGGCCGTGCTACACAATCACAAGAAGGTGCAAAAAGTATCGTGATGAAATTGAGAAGTGGCAAAACTAACCGCCTGGGATCGGCAACATGCTCCAAACCAACTAGTAGGATTTGATGCATAGTTCGAAGATGCCTGGAACAGAAAAATGATTTTAGGTGACAGGACGATGTCTTAGTTGCTGGAAATGTTATATAGAGGAATATCTAAAGATCGCATCCTGCGTGGAACATATTAGGGTGCTCGATAGTGTCCAATCAAAACGAGGTCCTTTCCAAGGATGAGAGGGAGGAACTTTGCGTTTTTAAAGCATGGGAAAGACTAAACTGCGCTTTTCAAGCCCAGTAGTGATCGAACTTCAACATACTTTAACTTACTTTTACTTTGTTATTCATGCAAAATGGATAAAAACCATATTCGCAAATGAGATCGCTTTGGTGGATTTCCATACTCCAACTGCGTACAAAATCCTCTTCGCTTCAACGACGGCGAGAGAAACTTAGAGAAAGGAAGGGAGAGAGCAGAGATCGATCGTGGGTCAATCTAGCTGCACGGTTTCTTCAGCAGAACGGTCGGAAATTATAGTAGATCAGAGAGGTATATCTGAAACGATTTGTATGTAAAGCAAATTCATCGCCTCTCCCTTCCAATCACTTATGGAACTAGCTCGTTTAAGAAATTGTACGTTTAGGACAGATGATTCCAGAAGGTAGCCAAGCCTAGTTGCTTTGACATAAACAGAAATGCGAACCAAGGAACGAGCAAGAAACAAACGAAGGAAGAATTCACTTGGTTAGCTGTGCATTCATACGTGGCAGGTCGAAAAATTCCGAGCACATCAGACACATCGTTGGACCGCCCCATTTTGGGCTGCAACATTCACCATCAAAAGACCAATGCTACATAATAAGGGCCCATACTAACTTTTAAAAGAAAAGGGAATAAAAAGAGTACTGTGAAAGTTTACGAGTACCGAACAATGCTGCAAAACAGCAACCTCAGCCTCACCTCTTCGTGAACGATAATTGAGACTCAGAAATTTTCAGATGGGCGAGGGAAGGAAGAGTTATCATAGGCCTGCATACTGCTCTACTTCAACCTTTCTGAACTCTTCTTTCTCGATGACAGTGTCTCTAATGCATATGTCACGCTCAGTATAACATAAACACAAACCTATAGCCGACAGGCGGAATAGTACCGGAGAGTGTGCAAATTCGCGCTCTTGGAAGAGGAAGCATAAACTTCTTGCCGTCTTTCGACTTCTCCTTACCTGAACCACTAAACTGCTCGACAGACGCAAATGTCAAAATGTTAGACTGGAACTCTACATGTGCACCTCATACCGATATTACGGATGGTTAAGATCGCCACAAAGGGACACACTTCACTATAGACTGAGCGTGTAAGCAAAAGTCCTCTAGAAAGAAAGAAAATTTCATGGAATTTCTTGATGTGGGATATACTATAATGCATGCAAAGTTGAGCGCGAAGACCGCTGCGGAGATTTAGAAAATGCTAAGTGAACTAAGCTCGTGCGGTTAGGAAATAGAATATCCTCCTCTCCTTAAACGAAATGTATACTTTTGATTAAATTAAACTCTTCGGATGGTAAACGAGCATCAAGCACAATTCGAAGCCTACAATACCCTTAGGAAGCACCTGTGAAGTGTTGGATATGAACGAAATTAAGAGGCTTTTTTGCATTCGTCCATACATCGCCTTAACTTAAAGTATATCAGTGATCACTAGTTTTGAAACTGTCTTTTTCAGAATACACATGACTCCAAGCAGAAATTTTCACTATTAACTTGAAATCTAGATAGATGAGGAGGTCGAAGTGACCACTCGCAAAAGTCAGATTTTAGGACATCTTTTCATGAATCTTAGCCAACCAGTCTTTGTTGGATTAGGATGACTTTTAGCCCACATCAAATCACGTCCTTATTCTGAACTACACCTCAGATTCAACGGTAGTCAACTTAACATCTTCTCCTTTCAAGTAAGTCGCGGAAAAACTCTCCGTGGAAAAATTCCTTCAAGATCAACTGAAAATAAGAAACGTTTCTCATTTGAACAGCCCACTTCCTCCTCTCCCTCTTCCGCACCATGCAAACGACCGAAAATGAGGAAAAATTACGAGCACAGATCGCCATGTACAGAATTAATGAAGAAAAAAAGTCCACCAAAGTACAATAAAGAGGCCACCTACAGCGATGATATAGCGAGCAGATGAAATTTAAATGTGTCGGCACTGGACCACACAAAGCCTTACTGAATTTCTATCCCACTACCACGTGCATCTGAGCAGAAATGAAACTCGAACACAGCACATCTAATGCCATCCTTCCTTTTGCTTTCCCCTCACCCCCCCCCCCCCTCACTCCCCCCACCCGCCACTCCTGACTGACTGACATTTTGCTTACATATAAACAATGCATCAGAACGAATTAATACACCTTGAGGAAGGTACAACGAAAACAGCTTACATGGATGAGATGACTCAGAAAGGGCTCAAAAATAGATAAGCGGCTCAAAAAGAAAAGCAACCTACTGCTGGGAAGATAGACCATCGAGCTTTTCATTTACACGCTTTGGAAAAGAGCGGGAGACTTACAGTCGTCGTTTTTGCAGTCTTCTGATGTTATGGAATCTGATGAGTTGTTTCTGGTGGAAACCTTGCTGGATGCTGAAACAAATTCAGCGCAAAATTTGACGTTTAGGTCTCTAATTCAAAACCTCTCAGGAGATATACACTCATACTGCCTACTTTACGTCCTATTTCTGAGACTCCAGTACACATCATCCAAACATTATCTCATACGGCCAGTGGTCATCGAAACCTGCTGTCATACTTCGCTCGACTGCTGACTTCGAAGGACATTTGTCGGCATGTTGCCGTGGCAGGGATCTAGTCACACAGCACAAAACATACCCTAGCCATACTCGTAAGGAGAATGTGGCGCCAGCATCGATATGGACGGTGGCCACCCTCAAAACAGCGAATTGATTCTGTCCAACTGCTGGATCCTCGTCTACAGTCCTGGTTTTAAAGGCCTTTCGCCGATCACCCATAACCGATGGCATGCTTGTATTAGAGTGCCAGCCACGTGATGTTCTGGATGTTCTACCCTTTCGTTTCAGTGCTACAGAAATTCATTAACGAAATGAACAATTTTTTTCTGCAGCACTAATCGCGAAAGCGTGGCAAAATAAAACATTAAAGCACAAAAGCACAACGCACGTTTGCGGTATAGCTTGAAATTTCCATTGGAAGCTGCGTGGCCATTGGCCTCTTCGTTGCTGGATGGCGTCGGTTTCAGGTTTTTTTTGGCAGGCTTTTTGCTGCTCATCGTCTCAATTGCTGATTGTCCCACGCTGCGCCATTTTCTTCTCCACTGCCGCTTTTTCTAGAGTTAGACTACCGTATAAGAACTGACGAACTAATGTTTATAACGTAGTGCCTCTTAGTTTGAGGGAGGCTCCATGAAGTCACCAAGCACTCTAGCCACGGGGATGGCGGGGAGCAAGGACGTTCGCCTTGATGGCAAACCTGTATGGGCCGCAGCTGCCGAAAACATTAGGCGATCACTCTTAAGTGCACTGTATCGTGCAAAATAATCAGCGGGTACCGATAATATGAAATTCACGAAGAATAAAGATGAAAGTGTCTGAACATCAACCAATACCGCATATTTTATGAAAACAATACCAACACTCCATTGAAAGAGAAATTGTTCATCCATACTAGAATAGGCCGACATACTCGATAAGCAAGGCTGTCGCACCATTCTTGTTACTGAACACAAGCTTATGAAATCCAACCAGATGGCATGAGAAATAGGTGATAAAAAAGACCAACTTTCTTGCTGGACAGCGATTTGCCTTTTCCATGAAAGGCACCTTCATTAATCGACGCCATTTGGTTATTTTCATCATTTGGTTGCTGGTTCTCCTCAGCAACCGATTTTTGCTCCTTTTTGATAATTGGCGTTTGGTTATCTCCAACAGCTGGCGTCTGGTCCTCCTTGGTGGGTGACACAGCGGCGGATGGCGTCGAGATAGGATTCCTCTTGTTGATGCTCTGCTGCATTTCAACCATTCCTCCAGGAACCTTTAAATGAGCGCTCGAAAGTGTGGGCAGTTAACCAAGCGAAATGAAGTTACTCATTGTTAGTGCAAATTTGATAGATTATAAATTATATATATATATATATATATATATATATATATATATATATATATATATATATATATATATATATATATATATATATATATATATATATATATTATATATATATATATATATATATATATATATATATATATATATATATATATATATATGAAAGAAACGAGAAAAGTGATAGTTCCCTCGGACATAAGTCGCACCCGTCTCTCTCTCTCTCTCCTCGTACTTGAAATGTTATAAAGAGAGTAGCTAATATAGCATGAGCAAAAGCGGCAATACATCATGCAGACAAATCGCAATACCACTTCAAGTGCCCTTCCGACGAATGTTACATGGCATATTCTGCAACTGGAAGATTTCGAGATGCGGCGACAAGATCAACGCCAAACATCGAAACCTCTGGGATCGAATGGGGAGGCTGGAGACAGCGGAACTGAGATGAATGGGAACGGCGGGAACGAGGGGAGGAGGGGACGCGCAGAAAAAATGACATATGAATACTGAGGAACGATGCGAAATGCAAGTGATGATGGGCTAGAAAGCAGCAACAACCGCTCCATGGCTGCAATTTATGCAGCCACTTTCGTCCAGCGAGTTCAGAATCGCCGGTCATAAACACCGTTCTGGTTTCACAGACATTGCACTACATATGGTTTCGCTAATGAGTGCTCTAAGACAACATCAACAATACTTTTCATAATCGAATAAAATTCGCATATTCGCCACTGATAATAGAGAGCAATTATGCAACGAATGGATCGCATAAAGCTGGATGACAGCATCACAAACCATTAAATAAGTAATTCCATTTAACACTATCGGCAGGGGTCCACCGATGCTTTCAAGAAAGCTCATATTTCAATTAAGCAAATCTGCTCAGAGGATATCAGTAACACTCGCGAATTCATCTTGCTTTGCGTAATATTTTACATTATATATAAGAATGAGAATAAGAATGATAACAATAATAGTCTTTGTTTATACAATAATTTCGATTACGTCAACGCACACTTTGAACACACTTCGTGAAATGCACCCTGGAAATATGCATAATGAAGAATATTCAGTTACATTATAAATACGTATATTACTGCAGTCATTCTCCATTCATATGCCTAAGAAACCAGGCAAACATATATTTTGTGATCAGCATCAAGAACAAGGTTTTTGAGGTCCCGAATGATACCTTTCCTGAAATACGCTGTATTCTTTAAAGTGAAGTTTCAATACAGTTCCCGAAGCTTCCCTGCTATTCTTAAGACCGAAATGTCATTAATTGCAGCTTTCACTTAGGTCACGATTGTTACCATAGAAGGAAACATTGCAGGGACATGTTTACAACTGCAAAAGCAAACTCAGCGATGCACTGATCGCATCTGAGCGATGCCACTGTATGACGACTTATGACAATACTTGGTCTCTTATGATCACGTTATTCAAATCTAAACTTAACAATGCGGTATAGCTTCCTCATCAGTGAACATATCTGATCTATCAGTAAGCAAAAATACTCCTCACCAACATATTTGCCAGCAACCTAGCTGTCGACAACAGACGTAAATAAGATCTGACAGCGGCCTACTGGCAAGCACGGTGACAACAAAAATTTTAGCAAGCTGAAGCAACGCAAAACTAGCAGCCGTTCATGTTGGCAACAGTGAATCAGATCAGTCAGAAATGAAGTTCCCGGAAAGCTGAACAAATTCAACGAAGAGCTGCTGACGTCGAGAACACTTTCACAGCTGAAGTAAAAAGAACACGATGATAAGCGACGTAGCGAAGGAAGGATAAGCAAAGGCGAGGTGAAAAAAGTCGACCGTTCAGATTGACAACAACCACAATAATGAATACGAGATGAAGCACTCACTGGCACAGGTCAATGAAAAGAAAAGTCTCGCATAAACAAGCTAGACGCGAAGCCGCCATTCGCGTCGACGAAACTCACGCAAATGAACCGAAAGAAATTGAAAGAGTGACACGCACTGTCGCATGTGAAGTTCATCGAAAGCAGGCTGAAAAGCCGATGTTCGCGTCGACAAACGCAAATAAATGGACTACGGTTGAAACAATAGCAGGCGCCGCTGCAACGCAACCGGCGAAGGACATCGAGAGGAAACAGACTCCGCCCACTTCCGTAGCACATACAAACAAACCCAACACCGATTTTCCATGTGCTTCAAGGGAAAATAAGTTAGCTAAACATCTTAGAACATTGCAGCCATCTGCCAGCAAGACCCCAGCCTAGTTAGTCCTTTGATAAGAAACTGTGCTGGAGGTCGAATCATTTATAGCAAGTTGGGATGACTGTTCGCTGGAAGGTGTGAAATTAATAGGAGGCTTATGCCGTGCCAGCTCTGGAACGCTTCTACACTTGGTCCTTTTGTTTTTACCCTTTTTTGTACCCTTTAACCAGTTTTATTTGCGCATCATGTGCCGTTTTTCGATGCAGTGAAAGCAGTGAACTGTGAATGGCAAAATGTGTGGTGTAACAATCAGCTTTGGACAGTAATCGCGTGTCCCAACTTCGACTCTAACATTACGTTTCTCAGATGTCTTACCTATGCTCCGTGTGTGGTCAGTGGCTTCGAGGAACCATGGTCTTCTCTGATGTTCCACGTGTTCTTCTTGTGTGGTCTGCATGACTCTGATAAATTCTGGTCTGCCACCGAAACTGTGCTTGTAATCATGACAAACTTTAGGGTGGGTTGGCTTCAACTACACAGCGCTTTTTTTTAAACTACGCAGTACTTGAGCACACTTTCCCTTTACATCAACTCTGCGACAAGGGCTATTGATTTTATCGCTATTTCACTTAGGTCATTTGCCAAGTGCAATTAGCTGACCACGTCTTTGAGTGATTATGATGCCCCTTCATAGGACAAAAATGACTCAGCTATTGTTGTCGGTACTGTCGGTACTTTATTGTCGGTTATACTGATATCCGTACTGCCGAGTTAATGAAGACACTGTTGACCCTTATGCTCAAGAAGCACAAGCCGTTTATAAAAAGAAACCGTTTGAAGTTTTCTTTCGTTTTATACATCTAAAATCGTTTGAAGTTTCCGTCCGTTCTAGACAACTAGGGACCTCTCCTACTCTATAAATCTGCGGCAATAAGTCCCAAGTTTTCGACCGTTTTTCATCCCTCCTACGGCAATGGACAATTCGGCAAGTCCTTCTAGGCAAATAGTTATGCGCTCTGTAGTTTGCTGTCTTCCAAATCTTGTGTTAACAATCTCTGACTAGTTCATTTGAATCTCCAAACCACTGACAAAAGTTTAAGCCTGGAAAATAAATCACAACGATGTCGACGGTTACAAATCTTTGTTGTCGTTACACCTTGAAATGTTTCGAAACTAAACAGCCTTCACCGCATGGCCAATGCTTTCAAAATGCAAATACTTTCATACTTGAAAGCTGCAACCGTATTAATTCTCCAAATTTCTTCATAATTGAAGCGCTCTAATGCATCCATGCGGTTATCAAACGATATATATATATATATATATATATATATATATATATATAAGCAAAAAAGCACATGCAAGTTTGAATACTGCACATAACTACGCATTTAAAAGCTCAAAAGGTGGTTAACGAAAGCAAACACCAGAGATCCTGAGGAATAGAGACACGTAGGAATGTCAAAAAAATGTGATAATCAATCACAGCCAACGAGCAGCGGATATCGCCATCAGATCGCACTGCTCTAGGCGTCGCTTAAAGCATGCAAATACGAGCCATAACCAGGTCATATGGTGAGGACTAGGGTCAAGCCTCGAGTGCACAGCGAACTTTGTAAACGAGAAAATGTTCTCGAACGGAATGCCTAAGGGACTTTTAACGACCTTAAAACATAAATGTAAATCGAACTGAGCTCTGCTATCCCACAAAGGCTTCAAATCAAAAATGCAAAGCCGATGCTCATAATCAGTTTGGGAAAAGATTTTCTAAAAACGGCGTTAGTGAAGCGCCGTTGAAGTCTCCTTGTTATCTCGATATCTTTTTCACGAACTGGGACCAAACCTGATTACAGTATACCAAAATGAGGCGACAGTAAACGAAACAAAAGCTTTCCCATAAATTTCTATGCACGGCACGCAAAATACAATTCGCAACTTGCGCAGCCTCCGCGAAATTTCAACACAATGATTATGCCAGCTAAGGTAGAACTCACGTGAACACTTAGATCCTTTATCACTTCCTTTGCAGGAAGATCGAGACCACATAAGCGCAGAGGCATTCACTTAAGAAATTTAAGTGCACAACTAAGCATTTCTCGGAGGGATATCGAGTTGTCGTAGGTGTGGCCACGATGAATTCAACCATGTTCTAATACAATACGTTAAAATCGAGTTGGGGCTCAATAATAGGTCTGTGCATTTTCACATCATCAGCATAAGGCTTGCAGCAGCTCAAGAAGTTCTCTGGAAGATCGTTCACATAAAGCCGAAATAGAAGAGGCCGTAGAACGCTATCCTGCGGCACCCCATTGAGCACAGAATGCAGCGAAGACAAGGCACTCCCAACTTTCACTCTGAAGCTTTGTCCGCATTAAAAATCATTCAACCAACCTAGGACATCGCCGTCTATTGCATACGCCTTCAGCTCAACAACAGTTGCGGGTGGGTCAGCTAGTCAAAAGCCTCGGCAAAATCAATATACACCACATCTGTTTGGAAAGCGTTATTGAGGGCTTCATACCAGTCACAGTAGGACTTCATGAGTTGTGCAAGCGTAAATTTCTCTTTGAAAAAGCCGTGCTGGTTATCGCTGGCAACGTTAGAAAGGCTAAGATGACTTAGAATTGGTTTTCTCAGAATAATTTCCAACACCTTGCACAACAACGACGTAAGACTGATGGGATGTTTATTGGAGACACTGTTTAATGGAGGCTTTTTTGGTAATGGCACTATAGTTGGAGTTTCCCAAGCATTTGGAACGGTGTCTAGTACAAGACTATCACTGAGCAGAAGACATAAGGGGTAGCAAAGGCCTGTCGCAGCTTTCTTGATGTATCGCAAAGGTAGTGTTAACGACGTCTTATCAAAAAACTCGGAAATAGCCTCTCTTACTAAGTTTAAGTCTATCCTAACGGTACCTAGGTGATGGTGCATATATGCAGGGAAAGGGGGAAGGGTACCGTTGTCCGTTTTGGAAACCTGCCCGAAGAACGAGGTGAACAGCCGTTTTTGCATGATCATCAGAGAGGGACTGCCCGTCGTCAGTGGTAATAGTTCCAATGCAGTAGCGTGACCTGATTTCGCTAATCATGTATTTAAAGAATGCATCACTGCTACCAAAAAAATCAGACATTTTTTACGGTCCTTCGCCCTTTCTTACATACTTGCGGTAGTCTTTGGAGCGTTTTCGGAATGCAGCTATTTTATGTGCTCTTCGTCGATCTTTCCACAGAAAGTATCGCTTCGAAGCAATACACTGAAGACAGAAAAAACCTTATTTCTCCGCAGGGGGACAGCTTTGACAATAATACGATTCAGCAAATCCAGAAATACAGCATACACATCTTTTAAGCTACGATATGAACCGAGCTCAAAATCCCAGTCGTATCCCAACAGGCAGTCATTCATCTGAGACCAGTTTCAGTGACCATAATCACGACAACAGATTACTACAGCTGGCAGAGAACATCCAACAATTTCAAAGCCAATACCACAATGATCACTTTTTGCAAACTTCTGGGTTACGCAGGGATTATTCATTAAAGCGGCACGCGTACTAATCAAGAAATCCAGCATGCTGTTTTCGCTGATGGGCCCATAAATCATTCAAACAAGACCACATGCTCTGAGAAAATCATTTAGCATATTTACATTATGACTCTTCATTCGAGAAAGTGAAATATTAACGTCACCAACAATTACTGAGGCATGCACAACAGAGCACCAGTCAGTGAAACAGTTGATAAGTTCCCTAGTTTCCTGAACGCTACAAACCGGTCGACGATGTGCCAATATGAAACGGAAATGGTAAGCATTTGCGCAAGAAAAATCAACGCTCACCATTTCACATCCGGAGTTCAGCGCCAACGTTTCAATTCCTTCAAATGGAAGATGCCTTTGTGCCAGAACAGCGACTGCAAGACCTATCTGACGGAAACACATTATATCTGAAGCCTAATGATAGGAACGAATCGATATTCTGTCTGATAACCACGTCTCACAAAGAGCTGTAACCTCTGAAGCTTCAAAGCAGTGGAGGGATTCCAAAGCCGGGAGCTTATTCGAAACAGAGCAACAATTATAAAATATGCAACTAAAAGATGATAAAGATGATACTGCCTTATCCTTATTGATATGATCGATAAATGAGCCTGAACTGTTCATGTCGTTTTGGTCAGCATTGTTCGAAGCCGAGGATTTCGAGATCCTGAGTATATAGACGGCATTGGTCGAAAGGGTGTTTCGCCGGCACTTCGTTTTTTCTCTCCCTTCTGTGTATTATCTCACCGTCCCTTATAATCAGTGGGGTGACGGTCTGGTGAGTTGGATTACACTTCTGGCGCTCCTCCCACTGCTTTTTCCTTTCTTCCGCCGTTAGCGACGGACGGATACAAACATGTGGGAAACCCCCCTCTTCAGCCTGCGTGAACTGCGGAGAACCTGCTTCGCATCATGGGAATTTCCAAAAACTACTTTAATGGGTTTGTTTTTGTCTTTTTGCTGAGAACCCATTCTAGAAATCTACTGAGCAATGGAATCAGAATTGATCGTGTCAAAAATATCTAAGACCTTTCCACATTCGACACTATTTCTTCCTCTGCGACGAGATAATGGGCGCCCTGGTCGACTCGTGCTGTCGCAGCCGTTGTTTTTCTGCTGTCCATCACCTCTTGAACCAGCGCTCGAATCACTGTTACAAGTTGTTGGGAAGTTCTGCCATGATTTTCTCACGGAGATCAACACGTAGTCTGGCATGTGTCTTCAAGTCCACTATCACCGGCATGGACACCTCAAACTTGGGTAATTAAAGCAGTTCTCTAATGTTCTCTAATCTTTGTTCTCAAATGCGTTACATGTTTTTTTTACCTGGAAAAGTGATCCGTATACTTCTCATGAGTCTATTTCTCCTTCCTTCACCTAAATTTAGTTTACCGAACTGCCCCGCAATACTAAACTGTAAATTCCTGTTGCGGATGGTGCACGTCATTTCTTGAAAGATATTTTGAAAAAGAGCCGTAGCATTCATTATGTATCTCCAGAATACTGGAGTGTGAAGAGGGACTGTACACTGCTTTTTCGCTTGAGTGGGTGACGGTAAACGTTATAGGTAGAGGTCTTGTGAAATTTCTCTAAGCGATGAAGTAACTTCATTTGAAACGGGACTTGGTTACGTTCGGCTCTGATGAACATATATATATATATATATATATATATATATATATATATATATATATATATATATATATATATATATATATATATATATATATATATATATATATATATATATATATATATACTTTTACATTTAAGATAACGTGGGTTCCCTCCGCTCATCCCCTCATGTGTTTCTCGTGGATAATTTGGATTCGGAGTGCATTAGATTTAAAAATTTTCTTACCTAAACTCGAAATTTTTGCAAATACAGAGGTGTACAGCATAAGCGAAATCGAATCCTGGTGATCTTTCGTTCAAAAATGTAAACTATTTACTCACTACGGATTTTCTAAAACGAAATTCATCATAACTCGATTGCGGAAAAAACTTTGAACAAGGTTGCAACGTTAACAGTCGTATTTCAAGTGCACGACCTCATTTCAGTACTACGGAGAGCAAAGTCGTAAGTTTGAATCAAACCTCTTGACGCTGAAACGATATGCTAGAGTCGAAGCAATCTTCGATTCACAGTTTCACGAAAGCCGCAAGTCAAAACAACGTGATTAAGACTTCGAACACACAACACACTTTACAAAGCACTAGCTAACAACATCCCCATCAAGATTAAGAGCAAATGTGGATGGGAACGACGAATTTGAACGACCCTATAAAAGCGAAGCGACCATTCAATCGAGGACGGACGGACGGACATTGGAGGAATCTCGTCAACTCTCGCGCGGCGCAACAGCTAGCATCACAACTAGAACGATCTAGAACCAAAACTACGACATAGCATTTAACGACTTGATGACCCAAAGGCATGAAAAATGTCGCACTGTGAAATGTCATTCGCCCCAGCTAAAACAATTCAGGACCACATAATAAATGGCATTTATTGAGGATTCCTGAAATAGAACAGTGAATAGCGATCTCCTGCCACCTCTTGTACGCAACATAGATGCACAGGAATGTGCCACGCTCCCAATGCGGGATAAAATCTTACCGAAAGCCGTGCCTACCTGTTTAGTTTTCTAATCTCATCAAAAATCAGAGTGTTCAGCTTAGCAAACACATTCGGCAGTCCTCTTAGCAATATGGAATATCTTCTATGCAATGCATCGCCCAATCTTGAGCACAGCGTCATCCACGAATGCACTTCGCATAACCACAACTGAATTTTGTTTTCTAAAAGTTATCTATCTGACTTCATATGAATAGCACGCGAGTCGTTCTATCTTCATTCACCTGATGCGCCGTTAATCAAGAACTAAACGATAGAAATTACGGGCTTCGATCGTTCGAAAAGATGAACTCCATGAATAACTAGGCTGCAGCATCCTCAAGCCTACCATTTTTCCTTATGGTTGCTTTCACTTTCGCTTGCTCTCAATGGTGGCCGATGTTTCCTTACGCAGCGGCCATATGGCGTCAAATTGGAAACTGCCGACTAAACATTGGATGGCATTTGCATTTGCTATTGCTGCTTATAAGTGACGACTGTCGCAAGCAACAAAATAGCCTATCTGACCAAAGGAAGTGAATGTGCTAAGGAAACAGGTAACTCTTTTTCAACACTTACATTTCGAATCCGGCTTTGAAATTTCCTCGATGCTTTTTAAAAAAAACCTTGATGAAGGAGTTCTAAGGGATGGTCTTGGGAAGGATGGTAAGACATCACCAACCGCCCCCACCTCGACTTCGAATTAAGCCTTTCAAAGACAGGGAGGGGGCAATGGTATACAGCGCACGCGATGACGTGACACAACCACAAGTAAACGCTGTATAACGTGCTCAGCGCTTGCCAACATTTAATGCAATCAGGACAGAAAATGGCTAAATGCAATCAATCCGTCTTGATGAAAAAGTACAGTTACTGCAGCTTGCTGAAAGTGCCGTAATGTTTATCGTTACAGCCTCGTGCTGTAGTACAGTTACTGCTCATCGCAAACACTGTTTCACATCATTGAAACAATCCCACCTGCATCGATATAGAGCCCTTTTCCTCACTTCATACACCGTCAGCCCATATTCGCCGGCTCCGCTGAGGCACCTAACAAATTCTTCCTGCGCATGTAGTTGATGCATCTTTCATTGGAGTATACGAATTTTTCCTTCTCCGATGCCAAACGTCGTGACAAGCGCATATAAGGTGACCGGAGATCAAATGAGAGCAAAAGTTTACATCAACCTCGGTGTCCGTAATGTAATATAACGGAAGGATAAGAGATCCCTCTTTTGAAGCATTCGTTTCCAAACAGGCTCACCAACATGTGGAATTTACTCTCCCCAAAGTTATCTCCATGAACAGTGCAACCTCATATAAAAAAACTCAAGTTCCTGCCCAGTTAATTTCTGAGCAATTTCTTTCAATAAGGGGGAATTTTTTACATTTGATTTTGATTTTTTGATTTTTCAGTTTTCTCTCCCTCATAGCAATGCAGCATCAGTTGATTTTTCGGAACAATTTCAAGTCCACTTTCCTCTCCCTCATCTCTCTGTAATAGCAATGCAGCATCAGTCAGTCTAAAGGGAGGACAACTCTTTTCTTTTGCACGCATCACACCGAAATCATACCCAATGAAAGCTGATGTAAAGTATTTTTTCTCGCAGTGAGTTTGTCTTCTACGTAGTGAATGCATAGACGTTTTGTCCTTTCTCTATCACCTGTCTGTAATTGGTGAACAAACTCGCTGCTCTGAGTTCTCCGTTTGACTCGCCCAAAATGAACAATTTTATTTGGCTATGCTAGGAATAATGCTGCAAAGGATTCCTCAGGTTTAATGTAGTATAGAAGTAGGTCCCGAAACCATCCAGCATCCAGCTGCTTCGAACCTTTTGTTATATTCTTTGAATGAAGCACACACCGTGGTGACCATGTTTAAGCGGTGAAAAAATCTGCACAGTCCAATTCAGTAATCTACAGCAATTCATTCCTCGTTTTATCTTTTCCCTTCTCGCTGTCCCGCTTTTGGAGCAGTACTGTTGGTCAGATTTACTTTCACTGCAGGAAGACGAAGCTTGTAAGGAAAGACTGGCATCGGTTGAAGATCGGCTGAAAATGCTGAAATGGAGACTCTCAAGCTGCAACACGAAAGACGCAATACTAGTCTTGAACGTGCTTATGAGGATGCCGCGCAGTGTGTAAAGGAGCTAGAAGCAGCACTAAAACGGTATGCGTTTTTCAGTAGCGCATAATTTAATTATATAATGCTGATAGTTCAAGAACTTCGCGAACGAAGCGCTGCTGGCTACGAGAGCTGTGGTGTCTTTTCCAGTATTCAATGAAAAAGAGAGCAGACAAGTTCACCTACGCTCTTAGATAGGACATTTTTATGGGCATGTAGTTCGACCTTTATTTTAATGTGAAAAAGCATTCGCTGTAGTGGGGTGTATTTTAAGAGTTCTCGAACTTCTAATTCCTCCTATGAGCACTTGCAAATTCGGCAGTGAAAGTTAAGACAGGATAGTCTACAGACCTTTCCACTCAAAGAGTACCAGACTCCTGTTAAATATATGAAATAACCATGCCGCGGCATTTACACCCCCCGTCACAGCGAATGGGATGACAAAAGAGAAACTTCGTCGCTGTCTTATATCATTTTAGTGCAGTGTTACACATTGGTCTCTGCACTTGCTGTCCTCCCTCCCCCCTTTTCTGCTCTCTAAAATCCTACAGCTGATGGTGACGAGGCAGTCGTCGTGGCATAACATTTGGACAGTTTCCTGTTACAGTCTGGTAAGCGCCATTCATGTTGTTTTAAGTAGACAGCAATACAGGTTGATTGACGGAACCTTGCCTTATTGCTAACGGCGTCGCCACATAATTCTTGCAGCAAGACTTTTTCAGCGGTTCAATGCTGCCCGGTCATGACCGCCTTATTCTATTAGCCGTTTGTGTTTCTTCATTATGACATATTTTATTTCACCTGTGTTGGTGACGTAACCAAATATGGAAGACTTATTTCAAGCCCATTCCTTCCACATAGACGTTTAGTCAGTGAGGACAATTGCAGCAGATCATTCAAAATGTTCCGCCAGAATAGGCTGCACGTTTTGAGGAGGAGGAGCATTCACTGTTTTCCTGGAAAATAACGTTGGCGCGAATTTATTACTTGTAGTTTTGATTTTTTGAGTATGTCTAATTTGGCGCTTCGATGAGGGATTGTTGCTGGAGGCAAAGCGGCAAACAGGTGAGTTATTATTGGGAGATAAACTAGATGGTTGAAAGCAGCATCGTCTCATTGTGTTCAGCAAGTGACGTTTTATTTCATGCTTACTAGGGCCACACATTGGGCGTGATTTTTGTACGATTAAATAGCATAGTACCGTTGTCATTAGTACATTCTCTCTTGTTGGCTGAACAGATGCCTGTCAAAATGCGTATGGTCTCCACTGCAAATTTGTTGCCTTATTGACGAAGAAAATACAGCAATCGCTGAGAAAATTTCATCCAAACCTGTTGCAATGCCTTCAACTCGATGTATATGGGATAGAACGACAGGCGTTGCTTTGTGTAGTGTAATTTTCTGTGTCAGGATAATGAGTAGAGTTTTACAGAATTTGCGGTGTTACGCGCAGCGAAGAACAGCGTTGGGCATTGTTCTATTGGAAAGCCAGGTGTGAATACATTAGCGAACTTATTGCTACATCCACAGCTGAGTTCAACGACCAGGTTTGTTGGTTTCTCGTGGTTGCTTCTCACGCGCCACGTTTACGCGGTATTATTTACTTGATATCATGATGTTCACTGCGTTCAGTTAGGTATGGAGTGTACATGAACTGGTCAGGGAGTGTGGCTTACTGTTCCTTCACTGGATATTTTCCACTCATGCGATTAGTCAGTTTCCATAATAAGTGTCGTGCATTAGGTAAAACGTAAATATTGTTGAATTTGCCTGAGTGAATTTGTGAAAAGTTGAATTTGAAGGCTAGAATTTGGAACTTTGTCGACTTTGTGATGACTCATACTATCGCTAAATGAGAAGGGTTACATACATAAATTTTTGGATAACAGAAGTCATTATGAGAAAAAAGAGGTCTGCTTCCTACGAACGAGTAGGAGCGTTCCGCTATCAACAGCGATAAAGCCGGCTTTTTTCTTTTGCAACGTCCCTGACACGCATCGGAGATTTCACTTAGGTTAACGGCAGGGTCCTAGATGAGCTTGGCGATATAGAATGTGCATTTTGACAGTACCACACAGATGTATGAAATGTGGTCGAGATGGAAGGTCGCTCTGCCATTCCGTCAGCCTTGGCAGACAAATTCCAGTAGCTACTTATATTGCACGTTTGTAGCTTTATTTCCGTCGCCTTAGTTGTCTTGTACGCTTCATTGTTGCGATTTTTGTTTTCATTCCTTTTCATTTTGTAACGTGGTTTATTTCTATCAGTCGCCTGTGCGCAGTTTTTATGCCTCATTTGCGGAATAAGCTCTAAATACCCTCATTTTTACCCCGAAGCAATTTTTTCCTGAAGTATCGCGTAAATTGTGAGTATTCCAGTTAATCTTTTCTATGATCTAATAAAATGGGTAGTTGATTGTGAGTTCTCTATCATTATAGGTAAAGGAGATTAGTGCTGGGAAGCGCCCCGACGAGCTCCATATGTTTGCACATAATACCTCCAGCTCCAAAGGAATATGTCCGAGGCATCTAAGGATCAGTTGAATCGAATGATCTGTAAAAAACAACGATCTTTAAATATACACCACTTGAAATGTGGATCTTCCTAAAATGAAACTGATCTGAAATGCGTGACCTAACTTTCATCTAGAAAAGTCGCGTATCAAGCTGCAGTGCTCTGCAGATCATTTCTGCAGAGCTACAGCTACAGTGCTCTGCAGATCGACGTTCTCTTACGCGGTCAAACGTGACGCAGTGGTCCCCTCGCAGGGCTGCAGCACATGCTATATCGGTTTCAAAAAAATCTCGTGCATATGCAAAAAACAGGACGTTTTATCAATCGACTGCAAGTTGTGACAGCCCCATTACGAATAGGTCGGAAAATTTTCCAACCGAGGATTCATCAAAAAACAACATCACAAAGAACGATCCAAAATTTGCATGCAAAGTACTAGAAACAACCGCAACAGTTCCGCGAACTAAACTATTGACAAGCCGTACCGTGATCAGAAATGATCCAATTACGAAGCAATTGCATAAAAAATGTCAGCAACCACTTGTTTCTGTATAATTCGGGTTAAAAAATAATAATCACAACTCCAGAAATATTTTCAAACTGTAATCTGTCGCTTCACTCATTTCCATCAGAAGCGTTCAACGAAAGTCGATTTTAGGCTGCAAAATTTCCCTCAAAACAGCCAAAGGAGGTGCAGGTAACTGGAGAGAGGCAAGTAGCACACTACACCTTCTTGGGACCGCGCTAAGCCTTCTAAAACCATTTCTGCAACGAAAAAACGGCTCACAATGCGACCTTTTGAACGGATCATGCAACGTCAAATACGCACAAACTGCATCCTCTTCAACAGTTAAAAGATTTAAAAGGCTATTCAGACAAGGCTTTTCCGAGTTATTCAAACAATGAAAAACTGTTCATAATGCGTCACATATTGCCAAAAAATGCAGTAACCAACACAACAGAATAATCAGCATAACGTGGAGTTCATGTGGTATGCGTTAGATATATTTCCAGGCAGCAGTTCTATTCGTGCGTTTCGAAAATCATTGCTAAACTCCAAAAATGAAATCAAATTGAATTTACATGTTTTATTCTTTTATAAACAACATCAGAAATAGAAGCAGAACAGTCACGAGTGGCAGAAGAACTCACCAATGATGAGGCTAAGCTCACTTATGCGAAATAAACACCCATTCTCGCGACGGAAGAAAAGGAACTCATAAAAACGCTGAGCCTGTGCTTTCTTTTCGTAACGTCTTACAAATAGGAACGAGTCAACTCACAGATCGAACGACGTTCAGATATGCCCTGTGCCACCCTTTTTAGATGAATCCATCAAATAAAAAACACATGGAGTTAAAATGCAAGGAATAGTATACAGCATACATGATGGGAAAAACGGGAAAACTCGATGGAGAAAATTCCGATTCTATGCTTTCAATGAAGCAAACACTAAAGAGGACAGCGAGTATGATCTGTCTGAAAGCGATCCTGCAATTCATCACAGTACTGACTGCAGTCCAAAAATTCCTTTATAACATAACATATGGGGGCGTCATGGGAATAACGAGATGAAAACGGTAAAATCCGTAGCCCAAAGAAACGAACATTTCAGGTACGGTTGCCTTTCGGTGTTTCCATTGTAGTGAATTTGCTAAATATTTTTATGAATCATCTCCTCATTTTAATATAAAATGAAAGCGATGTTAAAATATTCACTTAAATATTCTCGTCAATTTCTTAGCTGCTGGACATAAAGACTCAATACGCTAAAGAAATCGAGAAAAAAATACTATAGAAAAAATAATCTGAGAAAAAAAGATTCAGTCATTCAAAGGCAAAAATCGCTCTTAATTACGAAAGATCAGTGAGAAATTGGATCGAAATTCTCCGAAAGTATTGCCAAATGCTTGACAGCATTACGGGTTTCTGAACGGCCTTCCGTAAAGTTTAGACAATGCGACTCGCAAATCCATACAGCTTTTGTATGCACGCAGCCAACGAAGGCATGTGACATCCATATATCTATATCTTTTCCCAATACTGTTCGCGAGACCATCTTTGGATCACCTCCGCATTCTGTACTTGGGCATCATTGCACAACTGATCACTTCTGTATTTCTAACGAATGCATCAGGTGCTAATGAGGTTCTCCTTCCATTCACCTTTCCATATTTTCACCCGTCATCTCTCATCCTGTCACCCTGATATGCTCAGCCTTCCATACTCAACGTTCACTGATAGTACGGTATATTATCCAAACAAGCGTTTTTTTTGCTTACTAAAAATAAATTCGCGGCCCACACATAGAAGGCCCCTTTCCCTTGTCTTGCACCCAGGTATTGAGCCAGTACAAGACTGAACGCTGCAGTTATACAAAGCTTATTCGTCAAAATAATAAAATCTGCACAGAAATCAATAAAAATACCACTCAGATACTTGTGCAAAACATCGCACAGTAAAAGATCGAAGACAATACTGAACTAAAACGTACAGTCAAGCAAGACGAGTGTCACAGCACAGCTGAGACCTACCGCACTCTCTTTTTATATACTAATGGCAATAAGAGGGAGCATGGCAACAACAAGGTTTTTGAAAAAAAAAGGCACTAAGGAAGAGCGAATACGAGGAAATGGCGTAATAAAAAGCCAATGCTCAAGCGCCACATGATGAAAAAAATCTGATGGATTACGGATTTTGAGCAGGAAATAAAGTTTAGTTTGCTCATCCAGCAGTTAATAAACTGCTGGATGAGCAAACTAAACTTTAAAAAATATATGAAATACAGAATTCAAACGAAAAGTGAATGAAAATTGAGCAATATCAAGCGGAATGCATGCTTCAATAGACGGTCTCAAACACTAAAAACACGCAAAATTTTCCTTAATAAACTTTCACTACAATACTGAAATATTTCTTCTTTGCTTCAAGAACCCGAAAACTATGCGTCGAATGCAGATAAGCGCTGCTAGCTAACCACCAGCAAATTGCCAGTCAACTTCACCACTCCCTCATCCATTCCTTTCTTCTACCTTCCTCCATCAGTAGATTATAGAAGTTTCAAAGGCACAGTTCGCATCGGGCTCAAAGCAAAGGATTCTGGGAGCAATTAGCTAAAGAATCGACATGTGTTAGGACAAGGCGAACCAAAACTAACAAGACTATGATAACAAAAGTTTCGTGGCGAATCCTGTTTTCATTGATGCCACTACTGGGTTAATGCACGCTTCCAACCTCATGCATCCTTCAACGCAGAAGGAAGACGAGGCCGAGTACTGGACGGAGCGGACACGGCGCAGGTGCAGACCCACTGGAGCATTGGTTGACTGCCTCTCGCAGAGCGGCGACCAACCGTTCACTTTGAGGTAGCGATAAATTGCTGTTCGCATTGAAACGGCCTAAAAATTGGTGCTAAATAACCCATAAGTTGATCAACGGATAGAGGAGTAGAGGTGGGAGAGGAAGTAAGGTTTACACTTCTCTTCACCAAAGACAGAAGCAGATGGATTCAACACCAATCCCCTGAACGACTTTAAATGAAGTCCTGTTAACGTATGTAAAACTACATAATTGTGCAATCCACTTTTAACAAAACTACCTCACAGTCGCACCATTTTTAATAAATCAGTATAGCAACTCGCACTTACCTCCTTCTCCCTATGCCACTTCAACAACAGAACAAAATACTCCTCCCCATACTCCTTTCGAAATACTCTCATAATTGTCAAATGGAGAAATCAAACCAAAATTAATTTTTGAAGTTAATCGTTGCAATTACCTGAGGCTCGTAAGATCATGAACATCGGCTTCACAAGGCCGAACAAGAGGCGTTCATTGAGTGTTTCCTTCGAGAGGGCGCAAGCCTCTCTTAATGCTTCACTCGTCCCTCTCTGAAAAAATACCTTGAAAATACCAAAATACTAAAAATACACCAAAAACACCGAAATGCGAAAATATAAGAAGAAATACGTTGAAAAAATCTTACAATAAACATGAAAAAAAAATCAGAAGTGTGAACAAATGATGGCGTCACTTATCTCAGTTGATACGTTAGCGTTACTATTCTCTATTTGATATGTTAACACAGCAACATTACATATCTAATAAATACTGCATCCCTCGTATTACTAAAATATATTCCATCAATTAAATACTAAAAAAGCTTAAAAAAACTAACGATGATTTGCGCGACGATACTCGGCATCACGCTAAAACAACGATCGATATCTTCCTCTTCATCGGATACTTCATCGACCTCTGCTCGAAGCCCGCTCTTGTATGCATTATTCACCTAAAATATTCTTTTTACAGCATTAAGCAAACTTTCATACTCACATAAAACATTGATGCAGTGATTATAACTAATAAATTTAATGTAATCTATTCTCAACAAAGGAGCTATGTTTTCTCTAAAATTCCAAATTTCCATTCATTTTTAAATTTTCTGTCTGAGAAAAATTCGAAGATCCCAAATATTTCTAAATTTTTCTTCAATTCTAAACACCTCAACGGCATAAAAGATATAAACGAAACGAATTCAACGAAAAAAGGATTAATTCTGCGAAAGAACACAGAACATACGATGTCTATGCAAACTGCAAAATGTTTTCTCTCGAGCTGCATGAGTTGATTGTGCTTAGGAGTCAGCTCAGTCACATTCACTGCTACATTGCTCTATCACAATACGACCACTCTTTTTTTTTTTGAAAAATATTGGGATACTCAGATCACTAAAATTCATGTATAGACATCTACTTCTTTTTGAAATATGCCATATATATAGACCATATATGGGATATATGGAATACCCATATATGGGAGAAATATATAGACGTTTACTGAAACATTTTTTTTTTGAAATATGCCATTTTTTCATCACTGAAAAAGCGAAACTTGAAAAAATATGAAATATGAACGAGAAAAAAACTGGAAAGTGAAAAGAATGAATACGATAACTGAAAAATGAGCTTTTAAAAATGCTTTTTTTCCGAAACCTCGTCGATCCTCCTTCCTATTTTTCATATTATTATCATTAAATACCACCTTAAGTAGGCATACTAACCAAAAGCTTTGTCATCTTCAGCAGTAAAATATGCGCCTAGTCATACTTAAACAAAACCGCAACACCTTATATTCAAGACGACGCATTTCAGCAAGAGGAAGCAAATACATACGCAGACCATCTACAAATTCATACAAAGAATAACCTCTGATGGTAGCTGTTTCTCGCACATTCTCTGATCCATCCAGAAAGCCGCTTTGTCCAAGGTTGTGTAAATCCTCGAGAACATGTCTTCCATGTTATCAACGACCAACGCACGCATCTCGCTATTGTATTCCTTGAAAATACCACAGCAAGATAACACCATAAGAATGATTTAAAGACATTCCCTGTTATCATTTCCTCCCTCACCGCACAACAAGCAACAACAACGATCGACGAAAATACATTCCTGCAACGAAAACTTAAATATTTTATAACTTATAAGAACTAAAGAATGTTGTGACCCGGCTGCATCCACACGATGACGACTGCTGAACACACTGAATAGCAAGCAGGACCGCAGCCTTTTTATATCTTCGGCTACGGCCCTGAAGGCATGGGGAGATCATAATGCACATGGGGAGATACCACATCAAGATTAAACAACTATGAGCGTACAACTTGTTACATAAATGAAGGATACCACGATCACTGCGACCATAAAACAGATTTGATCACAACAGATCACTTTTTAACGAAGATCACTCGCTAACACCTCCCCCGAGTTCTTCAATAACTGAGTCGGGTCCAGGCGTCGGACCACGCGACGTGAACGAGAAGTTGTGGAAGAACTTTTTGGTCGCCACGCTGCTCATCCTTCTCCACTCCTTCAGTCACTTTTTTGAATCGGTGCCACTGTGCCTGTCTGTTGCACGATTGTACGCGTCACAGTGCGAGTGGTCGCCCTCGCTCTCACCATTGCCAGATCCGCCAGTGACCGACGAACCGTCACTGAGGTCGCCCACTGGGTCGCGTTTTGGAGCATCTGCATTTGCACTGTCCTCGACATGATCAGTAGAGACCGTGACCTTCCTTGAATTTCTGAAATTCAGATTAGCGCCTTAACGACGTATATGGTTGGTATGACGTCTCCACGTCACTTTTCCGACTTTCATGAACCATATGACGTCTCCACGTCACTTTTCCGACTTTCATGAACCATATGACGTCTCCTTGTCTTCCATTATCCTTCCTCTTCTCCAAGGCTGACCCTGGCTCGCGTAGTCGCGAACAATTATATAATCGCCAATCTTAAATCCTCTGTTTTACCTGGCTCGTGTTTTCGTTTCCATCCTCAGCTTCGTCTTTTCTAGTTTCTCGGTTCCTTTGGAAACATCAAATCAAATGCAGTTCTAATTCTCCGCTTCATCATCATTTCAGACGGTGTCAGTCCCGTACTTGGATGTGGTGTCACTCTGTACCTCATCAGAAATTCGCATAAGCGATCCCCTTGCGTCCTCCTGTCGGACGCTGATTTCTTTAGTGAACGTTACAGTGTATCAACAAAACACTCCGCTTGCCCGTTTGACTGCGGATGATACGGCGTTGAAGTCACATGTCGGATGCCAGGCTCTGCACAAAACACCGCAAACTTTGTTGCCGTAAACTGTCTTCCGTTATCGGAAACCACAAGTTCAGGGAAGCCAAATCGGCAGAAAATAGTTTTCAGTTCTTCAATGGTTTGTTCTGTGGTGATATGAGGCATATAAATGACTTCTGGCCATTTAGAGTCAGCATCCACAATGATCAAAAACATTTCGCCGTCTACAGGTCCAGCAAAGTCAGTATGCACCCTTTTCCCCGGTGCATCTGCTACTTCCCACGGCCTAACTGTAATTTTGGGTGGATTCTTCTGAGCCATAGCACAACCTTCACATTCGCGGATAATCTTTTCAATGTCCCTGTCCATTCCAGGCCATCAGCAATATTGTCGGGCCATCGAAACCATCCTACCACGACCTGGATGAGTTTCGTGTAGTTTAGCAAGCACAATCCTTTGCAAGTTACCTGGGATAACTGTTCTAACGCCCCGTACCAAGCAGCCATACGAAACACTCACCTCGGTCCGCTTGGTCAAAAACGCTTTACATTTTTCGTTTCGGCATCTTTCTGGCCAACCCGCTAATACAAACTCTCTGACCTGCTTCAGGGCACTATTCTTCTTTGTGTGCTCCGCGGTAACCTCAGCTGTAATTGGTAGCTCTAACTGGGATTTGGCTAGCAGCTCGTTTACTATAACCTTATATCTGTCCTCTTCCTGGTCAGACTTTTGGTCAAACAATTCGTCACTTGAGGTCGGTAACATCGAAACACCGTCTGCCTGCCCACATTCTTTGGTGCTGCGGAATTCTATTCGAAAATTATAATACACAAGTGCCACAGCCCATCCTGTTATCGTGTTAATTGATCATTATTTGCCGTCAAGTTCGATCCAGATGAGCGGGAATATGTCACGATAAAGGATATTTTTAGTGCATTATTCACGCAATTTGACAATTATTTCGTTATTAACTTCAAGGGAATAATTGATCATTATTTCCGGTCAAGTTCGAATAAAATGAGCGGATGTCGTGTCACGATAAAGGCCATTTTTGGTGCATTATTCATGCAACTTGAGAGTTGTTTCATTATCAACTAGAATGGAATAATTGATCATTGTTTCCGGTCAATTTCGATCCAGATGAGCGGATGTTGTCTCATGATAAGGGCTATTTTTAATGCATTATTCATGGAATTTGAGAATTATTTCATTATCAACAAGAAGGGAATAATTGATCACTGTCTGCCTTCGGGTTCGATCCAGATCAGCGGATGTTGAGTCGCGATAAAGGCTACCTTAATGCATTATTTACGCAATTTGAGATTTATTTCATTATCAACAGGAACGGAGTAATTGATCATTATTTCCGGTCGAGTTCGAACCAGATGAGCATATGTTGTTTCACGATAAAGGCTATTTTTAGCGCATTATTCATGCAATGTGAGAACAGCTTCATTATCAGCTTTAAGGGTATAATTGATCATTATTTCCATTCAATTTCGATCGAGATCAGCGGATGTCGTGTCACGATAAAGGCTATTTTTGTTGCATTATTCATGCAACTTGAGAGTTATTTCATTATCAACTAGAGTGGAATAATTGATCATTATTTCCGGTCGAGTTCGAACCAGATGAGCATATGCTGTCTCACGATAAAGGCTATTTTTAGTGCGTTTTCATGCAATTTGAGAACTATTTCATTATCAACTTCAAGGGAACAATTGATCATTATTTCACGTCAAGTTGGAACGAGATGAGCGGATGTTATGTCACGACAAAGGCTATTTTTAGTGCATTCTTCATGCAATTAGAGATTTATTTTATTATCGTCTGGAAGGGAACAGTTGATCATTATTTGCCGTCAAGTTTTGTCCAGATGAGGGGATGTTGTGTCGCGATCAACGGTGTTTTTAGTGCGTTATTCATGCAAATTGAGAAGTTTTTCGTTAGGAACAGGAAGGGAATAATTGATGATTATTTCTCGTCGAGTTCGAACCCTTTGAGCGGATGTTATGTCACGATAAAGGATATTTTTAGTGCATCATTCATATAATTTGATAATTACTTCATTTTCAGGTGGAAGGGAATAATTGATGATTTTTTCCCATCAAGTTCGAACCCTTTGAGCGGATGCTCTATCTCGATAAATGCTATTTTTAGTGGATTATTCATGCAACTTGAGAATTATTTCTTTATCAACTTCAAGGGAATAATTGATCATTCTTTCCCATCATGTTCGATCCAGATGAGCGGATGTTGTGTCACGATAAAGGCTATTTTCAGTGCATTATGCATGTAATTTGAGAATTGTTTCAATATCAGCTGGAAGGATCATTATGATCGCTAATGGCTATTTGAAAGAAAATATCGGTGAGATGGGAAATTCATTGATTGAGAGATATATGTAGACAATTTACGTTACAAAAATAGGATTTGATGGAAGCAATTTCATCGAAACCTTAATAAGCTTTTCCTGAGATGTACTGCTCAGGTTAACCTTAATTTCATTTTAATAGGTTAGCTGCATGTTGAGCCATTTTATCAAAGCCTGTGAAATTTGTATAAGTTCCTCAACATTTTCTGTTGGAAACCCTTTCTACTAGAACGTTTCTGCCAACTTCCGTGACTCTCAAGCTCGATCTGCACGTCTTCGCGCCTCAATTTGGCCCTACCATTGTGCCTAATGTTAGTGCATCGTTTTCAGGTTTGTATATCGAAATGCTCAGTTTTGATGCCTCATGTTCCCGATTTTTTAATCTCATTATCTCTTCGTTAATGTGCTCTTTCTAAACGAAGGAGTATATGTAAATCATTTCAAAATATCTGCTGGTTTGAGGTAAAGAGCTGCACGTGTGCACGTATACGGCGATGTGCGTTTCAAAAATTTGCATGAATTATATGATTCGATGATATTTTGCGATAGCAATCATAGTGGGCCGGATTACAGATAAACTATGGATGTAAGTTATCATAACTATAGAAAGATATGGATCTATTTAAGTTATAAAAAAAATAAATATCATTTCACGAGTGTTCTCACTGCCTCGCTCTTTGATCATCGCTTCAAACATCACAGCTATCTGCAATTCATTTTATTCTATAGTATTTACTCCTTAATATGCAATTTTGCGTTTGTAAAAGGCATTTAACAAAGGATGTTCATGCGTATACATTGCGGTCCCATATCTTCAACTGCGAAACAACTGTAGTCGGACTTAGGAAATTTTGAGAGGGACAACGTACAGCATAATGCGGCATCCATAGCAACATTTGAGAGTTGAGCTGAGAAACAGTTATAACCATTAACGGATGATTCCGACCAAGTGAATTGCATCCGGTTCTGAACTCTGGGAAAGGATTGCTACCTAGGCTGAATCCGATGGCAAGAAAGGAGCAATCAACTTCCTAAATCTAACTTCTTCTGCAGCAAGGAGTCGATTTAAAGCTGACTCCTTCCTAGTTATTCTCCGGAATTCTAGAGCACTTGCTGCTAAAAGGTTTAATCAGCTATAAAAACATCGAGAGAAATGTCACGCAGCATTTCCACATGCGCAATAATCGTATTTGCGAACTAAAGTCGAAAAATTAAAGTGAACAGACCTCAAATTCATTCCAATAAGCTCTTATTTGTTGTTCCAACTGAAAGGCAACAAGAATGGAAGCTGTTTATCTTAAAATTCTACAGAGTTGTAGTGCATTTTCAGACTTTCTATTTTTGTTGGAGGATAGGGCAAAAAATGACTTTACAGAAGCATTTTCTTCAACACGATTAGTAGAATAAATCAAAATTGACCAGGACATCGGAAATGAGAGAATGAACACCACGGAAAAAATTTAAGCCAACCTTAGGAGCAATCTATAAAATAAAACACTATCTTCTTCACTCAAAACACAACCAATGCAATTATCGAAGAAGTGGGATTGCTAAGACAAGTCGTTGCCTATATCAATATTTGCGGGCGCGATTCAAGTCTCTCAAGCAGACTGATTTAACTGCCCATGCAATATCCAGATAATTTCTTCAAATTCTGGAATGCATTTCTGAGAGATCCGTTTAAGGATCGATGAAAACTTATCACACTTTCCGCTTCAAATGTCAGCAATGACGACGTGAGATAAGTTATGAGTTATTTCCGGTCGTTATTTCCGGTATTTCCGGTCAAGCTCCATCGGGATCCGCGGATGTCGTTTCGCGATAAAGGCTATTTTTAGCGCATTATTTATGCAATTTGAGAACTGTTTCGTTATCGACTTCAGGGGAAGAATTGATAATTATTTCCGGTCAGGTTCGATCCAGATGAGGGGATGTTGTCTCACGATAAAGGTTTCCATTAGTGCGTTATTCATGCAATTTGAGAATCATATCGTTATCAACTTCAAGGGAATAATTGAACGTTATTTGACTTCATGTTCGATCCAGATGGGCGGATGTTGTGTCATGATAAAGGTTACCATTAGTGCATTATTCATGTAATTTGAGAACCATTTCGTTATCAACTTCAAAGGAATATTTGATCATTCTTTCCGGTCAAGTTCGATCGGGATCAGCGGATGTTGTATCAAGGTAAAGGTTACCATTAGTGCATTATTAAAGGAATTTGAGAATAATTTCATTATCTACTTCAAGGGAATAACTGATCATTATTTCCGGTCAAGTTCGATCCTTATCAGCGGATTTCGTGTCACGATAAATGCCATTTTTAGTGCATTATTAAAGCAATTTGAGAATCATTTCCTTATCAACTTCAAGGGAATAATTGATCATTCTTTCCGGTCAAGTTCGATTGGGATCAGCGGATGTCGTGTCACGATAAAGGTTACCATTAGTGCATTATTAAAGCAAATTGAGAATTATTTCATTATCAACTTCAAGGGAATTATTGATCGTTATTTCCGGTCATGTTCAATCCAGATCAGCGGATTTTGTGTCACGATAAAGGTTACCGTTAGTGCATTATTAAAGCAATTTCAGAATTATTTCATTATCAACTTGAATGGAATATTTGATCACTATTTCCGGTCATGTTCGATCCATATCAGCGGACTTTACGTCAAGATAAAGGCCATTTTTAGTGCATTATCAAAGCAATTTGACAATCATTTCGTTATCAACTTCAAGGGAATAATTCATCATTATTTACCTTCGTGTTCCATCCAGATAAGCGGATGTTGAGTCAGCATAAATGCTATTTTAAGTGCATTATTCATGCAATTTGAGAACTATTTCGTTATCAACTTGAAGGGAATAATTGATCATTCTTTCCGGGTTCGATCGGGATCAGCGGATGTTGTGTCACGGTAAAGGTTACCATTAGTGCATTATTAAAGGAATTTGAGAATAATTTCATTATCAACTTCAAGGGAATAACTGATCATTATTTCCGGTCATGTTCGATCGGTATCAGCGGATTTCGTGTCACGATAAAGGCTATTCTTACTGCGTTATTAAAGCAATTTGAGAATTATTTCATTGTCAACTTCAAGGGAATAATTGATCGTTATTTCCGGTCATGTTCGATCCAGATCAGCAAATTTTGTGTCTCGATAAAGGCTGTTTTTAGTGCATTTTAATGCAGTTTGTGAATTGTTTCGTTATCAACTTCAAAGGAATAATTGATCATTATTTCCGGTCAAGTTCGATCAGGATCAGCGGATGTCGTTTCAAGATAAATGCTATTTTTAGTGCATCATTCATGCAATTTGAGAACTGTTTTGTGATCGAATTCAAGGGAATAACTGATCGTTATTTTCGGTCATGTTCCATCCATATCAGCGGATTTTGTGACACGATAAAGGCTGTTTATTGTGCAGTATCCATGCGGTTTGAGAATCATTTCGCTATCAACTTGAAGGGAGTAATTGATCGTTATTTGACTTCATGTTCGATCCAGATGGGCGGATGTTGTGTCACGACAAATGCTACCATTATTGCATTATTAAAGCAATTTGAGAATTATTTCATTATCAACTTCAAGGGTGTAATTGATCGGTATTTCCGGTCATGTCCGATCCAGATCAGCGGATTTTGTGACACGATAAAGGCTGTTTATTGTGCAGTATCCATGCGTTTTGAGAATCATTTCGTTATCAACTTGAAAGGAATAATTGATCGTTATTTCCGGTCGAGTTCGAGCAAGGTGAGTGGATGTTGTCTGACGATAAAGGTTACCATTAGTGCATTATTAAATCAATTTGAGAATTATTTCATTATCAACTTCAAGGGAACAGTTGTTCGTTATTTCCGGTCATGTTCCATCCACATCAGCGGATGTTGTGTCACGATAAAGGCTATTTCTAGAGCATTATTCATGCAGTTTGAGAACTATTTCATTATCAACTGGAAGAGAAGAATTGATCATTATTTGCCTTCATGTTCGATCCGGATGAGGGGATGCTGTCTCACGATATTGGTTACCATTAGCGCATTATTCATGCAATTTGAGAGTTGTTCCGTTATCAACTTCAAGGGAGTAATTGATAATTATTTCAGGTCAAGTTCGATCGGGATCAGCTGATGTTGTGTCACGATAAATACTATTTTTAGTGCATTATTCATGCAATTTGAGAATTATTTGGTTATCAACTTCAAGGGTATAATTGATCATTATTTCCGTTCAGGTTGGATCCAGATGAGGGGATGTTGTCTAACGATGGAGGTTACCATTAGTGCATTATTCATGCAATTTGAGAATTATTTCATTATCAACTTCAAGAGTATAATTGATCATTCTTTGCCATCAAGTTCGGTCGCGATCACCGGATGTTGTGTCACGATAAATACTATTTTTAGTGCATTATTCATGCAATTTGAGAATTATTTCGTTATCAACTGGAAGGGAAGAATTGATCATTATTTCCGGTCAGGTTGGATCCAGATGAGGGGATGTTGTCTAACGATAAAGGTTACCATTTGTGCATTATTCGTGCAAAGTGAGAATTATTTCATTATCAACTTCAAGAGTATAATTGATCATTCTTTGCCATCAAGTTCGGTCGCGATCACCGGATGTTGTGTCACGATAAAGACTATTTTTGTGCACTATCCATCGATTTGACAATTATTTCATTATCAGCTGGATGGGAATAAGTGATCACTATTTCCCGTCAAGTTCGGTCGGGATCAGCGGATTTTGTGACACGATAATGGTTGCTATTAGTGCATTGTTCTTGCAATTTGAGAAGTATTTCGTTATCAACTGGAAGGGAAGAATTGATCATTATTTGCCTTCACGTTCGATCCAGGTGAGGGGATGCTGTACGACGATAAAGGTTACCATTAGTGCATTATTCAAGCAATTTGAGAATTATTTCATTATCAACTTCAAGGGAATAATTGATCATTCTTTCCGGTCAAGCTCGATGGGGATCAGCGGATGTTGTATCGCGGTAAAGGCTATTTTTGGTGCATTATCCATGCGATTTGACAATTATTTGGTTATCAACTTCAAGGGTATAATTGATCATTATTTCCGTTCAGGTTGGATCCAGATGAGGGGATGTTGTCTAACGATAGAGGTTACCATTGGTGCATTATTCATGCAATTTGAGAATTATTTCGTTATCAACTTCAAGGGAGTAATTGATGATTATTTCAGGTCAAGTTCGATCGGGGTCAGCGGATGTTGTGTAACGATAAAGGGTATTTTTGGTGCATTATTAATGCAAATTTGAGAATTATTTGATTATCAACTGGAAGGGAATAATTGATCATTGTTTTCCGTCGATTGGATCCAGATCATCGGTTATTTGTGTCACGATAAACGACATTTATAAATGCATCATTCATGCAGTTTGACAATTATTTGATTATCAACTGGAAGGGAATAATTGATCATTATTTGCCGTCGAGTTGGATCCAGATCCTCGGTTGTTGTGTCACGATAAAGGATATTTAGAGTGCACTATTGATGCAATTTGAGAATTATTTGATTATCAACTGGAAGGGAATAATTGATCATTGTTTGCCGTCGAGTTGGATCCAGATCATCGGTTTTTGTGTCACGATAAAGGATATTCAGAGCGGATCATTCATGCAATTTGACGATTATTCGATTGTCAACTGGAAGGGAATAATTGATCATTATTTGCCGTCGAGTTGGATCCAGACCATCGGTTTTTGTGTCACGATAAAGGATATTCAGAGCGCATCGTTCATGCAATTTGAGAATTATTTCATTATCTATTGGAAGGGAATAGTTGATCATTATTTCCCGTCAGGATCGATCCGGATCCTCGGTTGTTGTGTCACGATAAAGGACATTTATAATGCATTATTCATGCATTTTGAGAATTATTGGATTATCAGCTCGAAGGGAATAATTGATCATTATTTCAGGTCAAGTTCGATCGGGAACAGCGGATGACGTGTCACGATTAATGCTATTTTTAGTGCACTACTCATGCAATTTGAGAATTATTTCGTTATAAAATTCAAGGGAATAACTGATTCTTATTTCCGATCGAGTTCGAACCAGATGAGCGGATCTTGTCTGATGATAAAGGTTACCATTAGTGCATTATTCATGCAAATTGAAAATTATTTCGTTATCAACTTCAATCGAGTTATTGATCATTATTTCCGGTCATGTTCGATCCAGATCAGCGGACTTTACGTCAAGATGAAGGCTATTTTTAGTGCATTTTAATGCAGCTTGTGAATTGTTTCGTTATCAACTTCAAGGTAATAATTCATCATTATTTGCCTTGATGTTCCATCCAGATCAGCGGGTGTTGTGTGACGATAAAGTCTACCTTTAGTGCATTATGAAAGCAACTTGAGAATTATTTCATTATCAACTTCATGGGAATAATTGATCGTTATTTCCGGTCAAGCTCCATCGGGATCCGCGGATGTCGTTTCGCGATAAAGGCTATTTTTAGTGCATTATTTATGCAATTTGAGAACTGCTTCGTTATCGACTTCAGGGGAAGAATTGATAATTATTTCCGGTCAGGTTCGATCCAGATGAGGGGATGTTGTCTCAGGATAAAGGTTTCCATTAGTGCGTTATTCATGCAATTTGAGATTCATATCGTTATCAACTTCAAGGGAATAATTGAACGTTATTTGACTTCATGTTCGATCCAGATGGGCGGATGTTGTGTCATGATAAAGGTTACCATTGGTGCATTATTCACGTAATTTGAGAACTATTTCGTTATCAACTTCAAAGGAATATTTGAACATTCTTTCCGGTCAAGTTCGATTGGGATCAGCGGATGTCGTGTCACGATAAAGGTTACCATTAGTGCATTATTAAAGCAAATTGAGAATTATTTCATTATCAACTTCAAGTGAATTATTGATCGTTATTTCCGGTCATGTTGAATGGAGATCATCGGATTTTGTGTCACGATAAAGGTTACCGTTAGTGCATTATTAAAGCAATTTCAGAATTATTTCATTATCAACTTGAATGGAATATTTGATCACTATTTCCGGTCATGTTCGATCCATATCAGCGGACTTTACGTCAAGATAAAGGCCATTTTTAGTGCATTATCAAAGCAATTTGACAATCATTTCGTTATCAACTTCAAGGGAATAATTCATCATTATTTACCTTCGTGTTCCATCCAGATAAGCGGATGTTGAGTCAGCATAAATGCTATTTTAAGTGCATTATTCATGCAATTTGAGAACTATTTCGTTATCAACTTGAAGGGAATAATTGATCATTCTTTCCGGTCAAGTTCGATCGGGATCAGCGGATGTTGTGTCACGGTAAAGGTTACCATTAGTGCATTATTAAAGGAATTTGAGAATAATTTCATTATCAACTTCAATGGAATAACTGATCATAATTTCCGGTCGTGTTCGATCGGTATCAGCGGATTTCGTGTCACGATAAAGGCTATTCTTACTGCGTTATTGAAGCAATTTGAGAATTATTTCATTGTCAACTTCAAGGGAATAATTGATCGTTATTTCCGGTCATGTTCGATCCAGATCAGCAAATTTTGTGTCTCGATAAAGGCTGTTTTTAGTGCATTTTAATGCAGTTTGTGAATTGTTTCGTTATCAACTTCAAAGGAATAATGATCATTATTCCGGTCAAGTTCGATCAGGATCAGCGGATGTCCTTTCAAGATAAATGCTATTTTTAGTGCATCATTCATGCAATTTGAGAACTGTTTTGTGATCGAATTCAAGGGAATAACTGATCGTTATTTCCGGTCATGTTCCATCCATATCAGCGGATGTTGTGTCACGATAAAGGCTATTTCTAGAGCATTATTCATGCAGTTTGAGAACTATTTCATTATCAACTGGAAGAGAAGAATTGATCATTATTTGCCTTCATGTTCGATCCGGATGAGGGGATGCTGTCTCACGATATAGGTTACCATTAGCGCATTATTCATGCAATTTGAGAATTGTTCCGTTATCAACTTCAAGGGAGTAATTGATCATTATTTCAGGTCAAGTTCGATCGGGATCAGCTGATGTTGTGTCACGATAAATACTATTTTTAGTGCATTATTCATGCAATATGAGAATTATTTCGTTATCAACTGGAAGGGAAGAATTGATCATTATTTCCGGTCAGGTTGGATCCAGATGAGGGGATGTTGTCTAACGATAAAGGTTACCATTAGTGCATTATTCGTGCATAGTGAGAATTATTTCATTATCAACTTCAAGAGTATAATTGATCATTCTTTGCCATCAAGTTCGGTCGCGATCACCGGATGTTGTGTCACGATAAAGACTATTTTTGGTGCACTATCCATCGATTTGACAATTATTTCATTATCAGCTGGATGGGAATAAGTGATCACTATTTCCCGTCAAGTTCGGTCGGGATCAGCGGATTTTGTGACACGATAATGGTTGCTATTAGTGCATTGTTCTTGCAATTTGAGAAGTATTTCGTTATCAACTGGAAGGGAAGAATTGATCATTATTTGCCTTCACGTTCGATCCAGGTGAGGGGATGCTGTACGACGATAAAGGTTACCATTAGTGCATTATTCAAGCAATTTGAGAATTATTTCATTATCAACTTCAAGGGAATAATTGATCATTCTTTCCGGTCAAGCTCGATGGGGATCAGCGGATGTTGTATCGCGGTAAAGGCTATTTTTGGTGCATTATCCATGCGATTTGACAATTATTTGGTTATCAACTTCAAGGGTATAATTGATCATTATTTCCGTTCAGGTTGGATCCAGATGAGGGGATGTTGTCTAACGATAGAGGTTACCATTAGTGCATTATTCATGCAATTTGAGAATTATTTCGTTATCAACTTCAAGGGAGTAATTGATGATTATTTCAGGTCAAGTTCGATCGGGGTCAGCGGATGTTGTGTAACGATAAAGGGTATTTTTGGTGCATTATTAATGCAAATTTGAGAATTATTTCATTATCAACTGGAAGGGAAGAATTGATCATTATTTGCCTTCATGTTCTGTCCGGATGAGGGGATGCTGTCTCACGATAAAGGTTACCATTAGCGCGTTGTTCATGCAATTTGAGAATTATTTCGTTATCAACTTCAAGGGAGTAATTGATTATTATTTCCGGTCATGTTGGATCCAGATCAGCGGATTTTGTGACACAATAAACGCTATTTTTAGTTTATTATTCAGGCAATTTGAGAATTATTTCGTTGTCAATTTCAAGGGAATGATTGATCATTATTTCCGGTCATGTTCGATCCAGATCAGCGGATCTTGTGTCACGATGAAGGCTACCTTTAGTGCATTATTAGTGCAACTTGAGAATTATTTCATGATCATCCGGAAGGGAATAATAAATCATTATTTGCCTTCATGTTCGGTCTAGATGAGCTTATGTTGTGTGACGATAAAGGCCATTTCTATTGCATTTTTCATGCAATTTTAGAATTATTTCGTTACCAACATCTGGGGAATAACTGATCCTTATTTCCGGCCGAGTTCAAACCAGGTGAGGGGATGTTGTCTCGCGATAAAGGCTGCCTTTAGTGCATTATTCATCCAATTTGAGAAGTGTTTCAGTATTCAATGAGTGAGAATCTATTGTCTCGGATTGCGAATGCATTCTCATGGACCTATCACATTTTTTCTCTAAAACGCCTGGATGCCAAATGAGGAAGAGTCAACGGTATATTCCCGAACACGGTATCTATATTTCGGCGAAGATCAAGGTGCCCCTCCGCCCCATTGTCCTTTGGCTCGGGAATGGGTGCTTGAAGTTCGTTCATTCCACGAGTTGTTGTTATTGTTGTGGAGCCTTTATTTGTCCAGCAAAAATGGAATATTCGCAACAGAAATTGAAGGATCAAAGTGTGCGACCATTATGGTCATAGGAGTGGTGTAAGTGGAACGAAAATTTATGGAATTAGAGATTCATACAAAGGACATTTCCGGATTCGCGGATGTATCATAAAGCCTGGGGCGAATGTTTGGCATCTTGGACTGCCCACTATGTGTTTTCGGCGTACGCTTCGCTATTTGCATTACTCAGTAAATGGCTATATTGTGCGCAATTGGGCGTATTTAGTACGAGATCAGCCCAGATGTTTTTAATTACTTCCGGTGATTTCCTCATACCGCCTGGCTTAGGACAGAAATAAAATATCGCTTTGAACACCTATCTCATCCTTCTAAAATTCCAAAGGTTAGTTATGAAATGGTTTATTGAGATGAAGAAAAGGTGTTGTTTTATTCCCAAAAGTTTGGATGTATGAGGGCTCGTTCCAGGTGTGTTTGAATGATGGAGACGTGTTGCCTCAGGTATTAAAATAGCAGTATTCATTATGCAGCAGAGTGACTGCTTCAGTAACTCCGATTTGTATTGCAATTTTCGGAATGTGAAGGACAGGAATACAAATTGATAATTTATGCATATCTTGCATCAAGAGATTCTCTTAGTATAGGCCTGGCTAATTATAAAAGCAATATCTTTCTATGTTCTTCTACGTCCTGGCAATATCTACCTATCTCAGATCCATCAACAAATTTTCTATCTTTTAAAATACGGAAGTGAATGATCGTTATTTCTGAATTGTTAGGCCACTAAACATAAAAACTGTTGAGAAATTCATTGCGACGCCTGCTTTCTTGAATCGTTTTCTGAAGAAGTTAAGAACTTTTCTTTCGCCGTGTCCATTGAAGGATTTTTTGCATTTTTCTTCAATGGATTGCGAAAGTTTAGTGGAATGATACACCTGAGGTGCATTATTTGCTTATCAAGGCATGTCAACACGCCTAAATACGACAGTGAACGTGCGATATTCCAGAAATACCAAATAAATTGCATTGTTGTCTTCCTAAATCTAACTTCTTCTGCAGCAAGGAGTCGATTTAAAGCTGACTCCTTCCTAGTTATTCTCCGGAATTCTAGAGCACTTGCTGCTAAAAGGTTTAATCAGCTATAAAAACATCGAGAGAAATGTCACGCAGCATTTCCACATGCGCAATAATCGTATTTGCGAACTAAAGTCGAAAAATTAAAGTGAACAGACCTCAAATTCATTCCAATAAGCTCTTATTTGTTGTTCCAACTGAAAGGCAACAAGAATGGAAGCTGTTTATCTTAAAATTCTACAGAGTTGTAGTGCATTTTCAGACTTTCTATTTTTGTTGGAGGATAGGGCAAAAAATGACTTTACAGAAGCATTTTCTTCAACACGATTAGTAGAATAAATCAAAATTGACCAGGACATCGGAAATGAGAGAATGAACACCACGGAAAAAATTTAAGCCAACCTTAGGAGCAATCTATAAAATAAAACACTATCTTCTTCACTCAAAACACAACCAATGCAATTATCGAAGAAGTGGGATTGCTAAGACAAGTCGTTGCCTATATCAATATTTGCGGGCGCGATTCAAGTCTCTCAAGCAGACTGATTTAACTGCCCATGCAATATCCAGATAATTTCTTCAAATTCTGGAATGCATTTCTGAGAGATCCGTTTAAGGATCGATGAAAACTTATCACACTTTCCGCTTCAAATGTCAGCAATGACGACGTGAGATAAGTTATGAGAATCTGTTCTGCGGCTAAATAATTTTACGATTACTAGATTCGAATAAATATGATGTCAATGTCAGTACAATATTGAAATGAGAAAAATATACTCAGGAAATAAAAATTAGATATAAATTCCATTCGTCATATTTTTCATTTATCATTTGCCATACTTTATTCTTCATACATTCATTATTGCCAAAGAAGAGATTTTCATAATGTTTCCCCATTAAATGATGATCTTTAAAGAAGATTTCATCAACTGTCATTAAAATGAATAGAAAATCAAATACTTTCACATAAAAGAAGACAATATGTAAATTAAAAAGTTGAGAATTCAAGTTTACGAATATGTTGCCTATATTTTGACTATTCAAATATGATTTTTAGAATTAAAAAAGGATAAGAGATGTAAGGCAATCCTTTATCTCAAATAATTTTGTTGAATATCTAGATTGGAAAGTTCAGCGCAAATTTCTTGATTTAAACACTTTCTCTTCAATAGTCAACGATAGAAGAGGTATGTCGCGACCTGACACTCGGGCTTGAAACTGAAGTGTGAAGCAAAGCAATTCTGAATCTTCCGCGAATGAAGTACAGTGAAAGCATGATACTAGTTTTGTACTTTTTCCAAAAAATCGACGTTGCAGTTCACTTATGTCATCATCCAACAATCATCCTGTAGTGTATTTATACTCTAGTTGTGAGCCTAATTTTGATGTGAAACTGTGCTATACCCTGAATAGGTACAAATAACAGATACAAATAAAGTACGAGAATTATGGTACTTCCTGCATGCCTCTGGCACCGGTGCAATTGAATATGATTGTAGTGATGTCAAGTATCTCGTGTTCTTGTTGGAACTCACTTCTGCGTTCTATGTGCCCAGGTGAAGTGGAATATTATATGTGAAGAGTCAGCATTAACACCACTCCAACTTTGAAATGCATCACCCTTCTTTTGAAGGAAGGCAAATCATGGTGTGATAAAATTGCGTTTGGCGATATAGTGAAATGACATAGTTTCTATTCGATCGACAGCTACTTTTTGAGTGATTTGTTGGGTGCGTTAAGTTTAAAGAGAAAATTTTTATATCCATTACGAGTCAACATTCGAAAATTTCGGAGGATGAAAGTAAGTTTTATTGAATCCAGCGTATCAGATGAAATGCACCTTCCCCACCACTGACATTTCCTGAGATTGATTCGTCATAGTGAGGCTGACCAATCGGATTTTCTTTTGGTCAGTAGTAGATTGGTCAATAGCTAGCGGAAATCGTTGCCTTCCAGTCAAAAATCTACCTACCTCTATGTCATGAATCAAAAATACTTCCATCGCCTTTTGTAATTTCAAGCATATAAAACATAAAAGATTGTAAGATATTTGCAGATATTTTTGTTATATATCACAGTTACTGCCTCGGTTGCAAAGAACGCTCACATTTTCCGTTTTATCGGCCCCAGTGGGGTTACCGCTTGCATAGAGTATCGTATGATCTACAAAACGGGAATAAAGCACAATTATCAACTCAATGCCTCACAAGCAAGTAGTGCGGTGCGGTTGAGTCCAGCATGTTGTGTACGCTTTGAGTGATGGGATGCTGTGCTGCGTTTGTTTCGTTTAAGGGTTTATGCGCTTGTAAGTTTATAATTTCTGTTGCACTAGGTTGGAGGTTGGAGATTACAATAAGATTCGTTATATCGGAAGCGATCCAATTATTGTTTGTATTGCATTCTCACATGGCGATTGGGAAGAAAACAACTCTGAACTGCCACTTCATTAATGATGGATTTCAGCTTGCAATATGGGAGAAAGGGATTTGGGAGGAAGGGGAGGGCTAGACTTAAATTGTTCTTTCGATGTTTCGTTCCATAATCAATATTAAAGCGATTTTTGAAAAAACGCTGCGGTCATCTTTAGTGACCAATTCAATTTTAGAATCGTATAGTGATAACGTAACCTCGCTGACTAGACGACAGTTATGAAAGATAAAATGATTTAATCAAAGAGCACAGGAGTTTGAGCTTTTTTATGCGCTTTTTGCGATTTTTTTCAAAAGTGCGATATGGCCACATCATGGTTGTGTGCGCAAATATCCGTGAATGTGTCTGTGTCTGCCTCTTTGTTGGCTAATTTCAATTTGTGGGCCAGAAAAATTAGTTGGTAACATTTGCTGGTACACTTTACACCTTAGAGACGGGCCTTTAGAATTTGCCGCTTTCCAACTGAACGTCTAATGCGTTATTTTCCTTGTGTAATAGTGATGACTGATTAGCATAAAGGAAAGTTATTTTACGTATAGCCAGAAGCGAACTAAACCGAATTTTTTTTTGTGTACTTGCACTCCACTTACCCTACCTACGTCCGGTCGGTTTCATGAGCCGAGGCACTTACTGGTACCTTTTTTTGGACGCTTAGCTAACCTGGTGTAAGGGGGGAAGGGGTAAGTGGAAATGAAAGCGTATATTGTCAGAGTCGCTCTCGCCAATCATCATTTCGTTGCTTGATACCAGGGCTTTATTTCCGACGTTATTGGGCACCAACATTGAAGTTGCTGTAATATTTGTTTCACGAATCTTTTTAAGTATTGAGTCACAATGACTGAGTCCAACTCCATCTCTCTACGATAAAAGAACTACTTAATAGTTTCATTTATGATGAAAACTCGTGATGTGTGGAAATTCCTGGAAGTTCTGCTCAGGATTTTTAATGGTTTTTTCGAAACCAACTATCTGTATATTTAGCTGAATAATTTCAAGTTTTTTCAGTCTTTATTCATTTCATACAATTGTTCGGACGTCAAATTTTTGTCCACAAATTTAGCTTTTATTGCAACCAATTTTACTATCATATTCTCTTGATGTTTGCATTTCGTTTTTGCTATTAGTCTACTCTCTGTGAGCAACAGATAAGACCATTTTTCCTTGTTCGGACTCGGTGATCTCTGTTTGTGATATTTAAATCATTCTTATAATGTCTTTATGCGCCGTCTTCGTTTTTTGCCTTTGTCGATGTTCGTTTTGTTTACCTTTCCTGCCGGGAAAATCTTTTCTGAGGTGGACTGTGCCTTTAGAGGAGAATGTTATTTATTTTTATTTATTTGTTGTCTTTTACTGCCTCTATGATTTTGTAGCATTTGCTTTATTGAAATGAGCGGAGTGTAGTTTGCGAGCGTTGCGTATGTTAACGATTGGTCTTTGTCCAAGCAGTGTTCATTTTTGCGCATTGTTACTCCGATACATCATCATTTGCCTGTCTTTTTCAAAGAATGAAGGAAGATAAAGAACAAGCGAGAAGGAGAGGGCAAACAGCAACCGAGACCTAAAGACCTAAGGACCAAAACGGCCTAAAGACTGGAGAGTGCTTCCACCGCTGCGCCTTCGTCTTTCATCCGAGTCTGCGGGAAGTTTGATGGTGTGTAATTATGGTCGATCGTTATAACTCATTGTGTCATGTCGTTGACCGGAAACATGAAATATAGTATGAAGCGTGATGCCCACGAAGTCGTGCAGGTGTACTGTGCAGACGGAAGAGCATGAGGTTAGCCGACGAATGTGGACTGGTGCCCAGTTTCGAAGAAGGATTCGGCGAAGAAGAATCTGAATATGGCGACTGACGAAGACGCAACGGATGCTCGATGAACAGAACGAACTAGAGAAGAATGGGTCGACGCACTGGCCAGTGGTCACAAAGACAACTGAGATGGCGAGGCGCGTTGGAGACGACCATATCAATGTGGCGCAAGATGAGTTACTTGAAATTTTTTAACTCCGAGGGTGCGAACGTAATGTTATCAATTTTCGATGCTCGCGATTTCTTCTTATGAAGTAAAGGATTCCATAAAAGAGGTCATAATTTGGTGAGTTGGATTTTCTCTGTCAAAGTAGAATTCATCTTCTTTCTGTCATCCTCTCGATCCTTCCTGAAAAATTTGCAACCTTGCAGAGTTCATAGAATTTATCAGGTGCATTTATCTTGTATAAAAAACACAAATCGGTATATGGATGGGACAGGTGACAAGATTGATGACGTTTGATTTTCTTTTCTGCATTCGTTAAGGGCAAGTTTTTTAGGGTTGCAGTGGGTATTTTCACGTGGTTATTTTTTATGCGGAAAGGTTTTTTTCGGTTAAAAAAAATTTATGGAATTTCGTAGAAACTTGAAAAGATTGCCCTTAATCCAACGACCATAAAAAGGGAGCTAATCTTATCAACTGCCAAATTCATATGCCGATATTGTTGATTTAAGTAAAACAATTGAACTCTATGATCTCTGTAAGACTGCATAGTTGGTCTTGGCATATTAGTAAATGAAAATGCTGAGCGTGAGAAAGTTGCCTGAATTCAACTGCATTTGAGCACCGCCGAATCGCTCTTCCTGAGCATAGACATTCTTGTTTTACTTAGGTGAATTTGAATTGCTGTAGATCCACTCATCTCTTACCTACACTTCGCTGTTATGAAGCTGTTGAAACGCAGAGGTGCGTCAATCGTGAAAAGTAGAGCAGAGCTTCGACGCTCATTTATTAATAGTGATGCACGTTTTGTAATATATTCGATCAGATTTTCTGCGACTTCGTTGACCTGAAATCGTTGAGATAATGAAATATGCATTGTGGTGTGATTGGGAATGCACAGTAGGGGAATTATGCACGAATCAAAAAAGGATCCGCAGTGGATGGTTGTTTGTGACGCTGAACAAGATGTGTAACACGATTCTTTAGGTTTACTGTGCTCTAGTTGAGCTGTTGAATATCTCATTCAAGAAAGACCAGCAGATTTGTGTATGAAGGATTATCCCATGGAATTGCTGCTTCTTACTTTTTAAATAGCATTGAGGCTATTTTGAACTTGGTTAAGAAATCTCTCCTTATTTATCTGCAGATGGCATTTTACACATCAGTTTCAAACTATCCATCCATAGCTTACTAACTAATAGTTCAGTTAATATAACTAGTTCAAGAAAATGCATCTTTGCATTGCATGTCGTAAAATTTCTGCAGGCATTCAATGAACCATCGTTTCGGAGGGTTGGTGTGCGCCTTATTTTCTTTTTTTCTGCTTTGTGTAAATTGCTGGATATTTGCAGAGACGTGCAGCTGTAAATTTCTATACACTTCATGGTTTGTTTATTTCTTTGCCCTGCAAATTCTGTATGATAATTTTGGGCAGTCCGATAAACTGTTGGTGCCGTGCTATGGTTGAGCTCCAGTACGGTATCCACAAAGCCGCTGAAAAGGAGTCATTGGGCGGAGATGCCAGCTCCTTAGCGGTGACCTGTAGAGAGACATTGGGCGTGACGCCAACTCTTCAACGGTTGCCTATAATGACTCCATTATGTTGCTGAAGATGAGTCATTAAGGCGGTGCCATCACTTTACTAGGGGTCAGTGACCCTGTTGAGATGTTGAAAAGGAGTCATTGGGCGGCAATGCCAGCTCCTTAATGATGGCCAGTAAGTTGTATTATGCTCTACAGGTGTCCTTCTAAGGACTAGTCTATATTGAGGAAGTATAAAGATTTATAGCTGCATACTTTAACATGCGCTTCGTCATCCCACTGTATGAAAAAAAAAAAGAAGAAAGTGCGGCGCAGGGGAGAAGTTTTCATCCGCGGATGGTTCTGGATTATTGCATTATGAGGCGGTCGAGCAATTTTCATAATCATTCTGAATCATTCCCGCAACTGATGCAAACATAATCTCATCATCTCAGCACACACCGGCTGATGAGTAAGTAGAAGGTGACGAGCATATAGTTACTTACTACACTGGAGGTCGAATTTATATTTATTTGCATTGTGATTTTTCTAGCCTAATTTGGGAGTGAAATATTGCAATTTCAAGGCTAAAATATTCTCACCCATAACATGAATGTTATTGCATAGCAAATTTACCGGGCAGGGGGCAGCTCCTCATCTCAGTGAGATATTCGATGCTCAACTAGAATAAATTAAAACTGAACAAATACAGTATACATCTGTTTGGCACTACCCAACAACCTCCACTGCGGACTGTTTTCTTTCATCTCTCATTCTTTTTGCTCATCGTTCTTGCACCGCAATGCACACTTCATTTATCTCCTCTATTCCATGCCAGCGTAGTAGCGCAAACTGTGGCAAACATATTTCCAAACTTGCATTCAATTACTTAATGAGTTTCGAAGGGTTTCTTTGCTTTGTACGATTTGCGAGTTCCTTCGCGCTTTAGCGGTGTCATCATCGTGAAGTTTATGTGAGAGGTGCGGGATTCACCAATAGTTCATATTCACCTAAGTATTACAAGAATGCTAATGTCCTCCTGCAAGGACGATTTAGTGTGCGTATGTAGTTGAAGTGGGCAAATTTTCACGTTCATCATTCTCTTTACTTTGTGTCAAACCTTTTTTAGGATCTTTGGAGGAAATGGCGGTAAAGAATTTATTTCTACTTTGAACCTTCTTGTTGGAGTGGGTTAGAATTTTAACATTCTTATTTCGTCTCGAGTGCCTTGAAATTTTTTTTAGATTTGGGTTGTAAGAGAAGTAGCTTTCATAGTTTGAAAATTTTTTGATATTTTTATGAGTGTGAAACAATTTAGGTCTGTCGGTTATGGGTAGCGGGGTATTTTCCAAGTGAGCCAATGCAAGAAACTTTTCGATGGCTAAATTCTTCTTAGGAGGAATGCGGAGAAGAAAATTTCTTTTTTATCTCTTCTAAATGAATCGTTCATGTTGTTGGTTTAATCTTGAAAAAATTTTCAATCCGATTCAAAAACATGTAAGGGCGGGGTTTTTAGAAATGCAAAAGAAACTTCCGCTGAGCAGAACATTTCATCGACCATCTTCGTGCGTTTCTTTGCTGCCTGTACTAGAGAAGGCACTCATGAGATGTGTTCGTCATTTAGGTTTACAAAAAATGAATCATACAGAGAGAGGAACGAAGGGACATCCTGCTTGATTTTTATGATTTCTGAATAGTTTTCAATTTTTTTTGTCGCTCATTCAATTTGCTATGGACAGGTTGCATGTTCAATCAGAAACAAAGCAAATGGTTACCTGGATTATTTGAATTTGGATTGTAATTTCGTCGGTGGCAGTTGTTCAGTCGAGAAGTTCACTAGTGAGAATAGTGGTAACACTCTAGTGGAAATAGTCGCCGACTATGTAGAGATGAACGTCCAGGTCACCACAAGTTGGTTTTTTTTACTTTGTTTAGAAATTTCTTCTCTTTTTAACTTCATACTGATTGTGCGGAATGAACTAAAAGTAGCTGTAAATTTGCTCGAAAGTACTAGTGCAAACAGTTTCCGCCAGAGCAGCACAATTTAGTGTCGATTATTTGCCCGCCTATTTTTTTCACTGCATTCCTCGAAATGAAGTCTGTGGCAATCCCGAAAATAACGAGTAAGTGTCGGTGAGCGTAAAAAGTCGCACTAGAATTCTGTAGCCAATTTGAAAGAAAGATCGGCAAAAGGGGGGGACGTTTCTCTGAAGTTGAACCTTTTATTTTCGTGTGGATTTGCCGAAGAGCTTATTGACATACGGGTGCGGATATTGCGTTATGCCACAGTAAGTGAAAAGCAGCGAAATTACTTGTTAAGTACAAGCCTTTTTGTCACTGTTATTGAACAGACTAAACTTCCTTTCCGCTGCCTCAAATTTTTGACGAAAGTGTATATCAAAATTACGACCCATTCTGTGGTAATTGCTATAGGCAGCAAAAGTGTTGCATGAGGTGTGCATGTTGGGGCTTTATTGCATATAATTCAACGTAAATAATTCAGAATTGAATTTATTTTTAGTGAAATTGATCGACGATTTCGAGTAAGTGTGTTGGCACGATTATGCAACAAATGGATAATAAGAGAAGCGAATCCGATCATCAATCATCCGAAATGTTGGAACCTCTTTTTTTAAATGGTTATCTCTTAATTATTATTCCACATTCCGTTAAAGTTTGGCGATCGTTGTCAAAAATAACTTTTTTTTCATTACTTCCACGATATATTTCAATGGAGCCTGAAACGTAATAGAAGCATTGATAAGCCAGCTAGCAAAACTTCTGCGGAAAATTTCCATTTCTAGAGTAAGTAGTCATTGCATCATCTTTGCTTCTTTTATTCGCTCTTGATCCTCATGGAGTATTGAGGGTCCTCAGCTATTTTGGAGGGGCCGATTAGTGTTTCATTTCTAGATATGAATAAAATGCTTATTTAATCAGGCATTATCGTTATATCCCATTTTTTAGGATCCAGCTGTTGTTGATCAATTTTATCCTATCTGAAATAGGTCTATATCTTTTTTTTTTGTAGCACTACAAGCTGACGTATCAAAAATGTACAGCTGGAGTAGTTGTGTGTTTGCCTTAAAAAAAGGCGCTAATTAGATAAGGAAGCGATTTATTCGCTCTGAATTTGAAAGACGATCTCTTCCTGGCATATCCTTGGCGATTTACTGCATGAATCTTCGTCATATTTGCTATACATCATTAGCCAGACCATTCAGCACCACTATTATAACAATTTCTATGGAAATATGTTGAATTTTTGAAACTAGTTTCTTTCTCTTTTCTTAAAGTTGTTTTCGGCCTATTTTTCTTTCTTTTTTTTTTTTTTTTTAAAGTTTAATTAATTGTATTTTGCGCTAATTTTAATTTACTATCTTCATTTATTTGCATAATCATTGTTTCACAACTTTCAAATCTTCTTTCAATCGTTTATGTTTTGTGCCTCGATGACATAGACAATATTTGTGACCACTTAGCTAGGCTACGGTTGTTCGAAAATTTTACTTTCATTTCCTTCTGCGGCCTAATGGACATTTCGAGACACGTTTCATTTCGAGTTTGGAAGTTCGGAAGTACTTACTTTGATTGGAATATGTTTTTATGTTAGTTGAAGTGAAGTGAAGAAATCAAACTTTTTGCTATCTTTATTTCTAACTTATATGTAATTGGAAATAGAGGAAAAAGCAGTTGAACCATGAAGCTTCGATTTTCGTCCATTACGAAGACTTTTTCGTTTTATGGTGCCATGGGCTTTCAGCTGTACAAAGCTGCGAATTCAAATGCTAAAGGAATGAAATTTTTGGTAGGGCGTCATAGTCTGCGGCTTAGTTGATTTATGGTGCAAATAAACCCCTATATCTCAAATGGTGCTCTTTTTTTCCGGCGACGTGTCGAGTGCTACGACGATGAGTAGTGGATGAGGTTGTCACCGAACTGTTCAAATTTTTTGATGGTTCAGTATTTGTACCTTCGCTATTTCGTGCAGTCAGAGGTTAGCACTTGCTATTTTTATTATAATCGAGGTTTCGATGATCATCACCAAAGATTTCATTGTGTTTAATGCATGTTGCTTATATCTTGTGGCAGAACTCAGGGTTGTGGTAAAGGATGGAAGAACTTATGGATAAGAATGGATATCATTTATACTTCATGAGATGAGTCCCGGCATATTTTGATTTTCACTGAAAATTTCCACTGCAAAATTTTTTGGGGTGTATAGTCAAGCAGTGTCTATAAATTTCCCTGAGTCTTTTTCTAAAACTTATGATCGACGAAGAAGTTTTAGAGGTCCTCCTTTTATATTTGAAGGTGATAAATGTCGCGAGGATGCGAGTATCTTGCGTATGCAAAAAACGGAGGAAAAGAGAGCTGCCATCTTGAAATGTTTTATGGGTTGCAAAAAGGAAATACGACTGGAAGGGGGCTATGGTGGGTCTCGTTTTTATGCGAACTTTTTTCAGAGTTTTATGCCAATTTGTTTACATCGTGCCTTATCAAAGAGTTTCACATCTGGGATTTATAAAATGATAGAAGAGTAATGGGCATTGAAAAAAATCTGCAGAGCTAAATCCCTGGCAATATTCCATTAGGCAGAAACTTTTATTTCGCTCAAACGGAATGCTATTCTATTTCCGGTTACTGATCATTTCATAAGTTATTATTAGGCGAGCAAGTTTCTCAGTAGCGAAGCGAGCTTTGAAATTTAAAAACTGGTCTAAGTGTGGTTCCATTCCCTTGGAACTACTAGTTTACAATTTCATTTGTATTTATTATTAAACTCTAACGTTCGAGTTTACTTTCATTTGGTGAGCACTGATGGAAAGTTTATTGTAGTGTAAATGTTTCTATTGAAAACATTCATATCGAATTTAGATGGCAACAAAAAATGTGGATAATATCAAGGCAATAGAGATTTAGTTCTTAGTTCATTTATTTCGTTATCATTTTGAAAGTGGAATTCAAGAGTGCGATCGTTGTTTTATGCTAAGGGGGCTATGGGATGGATTCTGAGGAAGCGATAATTTCGAATTCACTTCGAATACATCAAAATAAATAAATCATTTTTCTATGTGGAATATTAAAAAAAAATATTCTACGCAACTTCAGAATAGCGAATTCTCTCGATGGATGAAGCGATGAAACACCTGAAGAAGGGAGCAATAGTGAGAAGGTGGCGGAATACGACAAAGCGAGCGGACGTCGATGGAAAGAGGTTTGATCGTAGTTAATGTTGTTGGGAATCTATTGGCTGCTTCTTTCGTGAAATTTGCTCTCAGCTGAGAACATAAGTTTTATATGTGAAGTCGCTTGTGGAATTTACTGAAAGTTAGAAAATTTGATAAAAAAATTGACAACAATTTTTTTCAAAACAATAAACGCTTTTGATAACATATTTGCCTAAATAAAGCATATGTTCAATTAGCTGATGCTTACAGTGAAATATATATTTTTTGGACTTGAGGCTTCTTTTTTTGATTACTTTTCTCGTAAAAAATTTACGTTTGCATACGATGAGCAGAGTTCGATGAAAGAGGCGATTGCGAGAGGTTACATTTGGATCTTAATCCTTGATCTGTGATCTTTTTCAATCTGTAGTTGTCGTTCTGACGGCAATGCTGAATTTACTAGATAAGCGTGGAAAGCGTACTATTAATATTTCATCTATTTTCTCGCTCATCACAGATTAAACCTAAAAAGGGAAAGGCCGTTGCATTTTAAAATCTAAAAAGTTGATTAACAGTTAGCACAGTTGATGAAGGCCTTATTTATTTCTGTATCAGTATCGGCTGTTGTGATGTGATACAATATGAAAATCATGCAGCCGTTGCATATTCAAATCATTCGGTTAGAACGCACTCCACAGTAATCGTTAAGTTGTATATGGTTGCATTCATCGAATGCAGTAAATGGTCCTGTTGTCTTCGTTCAGCGCTGAAGATAATTCAAACATAATATTTTCTGCTTCATTGGCTTTCACTAAGTTGCAATAAGCAATAAATTCTAGTCATGTCAACTGTTTGAGTTAGGGCAGTTTAAGCGACTTGTGTTGTGATGGATGAAATTTCCATCACTCTAGGAGTTTATCTTATTTGCAGATGCCAGACACATCGTCAGTGGCAGTTTTGGCTATCAAGCATACGACATTAGTGAACGTAAGGATTTATAAAATTCTTTTAAAATATGGCACTCTTTACACGAGGGAGGAGGTTATTCGTCATTCGAGGTAGAAGAGTTGAAGAAAGTCACTCCGAGTGATGGTAAAAAAGTGTCCTTAAATTTTTTTAATAGCAGTGAGATGATGCGAAAACAACCTTTTTCAATTATATTCTTTTAGAGAATTGCATTTTTTTCCTTCTTTTATTTTCCACTTTATCGAGAAAATAGTAGGCGGCATATCTTTAAGTTTTTAATGCAGAAAGTTGAACGTTACAAATACAGTGATGTGGTTAATCCGAGCTCGGTCGAAATTCGTTGCTTCTTATAGGGTGACATGAGCTAGCATTTGCAAGTGGCCTATTAGCATAGCTTGTGTTGCAGAGAAATTGTCATTCACACATGCGCAAATTCTACGTTCACTGAGTGTTTTTATTTGCATTACGATGCATTTCAGCATGTGATCTCATCCTTCAGTGGGCTCTTAAGTGCTTTCCGCATGGTATTCATCGAGTGTTTTCAGGTTGGCAAATACCGACCAGCTGGCAGAAATCAGGCAAAAGAAGCCCCTAGGACGGTCTTGTCAGAGCGCCACCTAGATAGATGAGCCTATTAAGTGTGCAGAGGGTGAAGTGATGATGGCGTTCCACTTTATAGTGCTGTATTTTGTATTTTTCTATGAGTCGTATGTTTTCGCATTTCGCACTTGTGATCTTCTTCGTGGTTGTTGCTGTTGCTGCTGCTGCATTTTATTCTTACACCAATCAATTTTTGGTGTTATCACTATTATGCTTTGTGTTTCTCCACTCTCGGTATTTTAATTGGGGATTTTATTAATAGCTTTTCGGGGGACTCATTTCAAAGCGAAACAGCTGAACCGAGAGTGGTGTTGGTTAAAGATTTGCCTATATCGTGCTCACATTGAATGAGGCAGGTTGAGACACTAGGCTGTGGTCGCGTTCAAGTCCTTTAAAGATCGCCCTGGGCATGTCTGCAGCTCTGCGGATTGCTGAGGGTTGCGGCGGCAGGCAGTTTTGTAGCATGCGCGATCTCAAATTAGTTTGTCAGGCAATCTGTGTCAGCAGGGTTGCAGTGTAATCTGGCTTCATCCGCCTAACATAGGTCGGACTTTTTCGCTGTTTGTTGAGGCAGTGTGGGAAGCTGTCACGTTCGGGCCTTGGGCCTTGCACTGAGCAGTTGCCGTCATTTTCCGGCTGCAATGTTGCCGTGGCGTCCATTTTTGATCCCTGAAGTAGTTCGGAGGTTTGCACCCCTTGGCGGCTTCATGCGTGGCACTCCTTTGATCTCTCATCGAAAAGTTTTGGCGGCATTCGCGAGACGTTCTTCTGTTCGCGCGCAGGTGGTTTCTAAGGGCGGCTGTGGTTAGTTGTGGTGGGTTTTTTTAGTCTAGGTACCACTGTATCCGAACGCACTCGGGAGGTGGGGAGGGCAGTGAAGTTTTGATCTACATGTGGGTAGTCCTTGATAGAATACGATGCATTTTTGGTCTGTATGTTGATAGCTTTTCGGAGGCACTTGGGAGTGGGTGTGGTGAAATTTTTGATCTACACGTAAAGGCCATTCGGCGGTATTCAACAGTTGGCAGTGAATTTTTTACCTACTTATCGTCTTTTGTGACATTTCAATAGCGAGGCGCCGAGGGTCTTGCTCGTAAGGTGTTGCTCTAGTGATGATCCGAGCTGGTTTTGGCTGCAGGTGATTTCCAGGCGTTGGTGCTGAATCTTACTCAATGAGTGAGAATCTGTTGTCTCGGATTGCGAATGCATTCTCATAGACCTGTCACAGTTTTTCTCTAAAACACCTGGATGCCAAATTGCGAAGAATCAACAGTATATTCCCGAACACGGTATCTATATTTCGGCGAAGAGCAAGGTGCCCCTCCACCCGATTTTCCTTTGGCTCGGGAATGGGTGCTTGAGTTGGCGAACGGAATTTGAAGTTCGTTCATTCCACGAGTTGTTGTTATTGTTGTGGAGCCTTTATTTGTCCAGCAAAAATAGAATATTCGCAACAGAAATTGAAGGATCAAAGTGTGCGACCATTATGGTCATAGGAGTGGTGTAAGTGGAACGAAAATTTATGGAATTAGAGATTCATACAAAGGACATTTCCGGATTCGCGGATGTATCATAAAGCCTGGGGCGAATGTTTGGCATCTTGGACTGCCCACTATGTGTTTTCGGCGTACGCTTCGCTATTTCCATTACTCAGTAAATGGCTATATTGTGCGCAATTGGGTTGGCGAACGATCAGATGTTTTTAATTACTTCCGGTGATTTCCTCATACCGCGTGGCTTAGGACAGAAATAAAAAATCGCTTTGAACACCTATCTCATTCTTCTAAAATTCCAAAGGTTAGTTATGAAATGGTTTATTGAGATGAAGAAAAGGTGTTGTTTTATTCCAAAAGTTTGGATGTATGAGGGCTCGTTCCAGGTGTGTTTGAATGATGGAGACGTGTTGCCTCAGGTATTAAAACAGCAGTATTCATTATGCAGCAGAGTGACTGCTTCAGTAACTCCGCTTTGTATTGCAATTTTCGGAATGTGAAGGACAGGAATACAAATTGATAATTTATGCATATCTTGCATCAAGAGATTCTCTTAGTATAGGCCTGGCTAATTATAAAAGCAATATCTTTCTATGTTCTTCTACGTCCTGGCAATATCCACCTATCTCAGATCCATCAACAAATTTTCTATCTTTTAAAATACGGAAGTGAATGATCGTTATTTCTGAATTGTTAGGCCACTAAACATAAAAACCGTTGAGAAATTCATTGCGACGCCTGCTTTCTTGAGTCGTTTTCTGAAGAAGTTAAGAACTTTTCTTTCGCCGTGTCCACTGAATTATTTTTTGCATTTTTCTTCAATGGATTGCGAAAGTTTAGTGGAATGATACACCTGAGGTGTATTATTTGCTTATCAAGGCATGTCAACACGCCTAAATACGACAGTGAACGTGCGATATTCCAGAAATACCAAATAAATTGCATTGTTGTCTTCGTAAAAATCGTTGTCATCTGAAATAAGATGCATAACTAAGAGATGCTTTATATGCTATGGTATTTTATCTCAGTTGTCGTTTATTAAACGACTAACGATCATATTCTTGAAATTTGTTATTACTGATTGCTTCTGTTGTGATTGATTGAAATCACTCAACGCAGAAATTGTTTAATCACTAATGAGAGTATATTTCAGATGCTACAAATCATCGTCATACTCGTATAGAGTAATGTAGAAAGTACATGAAACTCATTCGGCAACAACGGTGCTGAATTGTTTCAGAGGTAAACGGAGGTAAAAACCAGCAAAAGCTCTTTTTTAGCAATCGATACCTTGCACTAGGTATCAAAAATGCGAGAGACTGCTATCAAATGTGGGCAGACTAACATGAAATGGTTGAAAAAAAACAAACTTTTTTTAAAAAGTCATTGGCATTATTTTATTTCTTGTTTAATTTTCATTAGTGCAGTCGTAATATTGCTCATTATATTCTTATAGGCCATCTAAATTTGTTTAATCAGCTAGACAGATGTGCATAATTGTTTTGTCATTTTCTATTCTATTTCCTAACACTTAACAACTTCGATACGTTGATCTTGAGCAATTTACGACCTCAGCATAGTTCACTATATCGGCTAAATTGAAGTAATGAGATTGATGGTTTTTCATCCCTTTAAGAAGAATTCGTTGAACTATGCACACCAAAGGTGAATAAAAACATAAAGATCTAACGACGTCTCGGTGTTATATTTCACCTAGCAGTGCTTTGATTAATGCTTTTGTTTGCGGTGAGAAATAGATATCGTTAGCATAGGGTGGGAATAGGCTTATTTGTTGACATGCCAATTCATCATGGTTCAGAATCTCAGCGAATGCGATTCCAATGGAAGTGTGTATGAGTGTGCGGGAAGTACACAGAGGATGTCGCTTCCTGTCTCGCTATTGTCCACATCTCTTATTGTCCCTCACTCACTTGGTCCCACACTCAGTGTGCGGGAAGTACACACAGGATCTCATCGTCACTACGCACCTGATGACGATGGAGCGTTGCTGCGCGGTCGTTATAGGGAAAAAAGGGTAATCGGCGTTAGAAGCGCAAAATCGTTAGCAAATTGTCCATATGTATACTATTGCGCCCGCCATTGCCTCGATGCTTAGTGGTCCCTCTGAAATTCCTTATCCTCTTCGCTACCCTTTGGGCTCTAAATAGCGTTGATAACGCTTATTTTCCTGTGTATCATTAATTATTGCAACTATTTTCTAAGCGGTTCAGTTCCCATTTTATGTGTAGGAGCGAGTTTATACTAGGCGTTCTCTCTTACTAATACTGAATAATTTTAAGTTGAGTGGGAAATATTAGGGTAGTTACGAATTTAACTTCTGGATTTACTGAAAGTTCTTAATTACTTGGTCATCTCAGCAATCTACTGCTCGATCTTTTTTTTTTGATGCTTCTTACCTGAGTTACCTGAGCACTCTTCTTGGTATCTTGATGCGAACATATCGGAGAATCGTCCCCATTTTGCCTTTTTTCCTCGTAAAGTTCATCTAGAAACTTTTCAAACAACAATCCATTGTTTTTATGGAATTTTTTTTTTGTTATATAAACTGTGAAAGACTTTATTAGGTGAAATTGAATTTAAAAATAAACTTATAGTAAACAAGGAAAGCAGAGACTAAAGGGTAAACAATGTTGATTTTTCTTGATTCTTGAAGGAAATTCGAAAAAAAACCTTAGAGGAAAAGACTGCAATGATGCATTTCTTAGGCGCACACAATAGAACAAATGAATATCACAGTGAAATGATTTGCAAAGGGAGCGAATAAATTCGGATGTTAAGAATGTTCACTATTCGGTGCCTCGTCATTAACATAGAGTGATCATCAGAGTGATGCATACGGTTAGCCGAAGTTCATTTCATATGAAAAAATGAAGTGACAAGGAACGATATAGATGGAGGAGAATATAAAACAGGCTATATATCTTGAGAGCGGGACGAAGATATAATATTTAGAACGAATAGAGTTTATTGGAGAAACGCTCAAGGAGTGCATGGGGAAATAAGACGAGCAATTTATTTGATGTGTTAAAATCTAGCATCATTAAAGCAAAATGTGTTAAAAATATAGACGTTGTATTCAGTGAAGATAATCTAATTGTTGTTTAAGTGTGGCAGTTTTTTTCATTTGGAAACGTACGAGCCATTGTGTTGCTCAATATTTCTTCACTTCTTCATCTGTGTATGTAATATGGATGTACCCTTTCCATCACCAGGTAATATTTTCAGCGTCAGGTATTATTCCCAGCACCAGGTATTAGCAGGTAAACGATGCCGAAAAAAAGATATAACAAATATTACGATAATAACAGTAATATGCAAAATTCCAAATATTGAATAACCAGTTTATAATACGGTTTAGCTACAAATATCTTTTTACAACCGAAGAAAATGAAAAGATTTGACTACAAGTTTTGTCGAACCCCACACATTCAACTTGAGAAGTTGTAAACCCATTAATCGGCCGAAAGCATGGTGCGAAATAAGGCTGACCAAGATTTCAGTAAAATATACGAATTTATTATCACCTATTTTTTAAATGACCGATTAAATTCGCAACTCCTTCATACTGCTTCTATAAGCAGCTTTTCATTTCAAAATTTATATCTGCTAATGTATGCAACACCCGTTGAGGCCTCTAAGTTCCAGAGGATCAACCTCTATTTGCAACTGATTGTGTCACATAAATAAATCATTAATTTAGTCTATCAGTTAAGACAGGTGCACTCTTATTTACATAAAGCACAAACAACTGAATCCTAACTGAAACTTCATTAATTACCTATCATTTGTGTTCAAAGTGTCCTCACCATCCGAAGATTAGTTTCCCGTGTTAAAAAGTTCCCTTTCTATCTTCAGTAAGCGTCAACGTATGAGCCTTTACACTCTATATTCAGGTGATAAGTGAAAGATATGAATTACAGAATCGAAATTATTAATATAGGTTATGAGCATAATTCTCTTATGAAACATGCTATGTGGAAATGAATTACTGCAACGTGGAGGAGCAAATATCATTCAATTTCCGATATTTTTCTCTCAATCAGGAAACTTTTGAGTTATATAACGGTTAGTAGCTTACAGCTAACAACAGGGTGAAGCATTTTTACAATGGCAAAGAATATATCGTCACAGCTTTCGCGGTCACATGACATCATCAAGTGAAAAGAATTGGACCCGAGAGGGAAGTATTTAGGAGAAGGATATGAGGTTGGAAGTGTGGAATGTATCGTGTTTATCCTTTGCCATCTTCTTCGCACTTACACACACATGCACCGCTTTTACCTCTTCCTCTCTCTTATATCATGTTTTCCTCCTTAACCTCAATCTTACATAAGGATGCCGTTTGAGGGCGAAGCATTGTGATGTTTTCTTTGCTCTTGTTTTCTATGCATTAAAAAAATCCCCTAGTACTCATGCATAGCACAAAAAGCAGATATGCACATTGCCTCTCCTATTGTTATACTGTCGGAGTGAATGCCTGAATGACCAGAACTTGCCGCAATTATGTATTTTAATTGTTGAATGCTTCCAGTGTCGGCTTCGTTACCCAAACGTCCTTTTATTCCTTTACAAAGAAGTTTTCTCAGTTTTTATTAAAACGTTTTCACCTAGTGGGGATTCATTTGCTTTGATATATTTTGTGGGATGAATGCTTACGGACTATTGCTGTTTTGTATTCTTGCTTGCTCAAAGTCTATAGCATTCGTACATCAATCGACTTTGCTAATGAATTCGTCTGATTTACTACTCTATAGCATCCCTTTCGGCTCTTATTAGTAATTTTTACTGCTTTGTCTGTTCAGTTGCGATCGGTTCTTTAAGCAGCTGCCTTCTTTGAGTTATAGCTATCCGAGAGTTACTGTTGATATTGCATTTCATCGTTCACTTAGCTGAAAGTGCTTAGCATGGCTAGGTGTTCAGTACTTTATGGCAGGTTAAGTAATACTTACATGTCCTGTGAAGTGCGCCTTAGAAGGTGTCTTTTTTGATTATGTCAATAATAACACGAGATCACCTGAGCAGGTGACGTCGCACTATCTCGGTCGTCCATTTATCTTACTTTGGGTCGATTGCGCATCATTGACATGAGAGCTAAAGACTTGCAGTTTGCTTATAATTGCATGCGTTCGATCTGTATTATTGTGGCATTTTTGCTTTATTGTTTTTTTTCCATTTATTATTTTTGAATGTATTTTTGCCGATTACGTGACATAGATGAGCAATTTTAATGAACATTATGTTGTGAATATTGGAAGAATCGATATAATTAGACGGTAACATTGATTCGTGATGTTTTTACAACTACAGTTTTACTTTCTTGCTTCATTTAGTTTCATTTTCGTCTATTTTCTCTTTCTCTCTGTTTCTCTCTCTCTCCCTCTCTCTCTCTCTACATTGCTTCACTTCTGTAAAGTTTTATATGCTCACATGCTCTTATTTGCTTGCTGTTTCTACAGCATACAATATTTGTTTTATTTTTGATGCACGATCTCTTTAGTACACTATATTTTTTTCTTTATTTCTGTCTTTTCCAAATAAAGTGTTTCATATGCTTTTCATACCGCTTCCTTCAAAACCAGTACACATTTATTCGTTTTGCATTTCTTTACTTATTCGTCCACGCAAAAGCATTGTTCTCCCATTTCGTGCATTGATATTGTTTGCTGCTTTTGAGCCGTTCATTTTGTCACCGTTTCGGGTGTGTTTCACTTGGCCTCGTTGTCATATAAACTGAATGAACTGGCGGATGGGTGCGAAGAGATTACTAAAACCGAGAGATCACAAAGTTGAGAAACAAACAAAACGATACTCAGAGGTTCCTTTTTAGGAACGGAAAGGAAAGCATTCATTGTTTAGGAACTCACTCTCCTGTAAACATCCATGTCTGCTGAAGTTTTTCGTTTCTCTTTTAATGCAACTTTTTTGTCATCTACGATGGAAATATTGAGAGTTTTCTATTGTCATCTACGTTTCCTATACGCTTTCGATGTGTTTTTGATTGATAAATTTGAATGCTTTGGTTTTTGTTTGATTTACATTGATTGTTGGCCCACAGAAGCATATGAGATAGGTTTCGACATTCGATGGAGTGTTGGGATATTAGAAAAGGAATGTTGCTGATTAAGTGCTCGCAGATTTTTCGGACACTCTAAGCAGGTTCACAGACTTCTCCCTTGATATCAAATATAATCTATGTTTTCTTAAGCATCGCTACAACTTCTCTAAAACTAGCGAAGCCCTATGTAGTGCTGCGAGTATTCAAGTGTTCATTCATATGTCGGTGCATATAGTTAGTTGATAATTCAGTCGAATTTATGGGATTTTTATGTGTTCTTTTCATTTTATTTTGTGGTGTGTTAAAGTATTTTGTTGAATAATGGGAACTTTGGGCGTCTATATTGAAATAAGCTTCGTTTGTGCTATCGTTTCATCCACTTCTTTTTGTCAATGAATTTCCATTCATAGTGCTGCAAAAGTAAAACGTCTTCGTGCGTGCTTGGGCTAGAACTTCGAATACGAGCCAGTGAAAGAGGGAAACGAGGCAATAGTACAGTAATAGGTCGATTGATACACCTCACTTCTGGTCAAAACGTCGGTTTTCGGCTAAGTTTGTCGTAGACGTTTCGTTTATCTAAAGCAAAGCCTCAGAGCAACCAAGGCTCCTCGCAACGGCTGACGCAAAGGCTGAAGTCACATGCAGACGTTTCCTGCATTTCGTCGTATGATGTTAGTCCTTTGCAATTTATGAAAAATTCACCACTTTTCAAAAGGCCATCCATTAACCTCAGTGGAATCATCACTGTTTCAAAACGGTGCCCATGTCATCGGAAATAACGCGAACCCAAGATTATATTTCATCTACCGCTTCGCACTGCACTGTGTTTTGAAACGCATGCAAATTTCATGATGGCCCAGCACTTGCGAACTCTTTCGGCTTCATATCCACGCCGGCACAATTTTGTATTCCAGAAAATATTATCGGGATTGGAAAGTGGCGCCTAGAGTGTGAACTGCAAATGGGAGTCGACAGAAGCGTGTGCACTGACAGTGTGCCCGACCAACATGTTTTCAACGGCGTTCATCAATAGCTGCCTAACTGTGGTCTCACTGCTAATGAAAGGTGGAAAAGAAGAATCTGAACCGAAGAAGCTAAAGATGGTGATTAAAATATGATATGAAGCAACTACGGACAACGACCATCGTGGGCAGCACTTCGCAATATATTCAGCTTCCTCGCATAGCGATGGCGTAGTTCCTGGTTCTCAACAAAGTACACGCACGGGTTTTAATAGTTGTCCACCTACCATTAATCAAAATTTCCTACTTCTTACCTTTCTGACATCTGCTTTACATTGCTGACGTGAAGTATTCCTTGTCTTAGGAAGATGTAATGAAACTAAAGCTCACCTTGCCAATAATCTGGGCTCTTTATGAGAGCAGGCGAGGTACACTCAGATCCACTTCTTTGCACTGCGCACATTACACTCGAAATGACTGCCAGCAGCGGTCAGATCAACAAATATTGTGGCTGAACTTAGTGAGCAATTGTAAATGAGTAACTTTATCCCGGAATTCTTTTTCTTAATTGACCGAATTTCACGGCTACCCTGAACCTGTTCAGTGCAGTACGGAGCATAGTCCACGCTTTTAAACCGTTGTAATCATTGTAAGAGTGCAAGTGAAATGAAGATGAGGGCCTCGACTAGGCGGATGAGTACCCAAGTTGGTAAATAAAATAGTATTCGAGGCGGCTTTCGAAAAATTTCATAGAGATGTGTTGGTCCCGCCGAATCTTGTAACGGTGCTGGAGCCAGTTTGACGGCAAATAAGGACCAAACATTTCCTTCGAATTCGTCAAGTTGTTGACCTAGAATTGCATGAACAATGCACTAAAAATTGCCTGAGCAGTGGCACAGTTTTCCGTCAACTGGAGCCACTTTTGACCGCAAGTAATGACCAAATATTTCCTTCGAATTGATCCAGTTATAGACCTCAAATTGCATGAATAATGGGCTGAAAATGGCCATATTTGTAGCACAGTTTCGGCTATCTGGAGCCACCTTTGACGGCAAGGTTTGAATTGATCAACCTATAGACCTCAAATCGCATCAATAATGCACCAAAAATGGCCCTATTTGTGGCACAATTTCTCGTCATCTGGAGCTACTTTTGACGACAAATAATGATCAGTTATTCCGCTCGAATTGACCAAGTTATAGATCTTTTCATGGTGCACTATTCATGCACTTCTAGGTCCATAACTCTAGAATAGCATCAATAATCCACTAAGGATGGCCTTAATTGTCGCACAGCTTCCGGCCATCTGGAACCACTTTTGATGGCAAATAATAGTCGGTTATTCCTTTCGGACTGATCAAGTTGTAGAAACAGCATTCACAATGCGGTCATAATGGACTTAATTGTGGCACAGTCTCGGGTCATCCGGAGTTACTGTTGATTGCAAATGATGATTAATTATTCCCTTAGAGTTGATCGAGTTCTAGACCTAGAATTGCATGAATAATGCACTAAGGATGGCTTTTATTGTGGCACAATTTCCGGTCATCTGGAGCCACTTTTGACGAAAATAATGATCAGTTATTCCCCTCCAAATGCTGAAGATATAGACCTAGGATTGCATGAACAATGCACTAAAAATTGCCTGAGTTGTAGCAGAGTTTCCGGTCGTCTGGAGCCACTTCCGACCGCAAGTAATGACCAATTATTTCCTTCGAATTGATCAAGTTATAGACGTAGAATTGCATGAAGAGTGCACTAAAAATGGCCTTAATTGTGGCACAATTTCCGATCATCGGGACACACTTTTGGCGGCAAATAATGACCAAATATTTAGTTCGAAATGATCCAGTTATAGACCTCAAATTCCGCTAATAATGCAATGAAAATGGCTTTCACTGTGGCACAGTCCCGGGTCATCTGGAGTCACGTGATGGCAAAAAAAGACCAAATATTCCCTTCCAATTGATCAAGTTACAGACCTGAAATTGCATGGGATCGGTGATGTAGAACAACGGCTTTCCTCGGTCGACGAATGATTGCATCATCACCGTCGAGTTCCTCCGCATGAAGAATTCTGCGTTTTGAATTGTAATGGTGTGCCTCCTCTCTACTGAGTCGTCGGCGACGTAGTTTCAATGGGATAGTGGGTGGTGTGGTTTTCCGACACGCAGTGGTCACATGTTTCACCGATATGCACCTTTCGTTCGAGTTTAGCAGACAGTTTGGTGGCTTTAAAGAAATCACTTCTTTTATGACTCGGAACGGAGAGCATAGCCCACCAAAAGAAAAAAAAATGAAGCCTGTGAAAAGCCTCTATAATAAAGGGCAACATGAACCTGCAACTCTACACCCTCTCTTTCATGTTCTTAGAAACCCGTCTCAATACCTATTAAAGACGCGAATTTTCCTGCCTTAACAATTCCCTCGAACCAAATCTTCTGCTTTTAGAATGTCTTGTAAAAATTATGTGAATAAGAACCTCGGTGATTATTCATCGAGTTTTGTTTCACTCGAAAACTAGCATCAACGAGTATTTTTGTGTGACTTCGCAAACTTATTTTGTGGAAGTGCATCTTGATAGCATCGTGTCCATGCGCGTGCACGCATATTTATGAGTCCGTCTGTCTGTACTGTAATTTTAACTTGAAGGATGATCGCATACAACACTCTACGTTCTGTAATCCCCGAAAGCAACTACAAAAAGTTTTCATGCATTACACATCGGCCGAATGGTTATGTTGCACCGATCGAGAAGAGAAAAACGTTGTCCCAAAGGCTTGTACTGGGACCTGGTCAGACTGAGTAACAAATCATTATTCTGCGCATTCCACTTTCCGCTGGTAGTTTGCAGAACTGGCTGATTGAAGCAGGAAAGAACAAAATGTTCTTGCTAGCTTCGTCGGCATGTTTTTCGGAGTGTTTTAAAACCCATACTTATCATGGGCATCTTGAGAGCAGATCAAGTCAACGATACGAATTCAGATGAGCATTCACCTTGTTGTGTTGCTGCTTAAAGATAGATTAAGGAGCGGGAGCAAGGTGAGACGTCGAAAGAAGTGGCCAATGACTCCGACAATAAGTTGGTTCATACGGCACTCGAATTAGCATGCGCCTTTCGGTCCTAACACAACCGTTGTGCAGATTCTTCAATTGGCTCCCGGATATAACCGTTCAGATAGCGAAAGACATTCCATCCATTTACCTCTTAATATGTGGTTAACTTCACACATATTGTACCTTAAGTGCACAACTAGGCGATGCTGTTTGTGGCGTTGTGTACCGAGCCAACAGCGACAGAATGTCAGGTGATACTGTGTGCCTTTCAAGTTGCCAGCAAATTAGCAAATTAGGAGCTATGCAGACTATGCAATATGCAAATTATCAGAACTGCAATGGTTAGTTGTCACATGACTCGCACTCATTGAAATGCGCGTCCCCTATACGTGGCATAAGATTTTGGTGCTTCAAGATGTATTGCGACCAGTGACACGATTTCTGCGAGAATTTCGCATGTTTGAAAAAAAAATCGGTTGAAACCTGAAGCATCCTTAAACGTACGCAATTTTTCAAGATCCATCGGATTTTCGGGCAAAAAACGATCGAAATTACCTCATAAAACTCGTCCGATCGAATTCGGAAAATTCTCTGCAATTTTGCTTTTACAAAAAATAAGCGAGAACTCACTTATGGGCTATCCTGCTGCAGTAGTTTCTATTGCAGCTATGTGAATGCGTTCCAGTTCGAAGTAAGAGAAATGAAGATTTGCACTTCAAACTTTTCAAAAATAACGAAATATTGCATGCTATAAGCGGATATACCATAGAACGCTGAAGGAAACTGCAAATGTTTATACGCTGTAACGAAATCGGTGCAGATTGGAGAAATATAAACTCTCAATTTAGAGGCAATCTTATCGCGATAAGGAGAAATGTACTTTAGTTGATTAAAACATTACGCAACTCGTGGAAATAGATACAAGAAAGGAAAAGATGTGGGTTGAAAATTGCATTTTAATTGTCATTAAGAGCGACAATCGACTCTGCAACGGTAGTCAATAAAAGCAAATATTTAAATAATAAAGGGAAAATATCGACGAGGAATTTCCATCAACACCGATTATGAGCAGAAAACTATCAATTCATTAATAAGCAGTAATATAGCAGAAGATATGCAGCTGCTGCGTAAGTGTGCAATGCCATCAAAAATAGGAGTAGCAAAGGAATGAACATTTGTGAATTCTCCATAGTGGTCAAAAATGGTCAGGTTATGAACAATGCGACAACGAGTGGAGGGATTTTCCTGGGCGAATAAACGAATTGGTGGGAAACGACGGAGGATCTCGAAAAAATAGATAACTCTGACTAAGCTGATTAAGAACGAGTCTTTATTCTAACAAATATAGACTGCTTAAAGCAATGAGGGTACATATCAACACACATCGACACAAATGCATGTGCACATACACATCCACACTTGAATTACAAATATTTACATAAAACAGTTGCAAGGAAGAGAGAACACGCAAAATAATAAGTAATAATACATGAATGCAGCGAATCAATTTAGGCGAAAGGAGACGTGAGCAATGAGCATAAATAAATCCAGAGATTAAGAAGCAACAAGAAAGAAATGCATGAGGGCGTACGCAATAGGAGCGGTGAAGAAAGGCGGGAGGTATGCCTCATAAAGAAAACCAGAACGAGTTCATAAGTCGAATGGATCAAGGTGACTCCCAAATATCGGAACACCTTATGCTTCAACTACGTTTTGAGGAAGCCTATTTCAATTATGAATGATTCTGAACTGAAAGTCATAGAAGGCGCTGGCTGTTTGTGGAGCGTGTACCACAATTCAGTTGTAGACTTCAAGTTCAACGCTTACTTTCCCCATGAACGAGACGATGCTTTGAAAACATGCATCTAAAAACAATTTGACGATTTCATGATAGAGAATCAAATCGAATTTCACGAATCGAATTGCCTAGTTTATAGCTCCTAGAGTGAAAACGCCTGATCGAGTCTATTGGTCGGATCACTGAAGTACGCGAAACGATTTCAGAGTTGAGTGTAATGGATCCTTTTCAGCCGTTCTCACGTCTACAGCGAGGTAAAGGTGCAACAACTAAGTGCCACACTCTAGAAAAGGTCGCAATAATCTGCATGGGATTCAAGGTGGTACAGAGGGCACCCCGTGCAGTTAGGCTCTCAGAATAGAATGCCTGATCTTGAGAGCAAATATTTCTAAGCAGTACAAATTTCTGGTGTAGAACAGCACAGGTTTTCACACACTTTCATTTTGATACCTCAAGAAGGTATTAGTAGCTCAAGCCACAGAGTACAGTGACTCGTACTTCCCTGAACAAAACGCTTGTCCGCGCCCATGTCAGGTGTACTAGATTCATGGCAAAATAAATACCTTCGGTGCAACTACAATCCTACAAACCAGGAACTTTAGGAAACACGACCACAAACATCCTAAACCATTCGGCTATCGAATAACGCAGGCCATAACGCTTATAATTGCTTTTCTTTCATATAATGCGGACGTGTAGTGGAAAAAGACCTTGAGGGATGGAGCCAAAATCAGCCGTGTTGGTCCATACGGAAAAGTGTTGAAGCCAGCGACTGGTTTGATTTGAAAAATCTAACTGTTCCAAAACGCGAGTACCCACATCATTGTCTGGGCACAGCGGACCATATACCTCTGACGGAAAAAAGGTAGCGGAGTGTGAGGAAACGTTTGAATGATACAAATCGAAGTCTAGATATAAAACAGAAAATACTTTAAAACGCTCCTGCATTTAACAACAATAGCCATTCATGTGCGCTCGCTTAGCTAGCCAACATTCAAGCACTTCCAAGCGTACCATCAAGAAACCTGGTTAAAACCACAGCCGTCTGCAACAGCACCTTCATCTCACACGAAAAGTGGAGGAAAGGGGCTGATCATTTTTTTTCCCCTTCCTTCCCTTCCTTTTTTACTCCCTCGCAGCTGATCATGAAACAATTCTCAAGTTGGATGAATAGTGCACTAAAAATCGCCTTTATCATGACATAACCTCCGCTCATCTCGATCAAACAAGACGGCAAATAATCATCAATTATTCGCTTCCAGTTGATAATGAAATTATTCTCAAATTGCATGAGTGATGCAGTAAAAATGGCCTTTATCGCGATCCGTTTTGGCTCCCATCGAAAATATCACTCATATCTAAAATAACAATCTCACATTCTCGTTTATATAGTTCAACAATTTTCGTCGTTCCCAATTCTCGGTAAACGAATGACGACTCGATTTTCGGCGTTTTTTCCTATTCCTTTGTTTAAATATCAGCAGATTGCTTGTTCATAGTGAATTTTCAGTTCTGGCGAGATATGCTTTAAGGCGAGACGCGTTTTAACACCTGCATTTCGTTTTAATATTCTCAAGAAATACGTTGAGGTATTTAATGAGCAATCAAAGGTCAGACATCATCACTCCTTTATAACATGTTCGTTGTATTAATAAACTATAACTGCACAGTATTAGAGCGTATAGAAATTTCGTACATTCTTGATAGACGTTCGTTCGCTTCCTTGCAAAAAAAGAAATCATTGGGGACCCACAGACACCTTTCAACTGCCGAGCATTCCGTCCTCGCTGAGAATACTTCATTATCTTGTTCCTGCAGAACGAAGTAGGACGAGGGGAGATCCGTACCTTCACTTTGCTCCATGACCTTCTCGTATCTATAGAAGTATTTTACAAGCACGAAGTTATGCAAAAAACAGAAACCTCGAAGATTGTAAAGGCTGATACGAAGAAGTGTCCACAATGACCGTCGCTCTCAAGCGTCAATGTTTAGTCTTATACGGCAAGCGTTATGCCTAGGGATTTTCGCCCATTACCTTAAAGTACTTGGGAGCCAGCAAAAGGAATAATATAATCAATATAAGAGGGGATAGTTTATCATGATTATGAGTACGGTGATCGAAGTGGACGTGCACAGCATAAGATGTGCGAAAAAAATATGCTGCAGCAAATTAATGAAATTCAACGGAATTGCTCAGACATAAAATTCTCACTAAGTTATGTGATAATAATTGAAGTGAGTAATTTTTATTGATACTTATTTAACTCTATTCGAATAAATATTTTCATATTTGTTATGAATGAGCGTTTACCTGTATTTTTGTGGCGCGAATTCGACGTTAGTTGATCGAAGTGAAGTTTTTTTTCGCCTTAACAAATTGGCGATTTTTGTTCGTATTTTATATTTATCACGATAATATTATATTTTTTTGAAGACTTCGTTAGAGAAATTGCAGTGACATAGCGATCGAATTAAACTCTCGATATACTATCTCACCTTCGTTTATGTGGACTCGATGTGGTCGCCGTTTAGTTGATCTATATTCTTTAATTAATTCTTTGATAATCGGTCAATGATCTTTTGATAAATAATAATAATTTTTGATCGATTCAAAGCAAAGAGGTGAAGCATTCGTTTTCATAATTGAGCCATGAGTGATTTCTCATATATAAAAAAAAATCCTCCATTGCGGCAGGTATGACTGCAGAAATCGGCTTGATTTTTCTGTCGTTGATCACAGTTTCAAAATGACAGCTTTTTAACAGCTTTTTTTGATATGTAAGCACGAATGAGGCTCAAGCACAAATGAACGACGTCAAGCTCTATGTGATTTTTTCTCTGTGTTCATTGTCTCATAAATAACAACAAGAAAGGATGCCTGTTGTTTTATAAATATTTTATTCACTCATCCTCAGCATTCACTCATCCAATACAAATGCGTTTTTGTGCTTCTAATAATAGATGCGCTGTTACTAAATGCGTTTTGCGCTTACATTTCAGATTTCTCGTTAATACCGTCTTGCTTGGTCTAAAATTTCTCAATCGACGGCGGTAAGCTGGAAATATGGTGAAACAGTGTCAGAGAAACCTGAGATTTTTCACCAACCTTAGCATTAAACGATGAACGAAAGAAGGAAAGCATTCATTTTCAGGTTTATTTTGCAAAAGAACCGAACGAACAGGATGAAAAAAGTGAGACGAGAAAAAGCATAAGTCAACACTACAAATTTATCAACACTCGATGTGCATCTGTATATTTCGATAATGTTCAATCGTCATGTTCCGCACCGATAAGAGTAACCCTTTCATTTTTCACTAATTTCATATATCACAGATACGCAAAAAAATTACTAGGAATATTAACAAAAACTTTGCGCTCCCTCCTCGACACTACGCTCGCAGAGAAAAATGGTGGGAGAAGGCGAGAGGAAAAAAATTTGCAGTCGCAAATGACTTGTCTCATCTCCCCTCAAACTTTCTCGAGAGGAATATAAGCCGGTTGACGGCAAAAAGACGAACATTATCGTTTACAACAGATCTCATCGAAACATTTCCCTCCACTATAACTGAAAGTGGTCATCAAATACCGCGAAAACGCATCAATACAGCGACCGATAAAAAACAAACATCATAGCATCATCGATGAGGTAACAACGATTGACAAGTGCGTAATAACGCGGTACGCACATTCCGTTGAGTGAACAACTGTGTGCGTGCAAGGCATAACCGGTTCCAGGATGTCGAATGCAAAAAGAAATTTGTCGGATAGTAATTCGTAGGTAGCACCCTCTGCTGCTCTTGCTGCCTTTCCTCCACCCCCCTCCCCCCCCCCACCCCCCCCCCCCCCCCCACCCCCCCCCTCTTCCTCTGACAACTCCTCTTTGACCTTTCAGTCACTCATGTAGGACAAAAAACGTTCACCTTTTCATGCAGATATACCGTTGCTACACCAATATCAGCGCATCCGCAGAATTTGCATTTCAAAAAGGCTCGAAATTTAATGTTTCGCTTTCCGCATACTTGAGCACTTGAAGACGGCAAGACGAGTTCATACGTGAGGGCGAATCAAATCCTCGAAAGAGTGAGACTTCAGTGAAGCATTGCTTCCATGGCCAAATTTTCGCACATATTTGAAGTGCTGAGGGTTGACAGGAAAGGGTGTGACCAGATCCGCTAACGTCGCCCGACAACACTAGGTGGGTGTAAAGAGTGTGCCATATTCTCAGCAACGATGACGGTATGGCCACGCCGAATGGATACTCCCCAAGCTTCACACACAACTGTTCCACTGATGCAGTTTTCGTGTTATGCGTTCATCACAACCACTTATCAAGTTGTCTACTTCAGAACGCTACCACCGAGATTGGCGAGCCTTTTTGAGGATATTTGCTCATTGAGAATGCTGTCCGCAAAAGGATTTTTGGAAGAGAAGCTTGTCTATTCAAGTACATGTCTAAATTTGATCGACGTACATCAGTCATCAGACATAAGACCTGCACTTACCAGTCTTTCTGAAATGATCGGTCCTCGTCACATATTACCAAGCTAATACCCACCGATCGGAGGCACTTCTGATGTTATTGGATATTCTACCTATCCCATCTAGGGACATAGAAGGAAAGACTTACCGAGATGGGACAGGGAAGAGAAGTTCGACCCAGCAAATTGATGCGTTCTACAAATTTATTCACTTAAAGGTCGCTTGGCTTTCATCGGTCACTTGAGCATACCTTCTTGTCGTATTCGTCTCTGAACAAATGGCCTCTGTCCCAAATGCTGTAACTAAATTTTTATTAGAAATCATGGGAAGTGGCAAACAGCACCCTCAAAAACAAGAGTTGAAAGACAGGAAGAAGTCGCAAGCGAATGAAAAAAAAAAAACGAATAAAATAAAATGAACACAAAAGAACAGAAACAAAGGAAAGGGAGCGATGGGGTAAGCTGAAATCCTGAAATAACAACAATACAGTAATATACTTGACTTCAATAAAACAATACGATCGTTTCGTTGTTCTTACGCCATTAACTTTATTGTACACATAACAGTGTATGTTTAGTGTATATTTATATATATATATATATTATATTTATATAATATATATATTATATATATATATATAATATATATATATATATATATATATATATATATATATATATATATATATATATATATATATATATATATATATATATAAAGCTTACAAAGCATATATATTAGAAAAATGCATAGTAAACATAAAAATTCACATAATGGCACCTACCTCATCGCCATAATCCGCTTCCTTCCTTTTTTCCAAAACGGCAGTTTCAGTGACTGAGCTCAAGGTCCTCTTACTACCGTGCTCCATTTGTTAATTCTACAAGTAGAGCTTGTCGCCAAAAAAGCCAGGGGCAAAAAAGTTATACGAGAAAGACAAAGATAATAACACGACATTAAGCGCTAATGTGTGGTGAAGACATACGACACTAAGGATTATTAAAACCTCCACTGGAAACATCATTAAGCGTATGGACGTACCTAGTTGCTAAGATGCAACTACCATAAAGTTTAGAGTATTATATAAACTGCATTATAATCCCTTGAGAGATAAATAATAGTATGCTTAACGATGACCGCACAAGAGGTAATTTGAAATCGAGTGCCAGATAGTGAAAATCAAGGGGAGGAGTTAAAGTAACCTTATTCAAATGGATTAAAAGTGAAATAAAAGAGGTCAAAGATTTTGTGTAACAGAAATATGTAGGTAATGGCTGTGCAAATTCGTCGGTAGGTTGAAACAAAAAAAGTCAAAAGGGTTTGAGGAAATATGTTATTGAAATCATGGAAAATCGTGTTGAAGGCTATATTGAAATGCAAAAGTGGAGAGTTATATAGAAAAAGGAGAGAAGGCAATCCCAACGGAAAATCAAAGCCTTAGAATAGTTTAATATAAAAGGCGACTATAAGAACTAGGCATATTTATACCAGAGTTAGAAAGCTAGACGTATACAAAATGCTAAGCTAAAATTCATGCAGATTAAATTATAAAGCAAATGATGCGCCATCGACACCATAGACATTGATGATTGCTGATCGATAAACCGAAGTGTCATTGTTGACGACATCGACCTCGGAGTATTCGCCTGGTAGAGCAACGCTTATATGATCTCTGTTTAATATGAAACCCATCGAAAATATGACTAACATTTGAGGCTACTAAAAGATTCTAACGAAGAAATACGAATATAGAAATGGCAGAATAAGTTGCTAAAACTGATTACAGACATCATATGACAATATAAAGATGTAGAATTATGAAAATAAACGCCAGTCGTATGTACGGTGTGCGTAAAAGGCAATGTTCCATCGCTGTAGTGCGGTGCTGGGGAGCGCTAATCAATAAATCTTTACGCATGTGGTCAAAGCGATGATATCATGAAGTGACAAGACCCATATAAATCACCTCCTCTGCCTGCATAAGTGGTAAGCATACGAAACTAAAGTCGATAAAAAGTTTCTTAGATCAAACTTTGGATCCCTGTCCATTGGGGTAAACGAACCTATAAACTACTTCAAGTTTCCCAATTAATGCTTTATATAAATATATTCCCATTAGAGTAACATTATGAGCTTTGTCCTTATAATTCTTAAGCAGTCCTTTAAATTTAGGAATAAAATCTGCCCTAGGAGAGCACACTTTACTAGTCCTATGAATTTCGTAGATTACCAGGTTTTTTTTTGTAGGGGTGTTACTGTGCAAATGAGTATATTTATTTACTGAAAAATTAAATCGATCCGTCTTATCATAGATGCTTTAGAAGACACCGTTACAAGTAATGTGTAAGTTTAAATCTATAAGGTGGTGCCTGCATATATGACCTCAGTCTGTAGAATACCCGCATAATTAATCTAGGAATACTCTGAAAGTGATCAGTATTGAATATCGTACTATGAATGTTAGTAAATCATCAACGTATGCGCAACAAATAGCACTAAAAACGTGAAATCATGGTATATTTATGTTCCATAACGGACAGGGTGAGATCAGTTATATGAGGGCTGGCATTTCCTCCCATGAGCACTCCTTCAGTTTGCCTGAAAATATGACCGACAAAAGTGAGATAGCTTTCACTGACAATAAATTAATCATTTCCATGATTCGTGCCCTATCTAAGGCAAGAGAATGCGCGTTAAACTCGTGATTGTCTCTGCAGAACAAGGTTTTATTAGGACAGATTTTGAGGTAGGCGTTTTTGCAGTTGTTAAAGCACACATGTATTAAATATTCCATTGTTCGTCGGAAAGACACAGCTGCACAGGCACAATGAGGAGATCAAAGTTAGTCCGCACTTGAGGACTTTGTTTACACATTCCACGGCAAAATAGTGCGAATGCTGAGCGGGATACAGTATAATGATTACCAAACTGCTGGGTGATATAGATCAAAGCCACACTGCGTTCATTGAAATCAATAATGCAATTCTCTGGCGCGAATGCGCTAATGTTATTCCAACTTTGGTGACATGATTTCAGTGTTTTTTGCTTTTTGTATTGGGTCTTTTTTCTTTCGGTGCATTTAACATAACTTGCTGCACATCGAAGAAGTACGAGGCCATCGACGAATCACGCTGTTTTGGAGAGTTCATATCATGAAATGAAGAGTTTCAGGACAATGCATTCGTTAAGAGCAATGGGGACCCATAAGCTACAGTTGTTATAGCTGTAAAATCGTCAGATATGATGTCCATTGTATAAAAACTGCTATGGAGGTGACTTGTGAGCTTTCAGTATAGGCTCTCTACGAATGCATTTGTGAGTTTAAACATTGCTGCTCCTCATTACTATTCTGCACAATACAGTACAGAGTGCTTTTCGTCAGGCTGCGCAATTTTGACGCTTTACAGAATTATTGCCTCATTCGTTTAAACAATGCTAGGCAAATCCTGCATGGTATCACTAGACAGTAAGTATGACTTCCCTCCATACCAACGGTGGAGGAGGGATGGGAGGGGGTGAAATATTTTGTTCCCATCCTCCTTTAGTTTTCGAAACGATTCAACTAATCGTTGTGTTATCGTTCTGAAAACGTCGTAACTGTTGAACATCTTCGGCTAAAAGCATACGCTTCATTTGAATATTCATAATTTCCCAGAAATCAACAGTTTTTGGCACAAGACATCCTTCTTGCTATATAATAATATGTTTGTTTGTTCCCATCTTTTCTGGCGGTTGTATTCGAATTTATTTGTTTATTGTTAAGCATGCTCGTAAGCCTTTGTAGAAGTTTTTTTTGCTTGCGAAATGTGTAACAGCCACAGTCTGTCTTAGTAACAGTTTACCACGTAGCGAAGTTTCATGAAATCTCCTTCGCATGATCTGTATCAGAGATTGCTCTCCCATGCCGACCTTTGATCTTATCCATAAGCTTCTGAAAAAGGTCAGTGGTATGCACTTAAATGTACAACATATTTGGCAGATATTTTGCAATCGGTCAGTGGCGTATTAATCGGAAAGTTTTCGAGACTAATGCGAATATCGGAAACATGTTTGGAAGCAGATTGGCTGTGTAAATGGTGTAGGAGATCAACCATGCTGTTGATTATTGCCACGAAATCTCATAATACTTCGGCAGCTTGGCGATAAATCGAAGGGATATACAAACGCTCAAGCGCATACATAAGGACGCGATCTCGGCATTATGTCCTTTGCAAATAGAAAACTATGGATTCGCATAAAATATTGTATAATGGTAGAATTTCCATTAACACATTAGCCAGCAAAACTATGAGTGCTGCAAATTCGGTTCTTTTTCATTCTTTAGTCTTTCAAAAATTTGTCGATACAAATTTGTTGCCACTTTCAGAGTTCTTAAGTTCATGAAGGATGTGACTGATCAGAACAGCAAATCCCCTGCCATGTAGGTTGTATTCTTCGAACTTTTATCCCTGCAAATTGCCTCGTTCGCTGATTCGAAGTGCCTCGATGGCTGATGTGTTTATACAAGCGATCAACGATGGGCGTCTGTATTTTCCTCTTTCTCTGTTCTCTGGAATAACTTCAGAATTTTCGCTTAATTTCAGAGTACTCAAGCGCCTTTGAAAATGCCAGCGAATCAGGCATTGCTGCCCGAGCTGCTCGTTACCTACCTCCATTTGGTAGGTGTAGTTGCAGCCCGCGGCGCTGAAACACTAATGGCCGCTGTCGCTCTTGTCCTGCACGCGAGCGTGCAGGAGATTGTCGAGGACCTGAGCGAGTTCCTCGTCGTGAACTGGACCGACCTCGTCCGGTTCGATATCGAATCGAGAGGATTGAACTGGCACGGTTCGTCGTACAGTTTGATCGTTTCTTTTGCCTCTAGGGAAAAGCATTCTGCTGAGGTGAATAATTCGATGACATACCAGTGCGTTTTTCTGCGAACATATCTTGCATGTAGAAAAGTTTGCTAGAACAGCTACTGTGGTAAATGTGATGGGGAAAAAGTTACTATAAAATGGCTTTCAGAGCAGCAATTGCTCGAAGGAAACCTGACCGACTTACTGGTAGAGGAGTGAGAGCGTGTGCCGTATGAAGAACGTCCAGGTGTACGTGCGACACCTCGGTGCACCAGCCGCTACCAGTAACCTCTTCGGCCAAAACGGGTCGGTCTACGAGGTCGTCGAGACCAGCGGCCAGTGGTTTGTTCTGCTGGAGCCAGCTACTCCGGTAAGATTAACATCTTATTCACTAATGCCCTTTTCTCTACTTCTTTCTGGTTCAAGGAAAGTATAGCAATTTTACACGGAGGTGACGAGTGGCTATCACTTGCGAACACTACTAGAATACAGTTTTTTAGTGGCCAAATTTGAAATTATTGTTTCGACTGGGTGCATGTTACCTCTTTATCTCATACGTCGCACGTAGGACGCCTGGGCGGCACACATATTTGTTTTTTACTTGCATTATGCCATAAATGGAGAAAAAAAAGGTTTGCACCAGACAATTTAAGAAATATTCCGTTCGTTTTGCTTTATCTCACCGTGTCACCTAGTTATTCCTCGCTTATTTACCCAACCCTGTTTACCTTTATTGCCACCATCTCCTCCTTCCGTCTTTGCAAGCATTTCAAAATTTACTATTCACTTTGCATTCCATTTCCACTTTATTGCTGTCATATCCATTTTTCGCCCATCTTTCCTTATTCATCAACTGTTTTTCGTTGATGATACCGTGTGATAGCGAAACGTTGTAACAATATTTTTCTTTGCCACTGTTTCTGCTTTAGAAGAGTCTTCATTTTGAGTCATGGCCTGTGATTTCAGTGGGGGCAGAGAAGATCAATGCCCTGGTCACGCTGCAGGCGCAGCCTCAGCCGTTCGTGGAAGTGGCTTCGCAGGACGAAGCGGGCCCAGCGGAGTAGTGGTACGGGAGATCGAAGATCGCCCAAGAGCCGAAGTATGTTAATATTGAAACGATAGCTCTACTGCTTTGATAAAGCAGCTTTTTAATGACCGAGGCAAGTGAATAGGAAATCTGCGGCCTTCCTGATACGATGACTGAGGGAAGCAGCTACCTTGAGCTACTTATTCTGAGCATTTGCAAATAGAATAATTCCATCACCTGGGTCATCCCAGCAGTACATTTGGAGATAATCTTTCGTTGCTATATTAGGTATCCTCGTAGCACGGAGAGCTGAAAGTGAACCTCTGTTCCAGTCGAATTTTTTTATGACGAGCGATGACGTTAATAATTCTATTCCATGAGTCACATTCCTGAGCGTTTTTGTAAGTAAGCAATTGCAAACTCACTTATGGCAACGTGGTGTCTGCGTAGACACATTTGTCTGTTTATTACGCGTCCTTCACGTAAACTACTGAAATTTTTACGGGTGAAGCGTTATCTTAATGTGACATCATATAGGAATGCTCAGTTTCACTTAGGAAAATGGCTGTTGTAATTGTGAGATGCATCGCAAATACGCATGTCATGCAGGCTTTTCCATCCATTACTATGCACTTTCGCAAATTTTACACCTTTTTCTTTATATTTCCCATGCAGTTTCACCTTGAAAAATACTAAAGCTAGAGAATAGCTTCTACAATGCACGAGAGCCCCTGAGTGTAACTACACTGATTTGTCAAATTAGAGAATTTAGTTTTTTTAACCTAGCAGGTGATTTGCGATGAGTTTTGCACCGTTCAGTTTCAATTTTATATCGGTTAGGCTGCAGATAAGTAGCTCTTTTTTAAGGGTTTGAGCCAGCTGCCCGATCAGTTCATGTATGAATGCATTATTACGTATTTGCTAATATTTCTTCGTGATTTGCGAAGCTAGTTCGTGATGTGAAATGAACGGAAGAGCTCGTTTCCTCTAGTGCCGGGTGCTCTACCACGCACGACGTTTATCAATTTGCCGGTCGTTTTCTAATAATCAGATATAGACAGCAAGAAGCCCTTTTAGGCAGATGAAGATGGAATCCCTGAAAATCTCAGGGATGAGGTGGCCGAAGACGCCGAGCCCACCGCCGTGGAGCAACAAGCCGCAACGGGTGGAGAGGAGGGTGAAAGTGCGGCACAGGAGGCGGATTCGGAGGCCGCGCGTGACTATCAAGCGGCACCACCGATGATCCTGCAGTTGGAAGTTGCCGCGCCACAGGAACCACCGTATGAGTTTCGTGGCAACGACATCGGTAATGCTTGTACTTTTCAACAGTGTTTCTTAACCTCATTTGGCAACAATTTTCCAGCGTGTGAACAAAATTTTATGAAACGCTCCTAAGTTGCGCTATCGAGATCCTAAGAAAATATTGAGTGATGATTTTACCCCTAGCTTTTCATATTTTCATTGTGCCTTATGCATACTTCATTTAGCAGAAATCTCCATGCATAACTCTTTGTAACGGCCTGCTGTTATCTGTATCAAACTAAGTTTCGTTGCGAGTCGAACAACGATATTACCCTCAATTTTGTGTATATACTCATCACTAGTGCCATTAAGTTTAGCTGTTCTCTTTCACTTCTCGTCTTCATTCTATTCAACCGTCACATCCACGCTTAAAATTTAGCATCACAGGACTCATGTAGCAAATATATTTGCCTGCTAAGATTTATGGGTTAGTGACTGTTTTTAGTTTTGTTGCTCCAACTGTTTTATTTGAGTGGCTACAGGAAATTCTGGCTTCTGCTCAAATATACAACTTAGTTCACTTAGCTCTTCTCCATATTCAGTTTGCCGACTGCCGGGCTGTCCAACGCCCAAGAAGATGTTCCGCACGCTGAAGGGATGGAAGTTGCACGCATCCCACACCAGGATACATGTGCAGCAAGGTACGTGAGATCATTCAAGTGCGTTAACCACTGTTTCGGAAGTCACTTTGTTCGTTATGTCGCGATGAAAAACGATTTCCTAGTGAGATGCAACGTACTAAATGTTGTCCTTCGCTGCTGACTCTATGCAGGCTGTGAGCATTTGGAGGATTTCGTATATCATTAGCACATCTTTGCCTGTCAATGGCTTCAGAAATGGGCCTGTAGAGGGAGGTTTAATTCTGCTGAAATATCGAACATTAGGGCATGGACGGCTTCATGATGTTTGAAATAAGTCATGAATAAGAATCCGTCGCGAAACTCTTGGCCGAAAATCACTGACTGGAGTGTCTTATTCCCTTGGAAATTTGCCACCCACGGTGAATCGAGCGTTTTACAGGATTCTGCACAGGTTGCGGGCACTTCTTGGTGACGCCTCCAGAGGTCGACGGATCTCAAAAAAAGGTGAGGCGCCTCTTTATTTGTTTTGAGAAAGGTCATTACGCGTTCACTAATCTTTCAGCAAGCTACATCATTATTTTTTTCGCATTTGAGGACAGCTATAAAAGAGGGTAGTTTACGAGAATTATGTTGTTGGAGGCTTAAGAAATAGTTTCTTCTTCACATTACAAATTAGAGCACATTTTAAGCTCAACACTTCGACTGATTTTGAAATGAGACATTAATCACGGGTGAAGCGTCTCTCTAGTGCTTGTTGTGTAGATGTCTCTTGGAAATGAAATGTTCGACATTTTTCTTCAAGTTCGTTTTTGTCGTTTTCAAACACAGATCCTACATTATTAAGATTTCTTTATAGCACCATATATTTTCCAAGAGTGTTTAAATGTCTGCATTGTTTCGACATCTTTCGTTTCTGAGGGGCCTCAGTGGTCTGACTTTTCTGATTGTTTGTCGGATCAGTTCGATGCCATTGTGAGTTTTTATCTGGGGACTGGTCGGTGAACAGGCGATCCTATCTAAATTTGTTTCCATATTCAATGAGAACACACTCGTTGCTTTCCAGGCGGGTCTGTGAAGAAGCGTGAGTTTGACCAAGGGATCGTTTTCTTGTGAACAAGATCTGGACCCAATGTATTATCTGATACGTTATCATTAGGATTTCTAGAAGGTACTGTAACGCGGTTGTAACATGATAGTATCACTGTCTTGTCGAGCAAATCTGCCTCCTGTGTACGTACATCGCTTCTGTGCACTTGGTAGATTTCGCTAAGCCGGTGCCTCGTAAGCTCGCGAACCGCGCAACAGTTCTAGAAATATCGTAAGAAACTTGATAGCTCTTAGAGCATGGCGACCGCAGCTGTTGTTACAGATATGGCTGGACAGCCACCGTAAGGACGGTGCCCAGGCGCATCGAAAAAGGTGATGAAGGAAAGGCCTGGAAATGGAAAGGCTGCAGGCTCTTTGGCGCGATGCCTCCCACATCAGGCTTCCAGGTAGTCCCATTGTTCTCACTGATGCCAAAGTTTCCAGCACATTACGTAAACCCGCGGCTCCACTTATTTTTCTTTTTTTTTTTTTTTTTTAAATTTTATCAAGCGTGAGACAAGTGATCAGAACGAAGGTGCACTAATAGTTGGAAAAACCTAGCATGTACTCCTCTGAATTCAGAACGAATGATGCTACTTGCAGACGAGGGAGCCGAGGTGGATGCGGCGCAGCCGGTTGCAGAAGAGCTGCGAAGGGCGCGCAAGCGGGCTTACGCCACCGAGGATGAGAGGCGAGTGGGGGTATGCTTAGCGTTCATAAAGCGCTTCAAGACGGCCAACCCCGCTCGTCTCGACGAAGTTGCTGCCGACTTCGATCTGGCCTTCGCTTAGCGTGCCAGGACCTGGCTGGTTTCGCCATGAGATCGTGCGTTTGTTATGTTTTTAACACCATTCTTTTGTTTTATAATTTCTAATTGCTTTTTTGACTTTATTTTGTTGTTTCTTCTAACCTTTACTTCATCTTATGTTTCTGATTCTTGACTTCTTTTGCTATTTTCCTAATTTTGCGCTTATCTCTTTTGAGTTTTCAACTGCTTGCGATGAATGGGGGAGCGTTTTGAAGGAATGCATTGTGTTTCATCCTAAGAACGTACACCATAGTTTCAATGCAGTTATGGTCGTAGGGAAAAGAATCTAGATGAGATTGGATTTGCTTGAGCGGCAATAGAAGCGAAGCCTACTCGGTGTCTGTGTCATCAGTTTTAGGGCAGGATTTAGTTTTGTTTGCCAATTTAGTGTTTTATTAACATGATATTCAGTGAGTTGATTTCCCCATCATTTTTTAATAGGCAGATGATGAAGAGTGGAGCTAGCTTCCCGACCTCAGTTATTTCTTACGAATGCTGAAAATCATTGGAACAGAGGGACAGGGCAACTTCGTTAAGTAACTAGTTTCGGTTCATTTTACGACTTGGTTTACACATTCTCAGATGCGTAGTCGGACGAAGAGACTGATTTCCTGCACGCATGAGCCATAGATTGCTCTGGGTGTAGCTGTTTATTTGCACCGCGCTCCCTCATTCACGTTTTTGAGAAAAAATTGTTTATTTTGGACATATTTTGTAACCCTCACGAGTTATTTGGTAATATTGCTTGCATCTTTTTCCCTCCGCTTGCCGATAAACGGTTCCTGTTTTCTTTCAGAGAATCCACTTTACAGAATATGAAACCTTCCTTCTTAGGAGAGGTTCTTTCACTGCTACTTCGATTCTGTAGGAGAATGCGAAATTCTTTTTCTGCTGTGAATTTTCTGAAGAGGGGGGGGGGGGGAAGGGAGGGAATGTTTGCAATGATCGAGGCTGGTCGTCATTTTTGTGACGATAGTTGCTTATTCTATAGTGTTTCTTTTCTTTTTTTGACCACACAATTGATTCAAAAGCGTTGCAATCAGGGCGCACTATTATGAGATGCTAAGGCGAGTTCAGGTGTTTCCCCAGGTTTATGAGCGCCAGAACGTGAAACTCATCGTTTTACCTCTTCCTCCCGGAACGGTCGGAACGAGCACGACCTGAATTCCCGAAGCAGTAATTGAAAAGAGACAAAAATAGATTCTTGCCATGGAAAAAAAGGAAAAAAAAAGACAAATGCAATTAGTCAACACAAATGAAAATGAAAAAAGAAGGTCGCTGAACGGATCTTGTCCATGCTTCACACAGAACTGCTTCACTAGTCTAGTCTTGGGGTTATGCGTTCATCACAACACCATTATCAAGTTGTCTACTTCAGAACGCTACCAGCGAGATTGGCGAGCCTTTTTGATGATATTTCCTCATTGAGAATGTTATCCGCAAAAGGATTTTTGGAGAAGAGAAGCTTGTATATTCAAGTACATGTTTAAATTTGATCGATATACATCAGTCATCAGACAGAAAACCTGCACTTACCCAGTCTTTCTGAAATGAGCGAGCGGTCCTTGTCACATATTACCAAGCTAATACCACCGAACGGAGGCACGTCTGATGTTATTGGATATTTATACCTATTTATACCATCCCATACTCCTGGGTAGGAAGGACTTACCTGAGACGCGATCATGGAGAGGAGTTCGTCGAGCCACGAAACGATGATTGCATGTCTTGAATTTATTCGCGTAAAAGATTTTTTGGCTTTCTTCGGTCACTTGTGCATACTTCCATGTCCTATTCGTCTCTGAACAAATGGCCTCCTTACCAAATGCCATAACTGAAATCATCAGAGATCATGATAAATGGCTAAACAACAGAGAGACACACGAAAAAATAGTTGCAAGATACGAAGAAATTCGCAAACGAATGGATGAAAAGACCAAATAACATAAAATGGACAGAAAAGAACAGAAACTTAGGAAGGGGAAAGGGGTATGCTGAAATGCTGAAATAGGGGCATTACAGAAATATATTGGAATTGAATAAAAATAATTCAATCGTTACATCGCTCCAACGCCTTTACCAAGATCTCTACATTCGCCTATGGCCTTTCTTTTTGAACAGCCTACTTTAACTTTCGGCTCTTTCATTTCATCATTTGTTTGCAAATTTCTAAGCGAATCCGTGTAGTAGATGTCTTGGTGTTCAGATCGACGGGCGTAATTTTAAGCAGTTGAAATCAGTGAATGTTCCAGGTAAAGAGCTATCTTCCTATTCAGTGTTCCGCTATACATGAAGGCTATCATAACTTTCAGTGCATCATGTTCCGTTTATCATAGAATGCGCAGTCTGCGATAGGCACAAAGGAAATGTGGTTGCGTCAAGTAGGCGACGATTGTTTGCTAATTCGTATTCGTCTCGGCGAGCGCAGGGCCTCTTCGCTGCCAGCCAGATGAGATCATGGGAACAACAAAACACGGTGAGTTGAAAGGTAGGAAGATTCGCAAGCGGATGAAAGTTGTTACTGTTTTAATTTGTTGTATGCCGTTCCCTTTCCCCATTCCTCCAGCTCCAGTGCTCAACTTCGATGTGGCGATCAGAGTTAGGCGATGTCCACCACGGAACCTCAACTTCGAGCCGGCTCATTGGAATATTTGATGGTGAAACTTCGATCGACCCCGCAACTTCGATCGACTTTTAAATTTCGACCCCAGTTGTAAAGGTTAGTTCTTTTTACCTTATTGACGAAATCACTTTCTCGTTCTTTACGGGGGACATACACGCAAGACAAGGAGTAGAGCCATTCAAATGAAGGCTTTTCCCTGTTCCCTCTTCAAGCCAAAAGTGGTCTACAAGCCAAGTGACACATGCTGAAAACTGATCTTACTTATTGTTCAAAAGCTGCAGGGGTATTGATTTCACCGATCCGATTTGTTATAGAAGGCCGTGTTCAATGCACTATAGTCTATATTTTGTTCGGAATTCGGTAACTCATAGTGAAATTTCCTTCTGCCGATATGCTGCGGGAAACCCTTGCACACCGTGTTTCACCTATCAGCACACCTTTTTACTCTTGATTGCAGCTTTCTGGGTGCGAGGAAATTGGGCTTTTAAAGCTTGTAGGATGCATGCATTCATCATTGGGGCACAACTGAAATCCCGGAAAAAGAACAAACGTACACCGGCCTGAGTGCAAGTGCTTGGGTTTTTACGCAGATCCACTTGCATGTAAGAACTTGCGAGCGAGAATAGTGTTAAAAGTAGGTCGCGTGCTGGCGTATACGGAAGCAAATAAGGAATGATAAATCCCTCACTAATGAAGTTTATCAGTATTAATTAGAGACTGTCATCTTCCAAAAGCTCTACAAGTTAGCACTTGTTTTGCCCGATGGCGATAGGTTTGCAAGTCGATCGCTTGAATATCGAGCAACTCTGTGCTCAATGTTCGGTCAAAAGATCTGCTGCGCTTCATGCACTAGACAGTGTTTAAGTCAGATTGTGCGTAGCAAGTAGTTTAGCTGATTTTACTGAGGATTTGGGCTTTCTAATCAGTTAATGCTGACACAAAGGCCAGATGAAAAGGATTACGAAAACCGTTAGTAAAAACGAAACATTAAAGAAAAGTGGCAATAACAGCCATTAGTACTTTGGTTTATGTCTTCCCGCGTTTGGAAAATTGCATTCTATGCAAAAAGCTGGATGGTCTTCACCAGTGCGCATGATGCATGCTACCGAAAATAGAAACTATACACGAGGAGCCGCGAATGCATGAAGGTGTGTGAAAAAAAAAGCAGAGTGGAGCAGGAAACTGTGTTTGCAATACCGGCAGACGGAGGTGGATAGGTTGATATCATTGTAGTACCGTTTCCTTTAATTAGGAAATTTGCGCTTTTATCTTCGGCGTTCGTAACTCTGCTCCGTAGCAGTACCGAAACTGTTAGTCATCTACGCGTCTCGAAATTCAATGCTTTTTTGTCCCAATTCGCAGTCCACTACATGTATCCTGAGGCTTTTTGCGTATTCATCTCTGAATAGTACTATGGTGTATGGAATTCGATGGTTTTATTGAGTTCCTTTTGTTCGAACCTAGCGGGTTAATAGAGTTATGCATCACTCGCACAACCTTAAAATGCGCTGGTAAAATGATGAGGGGAGGTAATGAAATAATATATCTAGTTATTCTCATGCCTTCAAAAAGATGACTGGATGACCATAAAGAATTGGACGGTTTGTTGTGATTTGGTGCTGTATTTATATGGCATGAAGTGTGCATTTTTTTTCCTTAAGGATCACTGAGTTTGGAGATTAAATATATCGCATCCAAAGCGAGAAGGGAGACAAGAGGAAAAAAGCGAAATAGCTGGATATAGCTTTATTACTTATATCGAGATGACCTTTTATCGGAACATCAGCTCACCTTAATCGTTGACTATTCGACCACCGTTCCAGGCACAAAACAGTGGTCAGAGTCGTCAGAGGAGGTGATTAAATGGAATGGGATTCTGGAAATGAAAAAGAGATCTATAATTATAATCTGCGGAATATAAGTTAGAATCCAAAATTGTCGAATGTTATGCCCCCTTGAATGATAGAAATCGAATGCAAGATTCGAGATTTGAATATGTTGGCAATGTGTCACGAAAAAAGTACTAGAATTTCTATACTTAACCGTCGCTACAAGCGCTCGATTCCAGTTGTAGTGCAAGGAAGAGAAAAAAAAACCGGTCAGTTTTTATTGCATGACAAAGTATTTAATATAACTAAGTATGTGATAATTCCCCGCTAGGTGAAAAAATAAGGCTGCTTTTTTTCTTTGAGAGGGACTGAAAAGGGTTTAAACTCCGTATAAATTTATTTAAATATGATAAAGACATGATGAATGTATTTGGTATATCAGAGAGCATTTTCAAGATAAATGTGATATAGAAGTGATGACAAAAATTTTCGCATGAGGGTTGTTATTTACATCTTACGCGTACGTAATTGCCAGGGGAAGTTTGTGGGTTGATGGAAGAAAAAAAGCTGAAAAAAAAAAAACTAGTGAAGCATGTCCGTAAGAGCTGGCACAATATGTGCTTTTTATAACTTCGTTCAAAATGCCGATTGGTTGGATTCACTTTTCTTCATCCTATCGCCTATGGAATTTATTTTTATTTTAAGCATGTTTAGTGAAAATCCCTCCTTTCGAAGAACTAATCGGTCTGATTGAAGGTCCTTTACGAGTACGTAGTTAACCTCTATAAAGCTTTACTTATACCTATCAAATTTCTCGACCATACTTCCGTTGTTCTCCAGTGTTAACCACTTTAGAGACGACGAACATGACTGTGGAACACCATATGTACATAGCAAAGACATGACATTGTTGCAATGCGCTTTGCAAATACAAAATGTTCGGCATCTGGGCAGTTTACAGTCGTTCTAAGTTGGTACAGTCACCTTTAATAACTGAACGTTTAGGAGCGCATCATCACCTATTGTTTAACAATTTTCTAGGTGGAATCTTTCTCGTGAGAGTTTCTTGTTGTTTTAACGACTCAAGTGAGCCCATTAAATGGATATCAAATTGTCTATTAGTGTTTGGAGTTTTAAAGGCGAGTAGTTTTACATCGATGATCATATTTTATTCATAGCCACCACCAACATTTTATACTGATTTTGATCTCAATAGACTTGAAATATTATGACGCATTTGCAGGTATTGATTGCCTTTTATGTATTTTGCGTTTTGTCTAATCTGACTGGTGGTACTGCACTCCGTGCTTGACGCAAATATTGAGACGAAGTGCGCGGTCTCATCGTTGCCTTATTACGCCACGTTATATTCTTATACCTTTGCTCGCGTTTACGCATGCACTTTTATAAGCTTTTTTTTTTTTTACATTCAATTTAATTCTCTTCACCATTCGACTGGTGGATCGTGTGTTCTTGTTTTAACTCTTCTTTCTACTAAACTCCTCCTGTGCCCCCCCCCCCCCCCCCCCCCCCCCCCCCCCCCCCCCCCCCTCCAAAAAATGCAGCGAGGATTTCAACAGTTGTTTGATTGATTTCTGTGTTTCGACGTTGCCACCATTGCAGTTGTTAAGACTCTATGATGATGCGTGATTGGTGAATAAATATTAGCAAATGAATGTATTTGCCGTCATATTAATCTCTCGCTTCCTTTAATGCTCAATTTTGGTCAAAATTATGTGTGAGTATCTGGCACCACAAATTTTACTGCACATTTTTTTTTCGAATTATCGATCGGACAAACATAGCAATGATACATGGACGACTTCTACCCCCCATCCCTCCCCCTGTCTTCCGCTTTCCATTTCCTCGCTTCAGTTATCACTGTTGGGTGTTTTAAGGGCTTGTTGCTTGCAAAGGAAAGTCATGGAATGAAGTTATGGGGCACATCTGAGTAGCAAATGCCGACAAAATCTTTGGGAACCGTCTGTGCATCAAGTGAGAGATATCTAATAACCTTCGGGGATGTTGCTTTTGGAGGTCTTTTTCTTTTGTTTTTCAATTAGATTTTTCAAATGTGAAGAAATCTTATAATGATGAAGTGAACATTTAAATTCGCAATTTTATCCACAAAATGTTTAGTCGTCTATGATTGTTAATATTGAATTTTTATAAAGTTAATTGGCCAATCTAAGTTTTTTCTTTTCTTTTTTTTAGTCGAGCAAGGTGATCTGAAAAATTTTATTAAGGCAAAAAAAAATGAGGCAAAAAATTCCTAGCTCCAGTGCTGCAGAAGAAAATTATTTTCTACATGGCAACTGAGTTCGGACTCCAGCGGCGTAGGCTCAAACAATTCCGTGTTGTTATGCAACTTGTCCACATTTGATAGTCCCATGTCCGATTCATTTGTAGTAGACATGCCTTAGCTTTGTCGATCAGGTAGATAGAGGACGTTTTATCGGCGGGCAAAATGTCCTTGGTGATGAAAATACTATGTTTCGAGACTTAAGTAGTGGAGAAGAAAGAAGAGGGGATGATTGCAAAGCAGTCACGTCCACCTTTCCTCCACCTCTTCAAATGAATCGGGTATTATCTTGTCAATTACGCATCGGTGATAGGAGGAATAAACATAGAAATTGCAGGCTGGCTTATTATACTGCGGCTTCGCGTGGGTGACGCTATTGTGTCAGTGTGGCGTTGAATGCTGTTCACTTGGTGGTTGAGCGAGGCACACGTTTACGCATACTTCATATGTTTTTCTTCCCAAGGTAGAAAAATCACCGTTGCATTTCTTCATATGCCTTCCTCATGGCTTCCGTTTACTCTCATAAATTTATTACGAAACATAACGCTGGTCATTCATCAATTTCTCTTTGGTCATTTATCATTTCCTTCTAGCAAAACATACCTCTCCGAATGCCTGCCAATAACACCTTCAAACCTCTTATCAGTTACCTATAGAACTAACGCACATGGCTTCTCTTCCATTATCTTCTCATCGCGATATATCACTCTTGCTAATCAAATACAAAAGCTAATGTGTAAATTGACCGTGTTATGCTGTGGTAGATTTTTTGAAGATGTTCGTTACGGCGATTTCATTTCTATCGGGATTTCAGGTCACACCTTTTATATGAGGTACTCCTTCATATGTTGGGGCGTTTTTAGAATGAACTGAACAGTAAAAGCTGTCCTTCAATTTGCTGTTTTTTTTACCCGGTGATCTCTATCTCCAAAATGACTGCAAAATGTTCGACTTTCCAACTTTTTCTGCAGAAATGTGATTTTCGAACTACTTATCAGTTCACATTAAGCAGTCTCACTTCTAACGTTCATAGGTTTGCAAGTGGAAGGTCGAATATTTCAAAATCTTCCACAATTTCCTTCAATAACCATACCTTTGAAATTGTTTTCAATAACAACTTTTAATGGAATTTTTACTTACAAATTATTGATTCTTTAAAAAAGTAATTTTTTTAGGATTGATCGAAACTAAATATGGCGCACCAAAATCTCCAGCCTTTCGTTACAAAAAAATCGGAGCTTTTAATGCTTCACACATTGAATAATATATTCCAGCATTACCGACAACCGTCGTCTGTTCACTGCTTCGGACCTAATTCTGTAATGAAGTTTTTTTTCAGTGCATTATTCATGCAATTTTGAGAGTTATTTCATTATCAGCTGGAAGGGAAAATTGATCATTATCTGCGGTCAAAGCTCGATCGAGATGTGGGATGTTGTGTCACGAGCTATTTTTATGTCATTATCCATGCAATCTGAGAATCATTTCGCTGTCAACTTCAAGGGAATAATTGATCATTGTTTGCCTTCATGTTTCGATCTGGATGAGCGGATGTAGCGTCACGATAAAGGCTTTTTAGGGCATTATCCATGCAATTTGAGAATTATTTCAAGTTAACTTCAAGGGAGTAATTGATCATTATTGCCGGTCAAATTCGATCGAGATCAGCCCATGCTGTGTCACGATAAAAGCTATTTTTAGTGCATTATTCATGCAATTTGAGAATTATTTCGCTATTAACTTCAAGCGAGTAATTGATCATTGTTTGTCTTCATGATCAATCTAGTTGAGCGGATGTTGTGTCACAATGAAGGGCTTTTTTTAGTGCATTGTACAGGCAATTTGAGAATTATTTCGCTATTCAACTTCAGGGAATAATTGATTATTACTTGTTCAGGTTCGATCTATATCGGCAGATGTTGTGTCACGATAAACGCTTTTTTTTAGGGCATTATCATGCAATTTGACAGTTATTTTATTACCAACGGAAGGGAATAATTGATCATTATTTGCGTTCATGTTCGATGCAGATGAGCGGATGTTTGTTTCACGATGAAGGCTATTTTTAGGGCATTGTTTCATGCAACTGAGGAATTGTCTCCTTATCAACTAGAAGTAATAATTGATCATTACGTCCCTTCAGGTTCGATCCACAACAGCGGATGTTGTGTGACCGTAAAGGCTACCTTTTAGGGCTTTATTCATGGAATTCGAGAATTATTTCGTTATCAGCTTCAAGGGAATAATTGATCATTATTTGCGTTCATGTTCGATCGAGAGTGCGGATGTTGTGTCACGATAAAGGTATTTTTTAGTGCATTATTCATGCAATTTGAGAGTTATTTCATTATCAGCTGGAAAGGGAATTATTGATCATTATCTGCGGTCAAGCTCGATCGAGATGTGCGGAGTTGTGTCACGAGCTATTTTTAGGTGCATTATCCATGCAATTGAGAATCATTTCGCTGTCAACTTCAAGGAAATATTGATCATTGTTTGCCTTCATGTTCGACCTGGATGAGCGGATGTGCGTCACGATTAAGGCTTTTTAGGGCATTAATCCATGCAATTTGAGAATTATTTCAAGTTAACTTCAAGGGAGTAATTGATCATTATTTCCGGTCAAATTCGATCGAGATCAGCCCATGCTGTGTCACGATAAAAGCTATTTTAGTGTGCATTTATGCATGCATTTGAGAATTATTTCGCTATTAACTTCAAGCGAGTAATTGATCATTGTTTGTCTTTCATGATCAATCTAGATGAGGGATGTTGTGTCACGATTGATGGCTATTTTTAGTGCATTGTACAGGCAATTTGAGATTATTTCGCTATCAACTTCAGTGGGAATAATTGATTATTACTTCCGTTCGTTCGATCTATTATCGCAGATGTTGTGTCACGATATAAACGCGTTTTTTTAGGGCATTAATCATTGCAATTTGACAGTTATTTTATTACCAACTGGAAGGGAATAATTGATCATTATTTGCGTTCATGTTCGATGCAGATGAGCGGATGTTGTTTCACGATGAAGGCTATTTTTAGGGCATTGTTTCATGCAACTTGAGAATATGTCTCTATCAACTAGAAGTTAATAATTGATCATTACGTCCAGTCAGGTTCGATCACACAGCGGATGTTGTGTGACCGTAAAGGTACCTTTGGGCTTTATTCATGGAATTCGAGAATTATTTCGTTATCACTTCAAGGGAATAATTGTTCATTATTTGCCTTCATGTTCGATGCAGATGAGCGGATGTTGTGTCACGATAAACGCTGTTTTTGGTGCATTATTCATGCAATTTGAGAATCATTTCTTTATCAATTAGATGTAATAATTGATCATTACGTCCATTCAGGTTCGATCCACATCAGCGGATGTTGTGTGAAAATAAAGCTACCTTTAGGGCATTATTCATGCAAATTTGACAGTTATTTCGTTATCAAATACAAGGCAAGGGAATTGTCATTATTCCTTCATGTTCGGTAGAGATCAGCGCATCTTGTGTCACGATCAAACGCTGTTTTTGGTGCACTATTCATACAATTTGAGAATTATTTCGTTATCAAATACAAAGGAATAATTGATCATTATTTCATTTCAAGCTCGATCGAGATGTGCGGATGTTTGTGTCGCGATAAAGGCTATTTTTCAGTGCATTATTCATGCAATTGGAGAATTATTAGTTATCAACTTCAATTGAGTAATTGATCATTATTTGCCTTCATGTTCGATGCAGATGAGCGGATATTGTGTCACGATAAAGGCTTTATTCAGTGCATTATTCATGCAATTGGAGATTTATTACGTTATCAACTTCAATTGAGTAATTGATCATTATTTGCCTTCATGTTCGATGCTGATGAGCGATATTTGTGTCACGATAAAGGCTATTTTTAGTGCATTATTCATACAATTTGAGAATCATTTCTTTATCAATTAGATGTTAATAATTGTCATTACTCCATTCAGGTTCGATCCACATCAGCGGATGTGGTGTGAAAATAAAGGCTACATTTAGTGCATTATTCATGCAATTTGGGCATTATTTCATTATCAGTTGGATGGGAATAATTGATCCTTATTTCAGTCGGGTTCGATTAAGATCATCGGTTCTTGTGTCACGATAAAGGGCATTTATATTGCATTATTCATGCGACTTGAGAATTATTTGATTATCAACTCGAAGATATTAATTGATCACTCTTTGCCGTCGAGTTGGTAAGATCCTTGGTTGTTGTGTCACGATAAAGGACATTTATAATGCATCATTCATGCAGTTTGAGAATTATTTCTTATCAATTGGAAGGTAATAAATTGACCATTATTTTCGTCGTGTTGGATCCAGATCATATCGGTTCTTGTGTCACGATAAAGGAAATTTATAATGCATTTTTCATGCAGTGTGACAGTTATTTGATCATCACTGGAAGGGAATAATTGATCATTATTTGCCGTCGAGTTGGATCAAGATCATCGGTTTTGTGTCACGATAAAGTATATTCAGAGTGCATCATTCATGCAATTTGAAGATTATTTGATTATAACTAGAAGGGAATAATTGATCATTATTTGCGTCGAGTTGGATACAGATCCTCGGTTGTTGTGTCACGATAAAGGAAATAATAATTTTTTGTAATCAGAGTGCACCGTTCACGCAATTTGACGATTATTTGATTTTCAACTGTGAAGGGAATAATTGATCATTATTTGCCGTCGAGTTGGATACAGATCCTCGGTTGTTGTGTCACGATAAAGGACATTTATAATGCATCATTCACGCCAATTTGACAATCTTGTATTTATCAACTGCAACGAGAAGAATTGATCATTATCATCCGACGAGTTGGACCCAGATCATCTGTTCTTGCGCCACGATGAAGGACATTTATAATGCATTATTCATGCAGTTTGACAGTTATTTGATTGTCAACTGGAAGGGAATAATTGATCACTTAATTTGCCGTCGAGTTGGATCCAGATCATCGGTTTTTGTGTCACGATAAAGGATATTCAGAGTGCATCATTCATGCTATTTGACGATTATTTGATTATCAATGGGAAGGGAATAATTGATCATTATTTGCCGTGCTGTTGGATCCAGATCACCGGTTCTTGTGTCACGATAAGGGACATTTATAGTGCATTATTCATGCAATTCGAGGATTATTTCGTTATCAACTTCAAGGGAATAATTGATCATTATTTGCCTTCATTGTTCGATTTAGATGAGCGGATGTTTTGTCACGTAAAGACTATTTTCAGTGCATCATTCATACAATTTGAGAATTATTCGTATTCAACTAGAAGTAATAAATGATCATTACTTCCGTTCATGTTCGATCCAGATCAGCGGATCTAGTGTGACCATAAAGGCTTATCTTTAGTGCATTATTCATACAATTTGAGAATTATTTGATTATCAACTGGAAAGGGAATAATTGATCATTATTCCCGTCGGGTTCGATCCAGATCATCGGTTCTTATGTCACGATGAAGGACTTTTATACTGCATTATTCATGCAGTTTGACAGTTATTTGATTATCAACTGGAAGGGAATAATTGATCATTATTTGCGTCGAGTTGGATCAAGATCATCGGGTTTTGTGTCACGATAAAGGATATTCAGAGTGCATCATTTCATGCAGTTTGAAGATTATTTGATTATCAAATGGAAGGGAATAATTGATCATTATTTGCCGTCGAGTTGGATACTGATCCTCGGTTGTTGTGTCACGATAAATACATTTATAATGCATTATTCATGCAATTTGTGATTATTTCATTATCAACTGGATGGGAATAATTGATCCTTATTTCACGTCGGGTTCGATCCAGATCATCGTTCTTGTGTCACGATAAAGGGACATTTATAGTGCATTATTCATGCGACTTGAGAATTATTCGATTATTCTGCCTTGGAGTAGAAAGGGGAATAATTGATCATTATTCACCGTCGAGTTGGATCCAGATGTCGGTTGGTTGTGTCACGAAAAGGGACATTTATAATGCATTATTCATGCGATTTGAGAATTATTTGATTATCAACTAGAAGGGAATAATTGATCACTCTTTGCCGTCGGGTTGGAATCCAGATCCGCGGTTGTTGTGTCACGATGAAGGACATTTATAATGCATTATGCATGCAATTTGAGAATTTATTTGATTATCAACTGGAAGGGAATAATTGACCATTATTTTCCGACGGTTGGATCCAGATCATCGGTTCTTATGTCACATAAAGGACTTTTATAATGCTTTATTCATGCAATTTGTGAAATTATTTCATTATCAATTTATAAGGGAAATAATTGATCGATTATTTGCCGTGGTTGGATCCAGATCATCGGTTCTTGTGTCACGATAAATGACATTTATAATGCATTATTCATGCAATTTGTGAATTATTTAATTATCAATTCTAAGGGAATAATTGATCATTATTTGCCGTCGGGTTGGATCCAGATCATCGGTTCTTGTGTCACGATAAAGGACATTTATAATGCATTGTTCATGCAATTTGGAATTATTTGATTATCAATTCTAAGGGAATAATTGATCATTATTTGCCGTCGGGTTGGATCCAGATCATCGGTTCTTGTGTCTCGATAAAGGACATTTATAAAGGCATTGTCATGCAATTTGTGAATTATTTCATTATCAATGGAAGGGAATAATTGATCATTATTTGCCGTCGGGTTGGATCCAGATCATCGGTTCTGGTGTCACGATAATCGACATTTATTGTGCATTATTCATGCAATTTGTGAATTATTTCATTATCAACTGCAAGGAATAATTGATCGTTATTTGCCGTCGAGTTGGATCCAGATCATCCGGTTGTTGTGTCACGATAAAGGGCATTTATAATGCATTATTCATGCATTTTGACGATTGTTTGATTATCAACTGGAAGGGAATAATTGATCATTATTTGCCGCCGGGTTGGATCCAGATCATCGGTTCTGTGTGTCACGTTAAAGGACATTTATAGTGCATTATTCATGCGGTTCGAGAATTATTTCATTATCTATTGGAAGGGAAGAATTGATCATTCTTTCCCGCCAGGATCGATCCAGATCATCGGTTCTTGTGTCACGATAAGGACATTTATAATGCATTATTCATGCAACTTTGAGAATTATTTGATTATCAACTGGAAAGGGAATAAATTGATCATAGTTGCCGTGAAGTTGGATCCAGTCATCGGTTGTTGTGTCACGATTAAAGCACCTTTACACAGCGCATTATTCATGCAATTGAGAATTATTTCATTATCAACTGGAAGGGAATAATTCACCATTATTATCCGTCGGTTGGATCCAGATCATCGGTTCTTGTGTCACGATAAATGACATTTATGGTGCATTATCATGCAGTTTGAGAATTATTTCATTATCTGTTGGAAGGAATAATTGATCATTATTTTGCGTTCGAGTGAGGTTCCAGATCATCGGTTTTTGGTGTCACGATAAGGATATTTAGAGTGCATCATTCATGCAATTTAACGATTATTTGGTATCAACTGCAAGGGAATAATTGATCATTATTTGCCGTCGGAGTTGGATCCAGATCACCGGTTCTTGTGTCACGATAAAGGACATTTATAATGCATTATTCATGCAATTTGAGAATTATTCATTATCAATTGGAAGGGAATAATTGATCATTCTTTCCGTCAGGAACGATCCGGATCCTCGGTTTCTTGTGTCACGATAAAGGACATTTATAATGCATTATTCATGCAATATTGAGAATTATTTGATTATCAAATGGAAAAGAATAATTGAATCATTACTTGCCGTCGGGTTGGATCCAGATCATCGGTTCTTGTGTCACGGTAAAGGACATTTATAATGCATTATTCATGCAATTTGCGAATTATTTGATTATCAACTGGGAAGGGAATAATTGATCATTACTTCCCGTCGGGTTCGATCCAGTCATCGGTTGTTGTGTCACGATAAAGGGCATTGATAGTGCAATTCCTGCAATTTGAGAATTACGTGATTATCAGCTGCAAGGGAATAATTAATCATTATATTGCCGTCGAAGTTGATTCAGATCATCGGTTCTTGTGTCACGATAAAGGACATTTATAATGCAGTATTCATGCAATTTGTGAATTATTTCTTCACAATTAGAAGGGAATAATTGATCATTATTTCCCGTCGGGTTCGATCCAGATCATCGGTTCATGTGTCACGATAAAGGATATTTGTAGCACATTTTCATGCAATTTGAGAATGATTTGATTATCAATTGGAGGGGAATAATTGATCATTATTTCCCGTCGGATCGATCGGAATCTCGGTTGTTGTGTCACGATAACGGACATTTATAATGCATTATTCATGCAATTTGAGAATCATTGATTATCAACTGGAGGGGAATAATTGATCTTTATTTGCCGTCGGGTTTGGATCCAAATATCTGTTCTTGTGTCACGATAACGACCATTTATAGTGCATTATTCATGCAATTTGAGAATTATTTGATTATCAACTGGAAGGAATAATTGTCATTATTTGCTGTCGAGTGGATCCAGATCATTCGGTTGTTGTGTCACGTTAAGGGACATTTATAATGCATTATTCATGCAATTGAGAATTATTTGATTATCAACTGGAAGGGAATAATTGATCATTATTTGCCGTGAGTTGGATCCAGATCATCGGTTGTTGTGTCACGATAAAGGATATTATAAAGCATTATTCATGCAATTTGAGAATTATTTGATCTTCAACTGGAAGGGAATAATTGATCATTATTTCCCGTCGGGTTCGATCAGATCATCGGTTCTTGTGTCACGAATAAAGGACATTTATAATGCATTATTCATGCAATTTGTCAATTATTTCATTATCACTTATTAAGGGAATAATTGATCATATTTCCCATCGGGTTCGATCCAGATCATCGGTTCTTGTGTCACGATAAAGGACATTTATAATGCATTATTCGTGGCAACTTGAGAATTAATTGATTATCAACTGGAAGGGAATAATTGGATCATTATCGCCGTCGGGTTGGATCCAAAGAATCTGTTCTTGTGTCACGATAAAGGACAATTTAGAGTGCTTTATTCATGGCAATTTGAGAATCATGTCATTATCAACTGCAAGGGAATAATTGATCATTATTTCCCGTGTAGTTGGATCCAGATCATCGGTTGTTGTGTCACGATAAAGGGCATTTATAGCTGCATTATTCATGCAATTTGTGAATTATTTCATTTCAATTGAAGGGAATAATTGATCATTATTTGCCGTCGAGTTGGATCAGATCATCGGTTGTTTGTGTCACGATAAAGGACATTTATATGCATTATTCATGCAATTTGAGATTTAATTTGATTATCAACTGGAAGCGGAATAATTGACCATTATACCCGTCGAGTTGGATTCGGATCATTCGGTTCTTGTGTCACGATAAAGGACATTTATAGTGCATTATTCATGCAATTTGAGAATTATTTCATTATCAACTGGAAGGGAATAATTGATCATTATTTCCGTCGAGGTCGATCCAGATCATCGGTTCTTGGTTACGATAAAGGACATTTATAATGCATTATTCATGCATTTTGAGAATTATTTCATTATTAATTGGAAGGTAATAATTGATCATTATTTCCCGTCGAGTTGGATCAGATCATCGTCTCTTGTGTCACGATAAAGGACATTTATAATGCATTATTCATGCAATTTGTGAATTATTTATTATTCAATTGGAAGGTAATAATTGATCATTATTCCCGTCGAGTTGGATCCAGATCATCGGTTCTTGTGTCACGATAAAGGACATTTATAATGCATTATTCATGCAATTTGAGAATTATTTCATTATCAAATGGAGGGAGTAAATTGATCATTATTATCCGTCGAGTTGGATCCAGATCATCGGTTGTTGTGTCACGATAAAGGACATTTATAATGCATAATTCATGCAGTTTCAGAATTATTTCATTTTCAATTGGAAGGTAATAATTGATCATTATTTTCCCGTCGAGTTGGATCCAGATCATCGGTTCTTGTGTCACGATAAAGGACATTTATAATGCATTATTCATGCAATTTGATATATTATTTCATTCCAATGGAAGGGAATAATTGATCATTATTTCCCGTCGAGTTGGATCCAGATCATCGGTTTTTGTGTCACGATAAAGGACATTTATATGCATTATTCATGCAGTTTTCAGAATTATTTCATTATCAAATCGAATGTAATAATTGATCATTATTTCCCGTCGTGTTGGATCCAGATCATCGGTTCTTGTGTCACGATAAAAGGCACTTATAATGCATTATTCTTGCAGCTTTCAGAATTAGTTAATTATCAAGTGGAAGGGAATAATTGGACCATTATTCCCCGTCGAGTTGGATCCAGATCGTCGGTTCTTGTGTCACGTTAAAGGACATTTATAATGCTTTATTCATGCAATTTCAGAATTATTTCATTATCAAATGGAAGGGAGTAGTAATTGATCATTATTATGCGTCGAGTTGGATCCAGAATCATCGGTTCTTGTGTCACGATAAAGGACATTTATAAGGATAATTCATGCGGTTTCAGAATTATCTCATATCAATTTGGAACGTAATAATTGATCATTATTTCCAGTCGAGTTGGATGCAGATCATCGGTTCTTGTGTCACAGATAAAGGCATTTATAATGCATTATTCATGCAATTTTGAGAATTATTTCATTAGCAATCGGAAGGGAATATTTGGTCATTATTTCCTGTCGAGTTGGATCCAGTCATCGGTTTGTGTCACGATAAAGGGCATTTATAAGGCATTATTCATGCAGTTTCAGAATTAATTTCATTATCAAATGGATGGAATAATTGATCATTATTTCCGTCGTGTTGGATCCAGATTCATCGGTTTTTGTGTCACGATAAAAGGCACTTATAATGCATTATTCATGCAGTTTTCAGGAATTATTTAATTATCAAGTGGAAGGGAATAATTGATCATTATACCCCGTCGAGTTGGATCCAGATCGTCGGGTTTTGTGTCACGATAAAGGACATTTATATTGCATTATTCATGCAATTTCAGAATTATTTCATTATCAAATGGAAGGGAGTAATTGATCATTATTATGCCGTCGAGTTGGATCCAGATCATCGGTTCTTGTGTCACGATATAAAGGGGACATTTATAATGCATTATTCATGCAGTTTTGGGAATTATTTCATTATCAAATGGAATGTAATAATTGATCATTATTTCCCGTCGTGTTGGATCCAGATCTCTGTTCTTGTGTCACGATAAGTGGCATTATAATCCATTATTCATGCAGTTTCAGAATTATTTAATTATCAAGGGAAGGGATAATTGACCATTTATACCCCGTCGAGTTGGATCCAGATCGTCGGTTCTTGTGTCACGAATTAAAGGACATTTATAATGCATTATTTCATGCAATTTGAGAATTATTTCAATTCAAATGGAAGGGAGAATTGATCATTATTATGCGTCGGGAGTTGGATCAAGATCATCGGTTCTTGTGTCACGATAAAGGACTTTTATAATGCATAATTCATGCGGTTTCAGAATTATTTCATTATCAATTGGAAGGTAATAATTGATCATTATTTCCCGTCGAGTTGGATGCAGATCATCGGGTTCTTGTGTCACGATAAAAGGCATTTATAATGCATTATTCATGCAATTTGAGAATTATTTCATTAGCAATCGGAAGGGAGTAATTGGTCATTATTTCCTGTCGAGTTGGATCCAGATCATCGGTTCTTGTGTCACGATAAAGGACATTTATTAATGCATTATTCATTGCAATTTTCAGAATTATTTCATTACCATTGGGATGGGAGTAATTGTTCATTATTATCCGTCGGTTGGATCCAGATCATCAGTTCTTGTGTCACGATAAAGGACATTTATAATTGGATTTTTCATGCGTTTCAGAATTATTTCATTATCATATCGAATGTAATAATTGATCATTATTTGCCCCGTCGTGTTGGATCCAGATCATCGGTTCTTTGTGTCACGATAAAAGGCATTATAATGCATTATTCATGCAGTTTCAGAATTATTTAATTATCAATTGGAAGGGAATAAATTGACCATTTTACCCCGTCGTGTTGGATTCCAGATCGTCGGTTCTTGTGTCACGAACAAAGTGGATAACATACATTTTTTAATGCATTATTCATGCAATTTGAGAATTATTTCATTATCAAATGGAAGGGAGTAATTGATCATTTTTAAGCGTCGAGTGATTCCAGTTCATCGGTTCTTGTGGTCACGATAAATTCATTTATAATGCATTATTCATGCGGTTCAGAATTGTTTTTTTTTTCATTATCAATTGAGAAAAGGTAATAATTGATCATTATTTCCCGTCGAGTTGGATGCAGATCAATCGGTTCTTGTGTCACGATAAAGCATTTATAATGCATTATTCATGCTATTTGAGAATTATTTCATTAGCAATTCGGAAGGGAATAATTGGCATTATTTCCTGTCGAGTTGGATCCAGATCATCGGTTCTTGTGT